>OZ005736.1:203964994-205164994 GCA_963930755.1 Eudasyphora cyanicolor | reverse complement strand
CACGAACTTGTGAGCACTATCGAATCGTCCATGCATTTCAAGGAATTCACCATGGTGGCATTTCTTGGCATAGAAGGGGCTTTTAACAACATTCACTCAGATGCAGTAATTGCGACACTGTCACAACGAAAAGTTAACTCTAGTTTGAATAGACTAATTCAAAGTCTGCTCAACAGAAGACGCATAACAGCATGTCTTGGGTCCACAACTCTAACAAGGTTTGTAAACAGAGGGACCCCACAAGGAGGAGGAATGTATCCACTAATTTGGAACCTAGCGGTGAATGAAACCCTGATAGATCTAGAATGTTGTGGCCCCAAGGTCGTGGTCGTGTTGAGTGGCAAATTCGAAAACGTCCTCCGAGACGTTCTACAGGTGGCTCTGAACAAATTGGCTAGATGGGCCAGAAGCAGGGGTTTGGGCGTAAACCCAAACGAGACAGTATTGGTTCTCTTTACTAGGATGAATAATGTCCCACATGCGGAACCTCCACCTCGGATAAATGGAACAGATCTAATTTTTTCTGAAAGTGCAACATTTTAAAGAATAATTCTAGATAGAAAACTGTTATTTAGACTTAACGTATTGGAACGTGTAAGAAAGGCCAACGTCGCGATGGGGCCTCTCTCCTAAAATCGTCCACTGGATATATATAGCAGTAGTTCGTCCTATACTGGTATACGGCATTGTGGTTTGGTGGACGCAACTGACAAACTAACCATCACCAACCAACTAACAAAGGTTCAGAGAACAGCCTTCCTGAGCATAAACGGAGCCTTACGGACTACAGCCACAGACGCAACTGACAAATTAACTATCACCAACCAACTAACAAAGGTTCAGAGAACAGCCTTCCTGAGCATAAACGGAGCCTTAAGGACTACAGCCACCGAGTCTCTACTCCATATACTGCCGAATAATATTGTGGCGAGAGAAGTTGCAACCAAAGCGTCAATAAGATTAAACTGCCTATCAATGTGGAGGTACATGAACTACGGTCACATGAGGATATAAAAGTGTAGTGATATGTTAACTGACCGAGTGGACTATATACCAACTGTGTACACCTTCGAGAGAAATTACATCACTATGATTCCCGTCAGAGATGAAAGGGTAATAGAAACCATCCCCACCTTTACACGGATGGTTCGAAGCTTGATGAAAAGGTTGGCAGAGCTTAGTTTGGATATAGCTCACAGACTACCAGATACCTGCAGTGTCTATCAAGCCGAAATAATGGCAATATGGGAAGTAGCCAAGTGGCTGAGTCTCAACATAGTAACCAACACTGGCGTTGTCATTTACTCGGACAGCCAGGCTGCCATCAATTCTCTGGAGGCAACATCCCTAAATTCACAAACAGCCCTCGACTGCCGCAGATGTCTTAACGAGATGTCTGAGCAGTTTAATATACATAGGGCATAGGGATATCTCGGGGAACTGCAAAGCCGATGAACTTGCTAGGAAAGGGACGACATTTCAAATTCTCGAAGAATTTGCATATATTGGTGCGCCACTATCCACGTGCAGGCTTTGGCTTAGGCAATCAGGCAGTCCAACGAAAGATGGACAGAAATCGGCACCTGTAGGGTAGCTAGACAAATCTGGCCAAGGTGTAAAAAAACATACGGCTGCCACCCTTACCCATGCTTCTACATCCTGTATGAAAACAAAAATTGTCGTATCTTTATACCCTCAATTTAGTGTGACGAGGGTATATATCATTTGCTACAGAAAAAAGTGTAACACGTCGAAGGAGTGCCTTAAGACCCCAAGTATGTTCGGAGGAAATCCGTTTTGGGTCATTTTAAGTCGAATGAGCAATGTCCGTCCGTCTGTCTGTCTGTCTGTCTGTGTGTCTGCTGGCTGGTGCGCACGATAACTCTCGAAAGGAGTAACCGATTGACCTCAAATTTGGTATGGGGTAATCTTTTTTTCTATCTCCGGCTAAGTTCGAAGATGGGCCATATTGGTCCACTCCTTCTAGTACCTCCCCCACAAAGGGTTAAAATGTTGTGAAATATTGATTCTTTAATAACTGCTATACTACTTATTCGAATCTTTTAAAATTCCACACATAGTATTAGCTTATTAGTCGCTATCAACTCGAGAAAAATGGCCGAAGTCGCCACGTCCCTTTTGGTACCTCCCACACAAATGCACCATTTTGCACCAAAAGTTAACAGCTTATAACATTAATAACAGTGTATAAAAATACTTGAAATTTTGTACAGTATTATGCTTTTATATTCCCTACAGTCCAGGGAAAAATGGGTGTTGTTGTCACGCCCCTTTTGGTACCTCCCACACAAAGGTACCTTTTTGCACCAAAAGTTAACAGCTTATAACATTAAAACCAGTGTATAAAAATACTTGAAATTTTGTACAGTGTAATGTTTTTATAGTGTATATAGCCCTGTGAAAAATGGGCGTTATTGCCACACCCCTCTTTGTGTTCAGCAAAAAAAGGTGTATTTGATAAACCCCTTCTGCTACCTCCCACACAAATTGACAGAATAATTCGAGTAATATTCAATATTACATTACTCACAAAGTGAGGGTATACCTTAGTCGGTTTACCCGACTGAAACTTTCTTACTTGTTTATAATTTCAAAATGTTCACTTCTGGTACCTCTCACACAAATGGACCATTTTGTACCAAGGTAAACTGCTTTAACTTCAATACCAGTACATACTTTAAAGTTATTAAATGCAATTTAAATTGATAATAAATTAAATAAAACAGAAAAATAAATAAATTTACTAATATTTTTGAGACTCAATTTTCAATTATTTTTAATTAAACTTTATTTATTTATAAAATTTTAACAAAAATTACAAGTTATATTTTATATATGTATGTTTTGCATGACAAATCAATTCATAAATAAATAAAGTGCAGTATAGATATATATCTGACAATATTTTGTGTAAAACGTCTGTATAATATAATGTAATATGTACTTATTAAGCTGTTACTTAACTAAATTCTGTTAACAGGAAATTTCTATAATTATAGGCATATTTCAAAAAATTTAATAAGTGGTCCCAATTATCTTCATGGCCATCAAGAATGGAGACGTCATTATTCGTTAAACCATTTTCCCCAAAGGAAGATACTCGAAATTCCGCTAGAACGGGGCAAACTCCAAGAAAATGTTGTAGGGTTTAACATTCATTTAAGTTGTTGAGATTCAAGGTGAGGGGTTTCATTAGTCGGTTTACCCGACTGAACTTTCTTACTTGTTATGTAGGAATTTCAAAAGAGAATTCAAAAAGTTGCAGGGACAAGTTGCACCGTGTAAGTTAAGTCTAATAATATTTGAAATCGTAAATTCTTAGATAAAAATAAATCTCATGGAGCAATGAGAACAAATGATAACTTGGAAAACATACTCATAAATTTAAAATAATGAGTGATGTACAACAGAAGTTAATGCTGCATTTGGTACTATAACTAGGAGGTACAATTCGAAACCAAGGAAAAATTAAAACTGAAATTCGAAAAATTATTTTTAAATAAAATATGTATAGAGAAATTCCTATACAATAATTATACCCTACACCACACGGTGGTACAGGGTATTATAAGTTTGTTTCGCGGCAGATGTTTGTAACACCTGAAAATAACACAGCTAGACCCACCTTAAAGTATACCGATCGACTCAGAATCACTAGTCGATTTAACGATGTCCGTCCGTCCGTCCGTCCGTCCGTCCGTCTGTCCATGTAAAGTTGTTCGTCGACTACAGGTCGCAATTTCACTCCGATCATTTTGAAATTTTACAGTTTAGAGTATTTCGCGGCTGTTAATATCGCTATTGAATTTGGTTGAAATCGGTTCAGATTTAGATATAGCTCCCATATATATTTTTCGGTAGAGTTTCTTGATCCATGAACCAACATTGCCGAATTTGAAGAAAATGAATATATATGTTTCGTCCGATTTGGCTCTTTAGTCCTATAGAAGCTGTATTTTACATCCGATCGTTTTGAAATTTAGAAGAGTAGAGTTTCTTGATCCATTAACCAACATTGCCGAATTTGAAGAAAATCGGTTAAGATTTAGCTATAGCTCCCATATATATGTTTCGTCCGATTTTGCTCTTTAGTCCTGTAGAAGCTGTATTTTACATCCAATCATTTTGAAATTTAGAATGGTAGAGTTTCTTGATCCATGAACCAACACTACCGAATTTGAAGAAAATCGGTTAAGATTTAGCTATAGCTCCCATATATATGTTTCGTCCGATTTGGCCATTTAGTCCTATAAAAGCTGTATTTTACATCCAATCGTTTTGAAATTTAGAATGGTAGAGTTTCTTGATCCACGAACCAACATTGCCGAATTTAAAGAAAATCGGTTAAGATTTAGCCATAGCTCCCATATATATGTTTCGTCCGATTTTGCTCTTTAGTCCTGAAGAAGCTGTATTTTACATCCAATCATTTTGAAATTTAGAATGGTAGAGTTTCTTGATCCATGAACCAACACTACCGAATTTGAAGAAAATCGGTTAAGATTTAGCTATAGCTCCCATATATATGTTTCTTCCGATTTGGCCCTTTAGTTCTATATAAGCTATATTTTACATCCAATCGTTTTGAAATTTAGAATGGTAGAGTTTCTTGATTCATGAACCAACATTGCCGAATTAAAAAAAAAACGGTAAAGATTTAGCTATAGCTCCCATATATATGTTTCATCCGATTTGGCTCTTTAGATCCAATCGTTTTTATACCCTACACCACACTGCGGTACAGAGTATTATTTAAGTATAAAATGTCCCAAAAGTAAATTTATGTAAACAATTTATACATGAATTACAAAATTTATATATCAGAGTTATTCAATATTACGAGAGTGGTGTAGGGTATTATATAGTCGGCACCGCCCGACTTTAGCCTTTCCTTACTGGTTTTATTTGTGTTTAATCAAATATTTTATTTGAGAAAATTAGTTTGCAAATATATTTTGTTGTGATATATTAATATATGTATGCGTTCCAAATAGATTTTGTTCCAAATAATTTTTCCTTCGATTTAAACATATCAAAAAGTCGATTTTGCCCCGTGTACATACATACATATGTACTCCTCCAAAGTTTTTCCCTTTTTACACATATTATATCGTCCCCTCAATAAAACAATAGCGCATACGCATATACGCCATTATTTTTTATTGCATTATAAGAATCTATGTAATCGATTCTATAGCTGGTAAAAATTCGGTGGAACTCTACTTCCACAAAGTGGGTCAAAAGTTAAATTTGAAAAATAGTGTATATATGTAGTAAGGTACCTTGATCCCATTTATATACAATTAACGCACTTTTAGACAAATAGCAAATCAGGCTGTAGCCTGATTATTTCACAACATACTAAAACATCTATTGTCTTCTAAAATATACGTAATTATCTTCCAAGAAGTCTAATTTCACAAAAACTTCAAATGTGTTTTTCTCGAAACTACAATAAAATTATACACCATTCTTTTATTGGGGGGACGATTTATCCCTCCCTTCACGACAAGTATGGTTGCAAAATAATTACAATTTATTAATTATTTGCCACTTTTACAAGTATTTAACACTGTGTAACAATGGCTGCAGCAGCCTGAACAAACAATTTTGGTATCAAAAACAGAGCTGCAGCAACAACAACAACCTCCAACATCAAAGTTATTTTGCGGAACAATCGACGTTCATATTCACTCATCTTTGTCAGCACAGTTGAGCATGTAAAAATGTTGCACACAAAAATGAATGTGAAGTGTTTTTGTTGATGTTGTTGCTGCTGCTACTTTTGTTTCATGTTGCATCGCAGGCAGCATTCGTGCGCAGCCTAAAAACTACAACAAAAATATGGAAGAAGTAAAGAGGAGCTTAGGGGAAGAGAATGTGTTAAAAGCACAAAAAGCATTTTCAAATAATAATAAAATTTATCGACTGTAATCATAAATATTTTTTTAGAGTTACCGAGCTCTAGGATTCGTTGCTGATCAGTCGTAGTGAACGGACGTGTTTAGCACAGAGCGGATAGTTAAAATCTATTACGCAGTACAAAGTCTGGAAGGCCTACATCGTAGTACCTATTACGGGATAATACAGACAAAAAATTATTGACGGGGATGCCTTTGCGTTCCGGGGTTCCCCAATCGTCCTACTGTCCGTCCGTTGGTCTTGGCAAAAGCCGACCACACCAAACATGGTGAAAATTTCCCCCCCAGTACGCACAACAGGTGGTGCGGTGAGGGGAAAACGTCATGTCCGACCATCAAAACGGAAGCAAAATAAGCACCGGATAGCGCTCAGAGTTTTGACGAAGTTGGAGGTTGTTGAGGTTTCGGCTCTTACCGAAAAACAAGAAGAGTCACTTACATGGGCTAAAGGCGTCATAGATGCTTCTAAGGCTAATAAAGTCAAAAGAAACAGATCACCTGATGAACCGCTGCCTTCGAAAAAGGCAAGAGGCACTAATGTCACCATCAACAGGACACTCACCAAGCCCTGAGCAGTTTAATATACACCTCATATGGGTGCCTGGGCATGGGTGCCTCATATGGGTGCCTGGGAACTGCAAAGCCGATGAACTTGCTAGGAAAGGGACGACATTACAAATCCTCGAAGAATTTGCATATATTGGTGCGCCACTATCCACGTGCAAGCTTTGGCTTAGGCAATCAGGCAGTCCAACGAAAGATGGACAGAAATCGGCACCTGCAGAATAGCTAGACAAATCTGGCCATGGTATGACCTGAGAAGATCAAAATATCTCCTCGCACTAGAGAGACAAAGATTGTCTACGTTAGTACAGGTTCTGACGGCGAACACGCCAAAAGATTGGGTATTGACTCCAATGACTTCTGCCGAATCTGTGGAGATGAGGAAGAAGTGGAGAGCATTGAGCACTTGTTATGCGACTGCCCCGCTCTGAGTAAACGACGACTCGACTTACTGGGGTCGGCTTTTCTAGGCACCCTAACAGATCTTTCCAGTACCAATATTCGTACTATCGACACATTTGTATATCAAACAGGTTGGTTTCGATGAGGGGCATTTCAGCCCGTGGTAACACTAGGGACCTGAACTGGTCTATGTGAGCTTGTATAAAAAATACGGCTGCCACCCTAACCTAAACCTAAAACCGAGCTCTAAATTAAAATAATGGAAAAAAATAGTTTTAATATTAATTAAAGTGGTTTTATTGGATAAATACGAGGACGGTCCCAAAATTAGTCGACCTAACAAAGAAACCACAAAAAAAATTGGTAATTTTTTTCGTTTTTTCTTAACATAGTGTTCTTTTAGCTCGATACACTTTTCTAGCCATTTTCAATAGCTTCGATACCCTGCTTATATCTAGTAAGAACTGTATAACTCCTGAAAGTAGTCATCAACCGTAACCTCCGCTTCTTCATTGCTGGCAAACCCTTTTCCGCCGAGTCATTTTTTCGTGTTTGGAAACAAAATAGCCTGAGGGAGCTATTCGAACTTTAATTCATTGATTTTGGCTAGTACTACCGTACCTATATGTCAGGTCGGCTAATTTTGGGACCGCCCTCGTAATTGTAATCCATTAATTGTTAAACATGATATGGGTCATGTGGCTGACACGTACATGGCGCAATATGGAACTTCAATTTGTAACACATTTCGCAGCGTTTTCGGCCGTATTTCGCCAATAACTCGTCGGATGTTGATTTCCATGTGTTCAATTGTCTCTGTTTTACCAGCGTAGACGAACGAGTGACTGTAAATAACCCCAAATATAACAATTAATTTATTTACTTGAAATTATACTAACAATTTCAACATTATTAGTCGCGAAATTTCATCAAGTTGCAAGCGTTGCTCTCGTATAAGACTATTCATAATAAAATGGCAAACCAAACTAAACAAAATTAACTGTCAGCTGTTTAATCGATTTTAAAAAAGCAGTGTTACCAACTCAAAGTTGTAAATCTGTAAAAACACACCCCTTATACTAGTACACACACAATTGTGTTTAGGTGTTTCATAAGTTCTTATATTCTTGTGTTTTCAGAAGTGTTTATGTATTTGTTGAAGTCCTTATTTACATGGAAACGGACTTGTGAAATATGCATAAAAGTGTATAAGTCTGCGTTTAGTTGCAAAAATATCCTTTTCTCAAGTGCTATGCTCTGAAGTGGTGAAATTTTTCGTTAGTTATCTTTCATATTTTTTTCTTGCAAAAAGTTTAATTCCTCTGCAATATTTAATTTTTTTGTACCGGCACATAAATGAATTTACACATTTTGCACATGACATATTTACAGAGATATTCAGTAAAATTATTCAAAGTGAAAATCGTCTTCATATCAGATATGAATAGAATTTAGCATAGAGTATTAATTAAGGAAACTATAAAGATTCCTGAGAGTTCCATAAAATTTAAATTATTTCATTACAGCAGATGTGTTAAATACAGGTAATAAAGTAAGAACATTTTAGGTATGTAAAGATCTTAAGTTGTACCTTCAATTTGTAAAAAAATTGATGTGGAATTTTGTGGTTTCTGCTTTGATAATTTTTTGTCAGAATAATTTCATTGGAGAAATAAACTAAAATGCAGAATAATTTGACATTCAGATGAATTCTGAAATTGCTTATTAAAAGTAACAAAATGCAATTTGGGATTTTCTGATTTAGCTCCAATTCGGATCTTATCGTATCGTTAATATTTTAGCTGAAACTTGATTTTGAGCATTTCTCTGAGAAAATTTAATTTTTCAACTCAGTTTTTTTCTTTACAACGCTGGCTATTGAAAAAAGGAATGGGAAATGGTTCGTTGGAACGCTGTATGGGTTCGATGGAAAGCTGTAAAAACGGTGTGGCATAGAACGGTGGATGGGTTCGAGCGAACGCAGGAAAGCAAAGGGTATATAAGTGCAAGACGTTGACTCATTGGGGACAGTCGATCAGTGAGCATACAGGAGACAAGAACCCAGTAATACTTGGTATCCGGAAGTGTACTTACGAAGGTCGCTAGATTTGCGTGTCCCTGCTAGCGTGCTTACGCAGGTCGCTAGTTTTGCGTATCCCTGACGTATCCATGCTTTCTTAACCTGGCTGGGCGAGTGTAGCTAGATCCTCTTGACTTTCCCTATCCATAACCCATATAAGCATTTTTTGGATATTCAGGGCACAGTAGGGTTATCATCTGGTGCAGGCGTACACGGAGGAAAATCGTCATATTTGATATGTTTGAATTGAAAGAAAATATACTTGGAAACGATTTTTTTGAAACGCATATATTAATATATTAGAACATAATTTATTTGCAAACTGACCTTCAGAAAGAAGCTTTCTAAATATATTTTATTTAAAAAGATTTTTAAAACTTTGCTGACTTATTCG
This sequence comes from Eudasyphora cyanicolor, assembly GCA_963930755.1. NCBI lineage: Eukaryota > Metazoa > Arthropoda > Insecta > Diptera > Muscidae > Eudasyphora > Eudasyphora cyanicolor. The sequence continues at coordinate 205,155,612 of OZ005736.1, read as the reverse complement.
AATTTTAGTTAGTTTTTCATAGTTTTCGTGTTAAACTTTATAGTTAAAAATTTCATTTAATTTATAAATATTCCAATTCATCACTTTTTGTCAATCCATCAATGCAATTTATATTTACGAAAGATTATACGATTAAGTTTTAATTAAATTTTACAAACATATACAATTTATAAAAAAATTTTCTTTGAACATCTGAAAAACAGAAAACTTGTCTTTACGTTAAGGCATTGATACAATGCCAAAATAAATAAATACAAATTAATCTTTGTTTCGGAAATACTAGTTCCAAATAAAAAAATATTTGAATGAGAACATATTTTTGTTAAGAACATATAATAACATATATCCTCCCAAACATATAATATTTGTATGTGTCAAATAGTATATATTTGTAGTGTACCCTAAACATATGTATATTTCAAGCCGAATATGTTTGGGACAATATACTACAGAAGCAATTTTTTCAGCGTGTAGCGTCATTTCGTCCAATGTCATATCGCCCAAAACCATGTATGTCATATCGCCCAAAAAAATGCCATGCTAGTTGTTGTTGAAGAAAATTTTGGTTTTTGGGCAATATGACATCGACATTGGGCAATATGTCATTTTGAACAGTAGGTATTTTTGGCGCCACGAAATAACCCCCAAGTGAAATAACACCCAAGCCGAAAATGAAATAACCCCCAATGAAATATGACCCAAATGAAATGAAATAACGCCCAAAGATTAAATGTGAAATAAAATCCAAATTAAATGAAAAAAAAGCCAAATAATAAATGAAACAACCCCCAAAAAATATTAGATAAATTAAAAAAAATAATTCCCCCAAAAAAAAGTGAAATAACCCCCAATGAAAAAAAACCCCAAACAAATGAAATAAACTCCAAATTAAATTTATTCGTCTAGACAAATATTTGTTTGTGCTTTGCAATAGTTTTTATGCTTTGCAACTGAATGTTGGAACAGAAAACATAAGAATATAGTAATCCTGACTAAAAATTAAAAAAAAAATGTTTCTGAACTATTTTTTGTAATGCATTGCTATTTCTTGACGTTTGAAAACTTCTGGAATATAATACATGAAATCTTTTGGAAGAGAAGTCTCTTCCAAACTATTTCACATATGAATTTCAGTTCTCTTCCAACAGTTTTTGAACATGAAGAAATAGTAATGCAGACGAAAAATAGGTAAAAAAAATCGCGGCGATTTTTTAACCCATTTTTCATCTACATTACTATTTCTTCATGTTCAAAAACTGTTGGAAGAGAACTGAAACTTCGTGTGTGAAATATGTTGGAAGAGAAAATACGAATAGGAATTAATGGAGACGAAAAATAGGTTAAAAATCGCGGCGATTTTTTAACCCATTTTTCATCTGCATTACTATTTCTTCATGTTCAAAAACTGTTGGAAGAGAACTGAAACTTCGTGTGTGAAATATGTTGGAAGAGAAAATACGAATAGGAATTAATGGAGACGAAAAATAGGTTAAAAATCGCGGCGATTTTTTACCTATTTTTCGTCTCCGTTAATTCCTATTCGTGTTTTCTCTTCCAACATATTTCCATAACATTTTCTGACATGAAGAAATAGTAAAGCAGACGACAAATATGCCAAAAATCGCCGCGGTTTTTGTCTCTCTGTTTCACTTGCTTTATCTTTTCTTCAAATTTTCTCTTACAGTAGTAATCATTCTTAAATTATTAAAAGGGAACAAACCCAATCAGTTCCGTTACTGATCGCCTCTCTGGCAAAATAGTCGCAAATCTTATTTTACTTACCATTTCCAAACATTTAAAGCTTATTAATTTCATGATATAATGCAATCGTACCATCTGGTATGTTTTCTGTAATCTGCTATCCATGGCCCTAAAACTTAAATTTTCCTATTTGTTATAATTTAAAATTTGTAAATTTTCTTCTCTGAAGCACTATTAAGAACTGATTACTACTCTCAAGGCCCACCCTAAAATTACCCCGTTCAATATGTTCATTCGATTCTAACCGCCTAACGACAAGGAAGCGATATCTAACAATTTTATTATTAAAAACTTTCCTAAATTTCATTTTGAATGTCAATGAAATAATCCCCAAATAAAATGAAATACGGCCCAAGAAAAATTAGATTTCGATGAAAATGAAATAAATCCCAAACAATGAAAAAATCCCCAAAACCCAAAATGAATGAAATAAATCCCAAATTCATTTTATTTTGGGTTTTATTTCAATTTGGTCTTAGTAACAAAAATTTAAAAAAACTTGAAAAAATGAAATGAGACCCAAAGTTAATGAAATTTCACCCAAACCCAATTTTCAATCTTTTTTTTGGGTGTTATTTCATTTTCGGCTTGGGTGTTATTTCACTTGGGGATTATTTCACTGCGCCGGTATTTTTTTATTTTTTTTCGCCCAAAAAATAGGGTTATGTATTGCAAATGTCCATCATGCTTGTCAAAATAAAATGTATCATGAGCATTGTAAAACAACTTTCGAATCGTCGGAATGCCAAAAGGCGGCTACGCGGACCAAGATGATCTGCGGTAGGCGTAGTATCTCCTCTGAGGTATGTCAAAAGACGGCTACGCTGACAAAACGGTTTGTGCTTTAAAGATTTTCTCCTGTGGCGTATTTTCAAAGACTGCTATGCTGATCAAGTATGGTCGCATGCAATATAATGAGGCGTATAATGAATATATCTACAATTTGTTTGGATAATACGAGTACATAACGTATACGTTACAAGTACCATTTTTGGATGATAAGTCATGGAAATATAACCATATACGGGCACTACTACGTGATAAAAGACCCGTGTCTCCCAGTTTTGCCCAAAGTCATGCACTTTTTTATGGGCCCCAAAGATTTGGGGCCTCGGTGTAATTTTTGCAAAACATTGATCATTTGCTCAGGCTCATATCTTGCAAAACGTTCGGAATTTTGAGGCCTAAGCGCTACCTAAACGGTGTTAAGAATCATTCCTAGGAAATTCATATGTTATAGAAAGTTGTTTACTGAGATTTTAGGTACATTTTTGTAGTTGATTGTTTCCTTGAATTTTGAACGGTTTGCTACCTATGAACCTGAACAGGGGAACAAGTTAAAATAAATCGAATTAAAAAAAGAGCATGACTTTGGGCAAAACTGAGAGACACGGGTCTTTTTTGGTCTTTTATCACGTAGTAGTGTTCGTATATGGTTATATTTCCATGACTTGAAAAATTACACACAGTTTTATCAACCACAAATGGTACTTATAACGTATACGTTATCTATTATCCAAACAAATTGTATACATATATTCATTATACGCCCCATTGTACTGCATATGTCCAGCAAAAAATATTGAAGTTTTTCCTGATAAATAACATTTGAATTTGGAATTTGAAACCGAATTCTTAGCCAAAAGTATAACACGCCGAAGGAGTGACGTAAGGCCCGATGTCCGTTTGGTTGAAATTCGATTTGGGTCATTGAGCAATATCCTTCCACCCGTCTCAAAGTGGGGTCTTGGACCACCAATTATTAACATAATTATTTTTTAGATTTTTTTAGCGAGGTTGCAACAAGTGATATTTCAACCTTTCTAAGCCCAGATTTTCTCGTTTTAGTAATTCAAAAGTCTAAATTTTATTATGAATGCCTCAACTTTAAGTATTTTAGAACAGAATTATCAATTTATAGCCCACAATAACTATGTATAAATATTTTTAATTATTTTTGGAAAGAATGTATATATTTAAGTCATTTTCAAGAGTACATGTGGTTAGTCCTTTCTCAAGTGTCACAGTCAAAAATTATATATTTTTCAAATTCTCAGTAAATGTTAGCCTAGCACGTGGGAATAATAACCCACAATATTAAAAAATTAAATGAAAAATGGTGGCGGGGGGCATTGTCAAAGTTCAAAAAAATAGTTTTTTCCTCAGTAAAGTATAAGACATTGAAAATAGAAAATATCATTTCTTAAAGCTTTATCCGAGTAACATTCATAAAAAATACATATTGTAACTAGGATAGTTCATTTTGTTCACTTTTCGCGGATATAAAAATATAAATTTCGATATCTCAGAATATATCTAATTTGTTCTTTAATTTTTTTATAAAGAATGGTCCATATGTACTCTACTCTATATATCAACGCGTACTTTTTACTTTTATATTATATATCAACGCGTACTTTTTATATTTTGTTAAATTTTCTCAAATTGAGTTTCGCCAATTCAGATAAATAGTTTTCCAATTGAACTGCGCTTTGTCGTGGGTTACTTTGAATTCTGGCCTTTTCCTTTCGAACCATTGCCGGTTATTTTGGATGTTCACGTCCGAAACATTTTTGAATGACACCAGAACCATTGGAACGTGAAATACACAAACATATTATTTATATGTTTGTGTATCGGATCATTTCATTGATTGGTCGCGATTTTTCAGCCAAATACAATTCAAAAGCACTGTTGCATTTGAGTTCCATTTGGATTTTTAACAGCGACGTAAAACGATACGTCTTATAAACAAGAAAACGGACGGACGCTTTTTAAACCGGTAAGGAAAAACAGAAAGTCGGCGAGGCCGACTATATAATACCCTACACCTCCCTAACAATGCGAAAAAAGGCATTGCGATAATAATTTGGAATAATTGGTTTCTTTTCAGTGAACAAAGTAATTAGTTCCACCTCCTCATCAAGGCTTATCCCAAGAAGGAGTTGATGTTGTTGATCATAATGAACAAGATTTGAAACGATAACCTTAAAATGCACAGTATTCTTTCATAGATCATGAATCAGAAGGAACAAATTGATGGGGCTTAATCTAAACAGATGTTCATTAACATGGAACAAAGCCTTAATTTCTGCAAAATAATATAAAGATCGGACGCAAAATACGGTTTCAATAGCGCTAAATAATAAATAGGCAGGAACATACAGCCTGTTTCTCTATGTCGAACGAAAGCGATGCGAACGAAAATCAGCTGATTTTGGACCTACTAAAAGGTATCAGAACGACAAAGCGAATGCAAACAAACTGGCTGATGCCAGTTAGTAGGTCTAAAATCAGCTGTTTTTCGTTCGCATCGCTTTCGTTTGACATAGAGAAACAGGCTGATAGTATATAAGTATATATGACTATATCTAAATCTGAACCGATTATCCTCAATTCAAGCAGTATTAGTTCCTAAATTAAGAAACTTCTTTCTGTCAAATGTTGCATAGTCGAAAGTAAAGTAAAACTTCTAAAGCGCTTGGATACTAAATGGGGGGAACATATTAATGGAGGCTATATCTAAATCTGAGCGGATTTTCCCTGAATTTAGCAGTGTTAATTCATGAAATAAGAATGAACGAACGTTCATTTAATAAGAAAACTCACTCTGCCGAATTTCTTAATGATCGGATATAAAATACGGTTTCTACAGCGCTTATATGTAAAATCGGGTGAAACGTATATATGGGGACTATATCAAAATCTAAACCGATTTTCCCCGAATATGGCAGAGTTCATTCATGTAATAAGAAAACTCTCTCGGGCATATTTCGTATTGATCGGATATAAAATACGGTTTTTACAGCGCTTATATGTCAAATCGGAGGTAAATATATATGGGGGCTATATGTAAATCTGAACCGATTTTGCCCAATTTGAATAGGGATCGTCCAAAAAAGAGCACTGTGCTAAATTTCATCACAATCAGAACATAAATACGACATGCACTTTGATTACATCGATACATCACAGACGGGCGGAAGGACATGGTTAAATCGACTCAGGAAGTGATTCTAAGTCGATCGTTATTATAAACGACGGGACTATCTCTTCTCCTCTTAGATGTTACAAAGAAATGCACAAACTCATAATACTCTGGACCACAGTGTGGTGCTGGGTATAAAATGCAGCGGTGTAACATATGAAAAAAATTCCTAAATTTATTTATTTTTTGTTTTAATTAAATTATTATCAATTTAAATTGCATTTAATAAATTAAATGTATTGGTATTAAACAGGGATGTAACGAATATTCGCATTCGCAAAGACCATCTTTGGATTATTCGCTTTCGCATTCGCTTTTGGTTGGTACTAAAGGGTCAAACTATTATTCGCATTCGCTTTCGCAGAAATGCATATTGTACTATTGGCTTTCGCATTCGCAAGAAATATATTTCAATATTCGCTTGCACTAAAGCCACATTCGTTACATCACTAGTATTAAAGTTATAAGCTGTTAACTTTAGGCGCAGAATAGTCCATTCGTATGGGAGGTACCGAAAGGGGCTTGTCAACGACGCCTATAGAACAAAATTTTAAGTTTTTGTATGCATTGGTATCGTGGTTATATGCTGTTTATCCATTTGTGTGGGAGGTACCAAACGGGGCGGTCCAATAATGCCCATTTTTACCGGACTGTGGGTACCATTAAAACATTATACTGTACAAAATTGCAAGTATTTTTATGCACTGGTATTTAAGTTATAAACTATTAAGTTTTGTTACAAAATGGTACGTTTGTGTGAGAGGTACCAAAAGGGGCGTGGAAACTTCACCCATTTTTCCCGATGTGATAGGACTAGTAAACTAATACTATGTGTGAAATTTCAGCAGATTGAAGTAAGGAGTATGGAAGTTATAGAATATTATCGCATACAAAATTTGAAGTCAATCGGTTAATCCTTTCGAGAGTTATCGTGCGCAACAGCCAGCAGACAGACCCAGACAGACAGACGGACGGACAGACATTGCTCAAATGACTTAAAATGCCCAAAATGGATTTCCGCCGAACATACTTGGTGTCTTAGGTCACTCCTTCGATGTGTTCATTTTTGGTCCGTAGCAATTGGTATATCCACTCCTCTCTAAGGTGAGGGGATAAATATAAGGTTCAAAGTTTGGTTAGATATATCGATCAGGGATGTAACGAATATTCGCATTCGCATATGCGCACGCGAATTATTCGCATCATTTTAACATTCGCTTTCGCAACAACCATCTTTGGATTATTCGCTTTCGCAAAAATATATTTCGGTATTCGCTTCCATTTGTTAAAAGTTTTATATCTTCTTATTCGTTTCACACATTTTGAAGATATTAATACCAATGAAAACATCTTCCACTTCTCTGCAAAACAGATGAAAAATATGCTTGTCCTTGTGGTAACAAGAGGTAAAAATATGGAAAACATTCTTAATACTTGAATATCCTGGAAAAGTATCAATTTATTTCCCTAATTTTGTTGGTGCTAAAGGTTCAAACTATTATTTGCATTCGCTTTCGCAAAAATGCATATTTTACTATTCGCTTTCGCATTCGCAAGAAATACATTTCAATATTCGCTTTCGCTAAAGTCGCTTTCCTTACATCCCTAATATCGATACCTCCACTGAAATTACGCTAAGTCGTAAAAGGTAGTTTTTCATGCTAAGTCTACTTAACATACTTTGGAATGAAGGTGTTGATCTACTTATATTTATCTACTTATATCTCTCTAGATGCAATTGAATGAGACATGTATTTTTTACTATTCTACAGCAAATATATATTTATGGCGACTATGCCTTCCAGTTCTAATTAATTGTCCAACTCTCTATAAAACTCTATACAAAGGCTGTTCTGTTAAGGGTTTCTGTTTTCAAAGTCCGGAATACCCATAGAAGGCAAACATGCATGGAGAGTTTTAAATAATACATTAAAGAATTAAATCGTTCATATCCTTTTTGCCTTTGCTTACCATCAAATATGGTTCCTTTGAATATATGTAATAGAATGTGTTAGTGTGCGTAAGTGTGTGTCTGTAACTGTATGGGGGCTGATGCACCTAATACAACAACCAAGCCAACGAAAAGTGAAAATGAAACATATTAATTTTTTTTTTGGTTTTGTGCCCTGTTTTTTTTACTTTAATACTCCTATACTCTACTTTGCTTTGACTGTGTGAGTTGTTCAAGTTCTTTGAATAAAATAATATAGGGTGGTCCAACCATAACGCACGATGTTAATTGTGAGTCACGCGTGGCGAACATTTGGCCGATATTTTGTTTCACACTTAATTGTCAAAGATCCTTCAATTGTGATAAAAAACATAATTTGCTGACAACTTTTATTTTATTTATAATTAACATCGTGCGTTTAATATGGACCATCGTGGCAATTTGCAAAGAAATTTCGTAATTGTGTGGCGAGCATTTGGCCGGTATTTTGTTTCACACATAGTTGTCATAGATCCTTTTATCGTAATAAATACAAATTAACATAATTCTCTGACAACTTTTGTTTTATTTATAATTAACATCGTGCGTTTAATACGGACCACCCTATTATATATGGTGGTATATTTAACAGCATCCTTCCACAACCGTTAGAAAATGCATCCTACATCCCACACTCCACTATATTTTATCCATTTTATCACTCATACCCAGATAAATGAACGTTCGAACAAAGAAGTACGAAGACACAACAAGATGGAAGGAAAGGTAAGCAGATGAACAGGTAGAGAAAAAGATATTTTTATAGAAAATCAAACATTTGCGAGTGCCTTTAAGGAAAAACACACGTACACATCCATTGCCTTTAGAGTATGCGAATAATTTTCATTATCGTCAACATTTCACTCCAATACATTTCTTTTTATAATCATCTGTTTACATGTGATAATGATCATCAACACACAGGACACAGTGGTCCCGACTATGACAGAAGTAAAACAATTTTAAGCCAAATAAATTAATCAATCTTAAGATTTTCTAAACAATTGTAAAAAATAATATCAAATTTTTATCAGTGTTGCCAGCCGCGACGATTTATCGTTATTTGATGATTTTTAAGGCCTAAAATAGTGACGATTTTTAATTTAAAAAGAAAAATTAACAAATTGATATTATATTAATATTGTTTTTAATTCATCTGCGATATGCTTAATATTTGCATGTATCTCTTGGATAGGTAAACTACAAATTATAAAAAAAAATTATATATCATCAAAATAATATGAAACCATTTTAATGATTCCAATATCCATACACGCAGGTGTCAGCAGGAATATAATTTTCAGTACCAACGGTAAAAAAAAACAAGTAAGAAATTGCAGCCGGGTAGACCGACTAAGGTATCCCCTTACTTTGTGGGCAATGAAAATATGAACTGGTATATGTAAATACTAATATTATGAGCTATATTATTTTGGTATGTATTTTGTATGGGTGGTACTATAACGGGTGTGGTCATAACTCCCACTTTTAACAGGCCTGTAGGAATTTTAAAAAATATGGACTGTGCAAAAAATGTGAGTATATAAAGGGTGGTTAAATTGTAAGGGCCGATGTAAAATGTGAACCACACCTAAACGTCAAGTTTTTTTCTGCATTTCATTTGACATTCTCAATTTCAGACTAACTCAATTTGAACCATGGAAAGATACACAATCAAGCAACGCGTTAAAGTGTTTTAAGCCTTTTACGGAAATGGGCGTTCAAATCAAAATGCATTTCGTGCACTTCGTGATGTTTTTTGATCAGCATAATCGACCAAATGTGTCCACAATCGGGAGAATTTTGCGCATTCTTCTTCGAAATGAGGCCGGTCAGGCAGTTACTGTGAATGGTGTTCGCTATCGTGAGATGATAACGAACTGTTTATGGTCCGAATTGGAAGATATGGGTGTGGACAAAATGTGGTTTCAACAGGACGGTGCCACTTGCCACACAGTTAACGAAACAATGGCTCTTTTGCGCAACAAATTCAATGGCCGTGTTATCTCACGTCGTGGCGATGTCAATTGGCCGCCAATATCATGTGATTTGACACCGTTGCACTTCTTTCTTTGGGGATATTTGAAAGAATAGATGTACGTCGATAAACCAGCAACAATTCAAGAGCTAAAGAATGAGATAATTCGGCACATTAACGGCATAGAACCTCAATTATGCCTCAGCGTCATCGAAAATTTGGACCATCGGATGGAGGTGTGCCGCCGAGGTCGCGGGGGCCATTTGGCCGATATTTTGTTTCATAAATAATTGAACCATACCAATATTACCATAATAAAAAGAAATGACAATAATTTCCTAAATAAGTTGTGTTTTATTCAATATCAACATCGGCCCTTAAAATTTAACCACTCTTTATATGTATTGTTATTCACGATATAAGCTGTTAACTTTGTGTACAAAATGGTACGTTGGTGTGGGAGGTACCCAAAGACTCGTGATAATAACGCCCATTTTTTGACAGACTGTACAGGGTGGCTGATATGTATTGCAACTAACTTCAGGTTGCTATCATTTTTAAACCGCTAGTCTGATAGCTGACAGATTTATTTCAGTGACAGTTAATTTTATTGTTTACAAGCTTACAAAAGCATTTTGATCTTCAGATTCAGAAAAAAAGTTATTCGTGATGGAATTCAAGCGTGATAGTGTGATTGCTTTATATTTGGGTGGAAAAACACAAGTGGCTATCGTTAGAGCCCTCCAGCAACTAAATGTGAATAAATCTTTTGTTTCTCGTACCATTGCTCGTTACCGTGATACTGGCAGTGTGCATCGCGTCCAACAAGTGGACGAAAAAAACGGTAACAACACCAGAAATGATCCGAAAAGTGAAGGCCAGATTTGATAGAAATCCACGCCGCAGTGGTAGAAAAATTGCTCGTGAGCTTAACATATCGCGAGAACGGATACAACACATATTAAAAAACAAGTAAGAAAGTTTCAGTCGGGTAAACCGACTAAGGTATACCCTCACTTTGTGAGTAATGTAATATTGAATATAACACGAATTATTCTATCAATTTGTGTGGGAGCTACCAGAAGGGGTTTAACAAATACACCTATTTTTCGCTGAACAGTAGATACTTTAAATTCAGTGCACTGCGCCGAATAATAAGCGTTTATGTACACTGATATAAACGTTATGAGATATTAAATTGTGGTATGATTTGGCCATTTTGTGTGGGAGATACAAAAAGGGGCGTGGCGATAACGCCCATTTTTCACAGGGCTATAGGCACTATAAAAACATTACACTGTACAAAATTTCAAGTATTATTATACACTTGTATTAATGTTATAAGCTGTTAACTTTTGGTGCAAAATGGTGCATTTGAGTGGGAGGTACCTAAAGGGACGTGGCAACTTCGCCCATTTTTCTCGAGTTGATATCGACTAATAAACTAATACTATGTGTGGAATTTCAGAAGATTCGAATAAGTAGTATAGTACACAGAAAGAAAAATGCCATACTAAATTCAAGTAAAAAATTCTTAATTTAAGCCGAAATCGTACTTAAAAATTTAAGTACGTTCGTACTCAGTTTTTCTTAAAACAAGTATAAATAGGATTAAATTGAAAAAATCAAGCGCTGAAAGGCTTACAATAAGCATTTAATGCTTGAAATCAAGTAAACATTTCTTGAAAAGGAGAATTAAGCCTAATATGGCTCAAAAGTAAGAAAAAAAGCTTATTTTAATCTCTGAGAGACAGAACCATTATAGAGCACAATAAAATTACCCTCTCAACCACTCTCATGCAAGTGGTTGATTTTGGCTGACGCAACATCAAACACACATGCATATAAATTGTCGAGATGTACATGTATAAACATTTGTGCGCGACCATATCCAATTCTTTTCTCGTTCAAGCAGTGTTTGCAAATACATTACTTGGCGTGGTTTTCTTTGATTTTAGTTTTTTGAAGTTGTTAATAATTCTTATTCGTTTCGTTGATGCTATTCCTTATATGTTTCATATTTAAATCGAATAAATGCAGCAAAACTTTTACTTTTGCTGTCAAGCAGTTGTTTTCAGATTTCAAATATTGCCATTTAATTTTTTCCAAAACACTTATATCTAGTACAAAAGGTGGCTTACTTTCTAACTTAAACTATAAATATACATGCCCGGCTCCTATGTCCATCTGGGCCTACTTACTCTAATATAAAGTGCTGCAGTCAAGCTACGAGCACACCATCAATCAATTACAATAAAAACTTAAAACAAAATGCCCAAAAAAATAGGAAAATTCAAAAAGGGGCCAATCTCTAAAAATAATTTTACATATAATCTTAAAAACTAAACTTAATACTAAACTTAAAAACTAAGGAATATTTACAAACTATTTACATATGTACATCTATTGCACGGTACTATAGACCATGCCAGATCTTCCGGTCATAATGGCCCTCCTGTGGTAAAACACAAGGAGGTCTCCCTCAAACAACAACCCCTCATCACGAAGCCTAAGAAGACCAGCAGGCGGAAGAAGCCGCCTGGTGGGAAGGGAGTCAAAATCCTCGTCGAACCTATAAACCTCCTCGACGATCCTATTCTCCAGATGACGACCCTTTTCTAAAAAGCTGACGGCACCCTTGGTCATAAAGACATCTATCCTATCAAAATCGACGCTATCGTAGACTTCCCTATTCGACGGACGCCTGATCGAACCATCATCCATGACCCTACAGCGGAGCCCCAGACAAGACCTCAACACTCGCCTCTCCCATATCCTAATCCTTTCCATCTGGGCAGACGAAATGCCATACCAAGCTGGAAAGGCGTAGGATATGGCAGGCCTAATGATCTGCCTATAGATCAGAAATCTAACCTCGAGCGGAAGTCCACCGTCCCTCATCCGCAGAAGCCAGTGAAAACCGAAGTAAATCCTCTTCGCCTTATTCAACACAAAATCAACATGTCTGGAGAAATCGAACTTGTCATGAAATATGACGCCAAGATACCTCATCCTATCAGAGACTCCTATCAACTCGCCCCCGATACTCAGAGTAGGCACAAAAGACCTAAAGTTCGGGAAAACGGTGCCGCGTTTGCCCCTGAAAACAGTGGCAAAACACTTACCAACATTGAGTCGGAGTCCCCAATTCAAAAAATAACGATGAAGCTCCTCTAAATAAGCATTCACTCGCCTAGTCAACGGCACGGCCATGGAACCTCGGCAGGCCAGTAGCACGTCATCCGCATAGGTCAGTAGGAGACCTCCGTTGGGAGGACCAGGGATGTCACTGACGAAGATGTTGTACAACATCGGTCCCAGCAGGGAGCCCTGGGGCACCCCTGCTAGAACCGAGCGTTGACTAGACACCTTATCGCCAACTCTAACCCTAAAATGCCGACCTTTCAGGAAGCTCGCTACCATTCTACACGTTTGACCGTCAAAACCAAACGATTGAAGCTTATACAATATGCCATCCTGCCAGACAGTGTCGAATGCCCTAGCAAAATCTAATCCTACAGCGATGGTGCCCCATCTTCTATCAAATCCTCCTATCACAAAATCAGAGAAAGCGCAAAGCGCATGAGTAGTGGAGTGACCAAGCCTAAATCCAAATTGGCAATCCCGGAGGATGCGTCTATCTTCAACAACTCTCCTAATCCTAGCGAGTATGAAATATTCGAGAAGCTTCCCAAATGGAGACAAAAGCGAAATCGGCCTATAACTCCCACAGAGCCCAGGATCAGAGCCCGGCTTTCTAATGGGAACAACCAATGCCTCCTTCCAGGCCGACGGGAGATATCCCAAATTCAGACAATGGTTGAAGAGAATGGATAAAAAACCCCACAAAATCTCTCCTGCCTTCCTAAGAGCCACATCGGGAATCCTATCAACCCCACTAGACTTCCGAGAAGGTCTGCGGGCCAGAGCCCCTCCTACGCAACCTGGACTCACAAAGCCGCCATCATCCCAAGTAGACCTGTCGACAACCACAGAGCCACTAGCCGTGAAGTCACCACAGAATTCCACCACAGGCGTCCCGCTAACCATTCCCTCAACAGCCTCGCTAACAAGGCTGCGGAAGGAATCGCCAGCAGGGTTCACCTCAATGTGGTTTGTACTCCGTATGTGAGACGCCAGTAACTCTGCTTTGTGCAGGTCATCAGACACCTGCACACCATCCTCACCAACTAAGCCACCAACGGGATCCCTAACCGAAAGACCAGCAGCCCTCTTCACCCGACTATAAGTCCTAGAATCGACCCTGATACTACCTAAATAATCCCTACGACGATCCCTCTCAAAAATGTAAATGGAATCCCGAATAATAATATCCAAGTTCCGAATATCCGCCCTTAGAATGGAATGCCTGTCCGGATCCCCAGACCGGTGCAAAATCCGGCGAAGTCTCCTACGCTCACGTATGAAACGAATAATATGGGGCGGCAGATCGCCCAAGACCCTCCTATCAGACGACAATCTGGGCACAGAGCACTCAATGGCGCCACGAAAAACTGAGCCCAGTTCCTCAACACAATGATCAACCTCACGTATGGAGACATTCCTGTCAGCCGGGAGCGCGCAGTCACCAAGACCACGCCTCAAACGCCCCCTAAAACGCCGCACATTCATCCTATTGAAATCGAAAAAAGTCTGCCTATCACACTCCTGCACATCCCCTAACGCCAGAAGAATCTCCACAGCACGATGATCAGACTCAAAGTCCAGGGTCCCCAGAAGACCATCCCTGGCCAAAGCCAGCCCCGGAGTCCGGAGAAAGAAGTCTATATAGGAACCCGACGAGCCATTCGGCCTAGACGGACCATCTGTCGGGCAGATGTCGAAATTGGGAGAATTCCGGAGAAAATCCCGAAGGAGCCTACCTCTCGCATTAGCGAGATCGCCACCCCATAGCGGGTGCATGGCGTTCAAGTCGCAACCAATGAGAACATCATCCGTCGCACTCAATCCCACAACAGAATCGAAATCTGAAGGGCGCAAAACCGCCAATGGTGTAAGATACATGGAGACAAAGACAGTGGGTAAGCCACTGCCTCTCCAAACCCTAGCCGCACAACACTCAATCTCACCTGACCTGAGAAAAACCTGTTCGCACCTTAATCCACTCCTAACAAGTACAGCAGTCCCGCCTCCTACACCTGAGCATCTATCCTTCCTATAAAGAGTGAAACCCTCAACCTCAAACCTATGCCTCGAAGCCAACTTCGTCTCCGCGATGAGCAAAACATCCGGTCTATGTTGTCTAATAAAAATCCTCAAGAAGTGTCTCCTATGAACCGAAACGACTGAATTGGCATTGACAAATACCACCCTAAACATCCAAACCACCTATGTGCATCAGCAAACCCAAAAGGGCGCTGGACCTATCCTGCTTACCAGAGATTTCCCTATACTTAGGAGCAAATTCGAAGATGTCCTTCATGACATCCGACACACCCTTACCGAAGAACGACCTACACTCCTCGGAAATAATCTGCCCTCCCTGCAAAGCGCCCTGAACAGTTCCACTGCCGCCAGTTCGCGCCACTCTCGCCGCCGGTGTTGTGCTGCGGCGGGCTCCAGCCGCAGCAGCATACGACACTCCGCCTCTGACCTCCGCGACTCGTCCAGACCGTTGGGCCTCCTTCGCCTTCGTCTCCTCCCTGCGTTGGGTCCTCTGCAGGAGGATGGCCTTTCTTCTCGGGCACTCGGGGGAGCTAGCAGCGTGCCCCTCAACATCGCAGTTGGCACACTTGATTGGCCGGGTCTCGACCTGGATCACCTTACCAGTGTCCGGATCGGTCCGTACTGGCTCCTTTCCAACCACGTCCTTCGGGGGAATGGAGCATTTCGCTGGTCCGTGTGACTGGCCACACTTCACACACCGGTATGGCATGCCACAGTTGGACGAGACATGGCCGAACCTTTGGCAGTTGAAACACTGCGTCACATCACGCCCTCTATCCTTTCTGAAATGCACCTTGCATTCTAACACCCTATCTCTTTTGTATAATCTCTCTACATCCGTTTCCCTAGAAAGACGGAGCAGCCATTTGTCTTCAGAAAGACAAACAGCGCTCAAAACCTCGACCTTGAAGGAGACCTGCGTTTCCAAGTACCCCTTTATCTCTCCCGCACTGTACTCCCTCGAGAGTCCCTCAGCTACCACTGCATACGGAAGAAGAGCCCTAGGTGTATGAGTATGGAACTTATAGCCCCGCTCGACCAACAACTCCTTAGCGATACTAAACTTATCTAGACCGAAAACCCTCAACGAAATGACCGAAGATCTTACCATTTTGCAGATGAAGTCTCCTGGTCCTAGTCTGCGTCTCAGCATCTCGGCGATCACTCTGACCCCGACATCGTAAATGGTGATGGCAGGAAGGCTCCTGCCACCGCCGGTCTTCTCGTTCCCGGTTGGGGCTCCAATAGCACTCTTCCGTGCTTCAGAAGTACTTGGAGCTGCAGTCTTGGCCGCAGCAGCCGCCTTCTTCTTCAAGGGTACCTTCGGTATGGCACCCTTGCTTCCTCCAGATGCAGCCGGCGGTGCCACATTGTCTTCCTTCTTCTTCGGTCCGAGGACTTCGGCTGCCCCGACCGACATCGCCTCATCCACAGGGGACCCTGTGGGCACTTCCTTCGTTGAACCGAGGACTTCGGCTGCCTCGGTCAACATCTGCTCATCCGCAGGGGGTCCTGCGGGAACTTCCTTCGCCGCCTGGAAAGCAGCGGCTTTCTCCAGCTTAAGGGCCGTTAACTCCTCCAGGAGCGCACGGTTATCCCTCTGGAGAACTGAGATCGTCTCATTCAAATTAGCAAGTTGAAGAGAAATCTTCAGCCCTTCATACGGGGAATCGCCACTGCAGCTGCAGCAGCTCTTCTTCTTCCGCTTTCTCTGCTTGCGGTCAGCAGCAGCAGCATTCCTAACGCTGTCGGTGGTACCGCCGGTGTCCGACATGGCGTCTAAACGCCCAGAAATGCGATTATCTGGGCGTTTACACTTAAAACCAGCTCTATCGACGAGACCTTCAGGTGAAGGGGTGTCAAAATGTCCCCGGTCGACGAAACCTTCAGGTCTCGTTTTTGGCGCCAAATGGGCGCGCGACAGACCCGCTAAATTTTCAAGACCCTCCGGGGCCCCACTAGGTCCAAATTGGCGGTTGACGAAAGTGTCAGCCGAAACTCTCCTCTCGGGAATCCCGTCGACGGAACTCTCTAATTCGTCGCTGGCGCGAAATTGCCCGCCAAAGGCAGACGATTTGTCGGACGATTTGTCGAAAGGGTGATGAATCCCCGTCGGCAAAGCAATATTCGGAAAATTCTCAAAGTTTTCCACTTTAAATATTTTAGGCCTTTTTTCACTTAGTATTTTTTTTTTTAATCGCACAAACACTTTTAACACTGTTCACAAATGATCAATGATGATCAATGATCAAGCAGTTGTATTTTGACATACCATTTTAAAAAATTGCATTCTTTGCAATACAGTGGCAAAAATGGTATAATTAATATAAATGGTATATAGGTACAAAAAGAAAGAAAGCACAATAAATCTAGTATGACCAGGTTTAATTCAAGAACCAATCTGGCTTAAATCAAGTATTGGTTAGGATTAAATCAAGTATTATCAGGCTTAAATCAAGTATTGGACAGGCTTAATTCAATCAAAAATTTCTTCATTGAAGCCCGTTTCGCACTCAAATGAATCCGATAAAATTCTTAAATCAATCGCTTTATGCTTGAAATAAAAATTTTTCGGCTTGAAATCAAGCCTAATCAGGCTTAATAAGCGCTAAGATTAAGAATTCAGGGCTTAAAAATCCGTACTTGATTCAAGTATTTTGTACTTGGTTTAAGAAAATCCGTACATAACGTACTTTTGACACCGCTACGGGTTGATTCAAGTACGGACTACTCAATTTTTTCTTTCTGTGTAGTTATTAAAGAATCAATATATCACAACATTTTAACCCTTTGTGGGGGAGGTACTAGAAAGAGTGGACCAATATGGCCCATCTTCGAACTTAGCCGCAGATAGAAAAAAATATTACCACATGCCAAATTTGAAGTCAATCGGTTACTCCTTTCGAGAGTTATCGTGCGCACCAGCCAGCAGACAGACAGACGGACGGACATTGCTCATTCGACTTAAAATGACGCAAAACGGATTTCCTCCGAACATACTTAGGGTCTTAGATCACTCAAGCCATTGAAGTTCCAAAACTTAGACTGGAAAGAGCCAAGGAGTTGCTTCGCTTGCACCAAAGTGGCCAGTTACCGAATTTGGTTTTCTCCGATGAGAAGCCATTCCAAATTGAGCAGTTTGTGAACAAACAAAATGATCGGGTTTACTTGCCAAAGAGGTCAGCTGAAAATTTACACCTTCGATTGAACTCAAGCACCGCCGATGGTAATGGTGTGGGCCGCCGTAACGGCCGATGGTCGCTCCGCGCTCGTATTCATCGACCATGGGGTCAAAATAAATGCCGAATATTATCGGGAAAATGTCCTAAAGACAGTATTGAAGCCCTGGGCAGACAAACATTTCAGCCGCAGACCATGGACATTCCAACAGGACTCAGCACCATCGCACTCAGCACGCGTCAACCAAGAATGTCTTAAAAAGGAGGTTCCTCGCTTCATTTCTACCGCACAATGGCCACCAAGATCTCCGGATCTCAATCCGTTGGACTTTTGCGCCTGGGGCATTTTAGAGAGTAAGGTTCGCACTAAAAAATATCAAAGTATCGATCATCTCAAGACGGCGCTTCGCCGGGAATGGGCCAAAATACCGCAGAGCCACTTTCGTGCAGCGTGTGATGGCTTTGTCGGCCGTTTGAAGGCCATAATTCGTGCCAAAGGTGGCCAATTCGAACAAATCTAAACTGTTTCTAAAATTTTATGTTATTTCCGACATTTTTTGCTTTTGAACAATAAAATTTAAAAAAAAATTAAAAAAATATAGCGCTTTACTTTGTTGCATTACATATCAGCCACCCTATTGGTACTATACGCCCACTTTTCTGGTAGGTACTATAAAAGCATTACACTGTACAAAATTTTAAGTATTTGTAGCCACTAGTATTAAAGTGTGGGAGGTACCAAAAGGGGCATGGCTATAACGCCCATTTTCCACTGGGTTGTAGGTACTATAACACCATTACACTGTACAAAATTTCATGTCTTTGTATGCACTGGTATTCAAGTTATAATCTGTTAACTTTTAGTGCAAAACATTAAATTTGTGTGGGAGGTACTAAAAGGGACGTGTCAACTACGCCCACTTTTCACTGGAGTCTAGGTACTATAAAAGTATTACACTGTACAAAATTTAATATAAGCAATTAAATTTTGGTGCAAAATGGTCCATTTGTTTGAGAGGTACCAAAAGGGGCGTGGCAAGTTCGCCCATTTTTCTAGAGGTGATAGTGACTAATAAAGTTATACTATGTGTACAATTTCAGAACATTAAAATAAGTAGTATAGAAGTTATTAACCAATCAATACTCCACTAAATATTCACCCTTTGTGGAGGAGGTACAAGGAGTGGACCGATGTGGTCCATCTTCGAACTTAGCCGGTGATAAAAAAAATTCATATTACCACATACCAAATTTGAAGTCAATCGTTTACTCCTTTCGAAAGTTATCGTGCGCACCAGCCAGCAGACAGACAGACAGACGGAAGGACATTGCTCATTCGACTTAAAATGGTCTAAAACGGATATCCGCAGGACATATGTGGGGTCTTAGGTCACTCCTTCGATGTGTTACACTTTTTGTACCGTAGCAAATGATTTATACCCTCGAATCACTAAAGTGAGGGTATAATTAATTGTACTATGTTAATTAAAAAGGGTATCAAGTGAGAAATTTATATATATTATTTATGTATATCCTCACCCTGTGAGTAATTTAATATTACACTACATTAAACAATCGATTTCGGGGAGCTATTAAATTTTGGTATGATTTGGCCATTTTGTGTGGTAGGTAAAAAAAGAGGCGTGTTAAAAACGTATATTTCTCACAGCTTATAGTTGCTTTAAGTACGTTGTAGTGTGCACAATTTTGTAGATTTTTCTTGGATTGGTACTCAGGCTATAACCTGTTAACTTTTTGTACAAAATGGTGCGTTTGTGTGGGGTACCAAAAAATGAGTGACAACAAAGCCCATTATCTACTGAACTGTAGTCACTACAAAAGCATTACAACAAAGCCCATTATGTACTGAACTGTAGTCGCTACAAAAGCATTACACTGTTTACAATTTAAAGTATTTGTATGTCCATTAATAATATTATAAGCTGTTAAATGTTGGTTGTTTCATTAGTGCAGGAGGTACTAAAAGGGGCGTGAAAATGTTGTCCATTTTTCTCAAGGTGGTAGCGACCAATAAACTAATACTATGCGTGGAATTTTAGACGATTCGAATAATTAGAACAGAAGTTATTGGATAATCAATATTGCACTAAGTTTTAACCCCTTGTGGAGGTGGTAATAAAAGGAATGGACCAATATGGGGGATAGACAAAAATATTGCCTCATACCAAATTTGAAGTCAATCGGTTAACCGTTTCGAGAGTTATATTGCGCACCGGCCAGTAGACAGATTGACAGACAGATGGACGGACATTGCATCCAAAACGGAACATACTTGGGGTCTTAGATCAATTAGGGAAATTTGAGAGACCTATGAAATGACGGCGTTTTCCGACGATTGAGGTAAAAACCAAATCGCCGAACAAGCAAAACACGTCTAAGTGTTTCTCACAAACAAACTAAACTAAACACACAAAAATACAACCAAAAAAAATTTTCGAGACAAGGGTGCCAACATAAAAAATATCTAATCGAATACACGTAGCCTGAGACCTCGTATGTGATGCTGGCTTTGGAAATTCAAAAGATATCCACAAGAGAAGGAATACTGCCAAAGACTCTAATGGAAGATGATAGCTTACCAAAAGAAACAAGTAAAGACGGATTATTTGCGGCCACGCAGAATCGTATATACCCTCCACAATGGATCGTATGAGAATGGTTTCGGATACAAATAAACTCAGTATACCAAATTTCCGTCCAATTCGTTGAAATGTGAGGTTTTTGTGGCTTTATGAAGTCAAATCTAGACGGGCCTTTGTATTGGGGCTATATCAAAATATGGACCTATGTCTACAGTTGTTCGTGTGAAGTATTCTGGGTATAAATAAACCCCAGCTACCATTCAGTTGAAATGTGTGAACTCTGTGGCGTTAAGAAGTCAAATCGGAATTCAATTCCAAAAGACCTGGAGATTAGGAAGTATATATACCAAATTTACGCCACCTAGTTCAAGTATTATGTAGCGTGATTAGATACGGACGGATAGACGGAAATGGCAAAATGGTCTTAGAATTTTACGACGATTAATAGTATATATGGGCATTTCCCTGGGCTACTCAAAAACTGCCTTAAAATTTTGCAACAATGAACAATGAAATCAAAACACGTTCATATGGCTGCAACTTTTTACAAACGAACCTTAAAAAATGCGGTTTCAGTGTAAAATATAGAAAAAAATTTAAATTTGTTTGCACAAACGAAATTACCATAAATGTTAGCCCTTTGTGAGGTAGATACTAGAAGGAGTAGACCAATATGGCCCATCTTCGAACTTAGCCTGAGATAGAAAAAATATTATCCCATACCTAATTTGACCGCTATCCGTTATTCCTTTCGAGAGTTATCGTGCGCTCCAGCCTGACAGACGTACAGACGGACAGACATTGCCCATTCGACTTAAAATAACCAAAACAGATATCCGCCGAACTTACTTTGGTCACTCCTTCGATGTGTTACACTTTTGGACCGTAGCAAATTATATGTATATACCCTCGTCACACTAAAGTAAGGGTATAAAAAGAAGCCAAATCAAATTTGGTATACCGGATAATGTTCAATGGTGATGAATCGGACGTATGCCAAATGGTATATGTGGGGACTACAAGGACAAAACTTAAAACATGATTATCGTCTCATAAATCGGACCAAAAGCCTATGGAAAACCAATTAGAACAGAAGACGGCTTTGGCAGCTCTTTGACCTAACTTTAATAATGCAGATGTATTGATAGAAAAGAAAAATCCATACAGACGATACACATTATAGATGCTCTTCATAACAAATATGCCGACAGAGAAGATACTTAACAATAAGATAGACTCAGATAAATCCTCTCAGATGTATAGACATATAATTAATAAGCACGGACGAAAGACATGTTAGTTGAGCAGTAACTTCAAGGAAACAAGTCGAACACTTTAAAAGCGGAATTTAAAATTGTATGTTAAAAATATCATTGTTTAAATAATTGTGTTTCTTAATCTGTTTTTCGCGTTTGTGTACTAGATTAAATTCCCTGATCATGACCAACGAAGTCAGTCGAAATATAGGAAAATAAAAATAAATAATTAAAAATAGATCAAATTGTTTTTTAATTACAAAAAGGACCTCAAGCCGAACAATGACCAGAAACCTTTTTCTTATTCTAGTCTGCTAACTTATTACATTTTCATAAAAATATATATATTTTTTTTATTAAAAAACCAACATAAATTAATTACAATTTTTTCCGCTAGTCTTTAGAAAGTGGACAATATTGGTGCAAAAAATTGTGAACCTCCGATATATCTTCTTTAAAAGATGAACAATTTTGATTCCATATTTATGTGTATATATCGATTCCATTTTCATTATCTTTTCTGGACAGACAAACAAATTAGCTATTTTATGAAAAAATATACTGTCATCAGATATATACCTTGAGACTAAAGTTGTTATCATTTGAAGTTTCTACTAAATAAAAATTTTTTTTTTGTTTTTTTTTGACAAAGATTTTTTCTTTAGAGTATAACAATAATTGGCTACAAACGGTTATCCAATATTTACGCACTCTGTGTGCAGAAATCGTTCTTTTGGGTCATAATAAATATTCCCACATCCAATTATATCTTAAATGTTTTATTATCCCCTCACCTAATATAAAACATTTGATATGAGCCAAAAGTGTAAAACATCCAAGGAGTGACTTAAGACCCTAAATATGTTCGGCGGTAATCTGTTTTAGGACATTTAGAGTTATTTGAGCAATGCCCATCCGTATGTCTGTCTGTCTGTCTTCTGGCTGGTGCGCACGATAACTCTCGAGGAGTAACCGATTGACTTCAAATTTGGTAAATGATAATATTTTTTCTATCTCAGGCTAAGTTCGAAGATGAGCCATATAGGTCTGCTCCTTCTAGTATCTACCTCACAGAGGGCTAACATTTAGTGAAATATTTATTCTCTAATAACATATACCCGTATACCATTTATCGGAATTATCTTTAATCCACACATTGTAACCGTTTATCTGTCGCTATCAATGAGGAAAATCGTTAAAGTGGTCCCGCCCCTTTGGTACCTTCCACACAAAGGGACCATTTTGTACAAAAAGTTAACGGCTTATAACATTAATACCATTACATGCGTTAAAATTATTAATTTTTTTATAGCAATTTAATTAAAACAATCGCTAAATTAATCAATATTCGTTCCTAAATTGAGAAACATCTTTCTGGAGACTTCTGTAATGATCGGAAGTAAAGTACAACTTCTATAGCGCTTTGTAACCAAATCAAGAGAAACATATATATGGAGGTTATATATAAATCTGAATCGATTTTCCCTGAATACTCATTCATGTAAAATAGAAACCTCTTTCTGTCGAATTTCGTACTGATCGGATATAAAATACAGTCTCTACAGCGCTTAGATGTCAAATCGGGGGTAACATATATATGGGGGCTATATCAAAATCTGAACCGATTTTCTCCGAATTTGGCAGTATTCCTTCATATAATAAGAAATCTCTTTCTGCCGAATTTCGCTGTGATCGGATATAAAATACAGTTTCTACAGCGCTTGAATTTAAAATCGGGGGTAACATATATATGGGAGTTATATCTAAATCTGAACCGATTTTCTCCAAATTTGGCAGTAATCCTTCGAGTAATAAGAAACGTCTTTCTGCCGAATTTTGCACTGATCGGATATAAAATACAATTTCTACAGCGCTTACAAGTCTAATCGGGGGTAACATATATATGGGGGCTATATCTAAATCCGAACCGATTTTCTCCGAATTTAGCAGTATTCCTTCATGTAATAAGAAACCTCTTTCTGCCGAATTTCGCACTGATTGGATATAAAATATAGTTTTTACAGCGCTTATATGTCAAATCGGGGGTAACATATATATGAGGGCTATATATAAATCTGAACCGATTTTCTCCGAACTTAGCAGTATTCCTTCATGTAATAAGAAACCTCTCTTTGCCGAATTTCGCTCTGATCGGATATAAAATAACATTTTTACAGCGCTTACATGTCAAATCGGGGGTAACGTATATATGGGGGCTATATTTAAATCTGAACCGATTTCTTCCAAATTTAACAGTGTTCATTCATATAATAACAAACCTCTTTCTGCCGAATTTCATACCGATCGGATATAAAATAAAGTTTTTACAGCGCTTACATGTCAAATCGGGGCTAGCATATATATGGGGGCTATATCTAAATCTGAACCCATTTTAACCAAATTCAATAGGGATCGTCCTTGGGCCAAAAAAAGATATGTGTAAAGTTTCGTCGAGATCGGACCATAATTGCGACCTGCACTTTGATTACAAGAATACATGCACAGACAGACGGACAGACAGACAGACGGACAGACGGACAGACAGACAGACGGACAGACGGACATGGCTAAATCAACTCAGAAAGTGATTCTGAGTCGATCGGTATAATAAACGATGGGTCTATTTCTTCTCCTTTTGGGTGTTACAAACAAATGCACAAAGTTATAATACCCTGTACCACAGTGTGGTGTAGGGTATAATAAATACATTTACGAATATTTTTGGAACTGAAGGTGATGGGATTCGTAAGTCTGTTTACCTGTCTGAACTTTCACAGTTGTTTCAAATAAGAAAAAGTTGTAAGTGGATCACCCTAAATGTTAAATGTCTGAAATTCTGTACTGACTACAGTATGTAAAGTGCTGCGCATACTTACTTTACATATGAAGTACGTTAATCATTCGCATTGGATTACATAAATGACTTAAATGATTTTTTATTATTATTGTAAATATTCATGAATTGTATTTGTTTTATTTTTGGTGTAAAGCTAATGGGCTAATGAATACGAAAAACATATTTAATAAAATAAATGTTTAAATAGAAATTTTTTTTATAATTTCCTGAATGTTCGAGTAGCTCGTTTATTTAATGTACGGCCTAACAGCCTTAACATGCAAACTTCTTGGCTACATGCAATCCCATGAGTAGTAGTTATTTATATTTTTTGTTCCGCATTTCTTCATCAAATATTAAATTGAGAGCCTTAGATAAGTTAAATGTCATACTAATTTTTATAATTTTATTATTCTACTATTTAACGATTGATTTGAGTAATTAAGTAAACTGTATTTGAGTATTTCGGAGTAGTAAATTCTTTTCGAGTATAGAGCAGCTGCTTTTTATTATGCTTATTGTAATTTGTTTATAAATGGGCCAAAAGGCCTTTACCCAGAAAAATTTTTTATTGCCAAATAATTTGACGAGTAAGCAATGCTCGATAATGGTAAGTACTTATTATTTATCCACTTTTCTCATTATTTTAATATGGGGATGTCATTGGAGGAAAGTACTTCCAAAAATTATACAATAAAGTAGCATAACACTGTGCAACAGTGAAAAAATACACGGACTTGAGAGTATAGGTTCGATTCTAGGCGCCACTAAATAACCCCCAAGTGAAATAACCCCCAAGCCGAAAATGAAATAACCCCCACTGAAATATGCCCCAAATGAAATGAAATAACGCCCAAAGATTAAATGTGAAATAAAGTCCAAATTAAATGAAAAAACAGCCAAATAATAAATGAAACAACCCCCAAAAAATATTGGTTAAATTAAAAAAAATAATTCCCCCCAAAAAAAGTGAAATAACCCACAATGAAAAAACCCCAAACAAATGAAATAAACTCCAAATTAAGTTTATTCGTCTAGACAAATATTTTTTTGTGCAATATACATAATTTTTCCCAAAAACTGTTTGTAGTATTTACAGAAATGCTTGTATGGAATCCTCAGTAGGCCGACGAAACAAATTAGAATAAAAACTAATGGGAATACCTGCAAATTGATATTTAATAATGGACGTAAAAACAACGTTTCAACTGCTTTGCAACGGTTTTTATGCTTTGCAATTGAATGTTGGAACAGAAAACATAAAGAAATAGTAATCCTGACGAAAAATTTTAATAAATGTTTCTGAACTATTTTTTGTAATGTATTACTATTCTTGACGTTTGATAACTTTTGGAATATAATACCTGAAAACTTTTGGGAGAGAATTCTCTCCAAAACTATTTCACATATGAAGTTTCAGTTCTCTTCCAACAGTTTTTAAACATGAAGAAATAGTAATGCAGACGATAAGTGGGTTAAAAAATCGCCGCGATTTTTTCACCTATTTTTCGTCTGCATTACTATTTCTTCATGTTCAGAAACTGTTGGAAGAGAAAACTTGAAGAAATAGTAATGCAGACGAAAAATAGGTTAAAAAATCGCTGCGATTTTGGGTGTTATTTCATTTTTTGTCTGCTTTACTTTAAAAATCGCGGCGATTTTTTACCTATTTTTCGTCTCCATTAATTCCAATCATTTTTCTCTTCCAACATATTTCCATAAAATTTTCTGACATGAAAAAAAAGTAAAGCAGACGAAAAATATGCCAAAAAATCGCCTTGGTTTTTGTCTCTCTGTTTCACTTGCTTTATCTTTTCTTCATTTTTTCTCTACAGCAGTATTCATTCGTAAATTGTTAAAAGGGAACAAACCCAATCAGTTCCGTTACTGATCGGCTCTCTAGCAAAATAGTCGCAAATCTTAATTTACTTACCATTTCCAAACATTTAAAGCTTATTAATTTCATGATATAATACAATCTTAACATTTGGTATGTTTTCTGTAATCTGCTATCCATGACCCTACAACTTAAATTTTCCTATTTGTTATAATTTTAAATTTGTCAATTTTCTTCTCTGAAGCACTATTAAGAACTGATTACTACTCTCAAGGCCCACTCTAAAATTACCCCGTTTATTACGTTCATTCGATTCTAACCGCCTAACGACAAGGAAGCCATATCTAACAATTTTATTATTAAAAACTTTCCTATATTTCATTTTGAATGTCAATGAAATAATCCCCAAATAAAATGAAATACGGCCCAAGAAAAATTTGATTTCGATGAAAATTAAATAAATCCCAAACAATGAAAAAATTCCCAAAACCCAAAATGAATGAAATAAATCCCAAATTCATTTTATTTTGGGTTTTATTTCATTTTGGTCTTGGTAACAAAAATTTAAAAAAACTTGAAAAAATTAAATGAAACCCAAAGTTAATGAAATTTCACTCAAACCCAATTTTGAATCCTTATTTTGGGTGTTATTTCATTTTCGGCTTGGGTGTTATTTTACTGCGCCTCGATTCTACTATCAAAGGGTAGTATAACCCTATACTAGGTTTGGCGAAATTGGTGACCAATTTTTTTTTATGGGCCTCCAAAGTTTCTGTAAATCAGTGGACCCCTCGAAAAAGGTGTCATCAGCTTTTGTCCAACAACTAACTCAGACTTGGTGATACCGCTTAACTATGTTTGGCAATAATGTAGCTATGAATATACTGAATAAAGTTTCTAAACATTTATTGCGAACTTTTTCCGGTCCTTTTTTGAAAAAGTGAAGGAAACAAATATTTTTTTTCATTTTTTTCAGCATAACTTCCTGGGACTCCTAATTTTTCACTAACAAAATTGTAGCCAACGTAAATCTGAACAACTTTTGTGAACATATCAATACAATCTGAACGTGTCTAGGCACCTTAAATAGCTCAAAAAACCGCATTGTACCTTAGAAATGTTAGTATTTCACTATTATGTAACAAAAATATTTTGTTTTGGTATAGGGTATGTTCAGCAACATTATACAAAATATTAAGGCCAATATTTTTGTGGAACATATTATTTTTGGCCCCATTTTAACAAATCGTAGGAAACACCCCTTAAAAGGGGGAGGGCGAGGCTGAAATGTTCTACAAAAATGTTCGCCATACAATTTTACTATATGTGTCGGAAAATACAAAAAACATATATATTTTTGTTACATAACTGTGAAATACTTACATGTTTGGGGTACAATGTGGTTTTTTGAGCTATTTAGGGTGCCTAGACACGTTCAGATTGTATTGATATGTTCACAAAAGTTGTTCAGATTTACGTTGGCTACAATTTTGCCAGGCACTGTTAGTGAAAAATTACGAGTCCCCGGAAGTTATGCTGAAAAAATGAAAAAAAAAAATTTTTCTTCACTTTTTCCAAAAAAAGTGCCGGAAAATTTTTTTTTCGCAAAAAATGTTAACAAACTTTCTTCAGCATATTCTTAGCTACATTATTGCCAAACATAGTTAAGCGGTATCACCAAGTCTGAATTAGTTGTTGGACAAAAGCTGATGACACCTTTTTCGAGTGGCCCATTGATTTTCAGAAATTTGGGGCCCATAAAAAAAATTGGGCACGCCAAACCAAGTATAGGGTTTTACTACCCTTTGATAGTATAATCGAACCTATACTGTCAAGTCCGTGTATTTTTCAAAAAGTGTTTGTTTTTTGCATAGTGTAATTAGTACTCATTTGTGGCTTAGGCATACCACATAATTATGGGCTTATATTTTCACGATTTTAAGTACCTGAATAATTCATTACCAATAAGTTATAAAATAAGCAGTAGAAATGGCCATATCAAATGACTTTTCGCATATTTCTCGAAACAAACAATTTCCTCATGCCAGACTCGAATTTCTGAACCCAAACCCCCACGTAAAAAATCTTCTATGGTTTAACATCATACTATGTTAAATTACTCTTATTATTAATGGTATTTTCATTCAATACTGCACGTATTATTTGAAAACATGTTATAAATAAATAAATCTTTTACGATAACCCACATATAGCCAAAATTACATTATATTAAAATTTGCCAAATTGATTTTAAAAACAAATAATCACTTATTTCTTCTATTATTGGTAAGTCATTATAAATAAGCCGAAAGTAATGCAGCGCATTATGAGATGTCATTATTTGGTAATGCAGTGAATAATGACAGGTACTTACCAAGATTTTGCTGGGTAATTACAAGTTTGAAGAAATAAATGAAATGAAATGGATCACCCTATATGTTATGGCTGAAATTCTGTACTGATTACTGTATGTGAAGTGGTGCGTATACTTACTTTACATATAAGGTACGTTAATCATTCGCATTGGATTACAGAAATGCCAAATGTTGTTTTACGAATATCCTGAATGGAGATCATTGAGGACATTGGTCTCAACTATCGAATTTCTACAATATTGAGGCTTTAAAGATCAATGCGCACAACAGGTCAATACACTATATTCGATGTAATGGGCTTTTTTTATACCCTACACCACACTGTGGTACAGGGTATTATGACTTTGTGCATTTGTTTGTAACACCTAAAAGAAGAAGAGATAGACCCATTGTTTATTATACCGATCGACTCAGAATCACTTTCTGAGTCTATTTAGCCATGTCCGTCTGTCTGTCCGTCCGTCTGTCTGTCCGCCTGTCTGTCCGTCTGTCCATGTATTCTTGTAATCAAAGTGCAGGTCGTATTTATGGTCCGATTGTGATGAAATTTAGCATAGTGCTCTTTTTTGGCCCAAGGACGATCCCTATTGAAATTGGTTAAAATCGGTTCAGATTTGGATATGGTCCCCATATATATGTTTCACCCGATTTGACATGCAAGCCCCGTAGAAACCACATTTTACATCCGATCTTTATGAAATTCGGCAGAGAGAGTTTTATTATTACGTGAATGAACACTACTAAATTCGGAGAAAATCCGATCAGATTTAGATATAGCCCCCATATATATGTTTCACCCGATTTGGGCGCTGTAGGAACTGTATTTTAAATCAGATCAGTACGAAATTTGGCAGAGAGAGTTCTCTTATTACATGAATAAACACTGTCAAATTCGGGGAAAATCGGTTCAGATTTAGATATAGCCACCATATATATGTTTCACCCGATTTAACATTTAAGCGCTGTAGAAATCGTGTTTTATATCCGATCAGTACGAAATTTAACAGAGAGAGTTCTCTTATTACATGAATAAACACTGCCAAATTCGGAGAAAATCGGTTCAGATTTAGATATAGCCACCATATATATGTTTCACCCGATTTAACATTTAAGCGCTGTAGAAATCGTGTTTTATATCCGATCCGTACGCAATTTAACAGAGAGAGTTTTCTTATTACATGTATGAACACTGCCAAATTCGGGGAAAATCGGTTCAGATTTAGATATAGCCCCCATATATATGTTTCACCCGATTTAACATTTAAGCGCTGTAGAAATCGTGTTTTATATCCGATCAGTACGAAATTTAACAGAGAGAGTTCTCTTATTACATGTATGAACAATGCCAAATTCGGGAAAAATCGGTTCAGATTTTAACATAGTCCCAATATATATATTACACCCGATTTGACATGTAAGCGCTGTAGAAACCGTGTTTTATATCCGATCAGTACGAAAATCGGCAGAGAGAGTTTGCTTATTACATGTATGAACACTGCCAAATTCTTATCGCAATGCCCATTTTCGCATTGGTAGGTAGGTGTAGGGTATTATATAGTCGGCCCCGCCTGACTTTCTGTCTTTCCTTACTGGTTTAGTGTTACCGAACTTTAATCAAATGATGGGTTTCTTCAAAAACTGAGCTTCATCGCTGACCTAATTTTGAATTTTCTAAAAGTGTAAAGCTAAACTCTGGGTTGTCAAATTAAGCAATGTTAAGAATTCAAAGGTGTGAATCTATAAAAAAATACTTTGTTTGTTCAAGTTTCATCTTGTTTCAATCTGACCTAACCAAATCTAATTTTAAAAATGTTTGGTCCTTTGGCATTTCTGGTGACGATGTGTTTCAATCGACTCATTAAATTTGTTAACGAGAACTGAAATTTACACTTACAACCTAATTAATTTATAAAACAATTCTGTTCATAATTGAATTTATTTTTCCATATTGTAAATCATTTTCATTGTAAACCACACTGCAGCGGTCGGTTAAATGTATGTAGTTGTAGAAAATGTGGCTTTTTTGTGTGCGTCTGTATCCGTTCCCCTCATAGCAGGAACATATCTGTGAATGTCAATCCCAACCCTAAGGATGACGATGGAAAACTTTAAATATTAAATTGTATAAATCAACATATTCATTGTTGCGGTGAGAGTTGTCTTTAACAGCACGCTTGACTTCGTTGGCTTCGCCCCTGTAGTAGCACTATTTTTTCCTCAGGACTTTATTCTGTGCTCCTTTGAAATTCTTAACATATTTCCGTTGCTGCATTTACTTGAATGTGGTGCACATTCTTCGCTGCAACTGAAGAAATAATCGCATGACTCTGCATGGATGTGAATGTGGAAAAGGGATCATGGGACGGGTTTCACCGGGAGAAAGGAAAACAAACTTCTAGGTACGTGTTTAAGTGTTAAAATCGGATTTTGTATTTAAAATTCATTCTTCTGTTTATTTTTATCCGACTTCTTATTTGAATTTATGTGAAAATTATGTAAGGCATGGACGGCTGTAAGTTTGTATGAACTTCATATGATATGTTTGATGTAGATAGTTCAAAAGTTAACTAACAATTGTTAGATTGGGATGGAGGGGTGTTGGCTAAATATTTAAGGCTGGTTGGACTTCATAAAAACTAAATAAAACGAAGCCAGAGTTTTCAATGTGCGAAACTAAACTTGTGATGATCAGTTTTCACATAAGGAGCTTATTTCAAGGCTTTCAAATTGTTTGCGGGGTTGTTTACAGCTTCACTGTCAATCTCTTTTCAACTTACATATGTCCTCAAAATTACAAGCCATAAAAGTCTATTTTTGGATATAAGTACATGCCTTACATGCATCAAAATCACATTATTCACGTTACTGTTTAGTCAAAGCTAAGGTCAGACCTGTGATGGTTTGGTGGGTTCGCATCAGACTCCCACGCATGAGGTCTGTGGTTCGAATGTCACCGACGTCGAGAAAATATTTTTTTTATCTTGTAACGATTATGACCTTAGCTAATTACAATGTCGTTAATTTACATGGAAACAACAACAAATACAAGACAAAGCTAGGAATGCAATAAAAAAGATATGTATGTAAGTAACTAATAATGTTCATTTTGCTTTTGTTAGTTATTCTATGTTTTAGAACTAATATTGTTTTTCTTTTTTACTTAATATTGTTTCGCTTATCGGCGCAGCCAATTTTCGAAGTTAGGCTTCAAAGGTAGTCGTCCACCAGAAATCTTTCTTTCACATTTTATATTTCAAGCAGTGAACCACGAGCCTTGTTAAATATATTAAAAAGATTAGTTAGAGTTTGTGTTTTAATATTAAGTGTTGAATCCGAAAACTAATTTTTGATTGCACAATTAATCTACCCATTTATAAATGCCCTGCAAAGTGGTATTTATCCAATTGCTTAAAAAAAAGATCATCAGCAAGAAAGTTGCTTTAAGTGGAATTCTCCAAAATATATGTGAAGTGTGAGAATACAAGTTTCCAGCATAACGTATGCCCACGTTCAGCTGCGACTCCAAGGGCATAAGGGACAAGCACGACTCATGTGGAAAGGTTTCTCGAAGGAGATAAATACGTAATCTATTTAATCGAGGTTCACGAGGTTATATTCTGGTGGTTGCGTAACGTGATTGGTGCCTTAAATAGAACACATTCATATCGCCAACAAGTTAATAACACAGAGCTACATACATATATACAGAATTGTCTCCCTTGATCGCTGTTCTGGAAGTTAGATAATTGCGCTTGGACAATCTCCAGCCACCATTGTACGACATTGGTGTCCAGGGCAAACAAGCTCCTCAGGTCAAGTGGACTTTTAAACCTCGATTTGGCAAGATATATGTATATATAACTCCTATAAAATCGACTCGAATTTTATCGGCTGAGGAAGCATCGACACAAACGCTCTGACCTTCAGACTTGTCAGACTTTAGACGTAATTTCGAAACGTACATAATCGGAGTTCGAGTATAACCAGAGAGCTATATGGGGAAGAACCTGCAGGAAGCTAAAATCTCATATATTTAGTTTTAGATATAATAATAATATAAATTTAATTTCTTCACAAACAGTTTCAACTAGGGACGATAGCAAAGGTTACAAATTAATGTCACATCCAGCAAAAATTTTAGAATTTTCCAGACGTGCACATAACTACAAAGACTACAACTCTTCTAAGCAAATCGTCACACCAACAATTTATCGTCTTCTAAGCAAATCGTCACACCAACAATTTATCGTCGAGGCCTCGAGGATCCTCAGTAAGTTTTACGAGAGTTTGGTAAGTGATATTAATGTAAACCATATTATTGATTCTGTTATAACTACTAAAATGTTTGCTAAAGACAAGGCACCAATGTTTGTGCCAACAATGTCTAAAAAAAAAATCTTAATGTTTAAATACCTTTGACATTTGAAACCTTTGCGGTCAAAACAACATTAGAGACCTAATACTTTTTTTTATATATACTCCTCCTCTTTATAAAAAATTTTTTTTTTTATTCTCCACATCCATTTAGACAAAATTGGTAAAAAAAACTAAACTTGTTAAAAATTTAGGCTCACAAATTAATACTCTGTCTGAGCTTAAACATAATTTTTAAAATCTATAATAATGTCTCGAATTCTACAGTAATTTACCATCATTAGTAATAGATTTGCAAAATATTAAGAGAATATATCTGAAATTTGAATCCTATTTCATGATAGTATGTTTCTAAGTTTAATTTTAATATAAAATAGTTTAGAGAACTTAACGATAAATTTGTAAGTAAAGAAGTGTGCTGCACATATTTATAAATAAACAATGTACAGGGTCTCCCATATTCGACGGACCCATCTGGCAACGCCATAACTTTTGACAGAGATGTCAGATCGCTTAATGACATACCGCGTTTGAAGCGTCAGTCCAAGCAGATTTTTACCATGGAACAATACACGCCACGCGAGCGCTCTGAAATAGTTGAAATTTACATTCAACAGAAGAAGTCAAGTCAACGTGCTTTTAAAATATTAAAAAATGTGAGATGTGCGCCTTCTAAGAACACCATTAAGCGTTTATACGAAAAATTTTCGACTGGTGAGGCTCTTTCTAATCCGAAGAGGCCAAATAAAAGTCGACCAAGGCGATCGGCCGAGAATATCGCTGCCGTACGAGCCAGTGTTGAGAGGTCCCCAAGAACATCCCAAAAACGCCGTTCTCAGCAGTTGGGCATGGCTCGGTCCACTTTACAACGGATTATTCGCGTTGATTTGCATTTGTTCCCGTACAAAATTCAATTGACGCAAAGATTGTTGCCTGCGGACAAGCCTCGTCGATTAGAATGGGCCCAACGAGTCCGTGGGTCCGTCGAATATGGGCAACCCTGTACATGAATTTCTGTCGAACTTAAACCACATATAACTCTATTTTTTGCTTTGCGTAACTCGTATGAGTTTGTATCGAACCTGTTCGAGCAATGATGTCGAACATTTTCTTTTGAGAGCAAATGTACTCGTATAGGTAACTATTGTATCATTTGGATGCATTTGTATCTGGGCATGATACTGAAATGATCGAGTAGATTTCCATCTCGCATCTTGCAGTGGTTATGTAGGGATGTAGGGGTAGAAAAAGGGGAAACGATTTTGGGATCTTTATGAAAAATAATGCCTTCAAGATCATGGTAGGGAGGGTTAAGAGGCGGTAGGTCCCAACAACACCTGAGGATTCTACAACGTAAATCGTGGTAAAAATGTAAATGATACATATTTTTTTGTTGTTTATTCATTATCTGATCATTCCGGGTTTTTGTTTTTCAAATGGTTAGATACGGCCTATAAAGTTTAGTTTCTGTTAGAAGACATTGGTCTATATTTTCATCTGGGATTCTACAATAAAAGGTATTTATTTTCAGGAAAGTACCATTTTGGTGTTCAGGAAGACTCGAACCCCCCGCCCGATTGTAAGCTAGTTTAGTAATGGCTCCCATTGTCTTGTTTGACCACCTATAATTATGTTATATTGTTTCCCTCTTTGGTACTGTGCATGCTCAAGAGTTCACAACAACATTGTTGCGTAAAATATTAATATGTAATTGATGAAAAGAAAAATATGAAATCACTTTTGAACATTACAAACTGAGAGAAAAAGTCCCAAAAGGAGAAAGTTACGACGACATACCAATTTTCAGACCGACCTGTTGAAATTTGCCGTTGTTAAGAAGTTAAATCAGACAGATGCTATAAGTATATACGAGAATGGCGGCTAAGTATACATATAAAATATAACTATATTGTCGATTTTCAATCCCAAGCAGCTATCTGCACATACAAGATGTATCTGTACAAAATGTTCGTCAAATAGCACAATTATTTCAGATTTAGCGTGATTACAACAGACGGACGGACATGGTCAAATCTATTTAAAATTTTACAACGATTAAGAATATATATACTTTTTGGGGACCCTGAGCTATATTTCAAGGTGCTACAAACGAAGTGACAAAATGAATATACCCCCATCATATCAATATATCCATTCTAGGGAGATTGCATTTTAAGCCTCTAAATATTCTAAATTATATTCAGTCAATATTTGGTGTTTATCCGTCAACCCAATCAAATGTTATTCACAAAACAGTAAAATTCATTTGATTTACATTACAAAGGAATTCCACACAAATTTAAAAAAATCCTTAAACTTTGATCGCCTTTCCTGAAAAACTACCTTTGCATAGTTTAGAATTGAGGTATCGATATGTTGGAGGGTATAAAACAGTAACGAAAGGCTAAAATCGGACATTTAATACCCTACCACCACCTTATTAGAGCATTTAACTCGCAGCGTTAGAATCTAAAATTTTTCATAAACAACCACCTCTTTACTAGTAGCATGCTTCCACCAAGAATAGTAATTCCATTAATTTTAAATAATGGTATTCATTCGATCTCGCTGAACGAACAGGCCAAATATGAGATTGACTGGAATTTTATTGTTTTGTTTTGGCGTTGGTGTTAAGTTAAGTACAGGGTTGCCAGAAAAAAATTGTGATGTCCCAAAATATTCACAAAAAACTCCCCAACTTAACCCCAAATAAAACTATTTTTATTGAAAACAAGTCAAAGCTACAAATATCGCAAAATCGAAAAACACACATTTTAAAATTTCTCCTTTTGATTTTAATAATCTTTGGAAAAATAGTTTGTCCAGTAAGAGCGATTTTTTTGGAGTTTTTAGTTTTTAAAATTCGTTGTAGTTTTGTTGGTACAGATCTCCAAAGCTACATATTTCAGGAATTATTCTAAAAATACCATTTGCTATAGTTGTCATATCTTCTTAACCGCTTCACGTATTTTTTTTCTGTTGAAAGAAGGTCAGAATCGAGCCAGTCGTGGCAGCCACTTACCCCAAATCATTTTTAGCACATTATGGCAAACCCTTATCTTTATAATAAAGCTAAATTCCTGGCCATAACATTATTTCTTCTTGAAAACCACACGTCTAAAAAACAACCTTCACTTAATGCTGCAATGCTCGGGTCATATTTTAATTTGATCACAATTTAAACTTAGTGAGAGCCTGAAAAGGCTCCTTAAAATCTATCAATTACTAATTCGTTTTTTCGTATAAATTCTTAGCAACTTATTCTTATTCAGTCTTTTTTATTGCAAACTTAACGTTTACGAACATTTTTCTATTGCATAAAAAAACACAAAAAAACCCAATAAAATTTACAAAATCCCCTAAGAAAAACCCCATCCCCAAAATTATTTTTTTATCCCAATTTGCATTGACTAAACCGCAGTATTAGGGTCAAAACCCCAGTACTGGCAACCCTGGATAAGTAAAATTTTATGGCCAACATTTTTGTAGAACATTTCATCCCCGCCCTTCTTATTTTTATGTGTATTTTAAATAGAACCAAAAATTACCGTAATTCATTCTATGACACGCAATTAATTAAGTTAAATTTTTGATATTTGTTGGACTGTTAACACTAGATTACAAAATCGTTATTTTTTTAACATTCCGAATTTTTTGGAAGTTGCCTTTAGTATTTGGGCTATATCATATATCTTCGCTGATCAGTCGTAGTGAACGGACGTGTTTAGCACAGAGCGGATAGTTAAAATCTATTACGCAGTACCTATTACGCAATCGCAAAAAATAAAACAAAATCTGTACAAAGTCTGGAAGGCCTACATCGTAGTACCTATTGGGGGCTAATACGGAAAAAAAAAATTCATTGGCGGGGATGCCTTCGCGTTCCGATGGAGCGGGGTTCCCCAATCGTCCTACTGTCCGTCCGTTGGTCTTGGCCAAAGCCGACCACACCAAACATGGTGAAAATTCCCCCCCAGTACTCACAACAGGTGGTACGGTGAGGGGAAAACGTCATGTCCGACCGTCAAAACGGAAACACAATGAGCACCGGATAGCGCTGAGAGTTCTGACGAAGTTGGAGGCTGTTGAGGTTTCGGCTCTTACCGAAAAACAAAAAGAGTCACTTACCTGGGCTAAAGGCGTCTTAGATGCTTCTAAGGCCAATCAGCCGGCTGAAAGAGCCACAAATTCAGCTCTGTTAACGGCTAATAAAGTCAAAAGAATCAGATCAACTGATGAACCCCTGCCCTCGAAAAAGGCAAGAGGCCCAAATGTCACTATCAACAGGACACTCACCAAGCCCTTCAATGAAGTGGCGAAGGAGAGTCTAGTGATGGCCGTTATAGACAGAAGTAGTGAGGATGGATCCATCCTCAAGGACAAATGGAGCCATGTGCAATCAGCCATTATGGCTCATTACCTCGATGTCCGTAGAGATATGCCGGGCACACCACCAATCTGCAACGATGCAGGATGGCATCAGGGGAGAGTAAAGCTCTTACATTTCGGTGATGCCAGATCAGTAGACCTGTATAAGGCTGCTCTGAGTCGAGCGGGTGAGGTGGGGCCGGGTGCCCAGTTGGATATTGTCGAAAAAAACAACATCCCTAGTCACCCTAGAGCCATCACCTGGGTTACAGAAGAGCCCTCCAACCCGGCTGACATATTAGAAATAATAAAAGATTCCAATCCTGGTCTGCCCGCCCATAATTGGAGAATCAGCAAGGTGGGTGAGGCGGATGGTAAAAAGCGGCAGGTCAATTTGATCCTTAACGCTGAATCCACCTCCCATATACAACGTGCAAGTGCAACCCTACGGTATGGCTTCGAGACTATAGTCTTGAAGGTATACAAGCAGGATATAGTTCCCACTGCGGAAGGTGAGTCGTCCACCGCGGTTGAAACACAGCTTTCTGGAAGTGCGGAGGTATCCACGCCCATTATTTCGGGTGACTCCAACTCTAACAGAAGATCTGTAACGTCCTACTCTGAGGACGAAAGCTCTACTTCTGACACAGAGGGGCTGAGGGGAGTCTCCGGACTCTTTGACGCATCTGGCGGGGACACGCTTCTCGATGATACGGACGAAGAGTTCGATAACACCCTTGTAGGGGTGGAAGTTAATCTGTCAATTACCAATGATGGTAAGAATTTTACAGATTAACCTCCATCACGCTAAAGCAGCCTCAGCGGCTCTATTGCTGCGCCTGTCCACAGGTGCAGTAGACATCGTCCTGATACAGGAGCCCTACGCAGTGGGAGGAAGGGTGTGCGGTATCAGGACTCCCAACTTTAATCTGCTTGTGGCCAACTGTGAAGGCACTCCAAGAACCTGCATTTTGGCCAGGAAAGATCTAAGTATCTTTCTCCTGGCTAATTTAAGTGGTAAAAACCAAACATCTGCTAGTCTGGAGATCGGTAATCGCATATATTGGGTGGTCTCCAGTTACTTGCCTTATGAAGCTGTAGTACCGACTGCTCTATTCAGGGAAGTAGTAGAAGAAGCAACATCTGACGAGGTCGAGCTGATTGTTGGCGCAGACACGAACGCTCATCATACTATCTGGGGTAGTACGGATATAAACAATAGGGGTGATTCGCTTCTTGACTTTATTCTAACTACCAACCTAAGTGTTTGTAACATAGGTAATAAACCGACCTTTACAATTAAAGACAGACAAGAAGTACTCGACGTAACGTTTGCTACTGACCGGCTGTCAGACAAAATTATTGGGTGGAATGTACTGGACGACCACTCATTCTCAGATCACCATTATATTGAGTTCAAATTCGCTGAAAAAGCGCCTGAACCTGCCGTCTACAGAAATGTGGGAAAGACAAAGTGGCACCTGTATGAAAAGAATTTCAAGAAAGTCCTCAACTCCAAACTTCTGTACGAACCGAATGACAAAGCCGGTCTGGATCATCTGGTCGAGCATATCACCACATCATTCAATAGTTCCCTTGAAGAAGCCTGTCCAAAAACAAGGTACAAGGGTAATACTAAACCCCAATGGTGGACTTCTGAGCTAACGGCTATGAAAAAGACCTGCAACAAGCTATTCAACAAGGCTAAATCTACTGGGGTTTGGGATGCCTATAAAGAGCAACTCAAGATCTATACGAAGGAGCTTAGAAAGGCGCAAAGACGCTCTTGGTATACCTTCTGTGGCGAAGTGGAAAAGGTCTCCGACGCCGCAAGGCTGAGGAAAATATTATCAGCTTCACCCTGTACAGTGGGTTACTTGCAGGATGAGGCAAATAATTGGACCAAAAACAGCGATCAGTCGCTCAATGTACTGCTCGACACACATTTCCCGGGGAACTCTCTAACAGAACCAGAGGATCAGCAGGACCAACAAGAGTGCGAGTGGACTGCAAGCGTCGCTAGCTTGTTGACTGAGAGATCCAGAATAAGCTGGGCTATTAATAGCTTTGAGCCCTTCAAGTCACCTGGACCAGACGGCATCACTCCAGCAGAAATGCAGAAAATGTTGAAATACATTATCCCCTGGCTGGAGAAAATTTATGTAGGCTGTATCAGGCTTTCATACATCCCGAATCGATGGAGGGATACCAAAGTGGTATTCATACCAAAAGCGGGGAAGATATCACACACTAGGCCAAGAGACTTCAGACCAATTAGCCTATCCTCCTTCCTATTGAAAGGTCTGGAAAGACTTTTAGATTATTTCATTAGGGAAAACCTGGATACAAAACTCCTGTCAGTGAACCAACATGCTTACAATAAGGGGAAGTCTACAGAATCAGCCCTGCACGAACTTGTGAGCACTATCGAATCGTCCCTGCATTTCAAGGAATTCACCATGGTGGCATTTCTTGACATAGAAGGGGCTTTTAACAACATTCACTCAGATGCAGTAATTGCGGCACTGTCACATCTTAATGTTAACTTTAGTTTGATTAGACTAAATCAAAGTCTGCTCAACAGAAGACGCATAACAGCATGTCTTGGGTCCACAACTCTAACAAGGTTTGTAAACAGAGGGACCCCACAAGGAGGAGTACTGTCTCCACTAATTTGGAACCTAGCGGTGAATGAAATTCTGCTAGATCTAGAACGTTGTGTCTGCAAGGTCGTGGCATATGCGGACGACGTTGCAATCGCAGTGAGTGGCAAATTCGAAAACGTCCTCCGAGACATTCTACAGGTGGCTCTGAACAAATTGGCTAGATGGGCCAGAAGCAGCGGTTTGGGCATAAACCCAAATAAGACAGAATTGGTTCTCTTTACTAGGATGAATAAAGTCCCACATGTGCACCCTCCACCTCGGATAAATGGAACAGATCTAGTCTTTTCTGAAAGTGCAAAATTTTTAGGAATAATTCTAGATAGAAAACTGTTATTTAGACTTAATGTATTGGAACGTGTAAGGAAGGCTAACGTCGCCTTATATTCCTGCAAAAAGGCTGTAGGGTCGCGGTGGGGCCTCTCTCCTAAAATCATCCACTGGATATATATAGCAGTAGTTCGTCCTATACTGCTATACGGCATTGTGGTATGGTGGACGGCAACCGACAAACTAACCATCACCAACCTACTAACAAAGGTTCAGAGAACTGCCTGCCTGATCATAAGCGGAGCCTTAAGGACTACAGCGACCGAGTCTCTACAAGCCCTACTCCATATACTGCCGATTAATATTGTGGCGAGAGAAGTTGCAACCAAAGCGGCAATAAGATTAAACTGCCAATCAATGTGGAGGTACAAAAACTACGGTCACATGAGAATATCAAAGTGTAGTGCTATGGTAACCGACCGAATGGACTATATACCAATGGTGTACACCTTCGAGAGAAATTACATCACTATGATTTCCGCGAGAGGTGAATGGGTTGGAAGAAAACCAGGTAATAGAAACCATCTCCACTTTTACACGGAAGGTTCGAAGCTTGATGAAAAGGTTGGCTTCGGAGTACACTGTGCAGAGCTTAGATTGGATATAGCCCACAGACTACCAGATACCTGCAGTGTCTATCAAGCCGAAATAATTGCAATATGGGAAGTAGCCAAGTGGCTGAGTCGCAACATAGTAACCAACACTGGCGTAGTCATTTACTCGGACAGCCAGGCTGCCATCAATTCTCTGGAGGCAACATCCCTAAATTCACAAACAGCCCTCGACTGCCGCAGATCTCTTAACGAGATGGCTGAGCAGTTTAATATACACCTCATATGGGTGCCTGGGCATAGGGATATCCCGGGGAACTGCAAAGCCGATGAACTTGCTAGGAAAGGGACGACATTACAAATTCTCGAAGAATTTGCATATATTGGTGCGCCACTATCCACGTGCAAGCTTTGGCTTAGGCAAGAGGCAATCAGGCAGTCCAAAAAGATGGACAGAAATCGGCACCTGCAGGGTAGCTAGACAAATCTGGCCAAGGTATGACCTGAGAAGATCAAAATATCTCCTCGCACTAGAGAGGCAAAGATTGTCTACGTTAGTATCAGTTCTGACGGGACACTGCTTGATCGGCGAACACGCCAAAAATTGGGTATTGACTCTAATGACTTCTGCAGAAGCTGTGGAGATGAGGAAGAAGTGGAGAGCATTGAGCACTTGCTATGCGACTGTCCCGCTCT
Organism: Eudasyphora cyanicolor; assembly: GCA_963930755.1. Lineage (NCBI taxonomy): Eukaryota > Metazoa > Arthropoda > Insecta > Diptera > Muscidae > Eudasyphora > Eudasyphora cyanicolor. The sequence goes on along the minus strand of OZ005736.1, from coordinate 205,113,640 downwards.
GAGTAAACGGCGACTGGACATACTGGGGTCGGCTGTTCTAGGCAGCCTAACAGATCTTTCCAGTACCGATATTCGTAATATCGACAAATTTGTATATCAAACAGGTTGGTTTCGATGAGGGGCATTTCAGCCCGTGGTAACACTAGGGACGTAAACTGGTCTATGTGAGCTTGTATAAAAAATACGGCTGCCACCCTAACCTAGACCTAAACCATTTGGGCTATATATTCCAAAGCAAATCTCGATAAAGCCGGGATACCCTTTAAATTAAAGGAAATTAGAAGAGCTATGCTATAATAAAAAATTTGATTTTGTTTAAAAAATCGTTTTTTGCCGGCTCGAAAAAACCATACAAATAAAAAAAATCGGAAAAAGCTAACATGCTAACGACGGAAAAATGGCAATTTGAAAAAATGAAATTGAAGAAGTAAGAGAATTTCAACAACATCATGTTACCCCCTCCCCCCTATTGTGAACGAGAGTATATATCATTTTTTGCGGACGACGCGTGTAACACATCGAAGAAGTGACCTAAGAGACCTCAAGAATATTTGGCGGAAATCCGTTTTGGGGCATTTTAAGTCATTTGAGCAATGTTCGTCAGTCCGTCAGCCTGGTTGGTGCGCACGGTAACTTTTCACAGGACTAACCGATTAGCATCAAATACGTTGTGTAAAAATATTTTTTTTCTAGCTCGGGCTAAGGTCAATGATGTGTTATGTTAGCCCACCCCTTCCAGGACCTCCCCCATAAAGGGTCACAATTTAGTGAAATATAGATTTAATAACTTAATAACTTCTATACTACTTAACAGAACCCTTCACAAATATAGTATTTCATCACCTTGATGAAATGGGCGAAGATGCTAGAACCCTTGTGGTAGCTCCCGTACAAATGGACCTTTTTAAACAAAAAGTTTACGGCTTATAGCTTTGATTTCAGTCCATACGAATACTTACAATTTTGTAGTATAGTATACTAAACAATAAGATTCGGCCTGGCCGAACTTAACGCTTTTATTAAGTTCGGCCAGGATTATTTGTGCCCGAATGGTTTCGGGCACAAATAAAGTCATATTAGGAAATTTTAGTAAGATTCGATGAAATTTGTGGTTTTTGTTGCGTTAAGATGTAAAATCTAGGGGACCTTTGTATGGGGACTATCTCACAACATGGACTTATGGCTACGGCTGTTCGTGTGAATGTTTCGGGTATAAATAAAACCCAGTTACCATTTTTCAGCCCGATCAGTTGACATTTGTGGTCTCTAAGGCGTTAAGTAGTCAAATCGTATAGATGCTATATATGGGGGCTATATCAAAATATTGACCGATAATGCCCAAGTTAGCTGCAGCTATAAGAAGTATCTATACCAAATTTGAGCCATCTAGCTCAAGTATTATAGATTGTAGCGTCGTTACAACAGACGGACGGACTAAATCGTGTTAGAATTTTAAATCGTCTAAGAATATATATACTCTATAGTATATTCATTTTGTCGCTCCATTTGTAACACCACTAGATATTGATCTGAGACCCCATAAAATATATATATTAATCCTCGTAAAATTCTACGACGATTTTGCCATGTCCGTCTGTCAGTCTGTAGTAATCACTCTACAATCTAAATGTAATACTTCAGCTAGGTGGCTGAAATCTGGCACATATACTTCTTATATCTGCAGGTTTGTTGGGATTGCAAATAGGCAATATCGGTCCATTTTTGAAATAGCCCCCATATATATCATCTCACCGATTTGACTTCTTAACGCCACAGAGACCACAAATTTCACCTGATCGGAATGAAAATTGGTAGCTGGGGTTTATTTATACCCGAAATTCTTCACCATATTTTGATACAGCCGCAATACTAAGGTCCCTCTAGATTTGACTTGGTATCGCCACAAAAACCTAAAATTTCAACGAATTGGGCCGAAATTTGGTATAACGAGTTTATTTTTATCCGAAACCATTTACATGCGATCCATGGTGGAGGGTACTCGTCTTTACTCGTTTTACAATATACTCGTACAGTTAGGGTGCTAGTTGTTCCGTCGACGCGAAATTCTGAAAAATATTTTTAGGTTGAACTGATATATTCCCACGAAATAAATTAAGTTCCTATTTGAAAATTCCAAAATGTGGTATAAATGCCCAGTTTTCAGAAAAAGGGCAACGGAAATGCTACACTTTTTTGTAGAAACGAAATCGCCACACGTAATGACAGTCTTTTAGAAAATTAGCTATGTTCTCGTACACATACGTATATCGTTCATTCCATTTCAAACCGAACACCTTTTTTGGGTCACCATTACCGATTTCAAAATAAATTTGCATATCGATTCTCTGCTCCAAATAAAATTTTTATAGTTGGCGAAAACAAATACAAACATTTTTTCCTGATATTATTAGCATCTGAAATCTCAGAAAATAGAAAATGTTCTCAAAAAGCGTAGGTTTCGAGTTATGTATTTTCGGAACGCGTGGACGGATTTTTGCTTACATCTTACATCTGAAATAATTTTGGTTTAAAAAAAAGTAAGTCACCCTACTTCTCCTATAATTCACTTTTTGTGATGTGTTGTCAATAGACGTGACGTATCGCAACTAAACGCATACCGTTGTTCGTGGTTTGTCTATGGCTCTATTTTGCCCTTTGAACACTTGAGTCCGATGCCAATTTTGATTGTTGACTTCCTGTATACATATCCATAAGCTATCATACGGATATAGGAAACGAAATAATCAAAATTGACAAACCATGAACAACGGTATGCGGTTTTATTTTGATGTTTCCCTATGCAGGGTTGATCCGTTATTGATGTTATTCTATGCTTTTTTCACTGTGGAGTTGAGCTGAAGATCAAAGAGTTCCTTCTAAGTGAAGGAAGGTATTTTCAATAGTCGAGTGAAAAAGAAAACGACCCTGTAATCCAACACCAACCAATGCATGGAAGTTGGTCATCTTTTCGGATGCAGTAGCGTTGTTTTTGGCCTGCGGTCAACTTGTCATTAATTCAAACGAAAGTTATCCCAAATTTACATATAGGAATAACGTTCAAGTAAGAGCAATCTCAAGTCAATCAAATAAGCTAGCTCACTAGCCTTCAATCGGCAGTCTTCCAATATCATTTTGTAAGTTTTGTTAAACTACTTCTGGCGTGGACACCGCAAATGGTCGACCGCTACGGTGCACAGAGGTATTTTTTAAGCAAAAAATCCAATTTTTCGACAACTATTTTTCAAAAATCGAATGAGGCAGTTCTATAGAGAAGTATTTCAATATGAACCAGTAAGGAAAGACAGAAAGTCGGCCGACTATATAATACCCTACACCTACCTACCAATGCGAAAATGGGCATTGCGATAAGAATTTGGCAGTATTCATATATGTAATAAGCAAACTCTCTGCCGATTTTCGTACTGATCGGATATAAAACACGGTTTCTACAGCGCTTACATGTCAAATCGGGTGTAACATATATACATATTGGGACTATGTTCAAATCTGAACCGATTTTCCCCGAATTTGGCAGTGTTCATACATGTAATAAGAAAACTCTCTCTGTTAAATTTCGTTCTGATACATGTCAAATCGGGTGAAACATATATACTATGGGGACTATATCTAAATCTGAACCGATTTTCCCCAAATTTGGCAGTGTTTATTCATGTAATAAGATAACTCTCTCTGCCAAATTTCGTACTGATCTGATTTAAATCTGAACGGATTTTCTCCGAATTTGGTAGTGTTCATTCACGTAATAATAAAACTCTCTCTGCCGATTTTTATAAAGATCGGATGTAAAATGTGGTTTCTACAGCGCTTACATGTCAAATCTGGTGAAACATATATATGGGGACTATATCCAAATTTGAACCCATTTTAACCAATTTCAATAGGGATCGTCCTTGGGCCAAAAAAGAGCACTATGCTAAATTTCATCACAATCGGACCATAAATACGACCTGCACTTTGATTACAAGAATACATGGACAGAGAGACAGACGGACAGACAGAGACACTATGCAACAAACATTTTGTCCAAGGGATGTGGATAACAATTTCTGGTGTAATTTTGTGTCACAAACACAAACAAAATATTAAAAATTTTTTATGATAATTTGTATACCCTACACCACACTGTGGTACAGGGTATTATAACTTTGTGCATTTGTTTGTAACACCCAAAAGGAGAAGAAATAGACCCATCGTTTATTATACCGATCGACTTAGAATTACTTTCTGAGTTGATTTAGCTATGTCCGTCTGTCAGTCCGTCTGTCTGTCTGTGCATGTATTCTTGTAATCAAAGTACAGGTCGCAATTATGGTCCGATCTCGACGAAACTTTACACATATGTTTTATTTGGCCCAAGGACGATCCCTATTGAATTTGGATAAAATCGGTTCAGATTTAGATATAGCCCCCATATATATGTTACCCCAGATTTGACATGTAAGCGCTTTAAAAACTTTATTTTATATCCGATCAGTCTGAAATTCGGCAGAAAGAGGTTTCTGAATGTGAATGAATGAACACTGTTAAATTTGGAATAAATCGGTTCAGATTTAGATATAGCCCCCATATATACGTTACCCCCGATTTGAAGTGTAAGCGCTGTAAAAATGTTATTTTATATCCGATCAGTATGAAATTCGGCAGAAAGAGGTTTCCTATTATTTGAATGAACACTGTTAAATTTGGAAGAAATCGGTTCAGATTTAGATATAGCCCCCATATAAACGTTACCCCCGATTTCACATGTAAGCGCTGTAAAAATGTTATTTTATATCCGATCAGTGCGAATTTCGGCAAAAAGAGGTTTCCTTCTACATGAAGAAATACTGCCAAATTCGTAGAAAATCGGTTTAGATTTAGATATAGCCCCATATATATGTTACCCCCGATTCGACATGTAAGCGCTGTAGAGATTGTATTTTATATCCGATCAGTACGAAATTCGACAGAAAGATGTCTTTTTACATGAATGGGTATTCAGGGAAAATCGGTTCAGATTTATATATAAAATCCGTACATATGTTCCTCCTGATTTGGTATCAAAGCGCTATAGAAGTTGTACTTTACTTCCGATCATTAACATTTTCCAGAAATATGTGTCTCAATTTAGGAACGAATATTACTTAATTTAGCGATTATCGGTTCAGAATTAGATAATATGTTCCTACCCATTTACCAATTATTCCAAATTATTATCGCAATGACCCTTATCGCATTATTAGGGAGGTGTAGGGTATTATATAGTCGGCCCCGCCCGACTTTTTGCCTTTCCTTACTGGTTTTTTTTAAATTTCAACTTTCATGGAAAGTACATTTAGTATTTCAACCATAATTTCATGTATAAGCCCGATTGAGCCGTGTTATGCGTTAAAATAAAGGGATTTATGAGGGCTACATATGCTGCGAATATCACTTTCACGTAGAATCTTTGGTTTAGTAACAGTAGTCAAAAATATGAGAAAACAATGATATTTTTAAAAAAAAAAACTCTTTTTCTTGGAACAAAAAACCAAAAAAAAAATTGAAAAAAATAGTCGGAAAAATTGTCACATTTTTAAATAAATAATGCTAACGAAGAGAACACTGTCTATTTGAAAAAATCTATGGATAGATGTAAAAGTTATGAGCCATTTTGTAAATGTTAGAGTAATTCAAAAAAATCTTGAAAAATGTAAAATATTTTTCCGTTTTTAAATGATGTTTTTGTTTATATTGAATTCGCCATATGTGAGAGAGTCATATAAGAGACATTGCACTTGCATTTTATTTTATGTGGATTGATGTCAGACATTATAACATTATAGAGAGGACGAGGTTTTATGGCCGTTCGTATCCGTAAAACATTATATCCATAAAACATTATATGCAATGTGAGAGCTATATTGGATGAGATCCGCTCAGGTAGAGGGTCATTCAACAATATTTGTGTTTTTTTATTTATGAGGTTTCCATTCAGCTACGCCTTTTAGGGGCATGGACATCCCAGTCGTATATACAGGTAGTAAAATTATACATACAAAGTAGTACGCGGCAGTCTTGAAAATATTGAGTTTCTACGTTCTACGAACTTTTCAATGCGTAAATGATTCCGACAGTTTGTGCTACATCTGCGGCAGAAATAGAAGAAATATATGTATTTTTCTAACTTATTTTTCGCTTTATGTATTCCAACAGGTGTAAATATGTCCCTCAAAAATCATTTCTTGCATTCTCATTTTAACGTTTTCCCCGAGAATTTTGGCGACGTAAGTGACGAACATGGAGAAAGGTTTCACCAAGAAATGAAGTCCATCGAGCGGCGTTACCAAGGGCACTGGGATGAAAGAATGATGGGACATTATATTTGGTTCCTCATTAGAGAAACCGATTCCGAAGTCTACAAACGTCAACAAATAACTCATAATTACTTCTAATGAAACTTGTACATGTAAATAAACTCAAATGTACATAATTTAAATAAAAGTAACAAATAAAATCGCAATTTAAACAAAAATTTTTTGAAATTCTCTTACCTCTACTAAAAGGGCTATAATTTCATCTTCGCAAGGATGCAGACTTTTAAAAAATAAAATATTTTTTTTCCATTTTTTTCTATTTTTTAATTTTTTTCGTCCCAGGGAATTTTTTTGTTGAAAAAAATCTACTTTTTCCAACTTGTTTAATGACTGTTACTAAACCACTGTTTCTAAGTGAAAGAGGTGTTTCCAACATTGGTAGCCCACATTAATAGCTTCAATTTTGCGTATAACCTTATCGGGCACATACTCAAAAAATTATAGTGCAAATACTTCTATTTCTGCCAAATAAAAATTATAGTGCAAATACTAAGGGTTTTTTTAAAAAAAAAAAAATTATCCATAAAAAAATTTTTGGTTTTGATTTTATATAACAGTATGCCACAATCTATACAAAAAAATAATTTGTAGGTCTGGGACACAAAAAAAAAAATTTTTTGTTGCATAGTGTAATTTGTTTTAGTAAAAAATTATATTTTATCATTGAAAAAGCTCTAGTAAAGTCAGCTAAATATTGTAAAGCGAAAAATTAACTATAAATTTTCACTTTTGGATGTTCCGGCCCCGAAGAGACGCCGTACAGCTCGAAGCGTCGGAAATATCACAGCCGTAAGTGTATCCGTTCAAAATGAGCCACATCAGTCGATTCCACGTCGTTCTCAGGAATTGGACATCTCTCAAACCACACTGTGGCGTATTTTGGGAAAAGATCTTTGCCTTCATCCTTATAAGATCAAACTGACTCAAGAACTAATGCCACTTGATCATTTGAAACGCCGAAACTTCTGCGATTGCGCTCTGGCAATGTTAATGTTATGGCCTTAATGGAAAACCTTATATACATATATGAAACAATTAAAATGGCTTTATTAATTTCAGTGTTTGCAGTTTTCCTTGGAATGAAAAGAAGTTAACTCTGTCGAGCTCGGTCTTCTGACAGCAACGAAAACCAACGTCTTTCACCGTCCGCTGAACAAACTTATATATTTTCTTAAAGTGGTTTATGAACAAAAATCAATTTTAATTGTATGATTTTGATGAATCTTAGCATGGATATTTTGTTTAATCTAGGAATTGTATGTACCAAATTTGAAGACTTTTGCTTCGATAGGAAAATTTTTGTGAGCGGGCGGTGAGCGTGGCCGATTTTGATGAAATACATTTTTTTTCCTAACCTACTCAATACGAGTTTATTACTCGATGCCTACTTTCAATAAACTAGGACAACTCTATATTTTTTGCACAGAAATGTATGAAGTCATCCCACTGTGCGTCGTAGTTCTTTTTCCCTCGACTGAAATAGGATAATTTGGTATACTACGTTTCGATAGGATACCAAATAACAGCGCTGCAAATAAAACCTATTCGGGCCGTAGGTAGGGTGCACAGTTAAAAAAAAATTTGTTTTGAAATGGTCTGTGAATAAAATTTAAACGTAAAGGTGTCCCTCTCAACTTGTTTTTCGACCCATACTAATGTATATTTCATTTACCATTCCGCTTTATTATACGTTTTATGCATTTTTTATTTTTTGCACTTTTAATGCCATAATAGAAAAGAAAAGATTATCAAATATACTCAACCAACTTGCCTGATTTTCAATGGGAACATTTTTGAGATATTAGTTTGTTTGTTGGCTGCTTGATTGGCTGTTTGTTAACTGGCAACGTTAAAATTTGCCTGAAAATGGATGAAAACGAAAAATTTTTTAGCAATAGGGTTTGTATGATAAGTCACAAAAAGATGAATCAATGTTTTTCTAAACCGAAGTAAACTAATTTCAAAGGATAAACACCCTTGATAATTCTTCCCAGCAAAATTTCCCATTACCAAATAACCTGACGGGTAAGCTAAATTCAAATCTAGTAACTGCTTATAATTTGGCCTCCCTTCGAATTATTTTTACACATGCATGTCATTGGAGGAAAGTGCTTCCACTCAAGCATACCAGAAGCTGAAAAATAACCACTTACCCCCACGCTTACAATTATTAAAAAGTATGCGTGGACGTAAGTAATACTTTTATGAGTGTGTTTGTGGGTCGTAGATATTTCTGAGTTGCTACTGCTTGTTCACCACCACCAGTGGTGGCATGCGGTGAGAAAGTAGAAGAGCGTAAAATTGGGAAGAGCGTAACATTGGGATGAACGCAACATTGGGTAGAGCGCATAACTGAGAGGGAGTAGTTATCGATTGTTGTCGTCATATGACGAAAAATTTCATTTGCCGGGAGGTGGGATTGAACTCGCGACCTCCTGGTTTCGTAGTTTAGCATCACAACCACTGGCCTACCTCGCGATTCGTAGACAAATCGCTTAATAATCAAGTACAAAAACATAACCCATCAAAATCTTGGTAAGTAAATGTCGTTACCGCTTGCGTTAACAGGTAATGATATCTCAATATCGCCAGCATTACTTTCGGTAAATAAATAACGACTAACTAAATTAAAACAAAAATAAGTTATTATTAGTAATCTAACTTAGAGAATCTAATTTGAACTTATAAACTTTTCTTTAAATGATTTAACTGAATACCAACTACAACGTATGTACAGGGTCTCCCATATTCGACGGACCCATCTGGCAAAGCCATAACTTTTGACAGAGATGTCAGATCGCTTAATGACATACCGCGTTTGAAGCGTCAGTCCAAGCAGATTTTTACCATGGAACAATACACGCCACGCGAGCGCTCTGAAATAGTTGAAATTTACATTCAACAGAAGAAGTCAAGTCAACGTGCTTTTAAAATATTAAAAAATGTGAGAAGTGCGCCTTCTAAGAACACCATTAAGCGTTTATACGAAAAATTTTCGACTGGTGAGGCTCTTTCTAATCCGAAGAGGCCAAATAAAAGTCGACCAAGGCGATCGGCCGAGAATATCGCTGCCGTACGAGCCAGTGTTGAGAGGTCCCCAAGAACATCCCAAAAACGCCGTTCTCAGCAGTTGGGCATGGCTCGGTCCACTTTACAACGGATTATTCGCGTTGATTTGCATTTGTTCCCGTACAAAATTCAATTGACGCAAAGATTGTTGCCTGCGGACAAGCCTCGTCGATTGGAATGGGCCCAACGAGTCCGTGGGTCCGTCGAATATGGGCAACCCTGTATATACGTGTATCATTTAAGTAAAAATCATTTAACGAAAAGTTTATAAATAAAAATAAGATTTTCTAAATTAGATTACTAGCAATAACTTATTTTTGTCATTATTTTGTTATTCGTTATTTATTGACCGAAAGTAATGCTGGCTATAATGAGATATCATTACCTGGTAATGCAGGTGGTAATGACATGTACTTACCAAGATTTTGCTGGGTTAAGAGAAATATATCAAAATTTAGCAAATAAAACCGGCTCACAATTCTCTGTCCCATTGAAAAAAAATCGATAATAATGTATTGGCTCAAATAGTGGTAAAAATTTTACTCATCATATCTTAACAAACCAATTAAGATAAATAATAACAATATTTTTTGATTAAGCTCTTTTTTACACCACAAGAAGGCAACAAAGTCATTGGTTGTATGTGCAGATCGACAAGATCAAAAACAATGCATGTAGTGTTACTATTAAATAAAAAATATAAAAACATAAAGTATTTACGCACAAACTTAAAACAATATAACGGGTGATCCAAGTAGAGATACTTTTTTCAATAGCCTTTTTTTGAGAGATCACGCGTAAGTCGTGTCATGCTGTCATGTTATTTTTGTTAAGTATTGTTTGGCATTTCATCATGAAAAGTCTTAGGCCTGAACAACGTTTACAAATCGTTCAACTTTATTAGGAAAATTCACGTTCAGGAATGTGTTTCGTGCACTTCGCTCAACATAATCGAGTCATCGAAAATTGGACTCAACGGATGGACCATCTGAGACGTAGCCGCGGCCAACATTTGATAGACATAATCTCCAAAAAATAAATGCCAAAGAATGTTCTTTCAACTAATAATAAACATTCCCCATTCAATTAGAATTTTCTGTGTTTTATTCTTTAAAAAAGTAGGGAACCTCGAAATGGATCACGCTTTAGTAGCATCACTAAGAAAATTGTACTTACTACAAAATAAGTATTATGTTTATCTTTTTTAACACCGCTGAACGTCATATTGAATACTGGCGAACAAAACGTTGCGTATGTTTTCAAAAGCGGAGCACGAATTAGATAACCCCTTTTTGCCGTTTACTTCACTTCGGCTTAAAGCTACTTACACTATATCATTTCATTAACATAGTGGCCTTCGAATATGTAATGGATTCACCCATGTTAAATTGCCAAATGCATTGTTCGAAGGTCCCAATTGTTCTACAAAAATGTCTAACCTCATGAACATAACTCTTCGACAATAACAGCAGCAGCAGCCTTATCACAGCGGTGGTATCATAATATCATCATCAGCATTAGCACTTTGCTGTTGTTTTAAAAATTAATTTATTTGGAAAATGGGCCACTGCTACAGCTCCAGTAAAATACCACCAAAACTAAAGTTTGAAAATGCAATTTGCACCACTTAGTGTCGAAAAAGCTTAGGGCATTTACAGGTCATTGTTATTCCTCTTTGAATATGTGATGAATCCATCGACCGGCCAAGCGACGAAGAGAGCAGGCGACCTACCTTGACCAAACCAAATGACCAAGCACCATGGTACACAGATACTACATTCACACACCGTATGCAGTCGCTCACTCCAGCACTCACAAACAGCCAAGCCACACATGATTCAGGCTGCATACCTTTTGTTAGTGGAAAATCATAATGTTTGTTGTTCTTAAAGTATGCTTAAGTGAAACTAGCCTCGTCTTGTGGCAGGGCACAGTGGCTTAGAGCAGATGAAAAATGGTTTTAAAGATTATTACGAGTATTACCTTAAATGTCTGCAATGATCTGTACGAGGAATATGGCATGAAAGAGCATAAATATAGAGTTCTGAGACTACACGAAGGAAAATCGTCTTTTTTTATTTTTTTTGAATTCAAAGAAAATATATTTGGAACAGAAAATATTAAATAATATACATATACATATTTATGAACAAATAAATGTTATTTTAAAATCATGAAACTTTGTTTGGGGTGCATATGTTAATATGTTACAACAAGATATATTTGGAAACCAATTTTTTCAAATAAAATATGTGTTTACAGGGGTTTCCAATAAGAGTGATATGATTTCTTTGAAAAAAACACACTTATTGCTAAGAAAATTCAAAAGGTTTTTATTTAATGTGAAGTACAATCGATACAATTAAGTTCTAAATAAAACGTCATTCAAATGGCCTCCACGACTTCTTCTGCAGGAACGAATTCGATGAAACCAATTTTCGAGCACTTTTTCCTCTACATCTAGTCGTATGTCATAAATGGCACGTTTAATATTGACTTGTAAAGCTTGAAAAGAGATTGGTTTATTTCGAAAGACCAATGACTTCAAATAACCCCACAAGAAATAGTCTATTTTGTTAAATCACAACTTCTTTGAGGCCATTCAATATCACAATTTCTTGAAATAATCGAGTCTCTAAACTTTTCACCCACCAATTCAATTGTTTCATCTGCTGTGTGGCACGTAGCCACAATCGGTCAATGGCAAAAATATAGCTCTTAATGAGAGCTAAAATACTGCTCGTACGTGTCAAGAATTTTTTGGATTTAAAAAAAATGGACTTAGCATCATTTTCAAATAAGAGCGGAAAGTTTAGTTTTGCTCTAGCTCCTTAACGGTACGTCGGATCGGGAATCGGTCAATGGAATAAAGATAGCTCTTAACGAGAGCTAAAATATTAAAAAAAAGCTAATGGGTGTCAAGATCGTAGGTCGACTGGAAAGTGTTTTTTTTTCGATTTAAAAAATTGGACTTAGCGCACGAAAAGTTGCAATTGGAGAACGATTATTTTGATAATAAAACTGAATAATTTGTAAACGCTGTTCTTGCGTATATCTTTCCATGATGAAATTGTAAACACTACTGAATACAATGAAAAACAAATGACAGATCATGACATATTACAAATGGCCGAAACGTCACCTCAAAATCATATCATCCCTATTGGAAAACCCGTTACAAATAAAAAATTTTTTCAGAAATACCTCCAAGTATATTTTATAAGTATTATCCCCTCACCTTAGAGAAGAAGGAGTGACCTAAGACTCTAAGTATGTTCGGCGGCAATCCATTTTGGTTCAAAATACCCTCACTTTAGTGATACGAGGGTATATATCATTTGCTACGGGCCAAAAGTTTAACACATCGAAGGAGTGATGTAAGACCCTAAGTTTGATCGGCGGATATTCGTTTCGTGTCATTTTAAGTCGAATGAGAAATGTCCGTCCGTCCGTCTGTCTGTCTGCTGGCTGGTGCGCAGGATAACTCTCGAAAGGAGTAACCGATTGTCTTCAAATTTGGTATACGGTAAGATGGGGTTAAAATTTAGTGGAAAGGGTTAAAATTTAGTGAAATATTGATTCTTTAATAACATCTATACTACATATTAGAACCTTCTGAAATTCCACACATTGTATTATTTTATTAGTCGCTATCACCTCGAGAAAAATGGGCGAAGTTGCCATGCCCCTGTTGGTACCTCCCACACAAATGGACCATTTTGCATCAATATTAAACTGCTTATAACTTTAATAAAAGTGCATAAAAATACTTGAAATTTTCTACAGTGTACTGTTTTTGTAGTCCGGTAGAATATGGTCCGGTAGAATATGGGCATTATTGTACAGCTCCTTTTGGTATCTCCCACACAAATGAACCGTTTTATACAAAAAGTAAACGGCTTATAACTTTAATATCACTGCATACAAATACTTGATATTTTGTAGAGTGTAATGTTGTTATAGTGCCTACAGTTCTGTGAAAAGAAGGCGTTATCACCACACCAAATCATGCCAAATTGCCCATAAACGCTTATAGTTCGGCACAGTACAATGTATTTAAAGAATCTACTGTTTACCGAAAAATAGGTGTATTTGTTAAACCCCTTCTGGTACCTTCCACACAAATTGACAGATTAATTAGTGTAATGTTATATATTACATTACTCATAAAGTGAGGGTATACCTTAGTCGGTTTAACCGACTGAAACTTTCTTACTTGTTTTAAGTCATTTGAGGAATGTCCGTCCGTCTGTCTGCTGGTTGGTGCGCACGATAATTCTCAAAAGAAGTAACCGATTGACTTCAAACTTGGAATGCGGTAATATTTTTCTCTATCCCCGGCTAAGTTAGAATATCGGCCATATTGGTCCACTCCTTCTAGTACCTCCCCCACAAAGGGTTAACTTTTAGTGAAATATTGATTCTTTAAGATCTTCTATACTACTTACTCCAATCTTCTAAAATTTAATATATAGTATTAGTTTGCTACTCGCTAACACGTCAAGAAAAATGGGCGAAGTGGCCACTGCCTTTTTGGTACCTCCCACACGAATGGACCATTTGGCACCAAAATTTAATTATGGCTTTAATACCAGTACATACAAATACTTGAAATTTCCTACAGTGTAATGCTTTTATAGTACCTAGAGTAAAGAAGATTTTCAAAACTTTTCTGAATCTTTCTAAATCTTAATGTTTAGTTTAAGTATTTCCTTGGTTTCGAATTATACCGTCCGGTTAAAAATGACATATCGTCATCAGAAACGAAAATGGGCGTAACAACAAGAAAAATGGAAATTTAAATTTTGATTCACCTACTATCAAAAATGTCGAATTTATTAACGAAATTCAAAAGGCCTAACAATAAAAAAATTTATTTTTTCATAGTTAAAAGTTTCTATTTCACGCAATTTTCACAAACCAATCATAAATCATGTTTGTGTGAATAAATATATGCGACATTATGTTCAGGTATTATCCTGAAAATCCCGTTTTTCTAACGAAAACATTTTTCATTTTATTTAGTTTTTTGCTTCTCCTGTAAAATTTTTAAATACGATGATAGGCCCTTTTCTGATGACGATATGTAACATTAACTTGTGTTTTAAAGCACTATTTTTAATTTCCAAATATTCCAAGTCTTTATTTATTGTAAATTTACGCAATTTATCGTTATTCAACAATATACGATTTAAATTATAATGGATCTTTGGGAACATTTACAATTTCGTAGAAGGAATTACTGGAAAATTTAATATAAATAATAACTTTACGAACATTTAAATTTCTAATTAAATTACCTAAAAACTTTTAAGTATGCTCTACAATTTGTTTGTCAGCGACATACCAGGACCCCTCCTGGTGGGTATGGTTCGGCATTTCTGCCCATCAGATGGAGAGGTTGAGGATATGGGAGCGGCGAGTTCTTAGGGGATGTTTGGGCATTCGGCCCCGTATTCTGTAGGATGGTTCTGTTAGGACGGTTGCTTGTAGGGTTATCTACGAGGGCATTTCTTTCGACAGGTTGGATGTCTTCCTTGTTAGGGGTGCGGTTAGGTTTTTTGATAGGAGTCAGGACCTGCGCAACGGTATCGTTGAAAGAAGCCTCAGGAACGACGATGAATTGGAGTTCCTGCGTACGCTGAAGCACCTGCCACCCGCCGCACTTCGCAGGTTCCATGAGGAGGGCCTGCTTCATCTCGGAGATGACCTCCTATTTTACCATAGGAGGTACGACGCGTTCGACCTTACTGACACGGTGTACATCACCGCTCAGTAGGTCGACGCTGTATATAATTGTAAATAGTAGTTTTTAGTTTTTATTAGTTTTAGTTTTAAGCACCACCTTTAGTTTTAAGTTAAAATAAGTTACGTATGATTGCCTTTTTTGAACTTTCCATTTTTTTGGGCATTTTTCTTTGTTGTTTTTTATCTTTATTTTTGCTGGATTTGTGTTCGTGGCCTGACCACGGCACCTTATATATAATTTGTTTTTTGTGCGCCATGATGGACAATAGTACATGGTATGTTTATTTAGTGAGTAAGATTAGAAGTAAGCTATCTTTTTGTATTAGGTTAAGTGTTTTGGAAAAAATAAATAGCTAATTTTGAAACTGAAGATTGCTCATTCGTATTTTCCAGGTCAGTTGAAGCAGATGGGACTACTAGCAGCGGATCAACATACAAACTTCTACACCGCAACAAGCGTCGGCTCTTTGTGTGTTGCCCGCTGGTGGTATCTGTAACTATGAATAGTTGTATGTTGGAAAACGACAGCCTCTCTTCTTGTTACTTCCCTCTCTTCAACTGAGTTGTGAAAAGTCTTTGCTCATTCTTATTTCCCAGTTGGCAGTTATTTTTAAATAAAGAATAAGAATTGTACACGTAGAACGAAGGCGTTTTATTACAAAAGGAAAAACCTCTACAAAATTGGTGCTCAGTGTGAGGCATCGCTACATAATTCGACGTCCAACCTAGGACACCGCTACAATTGTCAATTTTTATTACTTTTAGGAATTGACCACTGGACATTCAAATCTGGACCATTATTTATAGGGCGACGTGAATTCCATTAAAAAAATTGCAATGTAAAGTAATTTTTTTTCGATTTTATAACCCCTAATTTCCCGATCGCAGAAATGAAATATTTTGCTAATAGACTTAAAACAAACCAAATTTTCATATAAGCTTTGATCAACGCCAACTTTTTTTTGACGCCACTCTAACCTACAGTGGTCACTCTTAGATATAATTATCTAAAATTTATACGCCTCATTTTTCAAGAAATATCATTATTTTACAAGATATTTCCACAACAAGAAAGAGTCGCATCGATTTAAGTTTTGATATAGTCAATACGAATATATAGATGTCGCTATCAAATTTGCTTTTTTATGCCTTAAAGACCAGATATTCCAGTCAATTTATCTTAAATTTTGCAGTTTAATTTTAGTATAAACAAAATATACTAAAATTTAGCACAACGAAAATTTACTATATCGTTTTACGTTTTGATATAATCCCGATATAGGGGTAAAGCTAAAGGGAAATGATACCAAAATTAAATATTTCATAACTGTACTACCAGTTCACACACACACTTACAATTCGGCATACTGTACCGAATTGTAAGTGTTTGTGTAGAAAGTATCTAATGTACAGAACAGTATAGATGTATTCCTTAAGTCGCTTATGTTAACTCCGCACAAATTGACATATTCATTTGAATATAATTTCATATAACTTCTGTAGCAATCTTCTAAATCTTTTTAATTTAAAAGAATTTTGCTATAGCCTAATAAAGAATGCGCTAAGTTATTCTACCATTCAGGTATCTCCCACCCAAAGTACAAGTTTTCATGTTATGCTACAAACTGTAAATTTTTAATGTATTACAGCAACTACTACAGCAGAATATGAAGTTCTTCCTGTCACTGCGTTCACTGTGGCCAGCTTTTGCAATGATGGCAGAGTTAAAAAATTGGTGTAGTGACTTTTGGTTAAAATCCAATAAGCAACACCAACCAATATATATATTTGCAACGTGTAACAAATCGAAGGAGTGACCTTAAGGTCTTAAGTATTTTCATGACCAAGTCATGTCTTTGGATGTAACAAACGACATTTAAGCCACGCGAAGTTTTGTTGCTGACTCAACTATCATTTTATTTTCTAGAACCGTCAATAGGATAGGAAAATCAAACATGCCTAGTGTAGATTACGGTGATTAGTTGAACCAAATGTAAACTTATTGGTCTATTGCAATCGGCGATATTTCGTGATAAAATTACTCCATACAGTTTAATGTTATTGCCCCTCGATAATAAAGGGTCCGCCAAAAAACTTTTTTTTTTAAATGCTATAAAAAAAAACTACTGAAAACGCATTGGATGGTTAGTTGGCTTCAACTCCTGAACCAATTGGACTTTGTATGGCGTCATACCAAGGTCTTTATGCAAAATTCGTCTCAATGATGTCTCCGAAATGTTCAATTGTTGAGAACGACGGTGAATTGATGTTGATGGCGCTTCACGCACACTTTCTGCCACAGCAGCAATATTCTCGGGTGTACGCACTGTTTTTGGCTTTCACGCTTTGGTTTATCGATGAGGATGCCAGTTTCTTTCACTTTTTTCACAAGATAACGAACATACGGAGCTGACGGTCGCAATTTTCGCACACATTCTGCAACATTACCATGATTTTCAAAGTAATGTCGCAATATTCGCAATATACACATATCTGTCAAATCAGACATGAGCTAATCTGTCAAATTACCATTCACGAAATATGCACTAGTTGAAAAAAAAAATATGATGGCGGACCCTTTAGTAACAAATTTAGAGTTTCAGAGTTTATAAAAAAATCACAGATATCATGTGCCATAAATTGACGGCATTGTTTGTATTGCAGGTCATTGCTTGTAGCATTCATCTACTACTCCTTGGCTGACATGAGTCAAGAATTCCACATAATAATTGCCCATTACCGGTGGAAATGTAACCAAAATTCAATAACAGACTACCTGCCTGCAATGTATATGATCAACCGACCGACCGTCCTCGTCAGGTGTGCGTGTTCTGCTGACAAAAACCAACAATTTTGGTGGAGATTTTTTGGACGGTCGGCATGTTTGACATGCAATGGCATGGCCTCTACCATAATGCACAAATTAAACAATTTATGAAAATTTTTGGTTTCAAAGTAGGGGAGATTGGTGGGAGAGATTGACGCAGGCTATGATGCTTTTGTTCTGTAGCTGCGAAATTATTAAATTATGCATAATAAGCTGATTGCCATTCCATCGTTCTCCATTGTTATAACTACCAGGCGGGCCATGAAAGACGACATGCCACACACATTCTACAATATTATCTGCTTACATAAATAAGACAAAATGCAATTTAAATTTTTATTATGAGGCGCCAAAGCGTATCACACAGCACTCAACAGGACAAATTTATAAAAATACTCATAATTTGTACTCGATTGTTGTGAGTGCAGTGCAATGCTCCTCAAACAGAATTGCGAAATGTACATAACACTTTTACTCGTACGAGTTGAACAGAGGACAAATAAGTGATTAGGTTAGGTTGAATAGAGGAGACGTTTAAACGTCTCATATCCACGGAAATACATTTAAGCCAGTACCAGAAATAAGTGATGATACTCATTCAAAAAAGCAAACAATAAATATACGACCAACAACCAAATACAAATTTTACGGCCTTGAATGGGAAAGGTAAGGTTAGGTTAGGTTAGGTTAGGTTAGGTTAGGTTAGGTTAGGTTAGGTTAGGTTAGGTTAGGTTAGGTTAGGTTAGGTTAGGTTAGGTTAGGTTAGGTTAGGTTAGGTTAGGTTAGGTTAGGTTAGGTTAGGTTAGGTTAGGTTAGGTTAGGTTAGGTTAGGTTAGGTTAGGTTAGGTTAGGTTAGGTTAGGTTAGGTTAGGTTAGGTTAGGTTAGGTTAGGTTAGGTTAGGTTAGGTTAGGTTAGGTTAGGTTAGGTTAGGTTAGGTTAGGTTAGGTTAGGTTAGGTTAGGTTAGGTTAGGTTAGGTTAGGTTAGGTTAGGTTAGGTTAGGTTAGGTTAGGTTAGGTTAGGTTAGGTTAGGTTAGGTTAGGTTAGGTTAGGTTAGGTTAGGTTAGGTTAGGTTAGGTTAGGTTAGGTTAGGTTAGGTTAGGTTAGGTTAGGTTAGGTTAGGTTAGGTTAGGTTAGGTTAGGTTAGGTTAGGTTAGGTTAGGTTAGGTTAGGTTAGGTTAGGTTAGGTTAGGTTAGGTTAGGTTAGGTTAGGTTAGGTTAGGTTAGGTTAGGTTAGGTTAGGTTAGGTTAGGTTAGGTTAGGTTAGGTTAGGTTAGGTTAGGTTAGGTTGTGTCCATTTTGTGTAGTAGGTCCATTTCCATCAGGATGTACTGATGATCGCTTAGGGTTTCGTCTTCTAGTACTTCCCATTGACTATTTTTTGCTGCTATACTCGGTGACGCAAAGGTTATGTCAATGATTTAGTTGGAGTCCCCTCTTCTGAAAGTTGGGGATTTTCCTCTATTAAGAACAATCAGGCCAAGGCATGCAATCATTTCACTGACCGCGATTCCTCTCTTATCTGTTGTTCTTGAGAACCATTCCGACGATTTGCTATTGAAATCTCCACCTATTATTACTGGAGTATTTCCGGCTTTCACGTGTTGCTCTAGTTTGGCAATTTTGTTTATGAATTCTGCGAATTCAATATTTGGCGAAAAGTAGCAACTATATATACGTATGCCTTCCGTATGTAGGACTACAAAATCTTCATTATCTTCTTCAATTGCGTTAATCGACATCAGTGGATTGCGTACGTATAGAGATGATTTGCCCGTAACGTCTTGGTACCACGCCATTTCTTTCCTCTTAGTGTACTGTTCACTTACTAGTACTATATCAACCTCTTTGTCCATAGCATTTTGTATCATTAGTTCTTGCGCTACACGACCTCTGCCTAGATTTACTTGGAGTATCCTAATCTTCATTTTTATATCTACATGTGTTGCTACTGCCCACATAGTGGCTAATATTTTGTTTTCCAGCCTCTAGGCAGATTACACACCTTGGTTCATTGTCGCAGCAAACCTACATATCTGCAGGTCGTTCAGCTATCCGCCACCCGCTGACCCCGATAGTAGCCTGAGCTTAGCCCTAGGTTAGGTTAGGTTAGGTTAGGTTAGTTTAGGTTAGGTTAGGTTAGGTTAGGTTAGGTTAGGTTAGGTTAGGTTAGGTTAGGTTAGGTTAGGTTAGGTTAGGTTAGGTTAGGTTAGGTTAGGTTAGGTTAGGTTAGGTTAGGTTAGGTTAGGTTAGGTTAGGTTAGGTTAGGTTAGGTTAGGTTAGGTTAGGTTAGGTTAGGTTAGGTTAGGTTAGGTTAGGTTAGGTTAGGTTAGGTTAGGTTAGGTTAGGTTAGGTTAGGTTAGGTTAGGTTAGGTTAGGTTAGGTTAGGTTAGGTTAGGTTAGGTTAGGTTAGGTTAGGTTAGGTTAGGTTAGGTTAGGTTAGGTTAGGTTAGGTTAGGTTTGGTTAGGTTAGGTTAGGTTAGGTTAGGTTAGGTTAGGTTAGGTATAAAACGATAAGGGTAGGAACCCTGACAGAAAATCCAACATGGAAAAGTCAGTAGAAAGTATAAAACTTACGGTGCAGGGAGTTTGATGGCGAGAACACCTCCAAATTCATCTAACGGAGGACTAGCAAACGATGGACTGAATGTAAAGGCTAACCAACCTAAGAGTAGCATGTCTAAACTAGGAGAAAAAATAAATGTGCTAGTTGAAATCGTTAAAGGACGGACCAATGTTCACAAGGAGATTGTGTCAATAACACGAGAAATACAGGCGATGTTTCTGAATGCGTCAGAAGAATTAGTCACTGGAGATAAAACCCAAAAGCAAAACCAGACACCAAAAGGACCTGGAATTTTGAAGGATATAGTGCCTGATCCAGTTTTGTCCTTGTCACAAACACCAAAGAGAACAAGGGACAGCACGACTGGCGCGAGTCCTAAAGGCAATAGGTCTAAGAAGAAAAAAGTGGACAATCCAAATAAATTGACCGTGGTACACAATGTGGCAAACGTTGAAACAATCACTCCGGTACCTCCATCCAACGGTGCTAGTACAAGCGGTGTGGTACCTGAATGGACGAGAGTTAGAGCTAAAGCCCGTAAGAGAAAGAAACAACGGCCGATCCGCCCTGATGCCCTTGTCATCAAAGAAGTTGGTGTACTATCTTATGCGGATATACTTAGAAAAGTTAAGAGTGAGCCAAAACTGGACGTATTGGGACAAAATGTTAGGAAAATACGAAGAACGGCTAAAGGTGAGCTACTGTTTGAGCTAAACAAATCGGCACACCAAAATACTGGCGAATTCAAGCAAAACATTGAGGAGGTTTTGGGATCACAAGCACAGGTACGGGTGTTGACACACGAAACTTATATTGAAATTAAGGATATAGAGGAAACCACTGGCAAGGATGAGATTCATCGAGATCTAATAAAAGCCTTCCCGGAATTAAAATCATTGCATGTAACAGCAATAAAATCTGTGCGTAAAGCTTATGACGGAACTCAAACGGCTACACTTGCGCTAAATGCTGCCTTGGCAAGGTCATTGATAAAAGCTACGAAAGTCCGTATAGAATGGTCAATATGTAGAATAAGAGAGAAGAAAATTCCTAGAAAATGTCTGAGATGTTTTGATTTTGAACATTTAGCTTCTAAATGTAATAGCGTGCATGACTACTCTGGCAAATGTCTAAGATGTGGTATGGAAGGGCATAAAGCTAAAACATGCAAAAATATGCCAAAATGTTTACTGTGCAAGGACACAATAAAAAGTCACTCAACGGGAGACAAAAATTACCCCCGATACAGAGAGGCCGTACAAAAAATGAAATAACTGCATGAAATTACTTCAATTAAACTTGAACCACTGTAGTGCAGCTCAGGAACTTCTAAAACAAAGCGTACGTGAGCAGAATATAGACATTGCTCTCCTAAGCGAACCCTATCATCATCAAGATACATCATGCTGGCTTACAGATGTTTCAAAAACCTCGGCGATATGGAGCGTAAGCGGATTAATGCTGCAAAATGCAGGAACGGTTGCACCTGGCGGATTTGTACGTTGTTCTGTTTCGGGGATAACCATTTACAGCTGTTATATTCCACCAAGCTTGTCCATACAGGAATACGGAAATATTATTGATAATCTAGTTTCTGATGCAAGAACCAAGAATAATGTTATAATTGCGGGAGACTTTAATGCATGGGCAATTGAATGGGGTTGCCCAAGAACGAATGCGAGGGGCAACCTCCTACTTGAGGCTTTTGCAGGGCTTGGAGTGCTCCTACTAAACTCTGGAAACGAGCATACTTTCAGTCGTAATGGAAGAGGTTCCGTAGTAGACATTGCTTTTGCAAGCAATAATATTACGATGCGAACAAACTGGAGTGTGTCTGATATCTATACGCACAGCGACCATCGCGCGATCATAATTAATATATCCGAGCATTCTACGCCACCCACCGTCATCTCTACTGGGAGAGGTTGGAAGCATTTGACAAGGACGTATTTTGTGCAGCTGTGGAAGATTTGACCCTCAGTGGATCACCAGAAAACATGGCAGAGCAATGCATTGGCCAAATTATCCGGGCATGTGATATCTCAATGACCAGGAGAGGAAGCAGGGAAAATAAACCACCCGTATATTGGTGGAATGAAGAGATAGCAATGTTGCGTGGGGAGTGTATAAGAGCCCGAAGATTGTATACCAGATCAAGAGGACGTCAAACAAACCAAACTCATCACCAAGTGTATAAGTCAAAAAAGAAAATTCTGAGCCAGGCTATAAAAAGAAGCAAAAGACAGTGTTTCTTGGAGATATGCGACGACCTAGACTCAAACCCATGGGGACTAGCATATAAAATTGTTAAGAAGAAGCTTAAATGCTTAAATGCATCGCCACCCAAAGAAGTCGCTGTTCTCGATGGGATTGTTAAACACCTTTTTCCAGAACAGACGCCTCCATACTGGATGGATCATACCAGCAATGTACCAGTTTCACCTGTACCAGTAACTGTTCCTGAAGTCTTAAAAGTAATTTCAAGGCTCAAGGATAAAAAATCACCGGGTCCTGATGGAATCCCCAACCGAGTACTAAGGGAATTCGTTAACACTTGCCCGAACCAAGTAACGCTGTTAATGAACACATGCTTGCAAGGAGGCTCCTTCCCTAAAATATGGAAAAGACAGAAGCTAGTACTTATACCTAAGGACAAGAAACCCGCGGAAAACCCATCATCCTACCGACCATTGTGCATGATTGATACGTGTGGTAAATTATTGGAAGGTCTAATATGTGGACGACTAGAAGAGCATATTGAATGCATTGATGGCCTATCAGAATTCCAATTTGGATTCAGGAAACGCAAGTCTACAATGGATGCAATAAAAATAGTAGTGAATACAGCTGCGACTGCTATACAAGGAAAAGGTGGAAAACACGGCGGAAAAGAATACTGCGTTGTTGTGACACTGGACGTGAAAAATGCTTTCAACACTGCAAAAGGGGATGAAATTGTAAATGCGTTGCAACGTATCGATACTCCATCCTATCTCGTGGAAATTGTCAAGGACTACTTTAGAAATAGATATCTGTCTTATGACACTGACGAGGGTCCGAAGGACTACAAGGTAACAGGAGGTGTTCCACAGGGTTCCGTGCTTGGACCACTATTATGGAACCTGATGTACGATGGTGTACTGAGACTACATCTACCAGACAATGCCAAGATTGTTGGTTTCGCGGATGATATTGCGCTAGTGATAGTGGCAAAATACCTGGGAGAAGCAGAAACGGTAACAAATTCAAGCGTTAAATTGGTACAATCCTGGCTTAACAAAGCAGGTTTAACGTTGGCCGAACACAAGACGGAAGTCGTTCTGATTAGTAGCCGCAAAGTGATGGAGGAGATACAAATTATAGTTGGTAATAGTTCTATACGCTCCAAACCATATCTAAAGTATCTTGGAGTGCTGATCGATATGAGACTATCATTCAAACCTCACATGACCTACATTAGTGAAAAAGCTCGAACTACGTTTATGGCTATATCTCGTTTAAGGCCAAATACCAGAGGCCCAAAGTACTCCCAACGGAGGTTGTTAGCAGGGGTTGTCAGAAATGTCATCCTGTATGCAGCTCCAGCGTGGTCCCAGGCGATGAAATACCAATCATACAGAGATGAAATCGCCCCAGTATATAGGTTGGCGGCTCTACGAGTATGCTCGGCTTATCGGACGGTGTCGGATGCGGCGGCTTTGGTGATGGCAAACATGATACCTATTGACCTGCTTGCTAGTGAAACAAACTATGCTAACGATCTGAAATCAACGACAGAAAATATGACCCATGCGGAGGCCCAAAAAATCGCAAGGGACAAATCCATCCATGATTGGCAAAACAGATGGACAACATCCAGTGATGGGCGATGGACGTATCGACTAATCCCCAATATAAGAGTATGGCTGGATAGATCATATGGAGAATTGGACTACTTCTTGTCGCAGATGCTGAGCGGCCATGGTAGCTTCAAATACTACCTACACCGCATCGGCCGAGAAACAGACCCATTTTGCCCAAATTGTGAATATATTGTGGAGGATGCTGAACATGTTTTGTTTGAATGTCCTCGGTTTACAAATCTGAGGCTGCAGTTGGAGGAATCGCTAGGAGTTGTTTTGAATCCGGACAACTTAGTTGGTCTTATGCTATCTTCACAAAGTAATTGGCAGTGTATAGCGACGTTAATTAGGTCCATTATGACCGAATTGTGCGAGCAAGAAAACTTACGACGAAGAAATGTTAGATAGTGATGGATCGTGAAGATCTTCCCCACCCTGTGAAGTAATACCTAAAGGTGGTTCCACAGGGCTGAATGGACAAGTGTAGAGGTGTTTTTAGCGGGTTAAAGTCCCGCACTATTTGCCAACTCCATCAGGCAAATGTCTTTCGACGATTTTCACCTCATAAAAAAAAAAAAAAAAAGGTTAGGTTAGGTTAGGTTAGGTTAGGTTAGGTTAGGTTAGGTTAGGTTAGGTTAGGTTAGGTTAGGTTAGGTTAGGTTAGGTTAGGTTAGGTTAGGTTAGGTTAGGTTAGGTTAGGTTAGGTTAGGTTAGGTTAGGTTAGGTTAGGTTAGGTTAGGTTAGGTTAGGTTAGGTTAGGTTAGGTTAGGTTAGGTTAGGTTAGGTTAGGTTAGGTTAGGTTAGGTTAGGTTAGGTTAGGTTAAGTTAGGTTAGGATAGGTTAGGTCCCATCCGCAGAATGTGCGTGGATTTTATACGACATACTGATATAGGAATCGACACAGTGAAATCTCGAATTATCTCGTATTTAAATGTGTAATGTTAATTTAATTATATAACCTATTATTTTTGAGAATATGTCGTCCCCTCAATAAAAGAATAGTATATGGTATATTTATAGAATAGTATGTAATCAAAAGAAAGCTTGTTTTGTTTAATGAATATCCCCCAAATATATATAGGCTTCATCTTGAGCCGCCAGTGAGCTAGAGCGATATTACATGACCTCTAAAATATTTTGATATTCACTAAACAAAACAAACTTTCATTTCAGATGCGAACAAACCGCAACATTTTTTATTTGACCCGCCCTAATATGCTTGTTCCGCCTGTTAATATTTTTCTGTTGTTGGTATTCCACCATCTACTATTAACCCGCCATGGTTCGAATCATGGTGTGCACGCAATCCCTACGTTATTGCGATGTGGTCCAGTCGGACGGACGGAAAGGGGGGGAGTGACAACGTAGGACCGTTCGCATACAAAAAGACACCAAAGCTCACTTGGTTGTTGAGTTTCGAATAGTCTGTATAAACGTTAATGAATCTCTTATCTCCTGGGATACGACCATTCCAGATGATGATTCAAGATGTGTTCTCTACAGCGTCAAGTTGTCTAAACGAAAGGATCTTTATATGGGAGATATATCATAATATGGACCGACCCCGTTTTCATTAGCGATGATAACACAGTGCGACAAACAAAAACATGTAGAGATTTAGTTTTAATTAAACTTTAATAAATCAGTTAATTTCAAAAGAACTATTAAGAGACTGATTGCTTTTTTTTTCTTTTCAAAATATACTTTTCATGTAAGTCAATTAATCGCGCGGTTATCTCACAAAAAAAAAAATTGTAAAAACTTTTTCGAAATTAGAATAGCGAAAAAAACGTGTTTGCAGAATGGACTGATGAGCAACCCGAAGTGTACCAAGAGCTATCATTACATCCATTAAAAACATTGGTATGGTGTGGTTTATGGGATGGTGGAACCATTGGTCTAAATTTCTTAAAAATGAGGAAATTCAGAATGTTACGGTCAATGGTTAACGTTATCGCACCATGTCAACGGACTGTGCGCTTCCTGGAATTCAAGCGCATGGTCTCGCTGAGCTCTGGTTTCAACAAGACGGCGATGCGAGCCATAAAGCGCATGAAGGAATGACCTTGTTTGGAAATCATTTTGGTGAGCACTAAATTTAAGGATTTGCTACGGTAAATTGGCCGCCTAGATCGTGCGACTATTTTCTCTGGGGAGGTCTTCAGGAATAAGCCAGCTACAATTGACGCTTTGGAAGCCAAAATGCTCTTTATTTTGCATTATAAATCAAACATCCCAAATAATCACACCTTATATCATACGAAAAGTCTAAGTTTCTTCTTTTTAAATCTGGCGATATATTAGAAATCGGTTGATAAGTTACAGGTTACAGGCGTAAAGGTGCGCGACGTCACGAAAAACGGTTTTTTACCCGTAAGTCAAGATTTTTGGGGGTGTCCAGCAGATTTCACGGAACAAATGTAGTTTTACTCGATATTACCTACAAGAAAAATAATATCGGGTCCAGAGTTTTTTGACTGCCGTTCTGTGTAATGTTCAATATACATTATAAATGCTTTCATTGCATCGTGATCGACTACAACATAAGTTCTCTAGAGCGTCAAGACTTCTAATCTTGGACCGATGTAATCTATTTTCAGTAAGGACGATTAAGTGAATAAATGTTTAAATTATAGTCAAATCAATTAAAAAAATGTGTTCTCTTGAGCGTCAAGAAGTGAAATAGGATATATAATTTTAAATGGGTGCTATATCAAAACGTGGACCGAAATTTCCCATTTTCAATAGTGATTGTCGCTAGTCTAAGGACTGCCTCCATACCAGTTTTCGTAAAGAAAACTTCATATTTGCAACCTGCAGTAATAATAATGTTTTGTTTTCGTAAAGAAAACTTCATATTTCCAACCTGCAGTAATAATAATGTTTTGATATCTCCGTGCATTGGTTGGAAAATAATGGAGGTGAGTTATATACAGTTGGCAAAGCCAGACTTTAGCATTTCCATACTGGTTTTATTGTAAGATACTTTACACAGAATTACAAAATATGTACTCTTTACAATCTTCAACATGTTAATGGACTCCTATAAAAAGAAATTTCACCCTTAAATGAGATAGATAATTGTAAAGCCAAGCATAAAAATATACTTGATAAAAATAGCATTGGTCCAAATAATTATTGTAATCAAGAGGCCAGTGACAGTTATCACTAGAACTACTTCACTTTAAGTGTTCAATGAAAACTCCACAATAGCATTAAAAACGACTTATGAAACTCATTAATAACGTGCGTGGACAGATATACTAGTATGTCGAGGCGAGAAAGCGGGACTGAGTTAAGGATGCCAGTTTAATTCAAAATAAAACAAGTACAAACAATTAAAACGATATTAAATTTTACTCGGTGTAATTCTTCTTCTTCTTCTATAAGGTTTGGGTAAATGAACTACGGCAGTACTTCCAAGTAAAGTCACTTTTTTTCTGGAACCCGGAGAACAGAATACTTTTACAAGAATTTAGCCAAAATCCTAAGAATTCCTTCAACAATTGCCAAAGGAAAAAAAAGTTGAAGAAAGCTCAAAACGAAAAAGCCAAATAGCGAGAATTCCCCACAGACAAAAACATACGTCAACCAAGTATAAACACATAGAGGTTACCAAAATAGGGAGTCAAATCAATCAAGGAGACGGATGTATTCCACACGTATATGAAGAAATATCACCATTTCCTTCTCAAAAAATCCCACTAGAGCTAATCCCTTGAGAGTCGCCTCAGAGAATAAATGGAACAATTCTAGATAGGAAATTGTTATTCAGACTTAATGTACTGGAACATGTAAGGAAAGCCACGTCGCATTATATTTCTGCAGGAAAGCCGTATGTTCGCGTTGGGGTCTCTTCTAAAATCGTCCATTGGATATACATATACATAGTAGTAGTGAATGGTACTGGAGCTGAAAGTCAATTTTCGACTTGTTCATCGATTAATCGGACCTAAAAGTCGACTTGTTCACAGTCGATTATAACAACATTAAGCGAGTCTTTTTTTTTAAATGTGTAAAATTATGCAATTGTAGTAATTCATTGAAATTCATCCTTTTCCAAACATATTAATAATTTTAAATACATGCTTCTGTAGTCCAGGAGATGTGACATTGTGCAAGAATTGCAGATTAAAGGAAATATGAAGCACCGTGGCGAAACTGAAATGAAAGTATTACCCGAGTAGGGTAAAATCCTAAAGAGGTTTCACTTAGAGACATTGCGTATTTAAATTTACCATAAAATATAGTCAACAAAATTTTACTCTTTCTTAGCTTTAGTTAGCCATAAATTAAATCATTATAGAAACCGTGAACATTTTCAGTGTGTATATTAGAATAAAATAAAAAATGTGCCTTATTTTACAGATTACATGTTTTTTCGATTAATCGATGCCAAAAGACGATTTCAGCGTATAGTTGGAAGCAAAAAGTCGACCACGAAATAGTCGTTTTTTAGCCTCATAATCGATCATCGACCTGTTGTACTTATTGTGGTTTGGTGGACGGCAACTGATAAACCATTATCAAAGGTAGGTAGGTTTAAGCAATACAGCGACTGAGTCTTTAAAAGTCATATTCCATCTACTACCCATTGAATATTGTGCCTATCAGTGTGGAGTTATAAAAACTACGGCCACGTGAGGATATCACAATGTAGTGCTATGTTAACCGACCGAGTTGACTACATAACAACGGTATACACCTTCGGGAGGAACTTTACAACTAAGATACCTACCAAAAATAAATGGGATGCAAGAACACCAAGATTTAGAAAACTTTTACACATATGCTTCGAAGCTTGATGATAGATTTGGCTTCGGAGTGCAAAGTTAAGAACTCAGTATTGATATAGCTCAAAAGATAACTACAGTGTCTCTCAAGACGAAATAATGGCAATAAGAGAAATCGCAATATCGCAGTTTAACATACTCGTATATCTCATATGGGTACCTGGGCACAGGGATATCCCGGGGAACTGCAAAGCAAAACTTGCTAGGAAAGGGACGGCATTACAAATTCTCGAAGAACTTGCATATGTTGATGACCCACTGCCACATGCAAGCTTTGGCTTAGGGAAAAGGCAACCAGGCAGTCCAATGAAAGATTGGCAGAAATCGGCACGTGTAGGTTAGCTAGAAAAATCTGGCCAAGTTGGATTCTTGCAAAGGTCGCAGTTATGCTCCGAACAGTATGATATTTGTTATGAACTTATTTCTTGCCCAAGGTCTATTTAGTGAAATTTATGAAAATAAATGCGGATCTAGCTACAATCCTTAATATTTGGCATCCCATTTGGCAAATAGCGCTATAGAATCTGGGGTTTTACATCATTATGAAATTGACAGTACTGATCGAAATATCAAATTAATAGATTTCGATACCATCGAAATAACAGTTGTCTTGATATGTCTTTTGTCTTTACACTTTTGGCCTCATTTATTTAACACTGTGCGAATTGCGAGGTTTGAAAAGTATAATTAACATCAAATGCCAAAGACATGTGCGCCACATAACAGTAGTCAGCTCATTAAATATTCATCCGATTTTGTATAGTTTTGTTTTTATTTTAATCCATTCTTATTCTTTTTTAATTTTTTGTGTACTTTTTTTGTTACAGAGAGAAAACGAAAATCTTACAAAAAATGTATGAATCGAAAGTGTTTGGAATGAAAGCAATGGAAATCTATTTGCATTTTTTACGATGCGGAGATCTGAAAGTGATGTTTAGTGAAAAACGAAAAGGTATCTTTTAGGATCCGAGTTCATTCCACAATTACCATGTTTGTGTTTTTATCCCCTCACCTTAAATAAGAGGTTATTTATCATTTGCTACGAGCCAAAAGTGTAACACATCGAAGGAGTGACCTACGATCCCAAGTATGTTTGGCGGATATTCGATTTGGGTGATTTTAAGTCGTTTGAGCAACGGCCGTCCATCCGTACGTCTGTCTGTGTGTCTGTCTGCTGGCTGGTGCGCACGATAACTCTCGAAAGGATTAGTATGTGGTTCTCTTTTTCTCTATCTCTGGCTAAGTTTGAAGATGAGCCATATTGGTCCACTCCTTCTAGTACCTCTCCCACAAAGGGTTAACATTTAGCGAAATATTGATTATTTAATAACTTTTATACTAATTACTCGAATCTTCTGAATTCCACACATAGTATTAGTTTATTAGTCGTTAACAACTTAAGAAAAACGGGCGAAGTTGCCACGCCACTTTTGGTACCTCCCACACAAATGGACCATTTTGAAACCAAAACTATTTTGTACAGTATAATGATTTTATAGTATCTAGAGTCTCGATAAAAGTGGGCGTTATTGGCTCGTCCCTTTTGGTACCACCCACACAAATGGACAAGTTTGCACCAAACGTGCCACATCCCCTTTGACCGCACCAAATGACTTAATCGTACCACAATCAAAACAGTTCACTACATTAAAAGCAATGGACATAAACATTTTTAATTCGGTAGCGTGTAATGTTCTTGAAGCAAAATAGCTGAACTCGTCAAGCACCATTGGGAACCCGCACACAAATTGACTGATTCTTTCTAACATAACATATTGCATTACTCATAAAGTAGGGGTATACCTTAGTCGGTTTAGTCGACTGTTACTTCCTTACTTGGTGTTGGGTATATACCATTTTATATGGGCCAAATGTCCGTCCGTCTGTCTCGCTGGTGCGCACGATATCCTGAAAAATTAATATATTGACTTCCAAATTGATATGTGATACTTTTGTTTATCTCTGACTTCGAAGATGGTCGAAGATCATTCTAGTACCTGCCTCAGAAAGGGTTAACATTTAGTGCAGAATTGATTCTCCAATAACTGCTATACTACAGGGTGGCCCAAAATTACCGAAGGGGTTTGAGTTCATTATTACTTTTGATTTAACCCTTTGACGACCACTGGGACATGTATGTCCCATGCGAATTGTTTTGCAATTGTTACAATGCTTATGTCTAAAATTTCCCAATTTGCTTGAAACTTTTATTTAGTCAGAAGAAAACCTACATAATTTTACGATTCCACTAAAATCATTCGACCATTTTTTAATTTTTCGAGGAGTAGCTCAGAGAAGTAAAAAAGTTGTTATTTTTCAATCCCTTTGGTCGTCAAAGGGTTAAGAACTAATTATTATTTTTTTAAATACGTCATATTAATGGAATATATTTTTCCCTGTACATATACAATGTGGCCCAAAATGACCAAAGGGATATAAATTCCATAAAATGTTGTAAATTCCCTAAAATATTGTAAATTCCCTAAAATGTTGCCATCCTTCCATAGGATGGCGGGTATATTCATTTTGTCACTCCGTTTGTAACTCCACTATATATTGATCTGAGACCCCATAAAGAATACGAGTATATGTATATTATTAATCGTCGTAAAATTCTAAGACGATTTAGCCATGTCCGACTGTCTGTCCTTCCGTTGTAATCTCGCTGCAATCTATAATACTTGAGCTAGGTGTCTGAAATTTGGTATAGATACTTCTTATAGCTGCAGGTAACATGAAATTAAAAATGGGCAATATCGGTCCATATTTTGATATAGTCCTCATAAATAGCATATGTCAACTGATCGGGCTGAAAATTGGTAACTAGGGTTTATTTATACCCTTCACACGAACAACGGTAGCCATAGGTCCGTGTTTTGATATAGCCCCCATACAAAGGTTCCTCTACATTTTACTTCTTAACGCAACAAAACCCAGAAATTTCACAGAATCGGGCTGAAATTTGGTATAATGAGTTTATTTGTATCCGAAAACATTCACATCCATGGTGGAGGGTATATGAGATTACTTGTTTAATATAGTTTTTTTATTTCTTTTCAGTATTTTGTAAAAGAACTTGGGGAATTTAAAATGGAACAGTACACACATTACCCCAAAAAGAAAATAAAAAATATTCTTTATTAAAATACTGTGTATAAAAAAATATATAATATGTCTTAAATAAAAAGTTATAATGAACTCCTTTCGGTCATTTGGGGCAACCCTGAACCCATCAGAATGCTCTGTAATTCCACACATAGTAATAGTTTATCTGTCGCTATGAGCGCCTCAGTGGCTGAGTTGGTAGCGTGCTTGTCTATGAGTTTGGTTGTCGTGGGTATAACAAGCAACATGGTCTAGTCACCGGCTTTTGCCTGGGCCATAAAATTAGAATATAAATTTACTTGGAATTGTAATTCATATAAATAAATAAAGTGACCCGTCCTTTTTGATACCTCCCATACAAAGGGACCATTTGGTACAAAAAGTTAACTGCTTATAACTTTCATACCAGTGTATATAAATAATGCAATTTTGAGCAGTGTCCGGTAGAAAATTAAATAAAAAATTGGCCTTACGCTTCGATATAGACATTCTAGAGGACAATCCAGAGATGACATTTTCTACCAATCTGTTTGTAATTAAATAAATTTGTATTTTGTTTAGCCTGAAACTATTGCTTGTAAAAATGGTTTATAGCGGAACACGTTCTGCTAGAGCGCAATATAAAAGTTCTCTCCGATCTCACATCTTGAGGACATAATGGCCACATTTTGGACTATATCAGTCAGCTTCTATTCAGTATAGCGTCCATATAAAATTTCCTTCCTAATTGACTACTTGACACTCCAGAGGTCAATTTTTATAACAGACCTGACTGAAACTTTAACTTTATTTAGTCTAAAAGCGTTCTTGTGAAAAGGATTTGGTTTTTGAGTAGCTCTCAGAAAAAATACTCTTCCTGTTCGTAAGTGTGACGCTCTAAGCTCCACATCTTTCGAACAATCTACCTGAAGTGTAGGAATTTTTAACTTTATTTTGCGTGGGACAATTCTCAATAAAAATGGGTCATATTGTTATAACGGGTGATACATCGTGAGGTTTGATTTTCAATATGATTTTTTCCAGATCACGCATGACTCATATCAAACTGCTTTTTCATTTTTGCTCGTTATCGTTTGCAAGTCGTCATGGAAAGACTCACACCACAACAGCGTCTCCAAATTGTTCAACATTGATCCAAGTGAAAATGCTGAGTTTTATCGTGAAATTTTGTTCAGTGATGAATCACATTTCCGGCTCAATGGATACGTTAATAAACAAATTGCCGTCTTTGGGCTGATAAGCAAACCGAAGAGTACCAAGAGCTACCATTACATTCATTAAACACAACGGTATGGAGTGCTTTATGGTCTGATGGAATCATTGGTCCATATTTCTTCCAAAATTAGGAAAATCAGAATGTATACGCCAGCTACGATTGACGCTTTGAAACCCAACATTACCGGTTGTATTAGCGAGATACCAGTCGCTATGCTCGAACGAGTTTTCCAAAATTGGACCTCCGAATGGTCCTCAGACGTAGCCATGGCCAACATTTACAACAAATTTTTCTTTTAACCGATAATAAAAAAATTAAATTCACTTTCAAATGTAGTTGTTTTATTTTACATTACAAATCAAACCTCATTACATTACAATGAAAGTATTACAGGGAAAGTAAAGTCCCTCGCATATCGAGATTTCTTGCACACAACCAGCCTAGTAAGTATTGTAGGCATAGTCGCCCCGGCAGACATTAGCCTTACTCGCTCTTACATTTAATGTATAGTTTCAAAGTCCATTCCAAAGAACAAAAATGAAAATGAACCCAGCGGCGTAAATACGGAGGCCTACTTGGAAGAGGCCTTATAAAAAAGTCAATACACATACTTGCTGGCCTTCCTTGACAACGCCTTCTGTAATCCCTATTTTCGCCTTACAAAAAATCGTGTATTCATTCTCGTCCGCCTTGAGCGTTAAGACCTTACACAAGGCCTTCATATGGAAGGGAATTCATAAGGTCTTTGCAAATAATAAAAAATAATTGTTGGGCAACTTATTCCGTTACTTTAAAAATCATGCGAGAGCGAAAGAACTAAGAGGGAGCAAAACAATTCCAAACAGAAGACAGCAAGCAAAAAACAATTGCGTTTCCAAAAAGAGTCAGCAGCCGTATTGTGTTTTTAGTCTTTAGAAGAATTTTGTTGAAGTCAGTTATGTTTTTTGTGGCTCGCGTGGTAAGTGAGTTTTTCTAAACAAGCAAATAAAACAAATGTTACATATCGGCATCAGAAACGAGAAAGGGCGTATCATCGTATTTGAACATTTTATAGGAGAAGCAAAAAACAAAGTAAATTGCATATTATTTCGTTAGAAAAACGGGGGTTTCAGTATAATACCTAAACATAATAAAACATATATAAATTCCTACAAACATGATTTACAACATATTTGTGCAAATTGCGTGAAATCGGAAATTCTCACTATAAAAAAAGAAATAATTTTTTGTTAGGCCATTTTGAAATTTTGTTAATAAATTCGCAATTTTTGATAGTAGGTCGCTAAAAATTTGTCAGGATGTGTATTTTGATGCAGTGTACCGAAATCCATCAAAAACTTAATTTCCATTTTTCTTTTTGTTACGCCCTTTTTCGTTTCCGATGACGATATTCATATCTAATTTCAGATTTGGAAAACCCAGTAAAACCTTCGAGGAACGATTTATAAACTCAAAATTAAGTTTTTGTGGAAGAATTCTCACAGATCATTTAGAACATTCAGTTAAAAACAAAACTGATAACAACAAAGAACAGGAGGAAATTTATTTTATTATATTTATTTTATGTTCTAACTACACCACAAAACATGTATATTTCATTAATAAAGATTTGGATTTGGTAAATAAGGTCTTCTTAATTAAAATCTTCCATAAGGCCTTCTAGTTTGGGGCTTATGTAAGACCTGCCGTATTACACTTTCCATAAGACCTTGCATAATAGGTCTTCTATAAAGTATTCTGGAATTGTCCTTCTATAAGGCCTCACAAGGGAAGTGAGTGTGGAAGGCCTTGGTCGCCTATGACACGCTGTGTAAAAAATAAATGAGTACGTAATGGGACTGGAAGGCCTTGTGTCTCCAAACCAAGGCATGATATAAGGCCTGCTGAGCCCTTCTTTACGCCACTGGGAAATCATTGACAGCACTACTACACATTAAATTCCTTTCATACTCTGCATTACACGATTGTCATCGTGTAAAAATGATGCTACACGAAGTGAGTACTCAAATTGTGCGAGGGATTCCTTTGAAGGGGCAGAAATTGTGTTTACTGGGTAAGGACGGAAGAACTGGGAGACAGACGCCCGAACGGACACCCAGTTTATTTTAATGTTTCCTTTTGCCATTTGTAGGGAGCAATGTCCTCAATGGCAAAAAAAACCACCGAGTGTAGCTCCAGTTGAGAGACGAGTTAATCTGTTTCGTTCTTTTCACCAAAGTACTGCTTTACACTCGTCGTCCAAATGGACGTGCCAATGCTCCCCTATCATGAAATACAACAACGAATACTACTATGAAACAAAAACAGCACAGACACACAACAAAAACAGCACAGACATTTCAATTCAAAAATAATGACTTTACTGAAAAAACAAAATATCATCAGCTATGGCATTGAGGAAGGAAAGCAAACGGCGTTTGCAAACCGACCAAGGACATCCATTTCTGCATTCGCTGAGATTCCTTCTCTAAAGATATGATGGTGCTCCCTTAGCACACTAAATAATAAATCGGGGAATAGTCGTACACCGACAGACCAAGCGATACGCCTGGAGAAAGCCTACAGAAAGAATCGAGTGGAGGTTCCCATTTACACCCTTTGCTATACATACACTGTCAAATACATATACAAACACTTACGTAGAGATTCACAACCTTATCTCAAAAGAATAATACGATACGTATGAGCGATACATGAATTCGCATAATTCATATGAAGTATGCCTATGAAATACAGTGGTTACAAGAAAAATATGTACGGAGGAATAGAGAGAAAAAAGAATAAGTTGTTTGCGTAAACAAAATATTTACCAACGACAAAACTCAACTTTGAATAGGCGAGAATAGAAGAACTACAATGCAGCATGCCTTTCACTTCATACGGGTTTTACTTTAAAAGTATTTCCTACATGTAAATTTAAAATAACTTTTATATAAATACCACTAAAAACAAGTTGACCGCAGGTTAAAGACAACGCCGTTGCATCCGAAGAGCTGGTTAACCAACAGGTGACGCCATGCAATCAATCAATGAAACCTATTAATCTTCAGCTCAACTCCACAGTGAGAAATATAAAATAACATAAACAAAAGATCAACCCCTCATAGGGAATCAATAAAAAACGTTTTTACTGGATGCAGTTAGAATAGTCAGCGATTTTTTAATTGTGGACAGCTTCGGAGTTTGGCCAGTGTTCTTTTTAGTGCCATAATTTGAACATAAATTTACAAAATGTATAACAACATCCAATGATCTACCGATTTTTTGCTCAATTGAGCGTATTGCAAACTTTTATACAGTGAAAGCCAAGAGTTTTTGTTGTTCTTTCTCCGATAAAAGATTTTCTCGAGGCATCACCTTTATTTATTTCGCTCAGTTAATTTTGCAAGAACAAACAAACATTATTATTTTTTATTTCGAGGCAAAAGTAATTAAGAAATGTGACAGTATTAAATATAATCCATTTCTGCACAACATTGACCGAAATTTTTTTGTAGATCTATTGTATAACAAATAATTGACTAATTGCTATATGAACCTATATTTATTTCAGGCACTCTATTCTTAATCGTCGTAAAATTCCAAGACGATTTAACAATGTCCTTCCGTCCTTCTGTTATTATCACGCTACAAACCGTAATAATAGAGCTAGGTTGATCAAAACTGGTAGAAATATTCTTATAGATCCCGTTTTTTTTGGGATTGCAAATGGGCCATATCGGTCACTGGTTTGATATAGCTCCCCTATAGAGGTTTTGAGCCATAAATACCACATTTTCGAAGCATTTTAACTGAATCTTTGCACTTTGTATTTAATTAAGACAAGAATTCATCGCATTAAACATTTTTTAAATCAGTTCATATTTTGTTATATGCCACCTATAGATGTCGCTCCCAAAAAGGCTTATTTAAGTCATAAACAACACACTTTTTAAGAAATTTAGCTGAAACTTTGCAGTTTGTATTCTATTTTGGCAAGAATTCACCTCAGTGAAATTTATTCAAATTGTATTTATTTATTTTGTTGTAGTCACCGTGTAGATGTAGCTCGCAAAAATGCTATTTTAAGCCATAAATACCACATTTTTCAGGTGAAGAGTTTGGCTAAAAACTTTGCGGCCTTAAATTTGGCTAAAAATTGCAGGGTTCGTTTTTTAATAATTTACTTAAACAACAAGTAAGAAAGTTTCAGTTGTGTAAACCGACTAAGGTATACCCTCACTTTGTGAGTAATGTAATATATAATGTTATATATAATATTACACTGATTAATCTGTCAATTTGTGTGGGAGGTACCAGAAGGGGTTTAACAAATACACCTATTTTTCGGTAAACGGTATTTTCTTTAAATACATTGCTCTGTGCCGAACTATAAGCGTTTATGTGCACTGGTATATTAACTTTACGAGGCGTGGTGATAACGCCCACTTCTCACAGGACCGTAAGCACTATAACAGCATTACACTGTACAAAATTGCAAGTATTTGTAAGCACTGGTATTAAAGTTAGATGCCGTTTACTTTTGGTGTAAAACGGTCCATTTATGTGGGAGGTACCAAAAGGGGCTGTACAATAATGCCCATTTTTTACAGGACTATAGGCGCTACAAAAAAATTATACTTTACAAAATTTCAAGTATTTTTATGCACTTGCATTAAAGTTATAAGCAGTTAAATTTTGATGCAAAATGGTGCATTTGTGTGGGAGATACCAAAAGGGGCATGGCTACTTCGCCCATTTGTCTCGAGGTGATAGCGACAATTAAACTAACACTATGTGTGAAATTTCAAGAGATTATAATGAGTAGTATAGAAGTACACTGATAGAAAAACCGTTCGTCACCATGACGAATCAGTTTCGTCAATATATCTTCGTACTGGTGACATGCGATGTTTTTGTGCGTCAATAGAACGAACACGATCATCAAGTCATGTTTTTGGTGATTTCGAGAGAACGAATTCCCACGAAGAAAAGATTTATTTGGCCATTTTGCTGAAAATATGATCAAACGAAGCAATTAAATTATAGTTTCTGCTTAAATGTGCTGTTCTATATGCGTTCTGATTACCTTAGTTTAATAATTTGTTGTAAAAGATCAATTTAAAAAATCTAATAATTAATGATTCGAAATTTTCGCCCTTTACGACAACGTCAACTCCTACAGCAAAACAAAGTAAGACATGCGACGTTGTTATGTTCGTCCACGTGTGTGTTCCACGCAGCACCGATTGGTTCAAACAAACCGCACTGGCACGGCGTAACTGATGTTTGTTTAACAAAACATCAAACGCATACATACTCGTACATGCAGCTCGACAAGCTGTATATGTGGAAACATTTGTGCTAGTGGTCTGTTGGCAAATACATTACTTGATGTGATTATTTTTGATTTAAAATAGCAGACGTAATGAATACTTCTCGTTTGTTTAATTTCAGCCTTACCTGATAGGAACTGCGTCTCGAAACGAATATTCACAACTGAACCTAGCAATGCAGTCAAATAATTTTATTTTCCATACCATTTTTAAAACTAAAGGGTTTTAGGTTTAAAACTAGAAGAACATTTATTGGAATTTTTAAAATTTAAATAGTCGTGGCCATGAATTCGTCGTGGTGATGAATGGGATTCGTCGTGATAATGAATGGGATTCGTCGTGGTGACGAATGGGATTCGTCGTGGTGACGAATGGGATTCGTCGTGACGATGAATGGGATTCGTCGTGGTAACGAATGGAATTCGTTGTGGTGATGAATGCTATTCGTCGTGATGATGAATGGGGTTCGTCGTGGTGATGAATGGATCATCCTGAGGACGAAAGTTTTTGGAAACAGAAATTCGTCATGGTGACGAACAAATTCATCAAGAGGATTATTCCGTACGTTAGCTGACTTTTGACGAAAAAATAATTGTACAAATTCGTCGTCATGACGAAGCTTTTTCTATCAGTGTAATTAAAGAATCAATACTTCACTACATTTTAACCCTTTGTGGGGGAGGTACTAGACGGAGAGGACATATATGGCCCATCTTCGAATTTAGCCGGAGATAGAAAATCTCTTTTCGAGAGTTATCGTGCGCACCAGCCAGCAGACTGACGGACGGACGGACAATTCTCATTCGACTTAAAATTACCCGAAAAGAATAGCCGCCGAACAAACTTAGAGTCTTAGATTACTCATTCGTTAGTTAGTTAGTGTTAGTTTTTATTTTAGATGTATTTTTAATGCTTAAATATATTGAAGTTAATGTTATTCGAAATTTTAAACTCAAACCAAAAATATACGAGAATAATATAAATATGGTGCAAAATAATTTACCAAGTTTTCTAAGATTACTATCGGAATTTCCGAATATGCAGCTCTAATAGGGTTATTCAGCTCAGAAACTATTTGTTATTGATTTACATTGGCAAATATCTTGTCTGATAGTATTCCCAATAGATTTTCTATGGGTTTGAAATCCGGGCTTCGGCTAGTCCAATCAAAACCACTGCGTAGTTGTGCGTGAGTTATGGATTTGGTCGTTATCCTGATCAAATTAGATCCTTACCTTGTTCAATCATAGATATTTCCAACATTTCCTCATAGCTTTCGGAATTCATTCTTGAAGAAATTCATGCCAAAGAAACCTTCACTTTGAATGAAAATGCTCCCCAAATCAGTACACTACCACAACCAAAATGTCTGCTGATTCTAATTTACTTCTCCTTTCGGAAATCCCTCCAATAATATGGAAATCCATCAGATCCGTCTAAATTAATTTTTTTTAGTCACTGAAGAGTATTTTTTCCATTTTACTCTATAGTTCATATGCTTTTTAGCCCACGTTAGTTAGACAGTCGTTTTTCTTAGCGAACTTTTGGCAGTGCTGGGTAAGCCATTCTTTTCGTGCATACAAGGTTTCCTGGGGTTTGTTAAATTTGCTACACTCGCCTAGTGGACACAGGAAGATAAACTGCTTCTTTATCTGGGAATCAAAAGCATTTTTACTGATGCAGATCGAATAATCAGCGATTTTTGACGTTGGGACAGCTTCGGAGTTTGTCCTGTGCTCTTTTTAGTGCCATAATTTCGTCATAATTTTACAAAATGCATAACAACATTCAAAGATGTACCAATTTTTGGCTCAATTGAGTGGTTTAAAAGCTTTTGAACTGTGAAAGCCAAG
Source organism: Eudasyphora cyanicolor (assembly GCA_963930755.1). Lineage (NCBI taxonomy): Eukaryota > Metazoa > Arthropoda > Insecta > Diptera > Muscidae > Eudasyphora > Eudasyphora cyanicolor. The sequence continues at coordinate 205,072,951 of OZ005736.1, read as the reverse complement.
ATTTTTCGTTGTTCTTTCTCTGATAAAATACTTCGTCGAGGCATTAAAAAACCCCGTAAATAAATAAAACACTATTTTCTGTAAAGCTTTTTCTCTTGATTGAAACGTGTAAATCACTCAAAGTTACACTGAACCTATATTTATTTCGCTCAGTTAATTTTGCAAAAACAACAACAAACATTATTATTTTTATTTCAAGGCAAAAGAAGAACAAAAAATGTGAGGGCATTAAATATAATCCATTTCTGCACAACATTGACCGACAATTTTTTTGTAGATCTATAAATAATTGAGTAATTACTATATGCACTAAAAAAAAGCGTACTGAAAATCAATGAATTTTTCGTAAAGTTTAAGATTTCGGCAATGATTTCGAGCCAAAGACAATCGCTATAAAAATAAGAAGGTTTTATAGTTAATTTAAAGACGTGAATAGTATTTGTTTTGAGGATGCATTTCATAGAATTAAGAAGGTTGGGTAATAAAAGTAATTAAGTTTGGTCTTAAAATAAGCACATTTTTGCGTAAATTTAAGTGTGGCGCGTGCTTATTTTTAGTAAAATATCATATAATTTAAAACATTATCGTAATAAAATTTAAATGTTTGTCCTTGATATAAGAATATACTGGTAATTAATTTAAGGCATACATGAATTTAAATACAGTTTTTTTAAATATGTATGGAAAATTCGTTACATTATATTGATTATAATGTTACTCTTTTAAATGAATCATTTTCTTTGAAATCATTTACTATTCATAGAAAATTCAATAACACAACACTTTATCTTTCTAAATAAATATTTTATTTGTTATATTTTATATTGGAAAATACAAATAAATATAATACATATTACGGATAACCTTGAACATTTTATAATTTAAAACAAAATGTAATTGTATAAAGACAAATCGGCCAACACACTATGAAGATTGACTTTTATTCGAATATTGTATTGTTATGTATCGATTCTATAGCGGGATTCGTTTCTCTATTTGTTGTCCATGAACAATTTTTATCGGAACCGACCTTAATGATTTTTAACCTAGAATTTGGCTGGAATTTAAATAGAAATTATATAAAACAAATATTATATTATTATATCACATAGTTTGGATGCTCACTCATTTCCTGCAATTTGTAAATTTTTAATTCCCTACTGCATTTTTCATATATCCAAATAACGTTCAATTGCGCGAACTAAAATAAAAATAATTTTAATAGAAATCAAACAGAAAGATTTATATACGATAAAGTATTAAAATAAATTATATCATATAACTGTCACAAAATGTTGAAAGATAAGAGATATATTAAAATCTTAGAAATATACTTACTTACACTGAAATATTTAGTCACTCTTCTACGACACAAATGCTCATAATAGATCCGTACAAAATTTGCTGTACTAAAAGTTAAAAAAATATTTATGTAAGATATTATTAATAATAGAAACTGATTGAGTTATCAAAAATAATTTTCTCAAAAAAATCAATCGTGACTTAGATTTTAAAATCTTAAGTTTTGTTAGCAAACAATACTACGAAAACTTATTAAAAATTACTTCTGTAAAACAAAAGCTAATGCTGCTTATGACATTCTTAACCCTGGTGTTAGATTAGCAAATCTGTACGAATACTAGATTAAGAGTCCATTTGGTCAACATTACATTTTTCATATAAAATGAATATGGAAGACAATATTTTATATTTATTTGTATTCAATACTTCGTGAAAAGAAAGCAGCTTATTTACAATTATTTTTGAGCAAAAACGCTTATTATTTTGATTTTAGTAAAACAAAAATATCCCTTGGACAAAATTATAAGGCAATATATATACATACATATATTACCGTTTATAAAGGAAACGATACAAAAATTGGACCAAATGGGCCTAATCTAACAGCAGGTTTAATTATGAAGAAATCAAGGAAAAATTTAAATTAAAATTAAAAAAAGGAACAAATCTTTTTAAATAAATTTTATTTGGAAAACTTTTTAACAATAACTTTGTTTGTGTGAAAACACGTATTTTATATGTGAACGTCAGTTCGCAAATATATTTTGTTCTAATACATTAATATATGCGTTCCAAATTAAATATCTTGATTTTCAAATAAAATATATTTGTTCAGAAATACATAATACTTACAAATATTGTTTCCAAATCTATTTCCTTTCAATTCAAACATTCCCATGTTGGTGTATGCTCACTTATTTTTTGCAAGTTATAAATGGCATTCAGCACTGCATTTTTCATATATCCATCACATTTATCTTCAAATATTGCGTGATCTAAAATTAAAATAAAAAAATTTTTTCTGAAAATAAATGAAATAAAATTATCTATAAACAAAAAAAAATGCAAATAAATTTTATCATATCACAATTGGAAAACGCTGAAAACGAAGAGAAATATTTCAGCCGTTCATATATTACGTTGAAATATTTTGCAAAATTTGCCACTCTTCTCACAAAAGACCCATTCTAAAATTGTTTTACTAAAAAAATTAAAAAAGATAGTTATATGTATAACATATTACTAATAATAAACTTCTATATTGCCACAAATAATTTTACATTTCTGCATTATGCATTTTTAATAAATAAATACTTTCAATTAAAATGTGTTTTGTTAATTTTGTAATTGCCAATAAGATGTTTATTTCAGGATAATAATATTATTTTTCACGTACCTAAACATTTTCCCATTGTCTCTTTCAGTATTACAAAATCTATTACTCACATTTTTGTCATCCAGTTGGCACAAATCTATTCACAGGACTTACAAACAAGATCTCCTTCAAAAACGCATGTACATCGCCATAAATAACATACAGCAAAAATAACTATGACACACGCACTCCCTTATCACAGAGATCGATGGTTACGCCGACGGCATAACCACATGAATACACACATGTACACGACGGTTTCATTTTTTTACGACGGTTTTTAGCATATTGTTATCCAGTTTTTCAGCGCCCGGTCAACCTGAAACTCGTCTAAGGACTGGATAAGTGTATCGGTCTGTACATTGTTAAATGCGCCCTCAATGTCTATGCAAACAGCAAGTGTATACATTTCTTTACCTAAGGACTCTTCTATGTGGTGCACTACCTCATGCAGAGCTGTTTCCACTGATCTTCCTTTGAGATAGGCGTGTTGTTTGAATCCGCTATTTTACCTTTGACCATGTTATCAATTATTCGCTCCATTGTTTTTAACAGGAAAGAAGTAAGGCTAATGGGTCGATAAGCCTTTGGGGTCGTATAACTCGCCTTGCCAGGCTTTGGTATGAAGACCACCCTTGATTCCTTCCAGTTTTTTGGGGTATACGAATGGGTTAGGCATGCAGTGAACACTCCAGCCAGTTGAGTTGATACCAGATCCACCTCATTCTGCAGAAGAGCTGGAAATATTCCATCCGGTCCCGCAGCCTTAAAGGGAGAGAAACTTTTTATCGCTTCTTTAACCATACCATCTGTTATATCCGTAATAGGTACTTGATGGAATACATTTTCATTCTGTAACTGTTCCTCTGTTGGGCCAGCATTACCAGTCGGAAAATGAGTTTTCATCAAGAGCCTTATGGTATCCTCTATAGTTTCCATCCTTTTACCCGTTTCATCCACCAGTGTTTCGGTTTGGACATGAGTTTTTGAGAGGAACTTTTTCATTTTAGACATGCTGCTAACGCTGTCTACCTGTTCACAGAAAAGCCCCCAGGAGTTACGTTTCGCCGATCTAATGATTTTATTGTATTCTTTGAGTCTTCTGTGGTAGTCGTCCCAATGTACTGATTGTTTTTTACGTCGAGCTCTGTTGTAAAATCTGCGGACATCTTTGCCAATCGAGCGAATTTGTCCTGTCATCCAGGGTTTCTCAAAGGCAGATTTCCTTTCTCGAAGTGGGCAACTATCTTCGAATGATTTTACAAGAGCCTCGGTAATTTTCTTCACATTGATATCAATGTCTTCTGCACATAGATAATCGCGTGTAGGCTGCCCCAATCGATTTCTAAGTAGATTTCCGAATTTAGTCCAGCCGGCGTTAGTCTTATTACGGAAACTTATGGGGTTTGGCGGTGGCCGAGCAATTTTAAATCCTTTTGTGTGGTTACGTTAGGCTTATCCGAATTACTGGAAGACGGCGAGCCCTTTTTTCTTAGTCACTTTCACAGCGCTATGTTCTTCGGGAGACCTGACTCTTTTAGCGGCCTCCATGTTTGTATTGGAGGTGGAATTGTCAGGTTCATCCCGTAATAGGTTCTGTCGGTTCAACTTATTCAGTTTCCTTCTTTGCAGCGTTCGTTTTTTTTATTAATTTACTTAAACAACAAGTAAGAAAGTTTCAGTCGGGTAAACCGAATAAGGTACGAGTATACCCTCACTTTGTGGGTAATGTAATATGGAATATTACATGAATTTTTCTGTCAATTTGTGTGGGTGGTACCAGAAGGGGTTTAACAAATACACCTATTTTTCGCTTAAAAGTAGATACATTAAATACATTACACTGCGCCGAATTATAAGCATTTATGTGCACTGGTACATTAACGACAAATCAAATATCAAATTTTGGTATCATTTGTTCAGTACTTCAAAAGCATTATACTGTGCAAAATGTTGTTGTATTTTCTTGCATTGGTACTCTCGCTGTCAGCTTTTAAATTTTTGTGGAAAGAATTACACTGTTCAAGTATTTTTATACACTGGTATTAATGTAATAAGCTGTTAACTTTTGGTGCAAAATGGTACCTTTGTGTAGGAGGTACCAAAACGGGCGTGTCACTAACACTATATTTCATTTCAAAATTTAAGCGTTTTTATGAAGCAAAATGGTGCATTTGTGTGAAAGATACCAAAAGGGGCAAGGCTACTTCGCCCATTTGTCTCCAGGTGATAGCGACAAATAAACTAAGACTATGTGTGAAATTTCAAGATATTTGAATGAGTAGTATAGAAGTAACTAAAGAATCAATATTTCACTACATTTTAACCCTTTGTGGGGAAGGTACTAGAAGCAGAGGACCTATGTGGCCCATCTTCGAACTTAGCCGGAGATAGAACAAATATTACCACGTACCAAATTTGAAGTCAATCGGTTACTCCTTTCGAGAGTTATCGTGGGCACCAGCCAGCAGACAGACAGACGGACGGACATTGCTCATTCGACTTAAAATGACCCAAAACTGATATCCGCCGAACATACTTAGGATCTTAGGTCACTCCTTAGATGAGTTACACTTATGGTTCGTAGCAAATGATATATACCCTCGTATCACTAAAGCCAGGGTATAAAAATGATCGTTTCATGATTTGCTCCATATCCAAAGATTTTTCCAGTAATATAATTGAATACAATACTTGGTGGAGGGTATATACGATTACGAACTTAAAGCTTTTACTTGCTTAATATTACATGTACAATAAAATTTAAATTCTGGCCACCATAAAATTAAAATTTTTTTAGTCGACGAAAAGTTCAACCAATGTTGTTCGGAATTCAGGACAGCAACAGTTCTAGAAATGAATCACTCTGATCTTTGCTCGGACAAACCAAGATGCTCGAGATCTGAAATCCAGCTAGGGACGTATCCAGAGGGGGGGGGGGGGCCTTCTGAGTTTACGATAAAATCACTAAAATATGACAATTATGCGTTTCTAGATGTTTTTATGAGGCTTTTATTCAAAAATTATTAAAATTTTCTCAAAAAATATGATTTTTTGCAATACTTTGTAAGATATCGTCTAAACCGCTAAACGGATGGAAAATTGTATTGTGCGAAGTGGAACGCTACTTAATTCTGAAGTTTGTTAAGCTTACCTGAACCAATTCGGATGAATGGTTCTCTAGTTATGCCATAATATGTGGTTCAACCTCTCTTTTTTCTTAGCCTAAAGGGTTGTCTCTTTAAATTCTCGCGATAAGCAGTGATATGGAAAGAAATTAGTGGCTGAACCACATATAGTGGCATAACTCGAGAACCATTTATCCGATTTGGTTGAGGAAAGTTTTAAAGAATTAAATATTAAGTAGCCTTCAACTTCATATAATACCATTCGGGCGGTGCCGACTATATAATACCCTACACCACTCTCGTAATATTGAATAACTCTGATATATAAAGTCTGTAATTCATGTACAGGGTTGCCCATATTCGACGGACCCATGTTTTTTTAAAAAAAATCAAAGAAAAAAATAAAAATTTGGCGGTTGGCAATCTTAATCATTTAATTTGTTCCAAGTAGATTTGTTTACATCAATTTTTGAATATGATATCTCTCAAATGGCCGCCTCTGGCGTTGATGGCGTATTGTGCCCTTTTTGCAGCATTTTCCATCGTTTTCGCCAACATTTCGGCCGGAATAGCGGCTATTGTTATGCGACTTGTGTGCGGTGGAGCGCCGTCTTTTTGAAACCAGAACTGCCTCATACGCTTATGACGAATAATTGGCATCACAAAATTGGTCATCATGTCGCGATAACGCTCCTGGTTGATGGTAACAGCATGGCCATTTTCGTTTTGGAAGAAAAACGGCCCAATGACCGTTTTCGCACTAACGCCGCACCAAACTGAGACTTTTTCGTCATGAAGAGGCAATTCTTGAATCTCCTGAGGATTTTCAGTGTCGTAAATACGGCAATTTTGCTTATTTACGGTCCCATTCAATGTGAAATGGGCTTCATCGGACAGTTTTTTGAGTTTTTTTTTTGAGTTTTCACAATTGACTTCTTCTGTTGAATGTAAATTTCAACTATTTCAGAGCGCTCGCGTGGCGTGTATTGTTACATGGTAAAAATCTGCTTGGACTGACGCTTCAAACGCGGTATGTCATTAAGCGATCTGACATCTCTGTCAAAAGTTATGGCGTTGCCAGATGGGTCCGTCGAATATGGGCAACCCTGTATAAATTGTTTACATAAATTTACTTTTGGGACATTTTATTCTTAAATAATACCCTGTACCACAGTGTGGTGTAGGGTATAAAAACGATTGGATCTAAAGAGTCAAATCGGATGAAACATATATATGGGAGCTATAGCTAAATCTTTACCGATTTTCTTCAAATTCGGCAATGTTGGTTCATGAATCAAGAAACTCTACCATTTTAAATTTCAAAACGATTGGATGTAAAATATAGCTTCTATAGAACTAAAGGGCCAAATCGGACGAAACATATATATGGGAGCTAAATCTTAACCGATTTTCTTCAACTTCGGTAGTGTTGGTTCATGGATCAAGAATCTCTACCATTCTAAATTTCAAAACGATTGGATGTAAAATACAGCTTTTATAGGACTAAATGGCTAAATCGGACGAAACATATATATGGGAGCTATAGCTAAATCTTAACCGATTTTCTTGAAATTCGGTAGTGTTGGTTCATGGATCAAGAAACTCTACCATTCTAAATTTCAAAATGATTGGATGTAAAATACAGCTTCTACAGGACTATAGAGCAAAATCGGACGAAACATATATATGGGAGCTATAGCTAAATCTTAACCGATATTTTTCAAATTCGGCAATGTTGGTTCATGGATCAAGAAACTCTACCATTCTAAATTTCAAAACGATTGGATGTAAAATACAGCTTTTATAGGACCAAATGTCCAAATCGGACGAAACATATATATGGGAGCTATAGCTAAATCTTAACCGATTTTCTTCAAATTCGGTAGTGTTGGTTCATGGATCAAGAAACTCTACCATTCTAAATTTCAAAATGATTGGATGTAAAATACAGCTTCTACAGGTGTAGGGTATAAAAACGATTGGATCTAAAGAGCCAAATCGGATGAAACATATATATGGGAGCTATAGCTAAATCTTAACCGATTTTCTTCACATTCGGCAATGTTGGTTCATGGATCAAGAAACTCTACCATTCTAAATTTCAAAACGATTGGATGTAAAATACAGCTTCTATATAACTAAAGGGCCAAATCGGACGAAATATATATATGGGAGCTATATCTAAATCTAAACGGATTTCAACCAAATTCAATAGCGATCTTAACAGCCGCGAAATACTCTAAACTGCAAAATTTCAGAACGATCGGAGTGAAATTGCGACCTGTAATCGACGAACAACTTTACATGGACAGACGGACGGACATACATCGCAAAATCGACTCAGCTAGTGATTCTGAGTCGATCGGTATACTTTAAGGTGGGTCTAGCTGTGTTATTTTCAGGTGTTACAAACATCTGCCGTGAAACAAACTTATAATACCCTGTACCACAGTGTGGTGTAGGGTATAATTACATTTATGATTTCTTATCTATCTACCTTTTTAACATGTAGGTTGCAGTGATGGAATGAGTTTGCACAACCGTTTATGTAAATGTGACTTTATATTGGGTGTGGTAATAAGTAGTACGGTTTTGGCCATTACACAGAATTTATCACGGTATTTGCAAACGATTAACCTAGATATAATAAAGGCTTACGAAATCATAAAATTGGCAACGACTAAATTAAGTGACATGCGTAGAAATTCAGATGCGGAGTTTGATAAACTGTTTGAAGAATCCACACAACTTGCAAGAAGTTTTGGAATAAAAGCTGCACTACCTAGAAGAGTAGGCACTCAAAAGTATAGGGCTAATATTCCTGGTTCAGATGCCAAGGCGTATTTTAGGACAACATTGTTCATACCATATCTGGACGAAGTAATATCACATTTAAATAACAGATTTTCCGAACATAAAGCTATAATTACAAGTCTGTTTAATGTCGTTCCGATACGAGTTGTAAATCGAATAAAGGAAGATTTCGAAGAAGTCACACTTTTTTACAAAAACGATTTAAAAAATTCAGCAAAATTTAGCTGAAATAAGTATATGGATTGATTATTGGAAGCAGAAGAATGATAAGCCATCAAATGCATTAGATGCTATTTCAGTTTGTGATGATGACATGTTCCCAAGCGTTTTTACCCTTTTGCAGATACTGGCCACAATACCTGTGACAACGACATCTGCTGAGCGAAGTTTCTCGACGTTAAGAAGAATACAAACTTATCTCCGGAACAGAATGGAAGGAGAAAGGCTATATTATCTGGCTTTGATGTCTATATACAAAGATGAAGTCAAAATCGATGAAATAATTGATATATTTCTTTCAAAAAATCGAAGATTACATTTTTAACTCTTACGTATTTTATTATAAAAAGTTTTACTGATCTCGTACTAAAGTACACATTTATATTTAGGAATAAAAAACTAAGATACTTAACATCCATTACCTACACAATAAACGCAATTTTTTAATTGTTTATCTTTGTTATGGAAAAAAAGGTTGGGCAACCCCCTCCGAACCAAAATCCTGGATACGTCCCTGAATCATGCTTTACGACTTCTCCATTGGACCATATTTGGGGTAAGATCTAAGCCATTGTTTCTGGTCCATTTAGCCAATTTATTCAGAGCCTACCTGTGCAAGACGATCTAAATCAAATTTTCATTAAACCCTCACTTTTGTGAAACGAGGGTATACTCGAGCAAAAAGTGCAACACATGGAAGGAGTGTCGTAAGAACCCAAGAATGCGAAAATCCGTTTTGGATAAGTTATTTCAGCAATGTCCGTCTGTCTTTCTGCTGGTGCGCACGATAACTTTCGAAAGGAGTATGTGGTAATAGCATATTGATCCACTCCTCCTAGTACCTGCTATACAAAAGGTATACTCGAATCTTCTGAAATTGCACACATAGTATTCGTCTATTATTCGCTATCAGCTGGAGAAAAATGGGTGAAGTTGCCAAGCCCCTTTTGGTAACTCCCACACAAATGGACCATTTTGCACCAACAGTTGACTGGATATACTTTTGATTCTTCTTCTATATTTTCCAATTCCACTTTCGAATTTTTAGCGACTAATACAATTATTTCATTTTTAGAATTTCATAGTTTTTTCAGCAGTTCGATGAAAGCATCTCCATCTCTCGCTTCGCTCAGAAGGTCTCGCCGCATCTCGAATGCCCTTTCATACTTAGATATTGTTGACCCATGGAATAACTGGCCTTCCTGGAATATTCGTCCGGATTATATTTCATAGTAGTTTGTTCTTGGGGGTTTCTCATAATATGTCCCAGGTATGGTGTCTTTCTTTTCTCTGTGTGGCGGTAAGCAGCTCCCTGTCGCTCTGCATTTTTCTTAGGATTTCTCTGCTGATGCCCTGCTCTTTACATCTGCTGATTTTATGATTTTGTAGAATTTTAAAAATAAAGCATTTGAATTGAAATTAAAAACATACAGCGGACAATTGCAACAAGTTCTGATTAAATTTTCTTTTTCTTTATTATAAATACAAAAATCAAATCATGAACAATTTCATCAAAACTTTCAATCGACCCTTTAACGCGATTGTACTTACAAACTTTCAAAAATAAGTTGTTCATATATTATTCTAAAATATATAAAGACGACACTTTTAATCTGAGATGTATATGTAAACATTCATACATACTTACTCGTACTATATTGTACTTGCACTATATTTCTATGTATATGTATACATAAGTATATTCCTTTTCCCTATATGCCTTTTACATGTAACAGTGGCGTTGTCCCTCCGAGTGGAGGTTAATGACAACATGGTCCTTGAATGAAACGGACCTAGAGGTTAGGGGTGACACTTAACTAAGAAATTTTACAGAAATTAAAAAAATGAAGACAAATGTAAGAGTGAATTAAACCTACCCTACAACTCAAGTTCCCATTTCCATTGAGTTTTACCTTTTTCCTGAGCGCCAGTTATAACAAACTCCGAGTGCAGGAGTGTGAAGGCGGACAAAGTACCTCCTATACATTTCGTTGGCCTTGTCGAGTGATATTGAATGAATTCCGTTATTGTGATAAGGAGAAATTGCGTTTTATTTTTAATACATCTTTGAACATGAATACCTTAATGCCATTTCATTTATAATAAACACGGTAAGACAAGAATATACTTTAAAAAGCCAAAAGTATAAAATTTTCAGGACAACTCCAGATGTTGTAGAGGATACATCTATCTATATCAAAGTGTTTAATTTAATGAAAAACATTGTGAGTTCATAGCCGACAAATTCACCACGAGTAGCACTTGTTCAAAGAAATTCACTAGTATAGCACTTGTATAGAAATTGTACTTGTATTGAAAGAAGGCAGAGAATAGGATTTGTCATTAAGCTCTAAATTTTTGCCGAAGGGCTGTATATAAGTATAACATCCGATAAAGCCAATTGCATGTAAAGACACATCCGTAAATAAAGCTTATTATGTTAATACTGAACCTATCTGGTGACGAAAAAAAAAGGGAGATGTGTTCCACTTGACTCCATCTATGTCGAACGTCGCGATGACGTTTTCGACAACGACGAAGGCTTTACCAAAGGAAGATGTTTTCCACATTGACTCCATCCATGTCGACCGTCGCGATGACAACGACGACTTTGTGGATGTGGCTGACAATGATGATGGAAAAGGAGAATAGCATACTTAATTGACGTTAAATTAAGCGGGAAAATCAATTAACACAACGCCTCGTTGAAGCCACAGGCTAAACAAAACTGAAAAGCCACAACGACCGACCACAAAAACAAATGGACGCAGGAGATAGACACCGCCAATGTTGGTGGATGGGTGCGGTGTGAGATTGGAATGCTATGCCATGCAGCATCCACAAAACTTTGAGCGGAGAGGTGGGTAACGTCGGACTGATCAGCGCTTCTGGAACAGGGGGAAACTCCTGCTTCTGGAAAGAGACCATCATCGTGTGGTTGGTTGCCCGGTTACTTGATGTCTCTTTTGAAAACGTGGTTGTTGCCACAAATTATGCCATGCTACATTTTTTTCCGTTTGTCATCAGACAAACTAACCTTTCAAGTATTTTCCACATAAACAATAATAACAGAGAGAACGGAAAACAAAAAAAGCTCAGGATATGATGCGGTTTATCACTGCACACATGTCGTACAAATTTCCGTGTTTCAGATAAAATCATCACATCGACAGGTAGAATATAAAAAAATAACGAAAATTTGTATTTGCAGTTGCTTTTTGAAGGTCAACAAATTATTTTTTGAATTCCAAAGTCTGGAGTAAAGTCATATTTTTTGAGGATGATATGTGCTTTTATGCGCTTCGCTTTAAACGCCAGCTCGAAATAATACATGTACAGAAGGGTTACAATCGGGCAGATGAGATCCACAAAATTTAATAAAAATCATAAGGAAACTGTAGCCCACCCATACAGAGGACTCAAACCTCTGGTAAATTAGAACCAATGACTTGGACTGCAAACTGTACATTGATTACATGGACAGACAGACTGGCATAGCAGATTCGACTCAGAAAGTGATTCTAATTGGCCGGTGTAAAAAACTATAGGTCTAAATCTTCACCTTTTGGGTTTTACAAACAAATGAACAAGTCATAATACACTGTACCAAAGTGTGGTGCAATTTGTGTTTGCAACAAAATTGGACATATAGATGGACATTGCGCCTGTGTTAACCAAAGCAATACTCGAGTAATACAAGTATTACCACAAGAAAATCAACATGTTTAGAAAGTTACTTCTATAAATTGATATAACTTTTTAAATCATTTGCAACAACATTTAACATTCGGCAAGTTTTTTGGATTTCATTCTAATATTGCCAAAAAAATTCTTTGCGAAAAATATAAAAAAATTGTTTGTGCACCTTCAATGGCAATATTATTTCATTTTATACCTAATTTTATTGCTTATCCAGAAATGATAATAAGAAAGGAATCGGTATATATCCTCTAATATATATCGATTTTTAGAAAAGGATGAGAAAAAAATAAAAAAATGTTTTCAAACACAGACGGAAATTTAATAAATCTACAAAATATTTAAAAATTAGAATATTTCAATTATTTCAGAAGATTCGATTAAGTATCGGGTTTTCCACTAAGGACATAACATTTCTTTGCCAGATCCCATTCGGAGAAGTTTCGGTGTTTCAAATAATCAAGAGGCTTTAGTTCTTGAGACAGTTTGATCTTATAAGGATGAATGTCAAGATCTTTTCGCAAAATACGCCACAGTGTGGTTTGAGAGATGCTCAATTCCTGAGAACGACGTGTAATCGACTGATTTGGCTCATTTTGAACGGATACACTTACGGCTGCGATATTTTCGTCGCTTCGAGCGGTACGGCGTCTCTTTGGCGCCGGAACATCCAAAAGTGAAAATTTGGATTCATATTTATCAACTATAGCACGCACAGCCTGTGGGGTGGGACGATTATTAAAGTTGCGACCACCGACTCAGAATTTCGGTAGTCATGTTTAATGATTTCCAAACGTTGCACGTAAGTGAACTTTACCATGATGAAAATCTTGATTTCGACTAATGTTTTGACACTGAAAGAAAGGTGTAATTTGGGAAAGCGTGGCAGCGCTATAAAAAAATGTTTTCGACCCATTATTTTTTCAAAAACATTCTTCAGGAATTTCTTTAAAAAGAATATTAATATGTTATACTTCCTTTTTATAATTTCCTCAACATCTTCAAAATACTACTAAATATACCTTTTCGCAATAAAATAACAAAACTAGTATTTATTTAAAATATAAACTTTTGACTCAGTTTGACTGAAATTTTTTACATCGTGTACCAACGAGAGAAATTAGTTTATATTCTCACTGATATTAACAAAATGCCGGGACAGGATCGGAAAAAAAATCAATTTTGAAATGGAGACAGACTTCAAATAACACCATAAAATATTTAAAAATGAATATATTTCAATGATATATTTTCGAAAGTAATTCGGGAATCGTTATATTTGCAAAAGTCAATCCCACAATTCCCAAAATAATTTCGAAAACCCCCAAAAATTAGATTTTTAAAGTTTTCTCCTATATTAACTATACTCAAAGCTGGGCTCCAAATTCCCTTTGCAGTTCAAAGTGCAACACTTTACCACATATAAAAAAAGTTTTAATATTTCTTCTTCCTTTTATCCACTTTTGGAGAAAAGCATAGGGTGTCGAACCATCTACATATAAGTTTAAATAGTTTTTATTTCCCTGGTATTCTGCGTCGTCCACATATAACAGGATATAATTTCCCGCTATATTCCGAATTAGTGAAGATAGTACACCTCCATGTGGATTCCTTCGGTTTGAAAATCTCGCTAGAGTTGTGGCCCCGAGACTTGCCGTTATTCGTCTTATCAAGATATAGTTCACCTTAGAAGCGAAGAGTGCCGCAATTAAAGCATCTGAGTGAATGTTGTTAAAACCCCCTTTAATACCAAGAAAGACCACAAATTAAATAGTGTAATAGTGTAATACACTTAATGCACGTTAAATTTCGTAGACTTGGCATTGTTGTAAGCAGATTGGTTTCACGACGGGTGTTTGTTTCTAGTGTTATTCTAATGAAATATTATAAAATTGTTTCCTGACCTTTTAGCAGGAATGAAATTGGTCATACCACTTGGATATCTCTCTATCGATAGGGAATATTCGAGTGCTTAATGCAGCCTTCATATATTTTCTATTTTCAGAGAAATGACATCTGCACTAGGTGGTTTGATCGGCCCAAAGCTTCTAATCGCCCAGCTAAATATAGATTTATTGGTCTACAATTTAGCGACGTTTGTATTACACTCGCTTTCTTGATGGTCCTGGTATTCCTCGAGTTCTGTGTCGGGAGTTTGTTCGGATGTTAGAATCCTGACAAAACCTTTGTACGAGTTACTACGTTTTCCCCAAATATAATGGCGTGCATTGACATCGCTACAAACCAATATGTCCTTGTTCTTATCGTTTGCCGCTCCTACCAGTGATTTCAATGCACAGGGTGGCGTCTCAGTGTTAAGTGTCATATAAACGGAGGCCAACAAAACATAATAACTTTCTATCTCAAGGCTAGCTGGATTTTACCGATCCCGTGATGAAGAGCTTCTCGACGCATCCAGGCACATCGGTATATGGTGAAACGCAAGTTTCCGCCAGATGCTGCTCTGATACTTGCGAAGAGGGAGGTTCTATCTGTAGGAGTATTTTTCGAATTTCCTATCTATTCGCTCTTGTACACCTGATGCCGTATGGAAGTTGATGCGATATCCTCTTCCCAAGAAATACTATGTATGACAAGGACTGAGTCGTTGCCGAGGCGTTCAGGTATGAGAAAAGGCAGCCGTCAACAAACAGTCTATTCTAACCCCAACGCAACGCATAACACTCCGGATGTAGGGGAGTTTGTTTTAAGTACAACCACTACCAAAAATATGAGAAAAAAATGATTTTTTTAAAAACACTTTTTCCTGGTACAAAAAAAACTATAAAAAATAGAAAAAAATCGAAAAAAATATTTTATCATGTTTCGTTATGTTATGTTTCGCCGTGAGCGAGTGTTTTATGAAAAATAAATAGAAATAAAACACGGGGTGTTAAGTTTTTTCATAAATTAAATAAATAAGCCTTATTGAAAGCAAAATTACCTTGTAAGGACAAGATGATGGTTATGTTGATAGAACAAGAGTACAAGAGGGTTGTTACTCATTAAAATGTAAACATACCCAGATGACGAAAGTAGGGAATACTCAAAATAACCGGTAAATTCATTCGTCAAGATCAATGCAATTACTCTGCAAGGATGCATAAAAAAGTAAGCTGATCTGAAGGAGTGAATTGTACGATCGGTACACTGTAAAAAGTCAGTGACGATTTGAGATAGCATTTTATTGAGTTTTGGCTTAAACATTGCCGGCCACCTTGCAACATCAGGGGATGTTGTAAATAAAATTATAGTAAACATCAAGGTATGATACTTAAATAAAGAAAATACATTATATAGTGCAGTTCTTGTGAACTTTTTTAAATAGTAATTCATTTTTTTTTATTGTTTTTTTTATTTATTTTTTTTTTTTCCAAAAAAACAAAGTCCAAGGGGACGGTAAGACAATGGTCTCTGTCTGTGACCTTGCGAATCAAATTGCATTTTTTGATCCAGGGGGATCGTAGCCAGGGGGCTGTATTTTATTTATAGACCCAAGGGGGCCATGAGAGCCATCGGTGCTGTTGGCTGTAGATGTCGCACTCTCCCGACAGTACCCAACCGAATATGGTGCAATGCGCGAATTCGTGTGCTGGCGAGATGGTTGCGGAGCGCGGTTGTCACGAGAAGGCTGTAACGAGGGTTTTTACGGGTGGAATGCAGGAGATTATGATGATCCCCCTGATATTCGCGGCACTTATGAGGGCTCCTACAGTCACGAGTCAAATGAGAATATGCGAAACAGCGCGCGCAGTACCGATATTGAACGACTGCCCGAAGTCTCGCCTCTAATGACATAGCCCGACAAATTCGACAAAATCGAAGAGGGTGACGTTTTTGGCAAACCCGGCATTGTTTTTCGCTTTTGTCCAGAATCGCGGAAATCGATATTGTTTTTTCAGAGATGGACACCGACGTCTCATCCATTTCCGATAACCCGATCTTAGAAGCCCCGCGGAAACCGAAGGGGTCACGGAACTCGTCGCCGAAAGCGTGGCGTGAGGTAATGATTGCCAGTGTAGGATTCGCTATGGCATCCACTGTGGTAGTCACAAAGGTGTGGACCTGGGTAGAGGACATTGGACCGGTTATAACTCAACCGAAGATTGTCTTTTGACCAAGCAATGAGCCCAGCAGACCTTGGTATGTTCCCTCTAAAATAATTCGGAGATATAGATCTGCACCAATCAAAATGTCAACTGGGCGACAGTCAAAGAGCTTTAAATCTGCCAGTTGAATATTGGAAACTCACGTTTTTAAATCGTCCCCTCAATAAAACAATAGCGTATACGCATACACACCATTATTTTTTTTATTGCATAATAAAAATCTACGCAATGGATTCTATGTCTGGTAAAAATTTGGTGAAATTCTACTTCCACAAAGTGGGTCAAAAGGTCAATTGAAAAAATAGTGTATAATTAGGCGTTTGAATTTTTTCTTGAATAATAGCCTAATTGCCGATATCGAGTTTTAATTAGTTTTTTTTTAATATAATTTTGTGTATACAAAGTATACACTATTTTTATATTTCAAAACAATCCATTCGCATAAAAAAATAAAATCGAAAAATATCGTATATTTATATACACTATTCATTGACAAAACATTTTTTTCGGTTAATACGTATTACACTTTTACACTATTGTATTTGTCATATAAAATTTCTCTGTATATTCAAAAGTTGACATAAACAATAGCTTGAAATTTTTTACACTGTTATTGTCACATATTTGCCTGATTGTTTGTTTGTGGACATTTCGTGAAAATAATGGATCTATCAAGTCGTGGTGAGTATTTTCAATGAAACCATTGTAAGTATGCTCCGTATAATGAATTTGTTAATGAAATTTCGCCAGATTTGTTTCCGGAACATAGCGAAATTGTTCCAGAATTGTTCGATGATTATGTGCCCGATTCGATGGACGAAGAAGATTTTTCCGTAGGATCTTCGGACGACTATGTTCCGGAAACAGATGAAGAGGCAGAAGCAGATGCTGAGCTGAGAGCAGGGGTATCACACATAGTCACTACGGTTCGGGAAGAGAATTCTGACGTGGATCAAGGCATGGAGGAGGCAGAGCTCAAGACCACTACTCGAAAGAGAAAGGTAAAATCCAGACAAAACGACTAATTTATGATCAGTGACTGACATTTACGGTTATATGAAATGTTGCAGACCAACACGCATGCATGGATGCAACTTAATCGGAAGAGGAAAAGGCAGTCAGGAAAAGCTTACGTAACCGAAAGGGGAAAATTGATTAAGGAGCGACTGCCAAAATCGGTGAATTGCACTTGTCGGCATAAATGCATGACGCAGGTTAACGATGAAGAACGTATTGCGATAAATGCAGAGTTTTGGGGATTATCAGACTACGCAAAACAACAAATATACTTAAGACAGTGCATAGAAGTAAAGAAATGCCAGAGGGCCCTTGTTGGCGGCTCCAGAAGAACAAAGTCTCTTACATACACTCTGCGGTCTAAACAAGTATGTAAGCAGTTCTTTCTGAAAACACTGAATATATCTGATGGAGCCATTTCAGTTTTCGTAAAAAAAAAACTGAATGTCGGGAAGCTATAGATAAACGTGGGCAACATGGTAATCATCACAAACTGGATATAGAAACAAAAAAATAATTAGGGAGCATATTGAATCCTTTCCGGCTGTGGAGAGCCACTATACCAGATCCAAATCACAACGCCTATACCTTGCTTCTAATTTAAACATATCAAAAATGTTTCAACTCTTTAAGGAAACCCATGAAGACAATTATATTAAGGAAAATGTTTACAGGCGTATTTTTTGCAACGAATATAATTATTCTTTTCACAAGCCGAAGAAGGACGCATGCTCCACATGCGAACGGTATCGTAACTCTGAAGACAAGGAGATTATGCAGGAAGCGTATGACGAACATATTAACAATAAGATGTGGGCTAGGGAAGAGAAGGAGGCCGATAAAGCAGAGGCAAAAGCTAATAACCAATTAAGAGTATTTACTTTCGACTTACAATCTGTATTGACAACCCCATGCAGCAACGTTAGCTCATTGTACTATTCAAGGAAGTTTGCAAGTTTTAACAATACATTTTTCGATCTTGCCTCGAAAGAAGGCTACTGCTTCTTGTGGGATGAAACGCAGGGACAAAGAGGTTCGGATGAGATTGGGACCACAATTATAAAAATGTTGAGCTCATTAGATGAAAATGTAGAGGATGTAATCTTGTATTCTGATTGCTGTGGAGGGCAGAATAGGAACCGTTATATTGCAGCGCTTTAACTCGACGCAATTCGTAAATTTAATTTAAATACGATCACGATTAAATATTTAGAAAGCGGCCATACACAAATGGAGGCCGATTGTATGCACTCGACAATTGAACGGGCCAAAAGAAATATATCAATTTACTCTCCCTTGCGATTGGCCCGAAGAAAACAACCATACATTGTGGAAAGAATGTTCTGGGGTGACATTTATGATATAAAGGAATGGTTCAGCAGATTATACCACACTTTCAGAAAGAATAGCGAAAACGACACAGTGAATTGGTTGAAGATTAAGAAGATTAAAGTAGAGAAAGTTAATCCCAATTTGCTGCTATACAAAGAGAAATGGGACTCCGAGTGGCAAAAAATTTGCCTAATGGAAGGAAAGAGGAAGAAATCAACGAATAATAATAGTGATACTCTAGATTTGCGTGCTAAATTTAAACAACAGCATGGCATATCGAGCTTGAAGTACAACGATCTAAAGGAGCTTTGCACCAAAAATATCATTCCAAAAGAATTTCACTCTTTTTATCTCAATCTTAAACACGGAGGAAATCGAAATCGTTTGGATGAGCCGGATGCGGAGGAGGATTTTACTGAATTGTATTTTAGTCATAGAATTTTTAATTATTTGAAACTATGTTGGAATTTAATTACAGAGAGCCATTATCTTACCATAAATGACTGTGAATTATTAATAAAATGAATTGTTAACCTCGAAAACATTGTTTTACTGCACTATCATTTGCCCGACAAATTCAAAATATTTCGTGATAAATGACGTAAAATATTCAAATAAAATAGTGTATACCATACAAAATAAAATAGTGTATATTGTATTGCATGTAATTCTAAAATATACAAAACAGCCTACGTAAAGTCATGGTAGTTTGACTCCCATTTATTTGCAATTAACGCACTTTTAGACTAATAGAATATCATCTGCCAGTAGCCTGATTATTCCCCTACATATTAAAAAGACAAGAAATGGAAAACATCCATTCTCTTCTGAAATATAACGATTTTACCAGAAGTATAATTTCACAAAAACTTCAAATGTGATTTTCTCGAAACTACAAAAAAATTATACACTATTCTTTTATTGAGGTGACGAAATATGCTGGCACATAAAATGATGGTACGTTTCCAGAAATGGTCGGAAAAACCAACGCTACGGTTTCTAGACGAACAGAGAAATCGAGCGGAGATCGAATCTCTATAAGACAAAGTTTTCGGGAAGTAGCCGATACAGCATGACTGACGCCAGATATGGTAGCATTCGTGGAATGCACCGAAAGGTTTAACCGATTTTGCAATCGTTCCGAAATGAAAGATGCATCTGAAGCTGGGTCAATCAGTGCTCGGCCAGGTTATAAAACGCCATTATATTTACCATGGCTGTGCCCAATAATACCGCACGGTTTTGGGAGATATGGAATGTTTGTCGATTTATGGCGGCGGAATATGCGTTAGCAGGCGTAGAAGGGTCTTGAATTCGTCGTGGAATTCGTCACTGTTCTGGGAGTAGGAGCACTTGGAGTATTAGCCGGAGTCGAAGACAAATCGAGATGAAGCAACGTATGGTGTAGCTTTTAACACAAAGCACAAGAAATTGTGCTTGTGCAATCTTTAAATTCATGGGACCGAGATAAACAATTGACGCAACAACGCTGTTTTTTAACAAGGGAGAAAGGCTGTGCCCAATAATACCGCACGGTTTTGGGAGTTATGGAATGTTTGTCGATTTATGGAGGCGGAATATGCGTTAGCAGGCGTAGAAGGGTCTTGAATTCGTCGTGGAATTTGTCACTGTTCTGGGAGTAGGAGCACTTGGAGTATTAGCCGGAGTTTTGACACAAAGCGCAAGAAATTGTGCTTGTACAACGCTGTTTTTAACATGGGAGAATCTTTCAGTGACGGACATTTTGCGAAATTTCGCACAGACTCGAAGAGGATGATTCTGCGTTGGACAGATCGGGCAAGTATTATTATGTGTGGTGCTTTGGTGGCTGGATATTTATTGTTGTTGTTGTCGTTGAGCGAGAACCGAAATTTAAGAAATTTATTTTAACATAACACTATTATTTTTTGCCAATTCCACAAAATTATTTAAGCAACAAAAATCACAAAATTTCACTTCAAACAATAGCACTGCACCTTAATATTATACCCTACACCACACTGTGGTACAGGGTATTATAAGTTTGTATCACGGCAGATGTTTGTAGCACCTGAAAATAACACAGCTAGACCCACCTTACAGTATACCAATCGACTCAGAATCACTAGCTGAGTCGATTTAAGCATGTCTGTCCGTCCGTCTGTCCATGTAAAGTTGTTCGTCGACTACAGGTCGCAATTTCACTCCGATCGTTTTGAAATTTTTCAGTTTAGAGTATTTCGCAGCTGTTAAGATCGCTATTGAATTTGGTTGAAATCGGTTCTGATTTAGATATAGCTCCCATATATATCTTTCGTCCCTTTAGTCCTATAGAAGCTGCATTTTACATCCAATCGTTTTGAAATTTAGAATGGAAGAGTTTCTTGATCCATGAACCAACATTGCCGAATTTGAAGAAAATCGGTTAAGATTTAGCTATAGCTCCCATATATATGTTTCGTCAGATTTTGCTCTTTAGTCCTGTAGAAGCTGTATTTTACATCCAATCATTTTGAAATTTAGAATGTGGACAAACTTGAACTCTTTGTCATTAAAATTGTACTGTCCAAAATCATTGTAATAGATTAAGAGAATGAATTATCCTGAATGAATTGTAATAGATTAAGATTTGCCATATTATAAAATGTCAAATTATATTTTTGAATTGCCAAGTTAAAGTATGTCCGAAAGTAACGTTATACTTGGACTGTCAAGTTTTCTTAATTAGAAAAAGAATTGTAATCTGTCTCTTTGCTGACAACACTACAAGGGTGAGCATCTCGTCTCTTATAAATAAAACTTTAATTATACACTAAAAAAACTCTTGTGTTTTTCTTGTATTTTTTCCGCTCTTCTGCTTCTTACGAGTAATTATTCCTCGTTGCGGGAGGAATAATTATACTTTAACAATCAACCCCAATTACAGTCCACTACAGCTGAGAAGACTCCAACTACTCTACTCTCGCGATCAGTTGAGCGCCAAAAGGAGAATTCCACCACCCCCCTCTACCCAAAGTTATTCAGAATGGTAGAGTTTCTTGATCCATGAACTAACACTACCGAATTTGAAAAAAATCGCTAAAGATTTAGCTATTGCTCCCATATATATGTTTTATCCGATTTGGCTCTTTAGATCCAATCGTTTTTATACCATACACCACACTGTGGCACAGGGTATTATTTAAGTATAAAATGTCTCAAAAGTAAATTTATGTAAACAATTTATACATGAATTACAAAATTTATATATCAGAGTTATTCAATATTACGAGAGTGGTGTAGGGTATTATATAGTCGGCCCCGCCCGACTTTAGCCTTTCCTTACTGGTGTTTTTTTTTCGTTTTGTTTCCAATAATAGTTATATAAGTACTTTAAAATAGTTAGTACTTTAAAATAGTTATATAAGTACTTTATAAGTACTTTAAAATTAATGTATTACAATGTTTTGTGGAATAAAACGTTTTAATTTTAGATATCACGTGCAATTTGGAATACCAATGATTTGGAGACAAGCATGCATTCATGATACGGACTGCTATTTTTGTCTAAGTAAACAGATTGGAGTGGGAAGGAGCATTCGCTGGAATTACGGTGAAGTAAAATCGGTCACTTTGCCACTTGCACATTCGGAAACAATACCAATTCCCAAGTGTCCAAGTATAGCTAACAGCCTAATTACAGAAACATCATCAACTTGAACTGAGTACTCAACTCTGAGCGATTCAAGTTTGAGTCAGAAGTCGTCGTTTTTAACTCAGTTTCAACTCATTGATCTAGTGAGAGATTTGGAACTGACCAAAGTTAAGGCAGAACTACTTGCATATGGGATGAAACAGTACAATATTTTGGCCCCAGATGTTAACATATCATATTATAGAGTCCGTGATATACCTTACAAACAATTTTATACAACTGTGGATAACAGATGCTTTTGCAAGGACATTCCCGGATTGTTCGAGAACTTAATCAAAGGTACAATTTAAAGGAATGGCGGTTAATTGTTTACAGCAGTAAAGAAAGTTTGAAAGCAGTACTTTTACACAACGGAAATCAGAAACCGTCGATTCCCATTGCTCATGCTGTCAACACTAAGGAATCATACGAAACAATGGCTAAATTGATAAAATACATAAAATATGAACATGTCTGGAAAATTTTTTGCGATTTAAAAGTAGTTGGTATGTTATGCCTCTTAGATTGCCGATATTTTGCCATCACAGCATATTAATCGGGGGCTCTTTAAAAATTTTGTAAAAGCCTTAAGGAAAAATAGCAATTCACTCTAACATTTAAAAAGTTTATTTAAAAATCTTTCTTTTCAAAAAATCGAAGAAGGAGTTTTTGATGGGCCTAAAATAAGGAAACTGATGAAAGATGTGAATTTCGAATCATATTTGACGTCGGATGAAATTGCAGCATGGAGGTCGTTTAAGGTTGCAGTTTTAAATTTCCTTGGATCCAATAAAGGCCCGCAATATGAAACAATGATTAATGATTTGTTAACAAATTATGAAAAATTGGTTAGAAATATATTATTTTTTATATTTATGTATATAGCACAACTTATTTTTCGCTTTATGTATTCCAACGGGTGTAAATATGTCCCTCAAAATTTATTTCTTGCATTCTCATTTAATCTTTTTCCCCGAGAATCTTGGCGACGTAAGTGACGAACATGGCCAAAGGTTTCACCAAGAATTGAAGTTCATCGAGCGGCGTTACCAAGGGCACTGGGATGAAAGAATGATGGGAGATTATATTTGGTTCCTCATTAGAGAAACCGATTCCGAAATCTACAAACGTCAACAACGAACTCACAATTACTTCTAATGAAACTTGTTCATGGGTAAAAATAAAACAAGTGTGTCAAAATTTTTTGGAAGGTCAAGATTTTTTTGAAATTTGTTATTAATCTAATTGGTAATTTGAAAAAAATAAAACAATTTGAACCGTTTTGCAAAATTTTGATTTTTTCGCGAGATATGACCTATTAAATGTTTCCGAGTGTGTTTAGAAAACTGCAATTTTCTCCGGAAATATTGAACGGATTCGACTGAAATTTTTTCAGATCGGTCCGAAACATTTCCTAAAATCTAAATATATCATAAACTTTAGTTACCAACTGACCATATGAAAAATATTGCAAAATATTTTTTGCATATGCGAATAATTTAACTTTCTGGAGCAGTAATTTGAAATATTTTATATTTAGAATGCGTCCTATATTGACGTACACCAGAATCAGAAAAAACATTTTGGTAGATCGCGCTTCGTAAAAAGGTACAGCAAATTTACGGACACTACCTTTTTGAAAATATTTTTGGTTCACTATTACAGGACCTCAAGGACCTTACCAATTTTGTCCAAATGTACACAATAGCTGAATCCATTAGTACTGAGTCCAAAAACGCGTTAATTTTTTTTCCGCGGATCAAGTTCTCAGTGTCGCGAGCTTCCAAACTGTGGATATTTAATTTGCAATATCTCCGTCAATTCCTAATCAATCTGTACAAAATCAACGACAAAAGAGACGTCAGAAAAGTCACTTTCATATCTTGTTTCCTAATATATGTTTTCTTAACCCATTAAGAGCCAATTTTTTTACTTTTTGTGTTAAATGCAATAATTTTGGAAAATGCGTTATGGACTGGACTGTTCGTGCGGTGGAAGTATAAATTGGCAATTCTACTTATACAAACAATACCTTAAGCTTTATTTCAATGTATTATATGACCAATGTTTCCCATAAGAACATAAAATATTACTATTTTATTGTAACCCATACAAAATGTTATTATTTGGTAATGAAATAATACAGAATTGACTTCAGAATTTTTAACATAATTTTAGCTTCAATGTATGACAAAAGTTTTAGAGGCAATATGCTAAATTTTATAGTGTTTTTTAAAGGTTTATACCTTTAAATAGAGCTTACGGTGTTGTATGTATTAAAGAATCGCGAATTTTTACATCCACCGCACGGACAGTCCAGACCATAACGCATTTTCCAAAATCATTGCATTTAACACAAAAAGTAAAAAATTGGCTCCTAATGGGGTAAGAAAACATATATTAGGAAACAAGATATGAAAGTGACTTTTCTCACGTCTCTTTTGTCGTTGATTTTGTACAGATTGATTAGGAATTGACGGAGATATTGCAAATTATATATCCACAGTTTGGAAGCTCGAGATGCCGAGAACTTGATCCGCCGAAAAAAAATTAATGCGTTTTTTTACTCAGAACTAATGGATTCAGCTATTGTGTACATTTGGACAAAATTGGTAAGGTCCTTGAGGTCCTGTAATAATGAACCAAAAATATTTTCAAAAATGTAGTGTCCGTAATTTGCTGTACCTACCAAAATGTTTTTTCTGATTCTGGTGGACGTCAATATAGGACGCATTCTAAATATAAAATATTTCAAATTACTGCTCCAGAAAGTTAAATTATTCGCATATGCAAAAAATATTTTGCAATATTTTTCATATGGTCAGTTGGTAATTAAAGTTTATGATATATTTAGATTTTAGGAAATGTGTCGGACCGACCTGAAAAAATTTCAGTCGAATCCGTTCAATATTTCCGGAGAAAATTGCAGTTTTCTAAACACACTCGGAAAAATTTAATAGGTCATATCTCGCGAAAAAATCAAAATTTTGCAAAACGGTTCAAATTGTTTTATTTTTTTCAAAATACCAACCAGATTAATAACAAATTTCAAAAAAATCTTGACCTTCCAAAAAATGTTGACACACTTGTTTTATTTTTACCCTCATGTAAATAAACTCAAATGTACATAATATAAATAAAAGTTATAAATAAAATCGCTATTTAAACAGAAATTAAAAAAAAAAAGATTTTTTGAAATTCTCTTACCTCTACCAAAAGGTCTATAATTTCTCCATAGTTTTTTTTCAAATAGGCATTATTTTCTTCGCTAGGATGCAAACTTTTAAAAAAGAAAATAAAATATTTTTTTGATAGTTTTCTATTTTTTATGTTTTTTTTGTCCCAGGTTTTTTTAATGACTGTTACTAAACTACTATTTCTAAGTGAAAGAGATATTTCCAACATTGGTAGCCCACATTAATAGCTTCAATTTAACGTATAAGTCGACCTGATCGTGCAAATTATTGTGCAAATACTATGGGTACCTTCGACGATAATAGTATCTTTAATAAAAAAATTTATCCATAAAAAATTTGTTGGCTTTGCCACAATCTATACAAAAAAATTATTTTTAGGTCTAGGACACAACAATTTTTTTTGTTGCGTAGTGTTATTTGGCGTTACCCAGGGAGCACTACGTGGAAGCGATCTACCATTTCACCCCCAGAGAGTGTTTAGAATGGAGGACTTTTTTAAAAAAAATCTCATATAGTATAAGTGAGCCTGACATATAGGATGCCACTCTTAACCTAAACCTAACCTAAAAGAGAACAATATCCACATTAAATGCGATTCCCGTAGAATAACTACCTTATTTTTGCTGGGTATACTTTGAAAAGTTTAGTCTACTGCAATTGTCATACTGTTTTCAATAACATTTATTTATGTGGCTCATTCTAAATTTATTCCAAAATTCCTTTTTCGTACTCCTTTTGATCTTTCCTTGTTCTCATCCTTGTTTACCAGATCTGTAATAGCATTGGTGTGCTGCAGTTGACTTTTAAGAGATTGATCAATCATTTGCATAAAATTATTGTCACCTATTGGTAATAAATAAAATGTTTAATGGGCATATTCATGTTGGGCGTCAATTTTACTTTATCGTTGCATTTCGTGTCTTCGTCTAGTTTCTTAAGTGACCGAAATGAAATAATTCAACACACATGTTCCTTAATTTACCGGCCGATTGCTGTATATGCATTTTAATGATTTTTATTAATTTATTTAATTAAATTTGCAAATGATATGAACGTTTCAAATGATATATATAGGGTGATCCATTTCGAGGTTCCCTACTTTTTTAAAGAAAAAAACACAGAAAATTCAAACTGGCGAATGACACGCGTAAACATTGTTCAGGCGTAAGTCTTGCCATGATGAAATGCCAAACAATACTCAACAAAAATTACATGACAGAATGACACGACTCACACATGATTTATCAAAAATAGGCTATTGGAAAAAGTATTTTTGCTTGGATCACCCTATATAAATCGTTCTGTGTTCTTTCAAAAGCAAATTTAAACGTACGGCCTGATAGCTGTACTTAGACAGTTGTGAAACATTAAATAGCATTGTTTGGTAGTTGATTTTTGTTATCAAATTTCTTTGGTGTTGTAACGAAACTGCAGTTTTTGACAGCCAATTACATAATTTAAATTTAGAGTTTATGGAAAGAGAGGATCATAAGAGAAATGTTAACTTCTGGGGATATCAAACCTGTAATGCCTTTTGTTTCACCCTCACCTTAGAGAGGAGGGTATACATCATTTGCTACGCACCAAAAGTGTAACACATGGAAGGAGTGACCTAAGAGCCTAAGTATGTTCGGCGGATATCCCTTTGGGGTCATTTTAAGTCGAATGAGCAATGTCCGTCCGTCTGTATGTCTGCTGGCTGGTGCGCACGATAACTCTCGAAAGGAGTAACCGATTGACTTAAAATTTTGTTTGTGGTAATATTTTATTCTATCTCCGGCTAAGTTCGAAGATGGGCCATATTGGTTCACTCCTTCCAGTACCTCCCCCACAAAGGGTTAACATTTACTGAAATATTGATTATTTAATAACTACTATACTACTTTTTTAATCCTCTGAAATTCGACACATAGTACTAGCTTATTAGTCACTATTACCTCGAAAAAAAAATGGGCGAAGTTGTCATGTCTCTTTTGGTACCTCCCACACAAATGGACCTTTTTGTACCAAATATTAACAGCTTTTAACTTTAATACCAGTGCATACAAATACTTGAAATTGTGTACAGTGCAATGCTTTTATAGTACCTAGAGTCTATAGAAAAGTGGCTGTAATTGCCACGCCCCTTTTGGTACCTCCCACACAAATGGACCTTTTTGTACCAAAAGTAAATAGTTTTTAACTTTAATACCAGTGCATACAAATACTCGAAATTTTGTACAGTGTAATGCTTCTATAGTACCTAGAGTCCAGAGAAAATTTACTGCTATTGGGACGCCCCTGGTACCTATTACACACATGGACCATTTTGTACCAAAATTAAACAGCTCTTAAATTTATTATCAGCACATACTTTAAAGTTATTAAATGCAATTTAAATTGATAATAATTTAAATAAACAAAAAAAATAAACAAATTTACTAATATTTTTTGAGACTCAAAGTGAGGGGATTCATTAGTCGGTTTACCCGACTGAACTTTCTTACTTGTTTTGGTGTATTTTAGAAGATTAATGAACATTATAAATCATGAACATTATAAATCATGAAGAATTTTTTAAATTTAATTTTAATAATTGATTTCTTTAAAGGAACATTATATCTAAATTTTAATGTAAAGTATATATATGGTAATTAATGGGGTTTTTTTTCTTCCCCTTTTTCCTTAATAAACTAATTGAGCTCAAAGTGACCCATGAAATTAAGGAGTGTGTGGTATATAAATAAAGTAAATAAGATGTTTAATGGACTATAAAGTATGTTTTGGTGATAACTTACTTTTTCTAGGCGTATTCATACATGTAGATGTGAGTGACAATAATGTAAATTCTATAATTATTGGTGGTTTAACAGTTTTTCCTTAGCTTCGGTCCTTTAGGATGCCATTAATCTCTACAGCGGCGTTAATTTAGTACAATTTCTAACGCTGTCGTCTGGATACGTCTGCCCAACAAGTATTAGATTGGTTTCCATAACATTAACGAGTATAAATAATGCTATTTTTTCGCCCACACCTTTTGCCCACAAAGCGAACACAAATTATATTTAATTTGAATTCAATGTTAGTAGAATATCTTATCTCGGTTTCTTTTGAAATTGCCTGCAGACATTTGTCCCAACCAAAGCACACCGGCTCCGGCATCGACGGGCACAGACATACACAATACTAGACATTAACAGTGAGCAATCAAAATAATTTTTCCACATAATCGACTCGTAAATTGTTCTTTTCAAAGCCATTTAAACTATACCACCCAATACATATAAAACAAAAAAGGTGATGTCCCCGCCCCTACGCTATGAAAATGTGTTTAATAATATTCAAATACAGGCTATGTTAATGAGGCGGACATTAACCGTCCGTTCAGTGATGCAGTGGTTTTGTTTCTGACAAAGCCGATTTTGACCAAGAAAGGAACAATCTAAGTTATTATAAAAACAAGTAAGGAAAGACAGAAAGTCGGGCGGGGCCGACTATATAATACCCTACACCTACCTACCAATGCGAAAATGGGCATTGCGATAAGAATTTGGCAGTGTTTATACATGTCATAAGCAAACTCTCTCTGCCGATTTTCGTACAGATCGGATATAAAACACGGTTTCTACAGCGCTAACATGTCAAATCGGGTGTAACATATATATTGGGACTATGTTTAAATCTGAACCGATTTTCCCCGAATTTGGTAGTGTTCATTCAAGTAATAATAAAACTCTCTCAGCCGAATTTCATAAAGATCGGATGTAAAATGTGGTTTCTACAGCGCTTACATGTCAAATCGGGTGAAACATATATATGGGGATTATATCCAAATCTGAACCGATTTTAACCAATTTCAATAGGGATCATCCTTGGGCCAAAAAAGAGCACTATGCTAAATTTCATCACAATCGGACCATAAATACGACCTGTACTTTGATTATAAGAATACACGGACAGACGGACAGACAGACGGACATGGCTAAATCGACTCAGAAAGTGATTCTGAGTCGATCGGTATAATAAACAATGGGTCTATCTCTTCTCCTTTTAGGTGTTACAAACAAATGCACAAAGTCATAATACCCTGTACCACAGTGTGGTGTAGGTTATAACAAGTAAAAGCGTTACTTGTTATAACCAACATGGATAGCATGTGACGTCACAAAATAACTCAAAGAAAATAACACCGAAAAGCACAAAAAAATATAGTAGATGAGAACAGTAGGATGCTATAATGGGAGCTATATCTAAATATGGACCGATATCACCCATTTTCAATCCCTAGTTATCTGCAGCTATAAGAAGTATCTATACCAAATTTCAGCCACCTAGCTCAAGTATTACAGATTGTAACGTGATTACAACAGACGGACGGACGGACATGGCTAAATCGTCTTAGAATTTTACGACGATTAAGAATAAATATACCTCATGGGGTCTCAGATCAATATTTAGAGGTGTTACAAACGAAGTGACAAAATGAATATATATATAGGATATATAGGAGGGTATACAAATTAACTAGTGTAGGGGAAAACCTCTGAGATCCACTATAATATCGGGGAAGATCTGTGATGTTGACTGTAGCATAGAAAAAATTTCTCCATTTAATATAGCTAAATTTTAATATAGAGGAAGACCCTAATTCGTCGTCTCCATTATAGCGGAAGACATTTGATGTCCTCTCAGTATAGAGGAATATATCTGGGATTGACTCTAGTATAGAGAAAGACTTCCGAGGTTGAGGTTGAGTTTAGTATAGAGGAAAACATCTAAGGTCGACACTCGTATAAAGGAAGACCTCTTAACTCTAGTGTAGACAAAGACCTCTGACGTCTACTCTAGTATAGATGAATACCTCAGATGTCTACTTTAGTAAAGAGAAAGACCTCTGAGGTCGAATCTGGTACAGAGGAGGTCCTCTGAGGTAGATTCCAGTATAGAGGAGGACCTCTGAAGTCAACTCTAGTACAGAGGAGGACTTCTGAGGTCGATTGTATTTCAGAGTAGAATCTCTGAAGTCTACTGTAGTGTACATAGAGTAGTACCTCTGTGGTCATCTGTAATGTAGAGGAGGACCTCTGAGGTTGACTCTAGTATAGAGGAGCACCTCTGAGGTCAACTCTAGTACAGAGGAGGACCTCAGAGGTCGAATGTGTTGTAGGATAATATCTCTGAAGTCTACTGTAGTGTACAGGAGCACCTGTTAAGTCGACTCTATTATAGAGGAGCACCTGTGAAGTCGACCCTAGTATAGAGGAGGACCTCTCAAGGTCGACTGTAGTGTAGATCGGGACCTCTGAGCCCCAATCTTTTGCCAATTACTAAAGACATCGTATTGGGACAAACACACTTTACATCTATATCACCGTGCAATACTGTTTGCCTCCGCATTTAAATATCCATAATAACCTCCCCTTTACATTTAGTTGTAGTACCATTCATTGCAAACAGGCCCACCAACAATCGGGCAGGCTACTGGTCCACTTTCTTGGTCGTTTCAGCATTGCTGCTGCTGCTTGTAACCATTTCTGAATGTTGCAGCTTTAAGTTTCTGCTGCTGCTACCGCTGTTGTTGCTGGCGTTGCTGTAGCCCCACAATTACAAAGTGTTGAACAAATATTGATATTCGTATTATTTATGTTTAGCCAAGCATTTTTGTGCATTCGAATTGAGGGCGGACAGATTTTCGGCAGTTATCGACGATGTGGTCACAAATACGTTTATATGCATGCATATGGACTGGTGCAGCAGGAGCATCGACTGTGGCGGCAACAGATATTCTTTAGTCTTAATGAAACTCCGTATCATTGCACAGATATCTATTGTCGACAAGATTTTTGATTTTGAATTTGCAATTGTAGTCACAAAATGTTCAATTTTGAATTTGTTTATTGTGTACAAAACAATTAATAATTGTTATGTCCAAATAAATAATATTGGAAGAGGATGGCTGGATTGTCATTTTAAATGAAAAAGGCTAATAAGGATTGTTAACATGGGAGTGAATTCAAGTTATTGGTTGTGATTGCCAGAGCGATAATTTTACAATTATTATATTATGGATGCAGCAATCAATATTATTTATTTTGTCTAATTTTACAAGTCATGTAAGAGAAAAAAAACTAGATATGCCCTTAATCCGTCTATTTGTGTGGGAGGTACCAGAATGGGTTTGACAAATATGCCTATTATGCGTTGTAGAGAAGATTCTTTAAGGAAATTGCACTACACAGATTTGTGTTTGTGTGTAATTGTGTTAAAAGTAAAGTTATTTAACTTGGGTACGATTTAGAGCTCTTGTGTGGAATGTACCAACCTGGTAAGAGAGGTGTTGTAGAGAAGATATAGATATACGATATAGAACTCTTGTGTGGAATGTAGCAACCTGGCAATTACGCCCATTTTTCGTTGGGTTCTGTGAAGTATAAAATATACACTGTGCAAAATTTTCAAGTATTTGTCTGCACTGGTAATAAAGTTAGGAGCTCTTGACTTGAAAATGTTCCCTTTGTAAGGGAAAGTACTCAATGAGGCAAGACAATTTCGCTCAAAAAATTAGTGATTTTTTATTTCAGATTTGGACTAAAGTTAATTACTGTGAACGCGATTTTTCATGATTTTTATCCCCTCACCTTAGAGAGGAGGGTATATATCATTTGCTACGAACCAAAAGTGTAACACATCGAAGGAGTGACCTAAGACTCTAAGTATGTTCGGCGGATATCCGTTTTGGGTCATTTTAAGTCGAATGAGCAATGTCCGTCCGTCCGTCTGTCTGTCTGTCTGCTGGCAGGTGCGCACGATAGCCCTCGGAAGGAGTAACCGATTGACTTCAAATTTGGTATGTGGTAATATTTTCTTCTATCTCCGTCTAAGTTTGGAGATGGGCCATATTGGTCCACTCTTTCTAGTACCTTCCCCACAAAGGGTTAACATTTAGTGAAATATTGATTTTTTAATAACTACTACACTACTTATGTGAATCCTCTGAAATTCTACACATAGTATTAGTTTATTAGTCACTATTACCTCGAGAAAAATAGGCGAAGTTGCCACGCCCCTTTTGGTACCAAATGGTACAAATGAACAATTTTGAACCAAAAGTTAATAGCTTATAACTTTATTACCAGTGCATACAAAGACTTGAAATTTTGTGCAGTGTAATGGTTTACGCTCGCTCCTTTTGTGTACCTTCCACACAAATGGACCATTTTGAACCAAAAGTTACCAGTTTATAAATTTAATAGCAGTGCATACAAATACTTGAAATTTCGTACAGTGCAACGCTTTTATAGTACCTAGAGTCTAGAGAAAAGTGGCCCTAATTGGTACGCCTCTTTTGGTACCTCCCACAAAAATGGACCATTTTACACCAAAAGTTAATTGCTTATAACTTTAATACCAGTGCATATACATATTTGAAATTTTGTACAGAGTAATGCTTTTATAATACCTAGAGTCCAGAGAAAAGTCACCGTTATTGGGACGCCCCTTTTGGTACCTCTCACACAAATGGACCATTTTGTACCGAAAGTAAACAGCTTTCAACTTTAATACCAGAACATACTTTGACGTTATTAAATGCAATTTAAATTGATAATAATTTAAATAAAACAAAAAAATAAATAAATTTACGAAAATATTTTTTGGAAACTCAAGATGAGGGGATTCATAAGTCGGTTTACCCGACTGAACTTTTTTACTTGTTTTTTTTTATGAAAATATATAAACGACCAATTAATTTTATATTCTTCTTTTTTGGCGATTTCAGCTTGGGAAGTTGTTCTCATAATCTTATGTGATGCTGCAACTGATTGTAGTCAAATATTTCCATGGGTGTATACATTTTGTGATACGAGTATTTGGTATATGTATTTGCACATATTTTTTTAAATAAATTGGGGACGGCGGATGCACACTGCCGGTGAGCTAATTTCTTTTACATCGGTTTTGACCACTCTACTTTTGACCCATCTTCGAAATTAGCCTGAGACACAAATATTACCACGTACAAAGTTTGAAGTCAATCCGTTACTCCTGTGAGAGCTATTGTGCGTACCACCAGCCAGGCGAGCGGACTGAGGGACATTGCTCAAATGACCTAAAATGTCCTAAAACAGATTTCCCACGAACATATTTAAGGGCTTAGGCCACTCCTTCGATATTTGGGGCTACTTTGCGGAACAAACCTATACGAAAAGTGCATCCAGTGCCTTAAAAATCGCAAAATTGTTCTGTCCTGTTTTATACGTATTAATTATACGTATTTTTTAATTTTTTTTTCAAAATATGGAAATACATAGTGCAAAAATCCACCATGAGCAAAAAAATGCGTATGGCCATTAAATTATTATTTGAGCCAACCTGACTAAACGAATGATGCAGAAGTTTTTATTTTTGGGGCTACTTTCACGTCAATTTCTCAGAACTGAGTCCCAAAATCATGTGATGTACTGTTTATTTGAAAAAAATCTCTAGATAGCTATATAAGTACACGGGGCAAAATCGCCTTTTTTGATATGTTTGAATAGAAAGAAAATATATTTGGAACACTAATTTTTAAATATTATATATTTCTGAGCAAATACATTTTATTTGAAAATCAATAAAATATATTTGGAACTCGTATATTAATATATTACAACATATAATATTTGCAAAATAAATTTCTCAAATAAAATATGTATTTGAATACAAATAAAATGATTGTTTAGGAATTTCTCCAAATATATTTTATTTAAAAAAGATTTTCGAAACTTTTGTTGAATTTTTCGAATTTAAATTTTATTTTTGTTTGTTTTTTTTTTTTTGGTTTGAACCTCCCAGTTATTATACCAAATGCATCAATATCTTATGTTTTAAACCAATCATTTAAAATTTCTGAGTATTCCAAGCCATCAGGTTGTCAATCCTCCAAGTATATATTTCGATCCAAGATTATATGATTTCAATTATTATTATTTTTTATATTTAAGACGTTAAAATTTTTGAAAAAATTAACTTTGAATTACTGAAAAATTTAACACAATTTAGATATTTTCTGAATACTTAAATGAAAATAAATATTTGTTTCGGAAAAAATAGTCCAAAATAAACACATTGGGATGTAAGTAAACAAAGATTTGTTTAGAACAACATCTTCCCAAATATATAATTTTTGTGTGTACCAAATATTATATGTTTATAGTGTATCCTAAAGATATATATGTTTCAAGCCGAATATGTTTGGGACAATATTTTACAGGAGCGATTTTTTTCCAGCGTGTAATGACCCATTTCATAAAATTAAGGGAAATGGAAACAAATCATGTTTCATTTTTATTTTGTGTAGGAGTTACCAAAAGGAGCGTGGGAATAACGGATATTTTCACTGGACTGTAGGTACTATAAGAGCATTACACTGAACACACTTTCAAGTATTTGCACACGCTGAAAACAAATCAGTTCTGTAGTATATTGTCACAAACATATTCGGCTTGAAACATATACATGTTTAGGATACACTCTAAATATGTAATATTTGGTACACACAAGTATGATAAATCTGGGAAGATGTTGGTCTAAACAAATCTTTGTTTGCATTCTAATATGTTTTTATCTGTGAATATTATTTCCGAAGCAAAGATTTAATTGCAATTAAGTTTTCAGAAAATATACCGATACCTTAATTGTGTTAAGTTTTTTAGCTTCAAAGTTAATTTTTTAGAAATTTTAATGTCTCTAACAATATTTTATAATTGAAATCTTACACGCTGAAAAAAATGGCTCCTGTAGTATATTGTCCCAAACATATTCGGCTTGAAATATACATATGTTTAGGGTACACTCTAAATATATAATATTTGACACACACAAATATTATATATTTGGGAAGATATTGTTCTGAACAAAAATATGTTCCCATTCTCCCATATTTGTTTATTTAGATCTAGTATTTCCGAAACAAAGATTAATTTGTATTTATGTATTTTGGCAATGTATCAATGCCTTAACTTTTTTCAGATTTTTTTCTTTTTTTCAGATGTTCAAAGATGTTTTTTCAGATGTTTTTTTTTATAAATTTTATATGTTTGTAAAATTTAATTAAAACTTAAATCGTATAATCTTTCGTAAATATGAATTGAAGGATTGACAAAAAGTGATGAATTGGAATATGAATAAATTAAAGGACATTTGAAGCTATAAAGTTTAACACGAAAACTAGGAAAAACTAACAAAAATTCGAATAAGTCAGCAACATTTTAAAAATCTTTTTTAAATAAAATATATTTGCAAAACTTCTTAGACAATAACTTTGTTTGTGTGTAAACACATATTTTATTTGTGAAATTCAGTTTGCAAATAAATTATGTTCTAATATATTAATATATGCGTTCCAAACAAAATTTATTGATTTTCAAATAAAATTTATTTGTTAACGAATATATAATATTTAAAAAAACCGTTTCCAAGTATATTTTCTTGCAATTCAAACATATCAAAAATTACGATTTTCCCCGTGTATAATCTTGGAAAACAATAAATTAATTAAAGGATTTACAACTAATGATGATTTGGAATAATTATAAATTTAAAATGAGTGCTTTTAAACAGAAGTTAATGCTGCATATACCAGCATTATATCCTGGGAGGTATAATTCGAAATCAAGGAAATATTAGAACTGAAGTCAGCAAAGTTTTGAAGATATTTTTTAAATAAAATGTATTTTGAGAAATTCCTAAACAATCATTTTATTTGTATTTAAACACATATTATATTTGAGAAAATTAGTTTGCAAATATGAATATATTGTTGCAATATATTAATATGTATGTATATGTATGCGTTCGAAATAAATTTTATTGATTTTCAAAAAAAAAATTTGTTTGCTTTTAAGAATATAAATATTTTTAAATATTAGATACTAATATTTAAAAATTTGTGTTCAAAATATATTTTCTTTCTATTAAAACATATCAAAAACGCCGATTTTGACCAGTGTAGTCGACAAGTTAGACACCAGAATAGTATCGACAATTTTTCCAGATCGAAGTATGCACCCATCAAAAAAGTGTAAAGCTATGTACACGCTGAAAAAAATCGTTTCTGTAGTATATTGTCCCAAACATATTCGGCTTGAAACATATATATGTTTAGGGTAGACTCTAAGCATGTAATATTTGGTACACACAAAAATTGGGTATTTGGGAAGATGTTGTTCTAAACAAATATTTGTTTACATCCCAATGTGACTGTTAATTTTGAAACAAATATTTATTTGCATTTAAGTATTCATAAAATACATAAATTGTGTAAAATTTTTCAGTAATTCAAAGTTACATTTTTAGAAATTTTTAATGTTCGTAAAAAAAATAATAATTAAAATCATATAATCTTGGATCAATATAACGTACTTAGAGGATTGACAACTAATGATGGCTTGGAATACTCAGAAATTTGAAATGATTGATTTAAAACAGAAGGTAATGCTGCATATGGTATCATAACTGGGAGGTACAATTCGAAACCCAAGAAAAATTGAAACTGAAATTTGAAAAAGTCAGCAAAAGTTTTGGAAATCTTCTTAAATAAAATATATTTGGAAAAATTCCTAAATAATTATTTTATTTGTATTTAAACACATATTTTATTTGGGAAAATTAGTTTGCAAACATAATTTGTTGTAATATAATAATATATGCCATCCAAATATATTTTATTGATTTTCAAATAAAATTTATTTGCTAAGAAATATATAATATTTAAAAATTTTTGTTCCAAATATATTTTCTTTCGATTCAAACATATCAAAAAAGACGATTTTGCCCCGTGCATGCATGTACTGGAATCAGAGTTATAAGCTGTTGACAGTTTGTGCAAAATGGTCCGTTTGCGTGGAAGGTACCACAAGGGGCGTGACAACTTATCCCGGCTTCTCAAGGTGATAGCGATTAATTAACAGACACTAATTTCAGGAAGATACCGATAAGAGTATATTAGTTATCAAAGAATCAATATTTCATTAAATGCTAACTCCTTGTGGGGGACCTACTCCAAGGTGTGGACCAATGTAGTCCATCTTCAAATTCAATTTGAGATAGAAAAAAATGTCTCCATGCCAAATTTGAGGTCTGTAGGTAACTACTTTCCAGAGCTATCGTGCTCAACAGAGAGACGGACATTGCTCAAATAACTTAAATTATCCCAAAATGGATTTCCGCCAAAAATATCCTTGAGGTCTTAGGTTACTCCTTGGATGTGTTACACTTCGTTCACAATAGTGAGGATATAAATACATGATATCCGGACACATGTCTGATCAGAAAGCTACTGACAAACCTATAGAACTAAAGACGGCGCTTGCAGCACATTGCACTCTGACCTGACATAAGCCAAATTTGAAAGCAGTTAATATTATGACACAGGAGAAAAATTAATAAAGGAGATACACATCAGAAATGTTATCATAATAAATACACCAAACGATGAGAGAATTAACTATAACAAGTAAAAGCGTTAAGTTCGGCCATGCCGAATCTTATATACCCTCCACCATGGATAGCATGTGACCTCACAAAATAACTCAATCCTAAAGAAAATAACACCGAAAAACATAAAAACAAGTAAGAAAGTTTCAGTCGGGTAAACCGACTAAGGTATACCCTCACTTTGTGAGTAATGTAATATTGAATATTACTCGAATTATTCTGTCAATTTGTGTGGGAGGTACCAGAAGGGGTTTATCAAATACACCTTTTTTTTGCTGAACATTAGATACTTTAAATTCATTGCACTGTGCCGACTTATAAGCATTTATGTGCACTGGTATAAACGTTATGAGACATTAAATTGTGGTATGATTTGGGCATTTTGTGTGGGAGGTACAAAGAGGGGCGTGGCAATAACGCCCATTTTTCACAGGGCTATAGACACTATAAAAACATTACACTGTACAAAATTTCAAGTATTTTTATACACTGGTTTTAATGTTATAAGCTGTTAACTTTTGGTGCAAAAAGGTACCTTTGTGTGGGAGGTACCAAAAGGGGCGTGACAACAACACCCATTTTTCCCTGGACTGTAGGCAATATAAAAGCATAATATTGTACAAAATTTCAAGTATTTTTATACACTGTTATTAATGTTATAAGCTGTTAACTTTTGGTGCAAAATGGTGCATTTGTGTGGGAGGTACCAAAAGGGACGTGGCGACTTCGCCCATTTTTCTCGAGTTGATAACGACTAATAAGCTAATACTATGTGTGGAATTTCAAAAGATTCGAATAAGTAGTATAGCAGTTATTAAAGAATTAATATTTCACAACATTTTAACCCTTTGTGGGGGAGGTACTAGAAGGAGTGGACCAATATGGCCCATCTTCGAACTTAGCCGGAGATAGAAAAAAATATTACCACATACCAAATTTGAGGTCAATCGGTTACTCCTTTCGAGAGTTATCGTGCGCACCAGCCAGCAGACACACAGACAGACAGACAGACAGACAGACAGACAGACAGACAGACAGACAGACGGACGGACATTGCTCATTCGACTTAAAATGACCCAAAACGGATTTCCTCCGAACATACTTGGGGTCTTAGGTCACTCCTTCGACGTGTTACACTTTTTTCCGTAGCAAATGATATATACCCTCGTCACACTAAAGTGAGGGTATAAATATAGTAGATGAGGACAGCAGGAATCACAACAAGTTAGATGCTATATATGGGAGCTATATCTAAATATGGACCGATATCGCCCATTTGCAATCCCAAACAACCTGCAACTATAAGAAGTATTTGTACCAAATTTGATCAACCTAGCTCTATTATTGCGGACTGTAGCGTGATTACCACAGACGGACGGACAGACAGACGCACATGGCTAAATTGTCTTAGAATTTTACGACGATTAAGAATATATATACTTTATGGGGTCTCAGATCAATATTAAGAGGTGTTACAAACGGAGTGACAAAATGAAGGAAATAATTTGTTAGTTAATCGTTAACACTGTTCAGAAGTAGTCGATAGTTTCTATTCTAAATGTAATTATTGTGATATTATTTTTGTCTTTTAAACATTTGTGTATAATCTGTTATTATTTTTTTTAAGTGAATTTCCCTGAGGATGACTATCGAAGGCAGTCGAAATATTGGAAGGAAATAAAATTGAAACAGTTTAAAACACCAAATCAATCGTTTTGTAAATAATACATGACCTCAAGTCAAACCATCAATAACTTCATAAGATAATTAAGGTAAACAATAAATAAATAACAAAATTTAATTTTTGTGGTTGCATAGTGTAATTTAATGTGGAAACCCAAATTCCAGTAATTTTAGCTGGTACACGGTTTATGCGTTATAATTTGTATCCACCGATTGTGCGATTGTCTATTGAAAAAAATTCATTTGAGTTCTTTGCACACACCTTAACTGGATATTCAATGTCCTCGGAGATTTATGTTATGCTTGTTTTTCTATACACTCTCCACAATCTTTAAATGCTGCAATAAGTTATGTATGTTCCTGAACTATTGTTGATGTCTTACTACTTAACTGTGGTCGTGCTATTGGTATACTGTCTACGATATCTTTCCATTCCAATTCCGGATGT
The DNA here is from genome assembly GCA_963930755.1 of Eudasyphora cyanicolor. NCBI lineage: Eukaryota > Metazoa > Arthropoda > Insecta > Diptera > Muscidae > Eudasyphora > Eudasyphora cyanicolor. Next base: position 205,032,523 of record OZ005736.1, on the reverse strand, counting down.
ATATAGCATTATATAAGTAATACAATTTAAAGTTCTATTAAGAAATCCTGTTGGTCCGTAACTCTTCAACCCATACAGGAGAAGAACTAGAAAGACATATAAATATAAGTGCGTGTGTGTTGCAATAATAACGAAAAACAGCGACAATCCTTACATTGCAACCACAAGTGCAGTCAATACGAGGCTTAGAATTGTAATTGAAGTCATTGACTGCAAAAGGAGATCAAATATTTCCCCATAGACAGATCTGCCCTTCTACCTAGCAAACAAACAATGTGGCACTAGGCATACCAGTCAAACGTTTTCCCGCTGTTCCTCAGCAGCAGGAGGCAATGCTGCCAGCTCTGTGGCAGGAGAGGACAAAAAAATTCCAACAATTTCTAATACCTTAAATTCACATTAACTTTGAGTAAGCATCAATTAGTAGAAAAAAAGCAAACATTTTTGCTTTGTTGTGTTTGTTGCCGTAGTCGTCGTATTTGAAACTGTTGGTGGTGCTGTTGCATACAGCAGCATCAACGGCAACTGTTATATAGACATTGTTGGTAAGAGCATGACACCACTTAAAGCCATATCGTTGCTGCACCGCAGCACAGTGTTTGGATTTCAAATGGACTGTTCTGCACAGATCCTTTTTTTGTTATAAATTTAAAGTCTGGCACCAAAGTCTTTGGAGCAAAATCTATGTCACATTTTTATAACCTCACTTTAGTGTGACGAGGGTATATATCATTTGCTACGGACAAAAAGTGTAACACATCGAAGAAGTGACCTAAGACCCCAAGTATGTTCGACGAAAATCCGTTTTGAGCCATTTTAAGTCATTTGAGCAATGTCCGTTCGTCTGTCTGTCTGGCTGTCCGTCAGTTTGTCTGTCTGTCTGGCTGGAGCGCACGATAAGTCTCGAAAGGAGTAATTGATTGACTCCAAATTTGGTATGGGGTAAATTTTTTTTCCTCTCCGGCTAAATTCGAAGATGGGCCATATTGGTCCACTCTTTCTAGTATCTCCCTCACAAAGGGTTAATATTTAGTGAAATATTGATTCTCTAACAACTTCTATACTACTTATCCAAATCCTCTGTAATTTCACACATAGTAATAGTTTATCCGTCGCTATCATAGGTGAAGTGGCCCCGCCCCTTTTGGTACCTCCAAAACCAAGGAACCAAGTTAACAGCTTATAACATTAATACCAGTGCATAAAAATACTTGAAATTTTGAACACATGTTTTCAAAGACCTCATAACTCAAAAACTACAGAACAGATTCTTTTGCAATTTTTAACACTATTTTTTTACATAATTTAAGAGGTAACGCTGTCGAGTTTTTTATAAATTATAAAATTTTTTTATTTCACAATAACCAATTAGTCGATCTTTTTCTCGCAAAAATCGCGTTTTTCACTTCAAAGTGTTCCCAAAAATTTAAAAATTTAAATTTAAAAAAAATCACAGCTTTACCTGGCTATAGATAATCGTTATAGCCAGGTAACGCTGTCGATTTTAATAAATTATTTTTATCCCCTCACCTTAGAGAGGAGGGTATATATCATTTATATATATATATGTCCTTTATTTACAACTGAGTTAAATTACATAAAACAATTGTAAATGGTTCAAAGTGAACATAAGCCATCGACAAGCTCTCTCCATCTTACTCTATCGTTGGCCAGTGTTTTTGCATGGTTCCAGGGTATTTGGGCTGATTTCAGTTCTCTCTTAGTGCAGCGTATCCACGTGTTTCTTGGACGGCCTCTTCTACGTTGACCTTGGGGGTTCCAGTCCAATGCAGCTCTAGCGATATCATTTTGTGGTCGGCGAAAGATGTGTCCTAACCATGTCCATTTCCTTCTTCGGATTTCGACTTCGACGGGTCTGGTATTTGTACGTAGTAGCAGTTCTTCATTAGAAATGCGGTTAGGCCAGAAAATTCTTAAAATTTGGCGCAGGCAGCGGTTTAAAAAAACTTGGATTTTGCGAATTGTTGCCTGTGTGCTCCAAGTTGTGCAGCCATACAGTAAGATGTGTTCGATGGCCTGACCGTCTATACAAAGCGGAGTTACATTTGTTGTTCCTACTCTCATGAGCTTGGTCTTTTTAGCATTTATTTTTAGACCGACTTTAGCAGCATTTGCTATCAGGCGTTCATATATACATATATATCATTTGCTACGAGCCAAAAGTGTAACACATCGAAGTAGTGACCTAAGACCCTAAGTATGTTCGGCGGAAATCCGTTTTGGGTCATTTTAAGTCATTTGAGCAATGCCCGTTCGTCCGTCTGTTTGTATGTGTGTCTGTCTGCTGGCTGGTGCGCACGATAACTCTCGAAAGGAGTAACCGATTGACTTAAAATTTCGTGTGCGGTAATATGTTTCTCTATCTCCGGCTAAGTTCGAAGATGGACAATATTGATCCGCTCCTTCTAGTACCTCCCCCACAAAGGGTTAACTTTTAGTGAAATAATGATTCTTTAATACCTTATATACTACTTACTCGAATCTTCTGAAATTTCACACATAGTATTAGTTTGTTAGTCGCTAACACGTCAAGAAAAATGGGCGAAGTGGCCACTCCCCTTTTGGTACCTCCTACACAAATGGACCTTTTTGTACCAAAAGTTAACAGATTTGAACTTTAATACCAATAAATACAAATACTTGAAATTTTGTACGGTGTAATGCTCTATATTATCTAGAGTCCAGAGAAAAGTGACCGTTATTGTCACGCCCCTTTTGGTACCTATAATACAAATGGACTATTTCCCACCAAAACCTGATAACGTTAATACCAATACATACTTTAAAGTTATTAAATGCAATTTACATGGATAATAATTTAATTAAAACAAAAAATAAATAAATTTATGAATATTTTTTTTGGGACTCAAGGTGAAGGTATTCATAAGTCGGTTTACCCGACTGAACTTTCTTACTTGTTTTAATATCAGATAATCCGGTATCGAGTTATGAGGGGCACTGCTATTATTTTCGTGACGCTTCCGCATAAATGCTGTCGTTGCCATATTTTTAAATATTTTTTTATGAAAATTTTATACAATAAACTTTGAAAGTTATACTTTAACGTACCATGGGTTTTAAACAAATAATTGGAACCGTTTCGTCACAACAAAATCATAAAAATGTGCCTTTTTTGCTAGATTTAATCGTGCTTGAATGATAATACTTTTGTAATAAAAAGTTTACAAAAGATGGCTCGTTGTGTGCTCTTTAAAACAATGGAAACTTTGAAAAATCGGTTTAGCCGTTCGAGAGCAATTACAAATTTCGTGAAACCCATAAACTAATTTTTTTCATTTTTTGAAAACTGTAAAAAGGCCCATGGAATTTTATTTTCATTTTTTCGTTTGACACAAAAATGAACTAAATAGGTATTTATTAAATATTCTGACACAATTGAATTTTTTTCAGAAATTAACTTTATTTTTCTTTAAGAATATTGAGAAAGAAGAAGTTTTGTACATACTATGAAAAGCAAACTGGAAATATATAAGTAATAAATATTGCGCCATGGGGAAAAAGGAATACTGTCTCAGAAAAAAAACAGAAAATTTGCTCTCCTGAAAATTGTTAAGATGTTAAACAAGATTTTGTTGAAATTGTATTACTTCTACCAAAAGTGCTATAATTTCCACATTTATCCATAGATTTTTTTCAAAAAGACATGCTAGCTTTCAATAAATGGAACGAACCTAATGATGCGATTTCTAAGGGCAAAAAACGATTTTCTTTTAAAACAATAAAAATTTTGTAATTAAGTGATGCACCGTCGACTTGAAATACTTGAAAATATTTTTTGTGAGAATGATGTAGCCCCTCGAATATAACTGAACTCGAATTTTCAATTATAAAAAACGTGTGAAAAGTGCAGTTTTCTTGAAAAGTGTAAAGAAAATATTTAACTTTTCCCAGAAACGAAGTCGCCATAAACTGCTGTTTCTACGTGAATGTGTTATTTAAAACATTGGAGTCCTCATAAATTCCTTTAATATAAACTGTATCCGGCCTTTATCGAACGTGTACTTCAAAAATGGTCCAAATATTAAAAGTTACTTCCCAGAAAATCGGATTTTTTTTTAAAAATAAATTAAAAAATAATTACCATACATTTTTTTAATAATTTTTCGTTTTAGGTTGCTGCAACATATTACACCGGAAAATGTGATGCACAGCCCCTCGAAAAAATTTTGTAAACTAGTGTTATAGACGTCTTTGCACGAAACTTTAAACGCATAAAAAAGCCTTTTTTGGAGCCATGTTTCTGAGATGTTCATTCTTAAAATGTTTCATTATATACCAACAGAAATGAGTCGGAATATTTAATATCGACCTATGTAATTTGTTTTATGCACCGATTTCATCCGTATCAACAAAAAAAATGGTTCGATATACATGCCCAATAGTATAAAAATTATGACCACTTGAAGTTATATTTTCAAAAAATCCGATTTTTGTCAATTTTTTTAGGAAAAAGGTATAAATATATATAATTTCAAGTTTTTTACTCTTCTGCATTTGTTAGAGTGCGACGAATATTCTGCGAAAATTTGAGGAAAATCGATTTTTGTAGAAAATCAACATTTTCTACAAAGATTTTTCAAAAAAAACTTTCGTAACAAATTTTAAAATTTTTTTTACAAGAAATGGTTGTGTCCTCTTTAAAACAAAGTAAACTTTGCAAAAATCGGTTTAGCCGTTCGAGAGCAATTACAAATTTCGTAAAACACATTTTTTTATTTTTTCAAAAATTAAAATGCACATAAAATGTTTCCAATTTTTTTTTTTTAAAAAATGATAGCAAGATTTTTTTTTGCCTATTTGTAACTGCTTATAAACATTTTAGCAAACAATAAACTACATAGGTCGATATTAAATATTCTGACCCAAATGTTAGTGTTAGCAACCATTGTGCAACAACAAGATGACGTAGTATGTGTGCAATCCACATTTCGGAGCACACACTTCATGCTCAGCATCACTCGGCTCATTCCTTTATCACTTGCGTATTCTCGTATGTGTGCCACCAAATGAAGCAAGGAGTCACAGAATGCCGAGAATGGGTTGGCATCTTTGTTCCTCTTTTTGTTGATGTTTGATTTCCTTTAGTTATTTAGTTACTGGAATGAAAGAGTAACAAACACCAAACACACGACACGCTAAGTCAATTAAATGTTGCTTCCTCAGTGTGAATATAACGAGGCAACACGTACCAAGAGGGGTACCTCCTCCAAGATTTCAACAGCACTACACAAACGGTTATGGCAACACACAATGGACTATGAGTGTAATAACCACAAAAAGGTGTGGAAAGTTGTGCGGTTTTAGGAGGTAAGTTTAATAAAGTATTTCGAGAAGAATATAAATTTTTGTATGTTCTTTAAAGTAACAATAAATCGGGAATATATTATATGCTTCATCCAGTTTGTGCAGAGATTCTCAAAATAAAAGGTGTAGACACTAGAGATGCCCATCGGGAAATTCCGATCACGTAAATCCCGGAATTTTCCGATTCCAAAAAATTTTCGAATCACCCGATTTTTGAAGATCAATCCCAAATATAACTGTGGAGCGTTGTCTTTGTGATATGAATCTGTACAAAGCTGTCATTTATCTTGAAGGAGATATCTGCTACTAAATTAATATAAAGTGATTGAATAAATATGACATGAACGTAGAACAATAGTTGAATCTTCTTAATTACAGTCCAAATATAAAATACGATCTGGCTAATTAAACGTGAGAGTAGAAAAATATATTTAAAGCAGGGCTGTATAGTCGGGGAAATTTACCTGGAGTCGGAGTCGAAAAATTAGGTCTATTCCGACTCCCAGTTGAGCTGTGAAGAATGTACCATATGTGTGATAGAACATTATTATTCAAACATTTTTGGGAAAACAAATTGTGTACAAAAGAAGGATAAAATAGCTATAAAGTCAACCAACCTATCGACCTTTTATAAAAAGTCAGTATTAGGACAGCTCTAATTACACTATGCAAGAACATTTTTTGTTGAAGGACTGTGCGTAACAAAATTTAAAAAAAAACAGTAAGGAAAGGCTAAAGTCGTGCGGGGCCGACTATATAATACCCTACACCACTCTCGTAATATTGAATAACTCTGATATATAAATTTTGTAATTCATGTATAAATTGTTTACATAAATTTACTTTTGGGACATTTTATACTTAAATAATACCCTGTACCACAGTGTGGTGTAGGGTATAAAAACGATTGTTTCTAAAGAGCCAAATCGGACGAAACATATGTATATATGGGAGCTATAGCTAAATCTTAACCGATTTTCTTCAAATTCGGCAATGTTGGTTCATGGATCAAGAAACTCTACCATTCTAAATTTCAAAACGATTGGATGTAAAATATAGCTTCTATAGAACTAAAGGGCCAAATCGGACGAAACATATATATGAGCTATAGCTAAATCTTAACCGATTTTCTTCAAATTCGGTAGTGTTGGTTCATGGATCAAGAAACTCTACCATTCTAAATTTCAAAACGATTGGATGTAAAATACAGCTTCTATAGAACTAAAAGGCCAAATCGGACGAAACATATATATGGGAGCTATAGCTAAATCTTAACCGATTTTCTTCATGGATCAAGAAACTCTACCATTCTAAATTTCAAAACGATTGGATGTAAAATACAGCTTCTATAGAACTAAAAGGCCAAATCGGACGAAACATATATATGGGAGCTATAGCTAAATCTTAACCGATTTTCTTCAAATTCGGTAGTGTTGGTTCAACGATCAAGAAACTCTACCATTCTAAATTTCAAAATGATTGGATGTAAAATAAAGCTTCTACAGGACTAAAGAGCAAAATCGGACGAAACATATATATGGGAGCTATAGCTAAATCTTAACCGATTTTCTTCAAATTCGGTAGTGTTGGTTCATGGATCAAGAAACTCTACCATTCTAAATTTCAAAACGATTGGATGTAAAATACAGCTTCTATAGAACTAAAAGGCCAAATCGGACGAAACATATATATGGGAGCTATAGCTAAATCTTAACCGATTTTCTTCAAATTCGGTAGTGTTGGTTCAACGATCAAGAAACTCTACCATTCTAAATTTCAAAATGATTGGATGTAAAATAAAGCTTCTACAGGACTAAAGAGCAAAATCGGACGAAACATATATATGGGAGCTATAGCTAAATCTTAACCGATTTTCTTCAAATTCGGTAGTGTTGGTTCATGGATCAAGAAACTCTACCATTCTAAATTTCAAAACGATTGGATGTAAAATACAGCTTTTATAGGCCTAAAGGGCCAAATCGGACGAAAGATATATATGGGAGCTATATCTAAATCTAAACCGATTTCCTTCAAATTCGGTAGTGTTGGTTCATGGATCAAGAAACTCTACCATTCTAAATTTCAAAACGATTGGATATAAAATACAGTTTCTATAGGCCTAAAGGGACAAATCGGACGAAAGATATATATGGGAGCTATATCTAAATCTGAACCGATTTCAACCAAATTCAATAGCGATCTTAACAGCTGCGAAATACTCTAAACTGCAAAATTTCAGAACGATCGGAGTGAAATTGCGACCTGTAGTCGACGAACAACTTTACATGGACAGACGGACGGACGGACGGACTGACGGACGGACGGACGGACGGACATGGTTAAATCGACTCAGCTAGTGATTCTGAGTCGATCGGTATACTTTAAGGTGGGTCTAGCTGTGTTATTTTCAGGTGTTACAAACATCTGCCGTGAAACAAACTTATAATACCCTGTACCACAGTGTGGTGTAGGGTATAAATATTGTACATTTTTTTTAAAAAAGTTTTTTTTTAAATCCCCGGTTTCTGTGAAGGTGTCTACGCCCGATAAAGTCGGGATATAATTGAAGTCGGATTATGAGGACTAAAAATATTACCAATGACACTATTACGTGGAAACATAAGTTTAGTAACTATCGTTAAAACATTTAGAAAAAACTTGATTTATATCACAAAAATTGCACAGTACAACATATGATTTTGGGACTCAAATCTGAGAATTGGTTGAAAAGTAGCCCAAAAAATAAAAACTTCCGCATAATTCGTTTAGTCAAGATGGCTCAATTAATTATTTAGTGGCCATATGAATTTTTTTGCTCAAGGTTGATTTTTTTTGCGCTTTTTCTATATGATGTGTAGTGGTATTTAGCATATAAAGTTAAGCGAATGGATTAACTGGTGGGTAATTGGATGAAATATTGGCCTGTTGGAGGAATTGTGCTACATCCACAGGTCTAGGCCAAAGGTCTACCGGTCGTAAATCGGTAGGCACATTGGGGCATGAGAAGAGATGAGCGGTGTCATGAGGGCTTTGAAGACAAGATGGGCAGGTGTTGTCAACTCCTGCGATGATCCTGGACCGATAGGAACTGTTGAGGGTAAATTTATTTGACTATTAATGTTAAGCTACTTCCAGTGTTTGAGCCAAAGGAGTCCTAAATACATGCTCAAGAGTATACTAACGGATGATCCAAGTAGAGATACTTTTTTTGACAGATCACGTGTGAGTCGTGTCATGCTGTCATGTTATTTTTGTTAAGTATTGTTTGGCATTTCATCATGGAAAGACTTACGCCTGAACAACGTTTACAAATCGTTCAACTTTATTACGAAAATTCACGTTCTGTGAGGAATGTGTTTCGTGCACTTCGCTCAACTTATGGTCAACATAATCGGCCTACTGAGCGTACTATTCGCAACACCATCACCCATCTTGAGACCCAGCATTCATTATTGGATAATATTCGACACGCAGTGAAGAAAATGTAGCGGCCGTAGCTGATAGTGTACACGAAGACTGTGGAGAGTCGATTCGGCGGCGTTCGCAGCAACTCGGACTGAAGTATGGAACGACTTGGCGCATTTTACGTCGAGATCTTAAATTGGAAGCATACAAAATACAGCTAGTGCAAGAACTGAAGCCGCCCGACCTTCCCGCCAATTCCCACACATCGCAACAATCAATGGATTTATTGAGAGAACACTTCGGTGAGCAGATAATTTCACGTTTTGGGCCGGTCGATTGGCCACCAAGATCGTGTGATATCACACCGTTAGACTTTTTCCTGTGGGGATATTTAAAGTCTTAAGTTTAGGCGGACAACCCCGCATCGATTCAGGCCTTGGATCAAAACATCACGCGTGTCATTCGCCAGTTACCAGTCGAAATGCTCGAACGAGTCATCGAAACTTGGACTCAACGGATAGACCATCTGAGACGTAGCCGAGGCCAACATTTGACAGACATAATCTTCAAAAAATAAATGCCAAAGAATGTTCTTTCAAATGATAATAAACATTCCCCATTCAATTTGAACTTTCTGTGTTTTTTTCTTTAAAAAAGTAGGGAACCTCGCAATGGATCACGCATTATATATTGTGTTATGGATGAGTACATTTTAATTAAAATAGTTCTAAAAGACAAGCTAATCAACGTAGAATCCTAAAATTTGGATATGAATACCGTGGATTTTAAAGGCCAATGAAGGACTAACATTTTAAATGACATTTTTGCAACTTTTTTACAAAAAATTGCACAGAATTGGTTGGAAAAGTAGCCCAAAAATAAGGAAAGGACATTTTTTCAACTTTTAATTTTTCAATTCCTGTTTCTAAAAACAAAAATAGTATTTATGTAGCCCAAAATGTGCCCTTTCATTTGACACCCATATCGCCATACTAGGACTTTCACAAAAATTACAACAAAATTTTGAATTATGTAGAGATTTTGATGACCAAAAATTTGTGTCGCACGGTGTTATAAATTTCGGAGCAAATAATTTTTTATTTTATTTGAAAATCAATAAATTTTATTTTATTTTATTTTTTTATATTGCGTAGGGTATACCGAGAAGAAGATATATAAAAAGTGCTAAAAATCCACCTTGAGCAAAAAAAGCCGTATGGCCATTAAATTATTAATTGAGCCAACTTGACTAAATGAACGATGCTGAAGTTCTTATTTTCGGGGCTACTTCAAGTCCAATTCTCAGAATTGAGTCCCAAATGAATGAGCTGAAAAATGGTGTACTGTGGTGCTATTTGTTGGCACAAAAAAAGAAGAGCAAAAAAAAATAGAAAAAAGATCAAAAATGTGCTTGTTGCCTGTTTGATGAAAATCTATGGATAAATGTAGAAATTATAGAAAAATTATTTTATACCCCCAAAATTGTGAAAGAGGGTACATATCAGTTGCTGAGGTATAAAAGTGTAACACATCGAAGGAGTGACCTAAGAGACCCCAAGAACATTTGACGAAAATCCGTTCATCATAGAAATCGCCCGAAGGCGTTTTTTTTAATATTGTCTATGTGTTATCGGCGCTCACGAGTGACTTTACAAAACCCCAAAGAAAATAATCCATTGGGGTTGAAATCGCACGATCTTGGGACCGGGGCCATTACATGAAATTAATCGTTCCTCTAAAATTTCTTTGAGTAAATTAAATGTAGCGTGCACTATGTGACACGTGGGATGTGGCTTTGTCCTTTGTTGGAACCACATGTCAGCAAGATTAATACCAGCTAATTAAGGTACGATAGAACTTATAATGTCTCTTATATATGTCTCTATAACATTCTACACATTTTTTTTTATAAATTATACATAATTTTCTTACGGAAAAATAAAAAAATAAGTATAGAAGAAAAAATGTTCAGCTTCGACTAATCGGCTTTTCTGGTCGAATGCCGAATGCGGGCCGATTACTCCTGTCGATAAATTTCGACAGGAGTAAACGATTGCCTTCAAATTTGGTATGTGTTAATATTTATCCCCTCACCTTACAGGGAGGAGGGTATATATAATTTGCTACGAGCCAAAAGTGTAACACATCAAAGAAGGACCTACGACCCTAATACTGTTCTGCGTAAATCCGTTTTAGGAAATTTTAAGTCATTTGAGCAAACGTCCGTCTGTCTGTCCGTTTGTCTGTCTGGCTGGAGCACATGATAACTCTCGAAAGGTGTAACGGATTGTCCTCAAATTTAATACGTGATAAATTTTTTTTCTATCTCAGGCAAAGTTCGAAGATGGGCCATATTGATCCACTCCTTTTAGTACCTCCCTCACAAAGGGTTGATATTTATTGAAATATTGATGTCGAAATGTCGCCACCCCTTTTGCTACCTCCCACTCAATGTGACCATTTTTGTACAAAAATTAACTGCTTATAAATTCAATACCAGTGCATATAAATACTAGAAATTTTGTGCAGTGTAATTCTCTTATTGTTCCTATAGTCCAGTGAAAAGTGGGCGTTATTGGCACTGCTTATAACTTTGGTTCCAGTCCATACAATACTTGAAATTTTGTGATGCTTTTATATGTAGTACCTACAGAGCCGTGGAAAATGACCGTTATGTTATTGCCATGCCGCTTTTGGTACCTCCCGTACAAATGTACCATTTTACACAAAAAGTTAATGGCTTATATCTTGGATTGCAGCACATTCAATCACTTGAAATTTTGTGTGTTGGAATGCTTTTACAGTACCTACAGTCCGGTAATAAATGGGCGAAGTTACCACGCCCTTTTTGGTACCTCCCATACAAATGGACCATTTTGCACAAAAAGTTAACGGCTTGTAACTTTGAATCCGGTTTATACAAATACTTAAAATTGCAGTGTAATGTTTTATAGTACCGACAAGATATCAAGAATTGTAGTTATTTCCACCCCCCCCTCTTGATACCACACATGCAAAATGGCCAAAATAAAAAATATGAAAAATGATTTTTTTTAATTTCCCTTATTCACTTATCCATAGATTTTTTCAAATATGCACTGTCTTCTTCCTTAGGATGCTAGCTTTCGAAAACTGGAACAACATTTTTTTGCGACTTTTTTCTGTTTTTACGCTTTTTCGCGTCATAAAAAACATTTGTTTTTAAACAAAAATTTACAATTGCTTTAGCGACAGTTACTAAACCGCCAATTCTACTTGAAAGTGATTTCCCAGCATGTGTTGTTGTTAGGCCCAATGCTAATGGTGATTTAGATTCTGAAAAAATATGACCCCGTCGACGCGAAATGCTGCAAAATATTTGCCCTTTTTAGGTGGAGCTGATGTAGCGCCTCGATTCGGACCAAAAGAAAAAAATCCTGTGAAAAATTAATTGTGAGTTATATGTGCGGTATATGATGGGCGTGGCAAATTTATATTTTTCTTAATAGCGTTAAGAATGTGCTCGGTGCAAAGTTTCATCACACTACGAGAACTCCTTATAATTTTTTCACACAAATGTATGAAGACATCCCCATTCTGCGTCGTAGTGATAGGGTTCTTTTGAACAGAACACTAACAGTATCGCAATGTTTAGCGTTCTGTTCTTTTTTATATTCGACACCTCAGGTCGCACATATGAAGCAATCTTAATGAAAATTGGTACAGAGGCATTTCTTACCCGAGGGAAACTTTCTTTGTAGTTGATCAGAAAATGTGAATAGTGATGTTTGTATAATACTGCCGCTCCGTTTGCAACACCTCCACATATTGACCAGGGCACCTTAAATCGTGGTAAAATTCTGGGACGATTTAGCTCGTCTTTCTGCTGTAATCACGCTATAATCTAAAACAATGGAGCTAGTTGGACAATTCTGTCCATTTTTCATGGGATGCACAGTGGGAGAAAGCTCCAATTTAGCGCGAAAAAAATATATTATAGTTTTTCCAGGTTTTGACTCGCATGTTTTAGATAGATTTAGTTGAAAAATTTATCATTTAAAAATTTTTGTAAGTTCAGGTTTAATTTTTTTTTTTAAATATTTATTTAGAATGGAAATTATCTTTGAATTTAATGCATGTGGTCTAAAAAAATTTATTGTTTTTTGTTAAATTTTGTTACTAATACTTAGTCCAAATTTCCCTAAAACATAATGCGTTTGCGAAGAACTTTTTCCAATTTTTTTTTGGCTTTGTACCAAATATCATAATTTCCCATCGCTTAATCTGCATATTTCCTAAAAACAAATTATAGAAAATCAAGAGGCAAATCTTGGCAGCCAAAATTTTCGGAAGTTATACTTTATAAGATGAGCAAAAAATAAAATACAAATCTAGGCAGCATCACACAGCATTCCTAACTAAACCCTTACCGAAAGTATAGCAATTGAAAAAAATATTATATTAAAATATTTCAATCGTTTCCGCAATTTTGTTTTGCTTCAACAATTAACAACTCAATGAAATTGTTTACCTTTAGTTGTAAAATATAAGAAAAAATCATAAATTGTACCAACAACAATCAAAATATATCAATCACGTATGTCCTACAGATTTCCAAAAGTTAATGAACCGTTATATCGTCCTGAGTGAAATAATTGAGAAATGTTTATTGCCGGTAAGTGCAGCCAAGCCCCTAGATTGGTGGTGTACCAATATTTTAGGATTTGTTGTAAGTTCATAATTCGTTTTTTTTCGCTCCCACCGTGGGATGGGGTATACTAAGTTTGTTCTCCCGTTTGTAACAAATTTAATTATTGATTGGTGACCCTTAAAGGTAATGTTCTAAGACGACTTAGCAATGCCTGTCGGTCTGTTCGTTGAAATCACGCTACAGTCCGTAATACAGAGCTACAACAAAAATAAAAAAACTGGACATGACGATTTGTCGACATTTGCCCCGGAATGATGAATGTTAATGATAAGAAAAAAAGTAAGCAAAATTACTCATAAGGATTTTTTTCAAATTCCATTGGAATGTTATTTACAATTACATTTATTGTTTTAAAATGCAAACTAGAAATTTTTGAAAAATTCTCAAATATTATGGATGATCTTTTAAACAAATGAAATCGGTGGTAGATTCGGCCGGTACAAATCTTTCCACCATAGATCGCAAATCTATGGCGATCGGAACAAATCTATGGCCAATGAAATTGCATTAAACATTTTCAAGTAATTAAAGGGCTATTTTAAAAATGTAACCAGGAAGTCATTATTCCGACAAATGGTTTCAGTTAAAATTAATCGTAAGTTATCAACTTATCAGCCCAATTTATAGGAATGTTTTTTCGTTGCGGCCAAGAAGTCAAATCGGATGGGAACTTTGTAGGGGACTATGTCAAAATATGGACCAATAAGGCCAAATAATAAAATACACAATTTTTGAATTTTAGTCCAATTGGTTGTTCAAAGAATAAGTCAAATCGGGACACTAAAAATGTGGACCAATTAGGTTGTTACTTGTATGAATCATTATGGGCAATATTAAACGCAAAAACCAAATTTTGGCCTAATCTATTATGTGGTTTTGTTCTAGGTACATTTAAATATTTTTTTTTATAACAGATTTATAAAGTGTCAAAAAGTCGAATGTAGTAGAACCTTCGTATGGGGTGATATATAAAACAACGCTGGCTCCTACTGGTGTGAGTGGCGAATATTGGTGAATATTCATTTTGTTAATTTCACGCGACTGGGAAGACATTTTACGACGATAATGTAAATTAAATTGATTGGGATTCTTCATTAAGAAATATATCTAAATATGGATCAATATAGCTCATTTTCAATCCTATGAAACGGATATATAAGTACAGTCTAAACCGGTGAGGCTTCTGAATACCCGAAAAAATTATATCGGCCAAAAAAAGTTATACGTGTCGCGTCGTTTCGCTGCATCACGTCTAGGAATCGAGATATATCGTTTTGATGTTAGTAAGTATAATATATGGGATTTTGTCACGTTTGGGGGGTCTTCTGTTTGACATAACTCAAAAACGACTAGTGCGACAAAAATTGGAAAAATTAAGAATTACAATTCCTACAAAAATTTTAACAACAAATGTTCGTAATATCATTTTCACATAGAAATAGTGGTTTAGTAACTGTCGTTAAAACAATTAGAAAAAAAATTTTTTTTTTCAATATTTTGTTTTGTTTTTTGCTGGCGCGAAAAAAAACCATAAAAAATATTAAAAATGCCCAAGATTTCTTTGTTACATTTTTGGAAAACTAGAATCCTAACGAAGAAAACAACTATTTGAAAAATTCTATGGATACCCAGCAAAATCTTGGTAAGTACCTGTCATTATTCCCTGCATTACCAAATAATGACATCTTATTATTCGCTGCATTACTTTCGGCTTATTAATAATTACTTACCAATAATTACAGAAATAAGTGATTTTTTGTTATCAAAATCATTTTGGCAAATTTTAATATAATGCAATTTTGGCTGTATGTGGGTTATTGTACAAGATTTATTTATATTTCAACATGTTTTCAAACAATACGTGCAGATTTGAATGAAAATACCAGAAATTCGAATCTGGCATGAGGAAATTGTTTGTTTTGAGAAATATGCGCGACAATATGCAAAAAATCATTTTAAATGGCCATTTCTACATATCTACTATTTATTTTAGAACTTATTGGTAATGCATTATTCAAGTACATAAAATGGAGCTACAAATAAGTACTTATTATGCTACTTTATTGTATGCTTTTGGGAAGTACTTTCCTCCAATGACATCCCCATGTTAAAATAATGAGAAAAGTGGCTAAATAATAAGTACTTACCAGTATCGAACTTTGCTTACTCGTCGGATTATTTGGTAATGAGAAATTTTGCTGGGTATATGTACATATACATTTTGAACCGCATTGTAAAATAAGCGAAATTAAAAAAAATCATTTTTCATACATTTTATATCGGACATTTTGTTTGGGAGGTACCAATAAAAGGTGGCGTAACAATAACGCCCATTTCCCACGACACCGTACTTACTACAAAAGTATTACACTACACACAATTTAAAGTATTTGTATGGACTGTAATATAAGTTATAAGCCGATAATTTTTTGTGCAAAATGGACCATTTGTATGTGAGGTACCAAAAGGGGGCGTAAAAACTCGCCCATTCCTGTCAAGACGATAGCGACCAATAAACTAATAGTATTTGTGGAATTGTGAAAGATTCTGGGTGGTTGTATAGTAGCAATGAGATAATAATTTTTTTCACAAAATTTTGACCCGTCGCACAGTGGCAGAAAGCTCCAATTTGGCGCGAAAAAAATGGTGTATTTTAAATTTTTTTTATAATTTCACTTTTAATTGTTTATACCCTACACCACACTGTGGTACAGGGTATTATAAGTTTGTTTCATGGCAGATGTTTGTAACACCTGAAAATACTATAGCTAGACACACCTTAAAGTATACCGATCGACTCAGAATCACTAGCTGAGTCGATTTAACGATGTCTGTCCGTCCGTCCGTCCGTCCGTCTGTCCATGTAAAGTTGTTCGTCGACTACATGTCGCAATCTCACACCCATCGTTCTGAAATTTTGCAGTTTACAGTATTTCGCGGCTGTTAAGATCGCTATTGAATTTGGTTGAAATCGGTTAAGATTTAGATATAGCTCCCATATATATCTTTCGTCCGATTTGGTCCTTTAGTCCTATAGAAGCTGTATTTTACATCCGATCATTTTGAAATTTAGAATGGTAGAGTTTCTTGATCCATGAACCAACATTGCCGAATTTGAAAAAAATCGGTTAAGATTTAGCTATAGCTCCCATATATATGTTTCGTCCGATTTTGCTCTTTAGTCCTGTAGAAGCTGTATTTTACATCCAATCATTTTGAAATTTAGAATGGTAGAGTTTCTTGATCCGTGAACCAACACTACCGAATTTGAAGAAAATCGGTTAAGATTTAGCTATAGCTCCCATATATATGTTTCGTCCGATTTGGCCATATAGACCTATAAAAGCTGTATTTTACATCCAATCGTTTTGAAATTTAGAATGGTAGAGTTTCTTGATCCATGAACCAACATTGCCGAATTTGAAGAAAATCGGTTAAGATTTAGTTATAGCTCCCGTATATATGTTTCGTCCGATTTGGCCATTTAGTCCTATAAAAGCTGTATTTTACATCCAATCGTTTTGAAATTTAGAATGGTAGAGTTTCTTGATCCGTGAACCAACACTACCGAATTTGAAGAAAATCGGTTAAGATTTAGCTATAGCTCCCATATATATGTTTCGTCCGATTTGGCCATTTAGACCTATAAAAGCTGTATTTTACATCCAATCGTTTTGAAATTTAGAATGGTAGAGTTTCTTGATCCATGAACCAACATTGCCGAATTTGAAGAAAATCGGTTAAGATTTAGTTATAGCTCCCATATATATGTTTCGTCCGATTTGGCCCTTTAGTTCTATAGAAGCTATATTTTACATCCAATCGTTTTGAAATTTAGAATGGTAGAGTTTCTTGATTCATGAACCAACATTGCCGAATTTGAAGAAAATCGGTAAAGATTTAGCTATAGCTCCCATATATATGTTTCATCCGATTTGGCTCTTTAGATCCAATCGTTTTTTATACCCTACACCACACTGTGGTACAGGGTATTATTTAAGTATAAAATGTCCCAAAAGTAAATTTATGTAAACAATTTATACATGAATTACAAAATTTATATATCTTAGTTATTCAATATTACGAGAGTGGTGTAGGGTATTATATAGTCGGCACCGCCCGACTTTAGCCTTTCCTTACTGGTTTTTAAATGTTTATTTAACATCTAAATTATCTTCGAATTTAATCCATGATTTAAACAAATTTATTATTGAGAAAAGAGGAAAATATGAAAAGCGTATGCAATAGTACTTATTCGAACATGTTTGAGTAGAAAACACATGACAACAATGGCCCCAGTGCCAACCTCAGCCTTATTGTCCTCATCATCGCCATTGACATCATCCGCAACATCTCACCGTCACCAGCAATCCCACACCAGCATTGCCAGCCACATCAGCAACAGCAATCATGGCTCGAAAGTGTATCGACAACTCTCGAAAGTGTATCGACAGCAGCAATTCCAAGTTGCATCATGCATCCATCCATACATGTATGTATCCATGAAGCAGCCAGTTGTGGCAGGCAACTGTGATCATTATCACATCACATCTAAAAATCAAGTGTCATTCGAGATGGAGTCTTTATTACGCATATGCTACATAACATCTTTCTGCTATCGCCGCAACAGCGGTGCTCGTCAAAAGAGAAAACACTTTGCAATTCTTATAATGATGGTCATTTGTTTCTTGCTGGTTGGGCGGTTGCCTCCTGATGAAAGCAGCGAAAAGTCTTGTCAATCCGTTTTCGGCATTGACAGCCGTTTTTCTACAATTGCTTTGAATTTCTTGGGAAAATGTTATGAAACTCACTTGTTTAAACAAGTCCTTTTAAGGAGGTTGGTCAGAAGCACAATTATTGTTAGTATGTGAATATGTGTTAGTAATCTGTTATATAGGGGTCGGCGATTTAACTTTTAACATCTTCTCACAGCTGTTGCAACCAAAAGGTTAATCGTAACGCTCTCATCCTTTTTATATCCTCACTTTAGTGATACGAGGGTATATATCATTTGCTACGGACCAATGGTGTAACACTTCGATGGAGTGACCTAACCCCCTAAGTATGTTCGGTGGATATTCGTTATGAGTCATTTTAAGTCGAATGAGCAATGTCCGTCCCTCCGTCTGTCTGTCTGTCTGATGGCTGCTGCGCACGATAGCTCTCGAAAGGAGTAACCGATTGACTTCAAATTTGGTATGCGATAATTTTTTTCTATCTCCGGCTAAGTTCGAAGATGGGCCATATTGGTCCACTCTTTCTAGTACCTCCCACACAAAGGGTTAACATTCAGTTAAATGTTGATTCTTTAATAACTTATACACTTCTTATTCGAATCTTCTGAAACTCCACACTTAGTTTTAGTTTATTTGTCGTTATCACCACGAGGAAAATGGCCAAAGTGGTCCCACCCCGTTTGGTACCTCCCACGCAAATGAACCATTTTGCGCCAAAAATTAACATTGAAATTTTCAACAGAGTAATGCTTTGATAGTAACTACAGTCCAGAGAAAAGTGGCCGTTATTGCCACGTCCTCACAAAGGTACTATTTTGCACCAAAAGTTGACAGCTTATAACTTTAATACAAGTGTTTTAAAGAACCTTTAGCCCTGTGAAAAATGAGCGTTATCGCCACGCCCATTTTTTGTACCTCCCACACAAAATGGCCAAATCATACCAAATTGAATAGCTAACACTGTTAAAATACCAGTGCACATAAATGCTTATAATTCGACAGAGTGCAATGTATTTAAAGAACCTACTGTTCAGCGAAAACTAGGTGTACGAGTATTTGTATATCACCTTCTGATACCTCCCACAAAAATTGACAGAATAATGCGAATAATACGATTATTCCATATTACATTACTTGCGTTAGTCGGTTTACCCGACAGAAACGTTCTTACATTTTTTCACAATTCGTAGTCCGTTATCCTGTTTACAGGCCTAGAGAATCATAATATGTTATGTCGCAGTTTCCAAAATGGAATTTAAAGGCAAGTGATATTGCTTTGTACAGGGTGGGCCTAAAGAAACCAAGGGGTGTAAAAGTTGAATAAATTTTTCGTTTATTAATTTTTTTTTATTTTTTCTTTCAGATTATATAGACAACACTTGGAGAATTTATAACGGAGAGGTTCACAATTGAACAGAGAACCAGAACAATAGAATTTTATTATTTAAACCAGAGATCAATTATTTTAACGCAAAGAGCATATCGTCGATAAAAATTTGATTATGAGTTATGAAGCTCATTTTCATTTGAATGGCTTTGTTAATAAGCAGAACTGTAGGTTCTGGGGTTCTCAAAATCCAAGAGCCATTCATCAACGCCAATTGCACACCATCAGGTGTACAGTATGGTGTGGGATCACATCTGAAAATGTCATTGGGCCTTACTTCTTCGAGAATGAAGATGGAAGTGCTATAACCGTAAATGGAGAGCGGTATCGATTTATGATAGAAAATTGTTTACGCCCTGCTCTTGAAAACAGACCTGGTATGTGGTTTCAGCAGGACGGAGCCACTGCCCATACTGCCCGAGACACAATGGCACTTTTAAGTCAAATTTTTGGAGAGCGAATAATTTCCAGAAATTCGGAAATTATTTGGCCAGCGCGATCGCCAGATTTGACAGCACCCGACTATTTTCTTTGGGGTTATTTGAAGGAGCGAGTGTATGTGAACAAGCCAGAGACAATCCTTGAACTCAAGGCAAACATTGTTGCAGAAATTCGAACGCTACAGCTAGGGTGATCAAAAAACCGGTTATTTTGAAAATACGGTTTTCGGTTTCTTCGAAAATTAAGTTAACTCTAAAACCGGTTTTCGGTTTAACCGAAAATAAAAATCCGGTGAACCGGTTGTTTTCGGTTTTTTCTTTTTTAATAAAAATTCATAAATAATGCTCAAAATTTTGTTAGATGACGTAAACTAAGCGTAGTGCAAATTCAATACGCAACCATATTTCAATTAAATTAAGATTTATTTGAAAATTGTATTTTAAACACTTCGTATTTTAACGAGTATTTATAATGGGTAATTCTTTCGATTTCATTTATGATATATTATAATATCTGCGATATTTATAATATTTATGTTCAATTTTTAAAAAGATTTCTTTACAAAAAAATTGATTTTAATTTTTATAAAACTTGACTAATAGTGAAGATCGTCAAAATCTTAAGTTTTAGCATCATATGAATGGCTCAAATGGCAAACCGATTATATACATATATTATCAGTAGTACCGGATTCTGACTTGAGCATACTATAGAGATGAAAACTTGTCGAAATGTGAAACTAGACAAATGTATTTTTATGTATACCTACATTTCAATTAGAAAGGATTGTTAATTAATTTCTATACCGCAATAATCACCTAGACCCTCCATAAAATATGCAGTATAAATACATATAAAACTGCATTTTGAAATCGATGGATATGCACAAATGAAGTCAACTGTTTTTATACTGATGTAGGTAGGTTCCTATTTCAAAAATAATATTTTCTCTATCATTTTATAATGGTTTCAAAAAACCGAAAAGTCGAATAAACCGAGTTGTAAAAACCGACGGTTCGAGTTATTCGAAAATGCAGAAAAACCGAAAACCGATAGGCGGTTTTTTAAAGAGAAACCGACTAACCGGTTAACCGGTGCGGTTTTTGATTACCCTAGCTACAGCCAAAAGTTTTGAAAGGTGTTATGGAAAATGCTCTAAAAAGAGCCCATCAGTGTGAAGCTGAAAACGGTGGTCATTTAAGAGACATAATTTTTCATACTTAGTGTAAAAAAATTTGCCTTTTGTATATTATATAATCTGGAAGAAAAAAATAATAAACGAAAAAGTTATTAAACTTTTACACCCCTTGATTTCTTTAGGCCCACCCTGTATTTGGCTGGAAAATAGGAACCAGCCATTGTTAATGGCCTATAAGTGTGAGCAAAAGTTTTGTACTAGGGATGTAACGAAAGTGACTTTAGCGAAAGCGAATATTGAAATATATTTCTTGCGAATGCGAATAGTGAAATATGCATTTTTGCGAAAGCGAATAATAGTTTGACCCTTTAGTACCATCAAATTTAAGGAATTGAATTAATACTTTTCCAGGATATTAAGAATGTTTTCCATATTTTTACCTCCTGTTACCACAAGGACAAACATATTTGTATACCCTCCACCATAGGATGAGGGGTATATTCATTTTGTCACTCCGTTTGTAACATCTCTAAATATTGATCTGAATCCCCATATATATTCTTAATAGTCGTAAAATTCTAAAACGATTTAGCCATGTCCGTCTGTCCGTCCGTCTGTTGCAATTACGCTACAGTCCGTACTAATAGAGCCAGGTTGATCAAATTTGGTAGAAATATTTTATATAGTTGCAGATTGTTTGGGATTGCAAATGGGCCATATCGGTCAATGTTTTGATATAGCTCCACTATAGTGGTCGCTCCAAAATACGGATTTTGAGCCATAGATACCACATTTTTAAAGCAATTCAGCATAAACTTTGCAGTGTGTATTATATTTTGACAAGAATTCATCACAGCAAAAATTTTACAAATCGGTTAAAATTTTGTTGTAGTCACCCTATAGAGGTCGCTCCAAAATATATGTATTTATGCCATATACGAGTATACCATATTTTCTAAGCATTTTACCTGAAACTTTGCAGTTTGTATTTAATTAAGACAAGAATTCATCGCAGTAAAATTTTTTTAAATCAGTTCTTATACTGTTATAGTCAACCTATAGATGTCGCTCCCAAAAATACTTATTTAAGCCATAAACACCACATTTTCTTAGAAATGTAGCAGAAACTTTGCAGTTTGTATTATATTTTGGCAAGAATTCATCTCAATAAAATATATCCAAATAAATATTTATTTTGTTGTAGTCCTTTCTGTAGATGTAGCTCTCAAAAGGCTATTTTAAGCCATAAATACCACATTTTTCAGGTGAAGGTTTGACTAAAGAATTTGCGGCCTAAAAATTGCAGCGTTCGTTTTCTTTTAATAATTTACTTAAACTAAAAGGATCGTTTCATGATTTGCTCCATATCCAAAGATGTTTCCAGTAATAAAATTGTATGTAGTCCGTGGCGGAGAGTATATAAGATTCGGCATGGCCGAACTTAACGCTTTTACTTGTTTCAACTGTGGCAGAGGTTTGCATTGGTAGTAATATCTTAAAATTTTGTGAAGGGGATTTAACAGTTTTAACAAATGGAAGCGAATGCTGAAATATATTTTTGCCAAAGCGAATGCGAAAGCGAATAATCCAAAGATGGTTTTTGCGAATTCGAATGCGAAAGCGACTGTTAAAATGAATAATTCGTTACATCCCTAGTTTGTACATCGGACCATTACAATTTAAAATCTTTGATGTAGCATTACAAAAATCCTTGAAAATTTTCAAATAAGTTTTTTTATTTCCCTACGCAAACTGTCGTTATAAAATGGCAATAAACAACATCCGCGTTAATTTTAGGACATATCGCGATATTAGAACAACAAGGCTCTAACTACATACGATTTTATCAGCAATTATAGCCTTGTGGTTCTAAAGACAGATGTCGTCATTAAAAATGCTTGAAGAATATTTTTGTAAACATTGCTAACACATTTACTATTTGTAGAGACTCTTTTCGTCTTTTTTATGATGAACTATAAAAAGGCATCGAAAACGGCCAATCTGAGTTTTCGAATATCAGACAACATTTTATTTGGTTCATCACTAGAGCTTGTAGAATATTTGTATGAACAGTCTAGGAATATTTTTGATTTTCTTAAAAAAAGAACAAAGGACACCTAATAAATTGGCGTTGTCATAGACGAAGAAGGTACAGTGAGGAAGATGGTACTTAGGGATCTTCGCCGGGGATAAGGTGCGACTTAGCAGGGGACTTACCAGCGAACCGGTGACTTTGGAAATATTATGCAGCATAACATTTTCAAAAAGGAATGTTTTTGTTAATAATGGCACTTTTGAGATAATTATACAAATTTATGAAAATATAAATTTCATTAGATACGAAAAAAGATTTTATTTAATGCATACTGTGATTGAATTTTTGCAAATATCCACCATAAACCGTTAAACGAAAGTAAACATTGGTATGTAAGTAGAAACCTTAGACTATTACAAATGGTACCCTAAAATACCATCCATACATTGCAAATTGTATTAGTGCTCTACGGATGTATTTCGCAAAACCGCAATGCCAAACTAGAGACACATCGAATGTGTCCTGTCACAACAACAGTGTCAAGGCGAAAGGGAGGGGTATGTATAATAAATGGATACACATTACAGCAGTAAACCCACAGCGGCTCTCAGAGGCTATGAGTTGACGAAGAAGAATGGAAGTGATTTTAGACTGATTTCATCTGACATAAGCATAACATTTAACGTGTATCTTCACACCATGAAAACCCTTTTGAAAAATAACAACAAAACATATCAAGACCAACACCAAAGCCAAGACCACGAAAACATCAGCAGAAGCAGCAACAATTGACATTGGCAGGAATACTCGAAGTAAGCAATGAGGGCGGAACAACAGCAATAGTCATCTATGGGGGATTTGATATTAGTTAAAAGCTACCGAGGAGGCCAAGTTTCATATACTCTAGGGAAAACAAAAATACAAAAACCGGTTCATCGGATTTTCTACATACTTTTTGTAATCGTTATGACATCTATATATATAAAAGAGAGTGTCTGTTTGTGGGTTTGTTTGTTTGTTTGTTCCGTATAGACGTCTAAACGGATAGACCGATCATCTTGAAATTTTCACAGAATGTACATGTGTAGGGGATGATGAAAATAGGGTACTAGAATTTTCGATATATCAAGTGGGCGTGGACCCGCCCATATGGGTCCAATTTTGATATTGAGAAAAATTGTTAGCTAGAGTGCTGACATTTTGTGTGTATGCATTTAGTGGCAGATTATGTGAATTTTCCAAAAATGGGCAGAATCGGACCAATGGGCGTGGCCCGCCCATATAAGCCAAATTTTGAAATTGAGATATTTTGCACAATTTGTTAGCGAGAGTGCTGGAATTTTGTGTATATGTATGTGGTGGCAGTCTACGTGATTGGTCCAAAAATGGGCGGTATCGACCCAATGGGCGTGGCCCCGCCCACATAGACCAAATTTTGATATTTTGAGATCTTGCACAATTTGCCAGCGGGAGTGCTGCAATGTTGCGAATATGTATCTGGTGGCATTCTACGTAATTGGTCAAAAAATGGGCCCATATAAGCCAAATTTTGAAATTGACATATCTTGCACAATTTGTTAGCTAAAGTGCTGTAATGTTGTACATATGTATCTGGTGGCAGTCCACGTGATTGGTCCAAAAATGGGCCGGATCGGACCAATGGGCGTGACACCGCCAATATAAGCCAAATTTTAAAAATGTGATATCTTGCACAATTTGTCATCGAGGAAGCTGGAATTTTGTGCATATATATCCGTTGGCGATCTACGCGATTGGTCCAAAAATGGGCGGGATAGGACTAATGGGCGTGGCCCCGCCCATATAAGCCAAATTTTGAAATTTAGATATCTTGCACAATTTGTTAGCGAGAGTGCTGTAATTTTGTGTATATGTGTCTGATGGAAGCCTACGTGATTGGTCTAAAAATGAGGGGCATCTGACCAAAGGGCGTGGCCCCGCCCATATAACCCAAAATTGAGCTATCTTGCACAATTTAGTAGCGAGAATGCTGTAATTTTGTGTATACAGGGTCTCCCATATTCGACGGACCCATCTGGCAACGCCATAACTTTTGACAGAGATGTCAGATCGCTTAATGACATACCGCGTTTGAAGCGTCAGTCCAAGCAGATTTTTACCATGGAACAATACACGCCACGCGAGCGCTCTGAAATAGTTGAAATTTACATTCAACAGAAGAAGTCAAGTCAACGTGCTTTTAAAATATTAAAAAATGTGAGAAGTGCGCCTTCTAAGAACACCATTAAGCGTTTATACGAAAAATTTTCGACTGGTGAGGCTCTTTCTAATCCGAAGAGGCCAAATAAAAGTCGACCAAGGCGATCGGCCGAGAATATCGCTGCCGTACGAGCCAGTGTTGAGAGGTCCCCAAGAACATCCCAAAAACGCCGTTCTCAGCAGTTGGGCATGGCTCGGTCCACTTTACAACGGATTATTCGCGTTGATTTGCATTTGTTCCCGTACAAAATTCAATTGACGCAAAGATTGTTGCCTGCGGACAAGCCTCGTCGATTGGAATGGGCCCAACGAGTCCGTGGGTCCGTCGAATATGGGCAACCCTGTATGTATCTGGTGGCAGTCTACGTGATTAAAAAATGGGCGGGATCAGACTAATGGGCGTGGCACTGCCCATATAAGCCAAATTTTAAAAATGTGATATCTTGCACAATTTGTTACCGAGAGACCTGGAATTTTGTATATATATATCCGTTGGCGACCTCCATGATTGGTCTTAAATTGGGCGGGTTCGTACCAATAGGCGTGGCCCCGCCCATATAAGTCAAATTTTTGAAATTGGGATATTTTGCACAATTTGATAGCGAGATTGCTGGAATTTTGTGTATATGTATATGGTGGCAGTCTACGCGATTGGCCCAAAAAGGGGCGGGATCAGAACAATGGGCGTGGCCCCCCCATATAATCCAAATTTTGAAATTGAGATATATTGCACAATTTTTTGCCGAGAGTGCTGTAATTTCGTGTATATGTATCTGGTGGTAGTCTACGTGATTGGTCCAAAAATGAGCGGCATCGAACCAATGGGCGTGGCCACGTCCATATAAGCCAAATTTTGAAATTGAAATATCTTGCACAATTTATTATTGAGAGTGCTGCAGTTTTGGGCATATGTATCTGATGACAGTCTACGCGATTCGCCCAAAAATGGGCGGGATCAGACCAATGGACGTGGCCCCGCCTATATAAGCCAAATTTTGAAATTCAGACACATATCTTGCACAATTTTTAGCGAGAGTCTTGTCTGGTGGTCGTCTACGTTATTGGTCCAAAACAGGGTCGGGATCGGATCAATGACCGTGGCCCCGCCCATATAAACTAAATTTTGAAATTGAGATATCTTGCACAATTTGTTTAAGTGAGCGCTGTACTTTTGTGTATATGTATCTGGCGGCATTCTACGTGATTGCTCAGGAAATGGGAAGGATCAGACTAATTGGCGTGGCCCCCTCCATGTAAGCCAAATTTATTATCGAGAGTGCTGCAGTTTTGGGTATATGTATCTGATGATAGTCTACGTGATTCACCCAAAAATAGGCGGGATCAGACCAATGGACGTGACCCCGCCTATAACCAAATTTCCTAAGCCAAATTTCGAAATTGAGACACATATCTTGCACATTTTTTTTAGCGAGAGTGCTGTAATTTTGTGAATATGCATTTGATGACAGTCTACGTAATTGGTTCAAAAATGGACGGAATCGGAAATCTGAAGTCTGGGGCAACGAAGTGGACCGGGTCCAGCTAGTCTATATATATAAAAGAGAGTGTTTGTGGGTTTGTTTGTGTGTTTGTTTGTTCCGTATAGACGTCTAAACGGCTAGACCGATCATCTTGAAATTTTCACAGAATGTAAATTTGAAGGGGGTGCTGAAAATAGGGTACTTGAATTTTCGACATATCAAGTGGGCGTGGACCCGCCCATATGGGTCAAATTTTGGTATTGAGAAACATTTTTAGCCAGAGTGCTGAAATTTTGTGTGTATGCATTTAGTGTCAGATTATGTGAATTTTCAAAAAATGGGCGGAATCGGACCAATGGGCGTTTCCCCCTCCCATACAAGCCAAATTTTGAAATTGAAATATTTTCCACAATTTATTAGCGAGAGTTCTGTAGTTTTGTGTATATATATCAGGTGACAGTCTACGTGATTGGTTCAAAAATGGGCGGGATCGGACCAATGGGCGTGGCCCCGCCCACATAGACCAAATTTTGAAATTTCGATATCTTCCACAATTTGCTATCGGGAGTGCTGCAATGTTGTGTATATATATCTGGTGGCATTCTACGTAATTGGTAAAAAAATGGGCGGGATCGGACCAATGGGTGTGGCCCCGCCTATATAAGCCAAAGCCGACCACACCAAAAATGGCGAAAATCTCCCCCAAGTACTCACAACAGGTGGTGCGGTAAGGGGGAAACGTCATGTCCGACCGTCAAAACGGAAGCACAATGAGCATCGTGTAGCGCTCAGAGTTTTGACGAAGTTGGAGGCTGTTGAGGTTTCGGCTCTTACCGAAAAACAAAAAGAGTCACTTACCTGGGCTAAAGGCGTCATAGATGCTTCTAAGGCCAATGAGTCGGCTGGAAGAGCCACAAATTCAGCTGTGTTAACGGCTAATAAAGTAAAACGAATCAGATCACCTGATGAACCCCTGCCTTCGAAAAAGGCAAGAGGCCCTAATGTCACCATCAACAGGACACTCACCAAGCCCTTCAATGAAGTGGCGAAGGAGAGTCTAGTGATGGCTGTTATAGACAGAAGTAGTGAGGATGGATCCATCCTCAAGGACAAATGGAGTCATGTACAATCAGCCATTATGGCTCATTACCTCGTTGTCCGTAGAGAAATGCCGGGCAAACCACCAATCTGCAACGATGCAGGATGGCATCAGGGGAGAGTAAAGCTCTTATATTTCGGTGATGCCAGATCAGTAGACCTGTATAAGGCTGCTCTGAGTCGAGCGGGTGAGGTGTGGCCGGGTGCCCAGTTGGATGTTGTCGAAAAAAACAACATCCCTAGTCACCCTAGAGCCATCACCTGGGTTACAGAAGAACCCTCCAACCCGGCTGACATCTTAGAAATAATAAAAGATTCCAATCCTGGTCTGCCGGCCCATAATTGGAGAATCAGCAAGGTGGGTGAGGCGGATGGTAAAAAGCGGCAGGTCAATCTTATCCTAGACGCTGAATCCACCTCCCATATACAAAGTGCGAGTGCAACCCTACAATATGGCTTCGAGACTATAGTCTTGAAGATATACAAGCAGGATATAGCTCCCACTGCAGAAGGTGAGTCGTCCACCGTGGCACTTTCTGGAAGTGCGGAGGTACCCACGCCTATTATTTCTGGTGACTCCAACTCTAACAGAATATCTGTAACGTCCTTCTCTGAGGACAAAAGCTCTACTTCGGACACAGAGAGGCTGAGGGGAGTCTCCGGACTCTTTGACGCATCTGGCGAGGACATGCTTCTCGACGATACGGACGAAGAGTTCGATAACACCCTTGTCGGGGTGGATGTTAATCTGTCAATTACCAATGATGGTAAGAATTCTACAGATTAACCTCCATCACGCTAAAGCAGCCTCAGCGGCTCTATTGCTGCGCCTGTCCACAGGCGCAGTAGACATCGTCCTGATACAGGAGCCCTACGTAGTGGGAGGAAGGGTGTGCGGTATTAGGACACCCAACTTTAAACTGCTTGTGGCCAACTGTGAAGGCACTCCAAGAACCTGCATTTTGGCCAGGAAAGATCTAAGTATATTTCTCCTGACTAATTTAAGTGGTAAAGACCAAACAGCTGCTAGCCTGGAGATCGGTAATCGCATATATTGGGTGGTCTCCAGCTACTTGCCTTATGAATCTGTAGTACCGACTGCTCTATTCAGGGAAGTAGTGGACTCTGCGTGATTGGTCCAAAAATGGGCGGGATCGGCCCAATGGGCGTGGCCCCGCCCACATAGACCAAATTTTGATATCTTGCACAATTTGCTAGCGGGAGTGCTGCAATGTTGTGTATCGGGATCTGACCAATGGGCGTGCTACCGCCCATATAAGCTAAATTTTGAAATTGAATTATCTTTGTCATTTTGTTAGCGAGAGTGTTGAAATTTTGCGTATATGTATCTGGTAGCAGTCTACGTGATTGGCTTACAAATGGGCAGAATAGGACCAGTGGGCGTGGCCCAGCCCATATTATATATCCTGCGATAATTACAGCTGCTCACTCCAATACAATCGCAATATGATAATGTGATGCATGACCAATGAAACAAGAATTTGGAAATGTGGTGTGTGTGTCTGTATATCTTATTTTAACCGATAATCGCTAAATTAGGCAATATTCGTTCCTAAATTGAGAAACATTTTTCTGGAGAACTTTGTAATGATCGGAAGTAAAGTACAACTTCTATAGCGCTTTGTAACCAAATCTGGAGGAACATATATATGGAGGTTATATATAAATCTGAATCGATTTTCCTTGAATACTCATTCATGTGAAATAGAAACCTGTTTCTGTCGAATTTCGTACTGATCGGATATAAAACACAGTCTCTACAGCGCTTGAATTTCAAATCGGGGTAACATATATATGGGGACTATATCTAAATCTGAACCGATTTTCTCCGAATTTGGCAGTATTCCTTCATGTAATAAGAAACCTCTTTCTGCCGAATTTCGTACTGATCGGATATAAAATACAGTTTCTACAGCGCTTACATGTCAAACATATATATGGGGGTAACATATATATGGGGGCTATATCTAAATCTGAACCGATTTTCTCCGAATTTGGCAGTATTCCTTCATGTAATAACAAACCTCTTTCTGCCGAATTTCGAACTGATCGGATATAAAATACAGTTTCTATAGCGCTAATTTTGACATGGGCAGCGAAGCGCACCGGGCTCAGCTAGTATTATATATTTGGGAAGATATTGTTCTAAACAAAAATATGCTCCAATTCAAATATTTTTTATTTGGAACTAGTATTTCCGAAACAAAGATTAATTTGTAATTATTTATTTTGGCAATATATCAATGTCTTAACTTAGGGACAAGTTTTCTATTTTTCAGATGTTTAAAGAGCTTTTTTTATAAATTTTATGTTTTGTTTTAATTAAATAAAACTTAAATCGAATAATCTTTCGTAAATATAAATTGCATTGATGGATTGAGAAAAAGCGATGAATTGGAATATTTATAAATTAAGAAAATTTTAGCTATAAAGTTTAACATGAAAACTTGGAAAAATTATCTAAAATTCGAATAAGTCAGCAAAGTTTTAAAAATCATTTTAAATAAAATATATTTTGAAAACTTCTTAAACAATAACTTCGTTTGTGTGTAAACACATATTTTATTTGTGAAAGTCAGTTTGCAAATAAATTATGTTCTAATATATTAATATATGCGTTCCAAACAAAATTTCTTGATTTTCAAATAAAATTTATTTGTCAACAAATATATAATATTTAAATAAATCGTTTCCAAGTATATTTTCTTTCAATTCAAACATATCAAAAATGACGATTTTCCTTCGTCTAGGCTTATTCTAAGGAGGAGTTGGAGATATTGATCATAATAAACTATATCTGAAAAGATAACATTAAAATGCGCAGTATTATTTCATAGATCAAGAATCGAAAGGAACAAATAGATGGGACTACATAATCTAAACCAATACCAACAAATAGTTGGTATACATAATCTAAACCAATTTTCATCAACATCAATCAAAAACCTTATTTCTGCAAAAGTATATAAAGATCGGACGTAAAATACAGTTTAATATCGCTTAAAAACTAAAATAAATATATGTGGCCATATCTAAATCTTAACCGATTATTCCCAAATTAAGCAGTATTCGTACCTAAATTAAGAAGCATCTTTCTGACAAATTTCGGAATGATGGGAAGTAAAGTACAACTCCTATAGAGCTTTCTTATCAAATCAGTAGTAACATATAAATATATGGGACACCATATCTAAATCTGGACCAATTTCCCCCAAATTTGGCTGTGTTCATTTATGTAATAAGAAACCTTTTCTGCCGAATTTTTTGTAATTTTTAATTTTTTAAATTCATTTTTTTCTGTTTTAATTTTTTCTAAATATCGTCGTGATGCTTCTTTATTATTATTTTACTCATCTGCATAAAAAGTAAGCATATGTGAAAAACAAATTTTGGTTCTAATAAGTCGAACTAAGATGGCGAACGCGACAAACTTTTGATTAAAATTAAAATTTTCTTAAAAGCAACAGCACACAATAGCAGGGGAAAGAAACTTACAAATTTACCATTAGTCGATGCTTGCTTTATCTCTGTTTCTATATTTCTAATAGGTTGCTGTTGGTACAAAGATCTTGAACGAAGATTGCAACCATAAAACCAATATATAGCAAATAACAGCGAAAATCAAAGCCAGCACTTAAAGGTGCCAAAAATGAAAAAAGGCATATTTGTGACTTTCTGTTAAAATATTTCACAACAAAAACAAAAATATGCTATAAACTCATTATATTCTTTAAATTCAAATATTTCTTTAACAATATAAAAGAAAACAACGTTAGTTTATCAACTTTTAATTTTTTCGTCGTGGTGGACCTTTCTCTGGAAATTACCATATGGGAACTATATTTATACTTGAACCGATTTTTTTTTCCAAATTTGGCAGTGTTCATTTATGTGTTAAGCTGAACATCGTACATATCGAATAAAAAATTCAGTTTCTACAGTGTTAACATGTCAAATCGGGAGTAGCATATATATGGGGGCTATATCTAGATCTGAACCGATTTTCCTCAAATTTAGTATTGTCTCTAAGTGTATAAAGATACTTCTCTCATTCAATATTCTACAGATCGGTTAAAAAATGGTGCTTATACAGTGCATATATGCCGAATCGGAGATACATATATTCAATAGGGCTCGTCCTGTACTTTGAATAAATGTACAGACCGACGGATAGACAGACGGTGATTCAGAAAGTGATTCAAGTGGATCGGTATAATAAAGGATGCACTGTGCTCTGTATTCATGTATCGATGTGACAAAAATAGAAGGAGTAATTGCAGAACTATGCAATTTGGTACCAAGCTGTATTTGGTTATAGTTAAGAAAAATTTTAAATTTGGACCCAATCGGACCTTTTGCAAATTATTCCCGGTCCTTAAAATTCACCAGACTATAACACTAAATCTATATTTATGAAATTTAACATGTCATAATATTTCATATAAAGGGTCCGCCAAATAACTTTTTTTTTTTTAAATGCTATAAAAAAAATCTACTAAATATTTTCTCAAATTTCTTTTTTTATTTGAAAGTACAATCCTTCCGGTTAATAATGGAAAATAATTTCATTCAAATGGCTGCCTCGGCTGGCCATGCAGTAGCCTACACGATCGGTCCAGTTTTTAAGCACATTATCGATTGTGTGCAGCTGTAATGGCTTCACGAATATTGTCCTTTAAAGCGTCAATTGTCTCTGGCTTGTCGGCGTAACACTTATCTTTGAGGGCACCCCACAAATAATAGTCCAACGGTTTCAAATCGCAGCTCCGAGGTGGCCAAACGACATCAGCTCTGCGGCTGATAATCTTCAAAAACAGGGCCCAAAACATCGAGTGTAGCTTCGGCTGTGTGGCACGTAGCGCCGTCCTGTTGAATCCAAATGTTGCCAATATCCTCCTCTTAAATGTTTGTGAACAAAAATTCGTTCAACATGGCCCGATAACGATCGCCATTGACTGTAACGGCCACTCCTTGCTCTTTTTCGAAGAAAAATGGCCCAATTATTCCTCAGGACTAAAATCCGCACCAAACAGTGACTCGTTTTGGGTGTATCGGCTTTTCAATGAATGCGTGCGGGTTTTCTGTGCCCCAAATGCGACAATTGTGCTTGTTTACATACCCGCCAAGATCAAAATGAGCTTTATCTGAAAATATGATTTTTTTTTGGCTAAATCGGCATCTTCTGTAAGTCGATCGCAGGCCCACTTAGCGAAGCGAATTCAAGCGTATGCACAACCATATTCGTTCAGCGGAAGAATAAAACTAATTATCTGTCAAATCAGACATGAGCTAAGTGTTACCATTCACGAAATAAGCACTAGTTGAAAAAAAACGTTAGATGACGGACCTTTATATCAATTGCGGTCAAAATTTCGACAGGATATAGTGAGTCCTTTTGGTACCTACCACACAAAGGGTTCAAAGGACTTTAACATAAATATATAAAGAACGCTCAAAAGTGGCGCTGAATTTCGACCAAAGTTTGTAAAAGAGAGGAATTGTTTCAAGATCCTTCAACATAGCCCCCTAGAAGATCTTGAAAAATGGGTTTTTGGTGCAAATATCGTGCGACCCATCAAATTAAAGGGAATTTTGCTTAGATTACAAATATGGGGGAAAAACTAGAAGACTCAATAGGGAAAATTTCTGTATGTCATACGTCGGGTACGTGGACCATAGTGTTTTTGCGAGGCATTGTACTGTATTGTTTCGTTTTAAAAATTTAATGCATGTATTTGTCAGAAGAGTTTCGTCGTTGACTTCTAAAATAATATTATCATCTTCGTCCAAAATTTCATCAAAAATACATCATAGATATATCTTCGTCTAAGGGATACTTAATATATTACTCTGAAAAATTTTAGCAATGTAAAGATTTTTAAACCGTATTGAACTTATAATAGGATCAGAATTTATTGTTAGGTACGTCATTAAACCTTTGTTTGTGTTTTTTTGGACAATTTTTTCCTGGTATGAAACACGCGAGCTTCTCGAATAATTTTGTGACTGGCTTCTTCGGATAAACAACCTTAAATTAAATAAATGTTTCCGGGAATAGAATTGTTTATATTTATATACCTACTTCCAAATTAAATTAACTAATAACATCGGTACCATGAATTAGTACTTTATGTACACTAGTGACATATAATATGATCGGAATCGCTCCAAATTATTATCCTTGTTGCTATTAGGAACTCCTTAAATGCATTACAGTTAATTTTTTGTCGCAAGAAAATTTTAGACCTAAAATATATATTTGTTTTTAAGTTTGTGCACTTTTATTTTACGTTTTTATATTTTTTATTTAAGAGTAACAATACAGACATTGCTTTTGAAGAATAAAATTTTGGGGATCTGTTCCAACTTATTTTTCTCATTCCAATTAAAATTGTAAATTTTTTCATTTTAACAAAAAATACGAATTTTCCAAAGCAATTTTGAATAGCACAATTGCAATTTTCTGCCAACTTGGCATTTTAGTATTATTACGATTCGATTTACTATCATATACAAAAAGCTTGGCTAAATTTCCCTAATAAACTAATTTTATACAGCTATTTTACAACATACATTTATGGTAGTTTATTTTTTGGTCGATTTGCGTATACAACAATTGACGTTGGCGCCCTCTCGCGGCGTCAAAAAGAGGTAAATAAAAAAATATTATTATTATTTATCTTAATTCGTTTGTTAAGATATGATGATTATCAATTTTACCATTATTTGAGCCAGTACATTATTATCGATTTTTGTCAATGGGACAGAGCACTGTGCGATGTGTCTAGGGTATATGTGGTGTAGGCTATAAACATACGTAACCCCGTGCGCATGATAACACAGTGCAACAACCAAAATGGGAATGGGATGAAACCAATTGCAAATGAAAGTTGACATTATCCATAACAAAACCCTTAATGGTTTTTTTCAGTTCAGTGCGAGATTTTTTTTACACGCATTTGAAGTTGGTGATTTTAGAACGCTGTCTAACAAGAAAAGATAATTGCAAATTTGATAAACCAATCCTTAGTATACCCTCCACCATAGGATGGGGGGTATATATATTTTGTCACTCCGTTTGTAACACCTCTAAATATTGATCTGAGACCCCATACAGTGTATATATTCTTAATCGACGTAAAATTCTAAGACGATTTAGCCATGTCGTCTGTCCGTCCGTCTGTTGTAATCATGCTACAGTCCGTAATAATAGAGCTAGGTTGATCAAATTTGGTATAAATATTTCTTATAGTTGCAGGTTGTTTGGGATTTCCAATGGGCCATATCGTTCAATGTTTCGATATAGCCCCCATATATAGCTTCTTACTTATTGTGATTCCTACTGTTCTCATCTACTCTACATTTACCATATTTATACCCTACACCACACTGTGGTACAGGGTATTATGACTTTGTGCATTTGTTTGTAACACCCAAAAGGAGAAGAGATAGACCCATTGTTTATTATACCGATCGACTTGTAATCACTTTCTGAGTCGATTTAGCTATGTCCGTCTGTCCGTCTGTCTGTCTGTCTGTCTGTAGACGTATTCTTGTAATCAAAGTACAGGTCGCAATTATGGTCCGATTTTCCTCAAATTAAGTATTGTCTCTAAGTGTATAAAGAGACTTCTCTCTGCCAATATTCTACAGATCGGTTAAAAAATGGTGCTTATACAGTGCATATATGCCGAATCGGAGATACATATATTCAATAGGGCTCGTCCTGTACTTTGAATAAATGCACAGACGGACCGATAGACAGACGGACATAACTAAATCAACCCAGAAAGTGATTCAAGTTGATCGGTATAATAAACGATGCACAGTGCTCTGTCTTCATGTAGCGATGTGACAAAAATAGAAGGAGTAATTGCAGAACTATGAAATTTGGTACCAAGCTGTATTTGGTTATAGTTAAGAAAAGTTTTAAATTTGGACCCAATCGGAGCGCGGGTCTCATAACCTTTTGCAAATTATTCCCTTTCCTTAAAAATTCACCAGACTATAACACTAAATTGGGGTATTCTATATTTGTGAAATATAACATGTCATAATATTTCATATGAAGGGTCCGCCAAATAACTTTTTTTGAAAATGCTATAAAAAAAAAACTACTAAATATTTTCTCAAATTCCTTTTTTTATTTGAAAGTACAATCCTTCCGGTTAATACTGGAAATAATTTTATTCAAATGGCTGGCCATGCAGTAGCCTACACGATCGGTCCAATTTTTAAGCACATTATCGTTTGTGTGCAGCTGTATTTCACCAATGGCTTCACGAATATTGTCGTTTAAAGCGTCAATTGTCTCTGGCTTGTCGGCGTAACACTTATGTTTGAAGGCACCCCACAAATAATAGTCCAACGGTGTCAAATCGCAGCTCCGAGGTGGCCAAACGATAATGCGATCTTCAAAAACAGGGCGCAAAACATCGAGTGTAGCTTCGGTTGTGTGGCACGTAGCGCCGTCCTGTTGAAACCAAATGTTGCCAATATCCTCCTCTTCAATTTTTGTGAACAAAAATTCGTTCAACATGGCCCGATAACGATCGCCATTGACTGTAACGGCCACTACTGGAAATAATTTTATTCAAATGGCTGGCCATGCAGTAGCCTACACGATCGGTCCAATTTTTAAGCACATTATCGTTTGTGTGCAGCTGTATTTCACCAATGGCTTCACGAATATTGTCGTTTAAAGCGTCAATTGTCTCTGGCTTGTCGGCGTAACACTTATGTTTGAAGGCACCCCACAAATAATAGTCCAACGGTGTCAAATCGCAGCTCCGAGGTGGCCAAACGATAATGCGATCTTCAAAAACAGGGCGCAAAACATCGAGTGTAGCTTCGGTTGTGTGGCACGTAGCGCCGTCCTGTTGAAACCAAATGTTGCCAATATCCTCCTCTTCAATTTTTGTGAACAAAAATTCGTTCAACATGGCCCGATAACGATCGCCATTGACTGTAACGGCCACTCCTTGCTCATTTTCGAAGAAAAATGGCCCAATTATGACTCGTTTTGGGTGTATCGGCTTTAAATGTATGCGTGCGGGTTTTATGTGCCCCAAATGCGACAATTTTGCTTGTTTACATACCCGCCAAGATCAAAATGAGCTTCATCTGAAAAGATGCTTTTTTTGGCAAAATCTACATCTTCTGTAAGTCGATCGCAGGCCCACTTAGCGAAGCGAATTCAAGCGTATACACAACCATATTCGTTCAGCGGAAGGATAAAACTAATTATGACATGAGCTAAGTGTTACCATTCACGAAATAAGCACTAGTTGAAAAAAAGCGTTAGATGGCGGACTCAGTTGCGGTGCAACATTTCGACAGGATATAGCGAGTCCTTTTGGTACCTACCACACAAAGGGTTCAAAGGACTTAAAAATAAATATATAAAGAACGCTCAAAAGTGGCGCTGAATTTCGACCAAAGTTTGTAAAGCGTAATAGGCTTTGCTGTGAGTAAATGTGTGCAAAAATTTTGAGAGGAATTGTTTCAAAATCCTTCAACATATCCCCCTAGAAGATCTTGAAAAATGGGTTTTTGGTGCAAATATCGTGCGACCCAGCAAATTAAAGGGAATTCTGCGTAGATTACAAATATGGGGGGAAAACTAGAAGACTCAATAGGGAAAATTTCTGTATGTCATACGTCGGGTACGTGGACCATAGTGTTTTTGCGAGGCATTGTACTGTATTGTTTCGTTTTAAAAATTTAATGCATGTATTTGTCAGACGAGTTTCGTCGTTGACTTCTAAAATAATATTATCATCTTCGTCAAAAATGTCATCAAAAATACCGCATAGATATATCTTCGTCTAAGGGATACTTGATATATTACTCTGAAAAATTTTAGCAATGTAAAGATTTTTAAACCGTATTGAACTTATAATAGGATCAGAATTTATTGTTAGGTACGTCATTAAACCTTTGTTTGTGTTTTTTTTGGACAATTTTTTCCTGGTATGAAACACGCGAGCTTCTCGAATAATTTTGTGACTGGCTTCTTCTGATAAACAACCTTAAATTAAATAAATGTTTCCGGGAATATAATTGTTTATATTTATATACCTACTGGCAAATTAAATTAACTAATAACATCGTTACCATGAATTAGTACTTTATGTACACTAGTGACATATAATATCATCGGAATCGCACCAAATTATTATCCTTGTTGCTATTAGGAACTCCTTAAATGCATTACAGTTATTTTTTTGTCGCAAGAAAATTTTAGACCTAAAATATATATTTTTTTTTAAGTTTGTGCAATTTTATTTTACTTTTTTATATTTTTTATTTAAGAATAACAGTACAGACATTGTTTTTGAAGAATAAAATTTTAGGGATCTTATTTTTCTCATTCCAATTAAAATTGTAAATTTTTTCATTTTAACAAAAAATACGAATTTTCCAAAGCAATTTTGAATAGCACAATTGCAATTTTCTGCCAACTTGGCATTTTTGTATTATTACGAATTCGATTTACTATCATATACAAAAAGCTTGGTTAAATTTCCCTAATAAACTAATTTTATACAGCTATTTTACAACATACATTTATGGTAGTTTATTTTTTGGTCGATTTGCGTATACAACAATTGACGTTGGCGCCCTCTCGCGGTGTCAAACAGAGGTAAATAAAAAAATATTGTTATTATTTATCTTAATTCGTTTGTTAAGATATGATGAATATCAATTTTACCATTATTTGAGCCAGTACATTATTATCGATTTTTGTCAATGGGACAGAGCACTGTGCGATGTGTCTAGGGTATATGTGGTGTAGGCTATAAACATACGTAACCCCGTGCAAATGATAACACAGTGCAACAACCAAAATGGGAATGGGATGAAACCAATTGCAAATGAAAGTTGACATTATCCATAACAAAACCCTTAATGGTTTTTTTCAGTTCAGTGCGAGAGTTTTTTTACACGCATTTGAAGTTGGTGATTTTAGAACGCTGTCTAACAAGAAAAGATAATTGCAAATTTGATAAACCAATACTTAGTATACCCTCCACCATAGGATGGGGGGTATATATATTTTGTCACTCCGTTTGTAACACCTCTAAATATTGATCTGAGACCCCATACAGTGTATATATTCTTAATCGACGTAAAATTCTAAGACGATTTAGCCATGTCGTCTGTCCGTCCGTCTGTTGTAATCATGCTACAGTCCGTAATAATAGAGCTAGGTTGATCAAATTTGGTATAAATATTTCTTATAGTTGCAGGTTGTTTGGGATTTCCAATGGGCCATATCGTTCAATGTTTCGATATAGCCCCCATATATAGCTTCTTACTTATTGTGATTCCTACTGTTCTCATCTACTCTACATTTACCATATTTTTGTGATTCATACTGTTCTCATATACTATAGCACCATTTGTATGACAGCGCCATCTAGCGTGAGTTGTAGGTAAAAATAGATATCAAAAATGAATTCCTCGACCCCAAAAACAGTAAGATACCACAGCTTTCCATGATAATAAAAAGAAATAAGCATTATTTTAGCAAATTTTCAATGATCGTTTCTTGTTAGACAGCGTTCCAAAATCACCAACATCAAATGCGTGTAAAAAGAAATCTCGCACTGAACTGAAAAAACCCTTGAAGGTTATGGATAATGTCAACTTTCATTTGAAATTGGTCTCATCCCATTCCCATTCGGAAAGTTCGATTTTGTATCACAGTGTAATTAGATATTATACTAGAAATAAATATACGCACATACACATACATACACATATCAATCAAGGATGGAACGAAAATGGTTTTAGCGAAAGCGAATAATATTTTTTTGTTTTTGCGAATGCAAATGCGATTGAATACATTGAAATATTTTGCGATAGCGAATAATAGTTTCTTGTTATTGCGAATACGCTTCGTATATCAAAAATAGATTTGCGGAAGTGAACAACGTATGTAGATTCATTCCTACATACCCTCTTTTAAACTCAATATATGTATTGCAGTTTAGTTATTAAGTATAAAATATTTATTTAATCCTACAACAAAAACAAATATGTTTGAGAAACCAGTAAGGAAAGACTAGAGCGGAAACTTATATATTTTACCCTACACCCCTTGTTAGGACAGAATAAACCTATACATAGTTGCTCTAAATCTGAGATGATAACCTAACTTATAACACCCATAGTTCGTTCTTAGTTCAACAAACTACTCTCGTTCGAGTTTCTTAAAAATCGGTTGGAAAATATGAATTCTGAAACACTTTGTTTTTTTAGACGTGTGGTTTTCAAGATGAAATAAAACGCATATAATTTAATGTTATGGTCAGGAGTTTGGCTTTATTATAAAGATAAAGGTTTGCCATTATGTTTTAAAAATGATTTCGGGCAAGTGGCCGCAGCGACTGGCTTGAATAAATTCCAGCCGAGAGGCCCAATTTTCGACCACATTTTGCAGCATTTGGGGCTGTATGTCAGCAATAACGCGCCGAATATTATTTTCCAAGTCAATCGTGTCGGGCTTATCTGCGTAGACAAGCGACTTCACATAGCCCCACAAAAAATAGTCCAGTGGTGTTAAGTCGCACGATCTTGGAGGCGACGCCACAGGCCCACGACGCGAGATAATGCGCTCACCAAAAGTTTCCTTCAATAAATTGATTGTTTCGTTGTCTGTATGGCAGGTAGCGCCGTCTTGTTGGAACCAAAGGCCGTCCACATCAGCATCCTCCATTTCAGGCACGAAAAAGACATTAATCATGGCTCTATAGCGTTCCCCATTGACTGTAACATTACGGCCGGCTTATGGACATATGAGTCCCTCTACCCATAGAGCACACCAAACAGTGACTTTTTGTGGATGTAACGGCGTCTGAACAATGTCATTACTCAAAATGCGACAATTTTGTTTATTAACGTACTCATTCATCCAAAAGTGAGCTTCATCGAAATTGAAATTGAACCGAATCATTATTTTGGTAATAAAATTACATGATTTGCAAAAGTTGTTCCAGAGTAAGTCTATTCATTATAAAATGGCAAACTAAACTGAGAATAATTCAAGTAACAGCTGTCAAAAAGACCAACTCCGAAAAAAGTATTACTAGATTGAAAACCACACGTCTAAAAAAAAACACCATGTATATTTATGTACTCATATGCTTCGTCCACGAACAAATTTCGTTGGATTTGGCTCGTCTTCGAAGACCCACACGGTCGATTGCTGTTTTGTTTCGGGCTCATACGCATAGATCCAAGATTCGTCACCTGTGACGATTTTATAAACGCCTTTTGAAGCACCGCGATCGTATTTTTTCAAAATTTCTTTGCACCAATCGACACGAGCCTTTCTTTGAGCGATTGTCAAATTGTGCGGGATCCAACGAGAACAAACCTTTTTTTACGGCCAGGTGTTCATGCAATATCGAATGTATGCTGGTGGAAGAAATGCCCAAGGATGCCTCTATCTCGCGGTATGTCACATGACGATCTTGCATTATCAGTTCACGCACGTCATCAATGTTCTCTGGCACAACTGCCGTTTTTGGACGACCTTCGTCTTTGAGCGAGCGTCGGCCACGATTGAATTCATTAATTTAGTTTTTCACAGTGATATAGGATGGTGCTTCATCGCCATACAAAGATTTAAGTTAATCGATGCACTCTTATCGTGATAATCCACGTAGTAAGTTGTGAAAAATGATCGCACGAAAATGTTCACGAGTTATTTTAATTTTTTTTTTCAATTTGATTTTTTCAATTCACTGTAAACAACACAGATGATGGTCGTAGGTCAAAACGTTCTGAGTACGTTTATGTTAAAAAATGTCAAACTTTCCAATGGAAATGTCGGATGGCGACAGGCAGCACTAATTGTTGCCTAGCCCAGAAATATATATAGCAACCCGCGTAATGAGCTATTCAGTTTTGGCATGTCTTGGTTTTTATGTATGGGAGGTACTAAAACGGGAGTGGTCATAACTCCCATTTTTAACAGGACTGTAGGAATTTTAAAAACCATACACTGTGCAAAAATTTTGAGTATTTATATACATTGTTATTCACGACATAAGCTGTGAACTTTTTGTAAAGAAAGGTACGTTTCTGCGGGAGGTACTAAAAGAGGTGTCATCATAACGTCCATTTTTTGACAGACTGTAGGTACTATAAAAACATTACACTGCACAAAATGTTATGTACTTGTATGTACTATTATTAAAGTTATAAGCTGTTACCTTTTCGTACAAAATCGTACCTTTGTGTGGGAGGTACCAAAGGGGGCATGGCAATTTTAATGAATTGTAGATATTTTAAAACCATTATACTGTACAAAATTTCAAGTACTTGTATGCATTGGTATTGAAGTTATAACCTGTTAACTTTTGTTACCTAATAGTCCATTTGTGTGGGAGGTACAAAAAGGGGCGCGCCCACTTTTCGCTAGACACTAGGTATTATAAAAGTACTAGCTGAGCCCGGTGCGCTTCCCTGCCCATGTCAAAATTAGCGCTGTAGAAACTGTATTTTGTATCCGATCAGTACGAAATTCGGCAGAAAGAGGTTTCTTATTACATGAAGGAATACTGCCAAATTCGGAGAAAATCGGTTCAGATTTAGATATAGTCCCCATATATATGTTACCCCCAATTTGAAATTCAAGCGATGTAGAAACTGTATTTTATATCCGATCAGTAAGAAATTCGGCAGAAAGAGGTTTCTTATTACATGAAGGAATAACGCAAAATTCGGAGAAAATTGTTAGTGATTTAGATATAGCCCCCATATATATGTTACCCTCAATTTGACATGTAAGCGCTGTAGAGACTGTGTTTTATATCCGGTCAGTAGGAAATTCGACAGAAACTGGTTTCTATTTTACATGAATGAGTATTCAAGGAAAATCGATTCAGATTTATATATAACCTCCATATATATGTTCCTCGAGATTTGGTTACAAAGCGCTATAGAAGTTGTACTTTACTTCCGATCATTACAAAGTTCTCCAGAAAAATGTTTCTCAATTTAGGAACGAATATTGCTTAATTTAGCGATTATCGGTTCAAAATACATTTACCAATTATTCAAAATTTTTATCGCAATGACCCTTATCGCATTGTTAGGGAGGTGTAGGGTATTATATAGTCGGCCCCGCCCGACTTTCTGCCTTTCCTTACTGGTATTAGTAATAAATTCACTGAATGAAAAAATACCGAATTCAGTGGAAAGTCCAGAAAATAGAAATGTATACTTATAAAATTTCCAAATTCTTGTTTCATTTTTCATGCATCACATTATCATATTGCGATTGTATTGCAGTGAGCAGCTGTAATTATCGCATACCGAGCATTTTTGTTCATGTATTTCCTATATAATACTTGCAAGATATATCAAAATATGGGCTGTGCCCACTGGTCCTATTCCGCCCATTTGTAAGCCAATCACGTAGACTGCTACCAGATACATATACGCAAAATTTCAACACTCTCGCTAACAAAATGAGCAATATAATTCAATTTCAAAATTTGGCTTATATGGGCGGTGGCACGCCCATTGGTCAGATCCCGCCAATTTTTGGACCAATCACGTGGACTGTCACCAGATACATACAGGGTCTCCCATATTCGACGGACCCATCTGGCAACGCCATAACTTTTGACAGAGATGTCAGATCGCTTAATGACATACCGCGTTTGAAGCGTCAGTCCAAGCAGATTTTTACCATGGAACAATACACGCCACGCGAGCGCTCTGAAATAGTTGAAATTTACATTCAACAGAAGAAGTCAAGTCAACGTGCTTTTAAAATATTAAAAAATGTGAGAAGTGCGCCTTCTAAGAACACCATTAAGCGTTTATACGAAAAATTTTCGACTGGTGAGGCTCTTTCTAATCCGAAGAGGCCAAATAAAAGTCGACCAAGGCGATCGGCCGAGAATATCGCTGCCGTACGAGCCAGTGTTGAGAGGTCCCCAAGAACATCCCAAAAACGCCGTTCTCAGCAGTTGGGCATGGCTCGGTCCACTTTACAACGGATTATTCGCGTTGATTTGCATTTGTTCCCGTACAAAATTCAATTGACGCAAAGATTGTTGCCTGCGGACAAGCCTCGTCGATTGGAATGGGCCCAACGAGTCCGTGGGTCCGTCGAATATGGGCAACCCTGTATGTACAACATTACAGCACTCTAGATAAAAAATTGTGCAAGATATATCAA
The DNA here is from genome assembly GCA_963930755.1 of Eudasyphora cyanicolor. Lineage (NCBI taxonomy): Eukaryota > Metazoa > Arthropoda > Insecta > Diptera > Muscidae > Eudasyphora > Eudasyphora cyanicolor. Next base: position 204,988,303 of record OZ005736.1, on the reverse strand, counting down.
TTTCGAAATTTGGCTTATAAGGGCGGGGCCACGCCCATTGGTCCGATCCCGCCCATTTTATGACTAATTACGTAGAATGCCACCAGATACATATACACAACATTGCAGCACTCCCGATAGCAAATTGTCCAAGATATCAAAATTTGGTCTATGTGGGCGGGGCTACGCCCATTGCGCCGATCCCGCCCATTTTTGGACCAATCACGCAGACTGCCACCATATTGTGCAAGTTATATCAATTTCAAAATTTGGCTTATATGGGCGGGGCCACGCCCATTGGTCAGGTCCCGCCCATTTTTTGACCAATCACGTAGATCACCAACGGATATATATACACAAAATTCCAGGTCTCTCGCTAACAAATTGAGCAAGATATCACTTTTTTAAAATTTGGCTTATATGGGCGGTGCCACGCCCATTGGTTCGATCCCGCCCGTTTTTGGATCAATCACGTGGTCTACCATCATATACATATGTACAACATTACAACACTCTAACTAACAAATTGTGCAAGATATATCAATTTCAAAATTTGGCTTATATGGGCGGGGCCACGCCCATTGGTCCGGTCCCGCCCATTTTTTGACCAATTATGTAGAATGCCACCAGATACATATACGCAACATTGCAGCACTCCCGCTAGCAAATTGTGCAAGATATCAAAATTTCAAAATTTGGTCTATGTGGGCGGGGCCACGCCCATTGGTCCGATTCCGCCCATTTTTGGAAAATTCACATAATCTGACACTGAATGCACTCTAGCTAAAAATGTTTCTCAATACCAAAATTTGACCCATATGGGCGGGTCCACGCCCACTTGATATATCGAAAATTCAACTACCCTATTTTCAGCACCCCCTACACATCTACATTCTGTGAAAATTTCAAGATGATCGGTCAAGCCGTTTAGACGTCTATACGGAACGAACAAATAAACACACAAACCCACAAACAGACACTCTCTTTTTATACCCTACACCACACTGTGGTACAGGGTATTATAACTTTGTGCATTTGTTTGTAACACCCAAAAGGAGAAGAAATAGACCCATCGTTTATTATACCGATCGACTTAGAATCACTTTCTGAGTCGATTTAGCTATGTCCGTCTGTCTGTCTGTCTGTCCGTCTGTGCATGTATTCTTGTAATCAAAGTACAGGTCGCAATTATGGTCCGATCTCGACGAAACTTTACACATATCTTTTTTTTGGCCCAAGGACGATCCCTATTGAATTTGGTTAAAATCGGGCAGGAAAAGGTTTCTTATTACATGAATGAACTCTGTTAAATTTGGAAGAAATCGGTTCAGATTTAGATATAGCCCCCATATATACATTACCCCCGATTTGACATATAAGCGCTGTAAAAATGTTATTTTATATCCGATCAGTGCGAAATTCGGCAAAGAGAGGTTTCTTATTACATGAAGGAATACTGCTAAATTCGGAGAAAATCGGTTCAGATTCAGATATAGCCCCCATATATATGTTACCCCCGATTTGACATGTAAGCGCTGTAAAAACTGTATTTTATATCCGATCAGTGCAAAATTTGGCAGAAAGAGGTTTCTTATTACATGAAGGAATACTGCTAAATTCGGAGAAAATCGGTTCAGATTTAGATATAGCCCCCATATATACGTTAACTCCGATTTGACTTGTAAGCGCTGTAAAAATGTTATTTTATATCCCATCAGTATGAAATTCGGCAGAAAGAGGTTTCTTATTATATGAATGAACACTGTTAAATTTGGAAGAAATCGGTTGAGATTTAGATATAGCCCCCATATATACGTTACCCCCGATTTGACATGTAGGCGCTGTAGAGCAGTGTTCGGCGGCTAGTTAGGCCGAGCCCCGAACGCAATCGGGTTTTCACACGTACACAACACGAACAGCATAACAAAGAGCACAAAAGTAAGAAAAAAATGCGTCAGTCGCTCATCAGCGTTCAACAAAGCAGGCTCATGTCGCTTTTTATCGGAAAGTTGGTACACTGAGAAATTATACATATTTCCAAAGCGGAGCAAATATTGAGCATCAAAATGTGCAATCGGCATATGACAAAATGTGACAATTACATAACACTATGAAAATGGTATTAAGTTAAATAAATTTTATGTTCTACTTCTATTTTAAAACTAAGGACTAATTAATGAATTTTTAACATTTACTTTATTAAAACATTCGTATTTTTCAAATTTTAATCTACGGCAAAAATAAACTTGCACATTAACTTTACTTCTATTTAAAAATGAAGGACTTATAAACTGAATTTTCAACATTTACTTTATTAAAACATTCACATTATTTCTAATTTTTATTAGAAAAAATAAACTTGTACATTAACAATATTAGTACAATTTTTCATTTTAATCAATAAATTTTGTTTGTCGAAATCATTGGTAGTAATCAACTGGAATGAAAATTATTTTTATTTAATTAAAATATATTTTTCAATTCTTTTAAAATAAAAACTTTGATTCGAATTTGCATCATTTGCGTTATTAAAACGTTCACACCAATTCACATTATACTAAGTCAGTAAAAAATATAATTTTCCACTCTGTATAACACAGCACATAATAACAAAGCCAACAATTTTGTTCAGTGCAAACTCACCAATACAGACACAATTTTGGCACGTTCTCTTTACGCCGAACACTGCTGTAGAGACTGTATTTTATATGCGATCAGTACGAAATTCGACAGAAGGAGGTCTTTTTACATGAATGAGTATTCAGGGAAGATCGGTTCAGATTTATATTGATTGTTCCTCCTGATTTGGTATCAAACCGCTATAGAAGTTGTATTTTACTTCCGATCATTAAAATTTTCCAGAAAGATGTCAATTTAGGAACGAATATTGCTTAATTTAGCGATTATCGTTTCAGAATTAGATAATATATTTCTATCCATTTACCAATTATTCCAAATTATTATGGCAATGACCCTTATCGCATTGTTAGGGAGGTGTAGGGTATTATATAGTCGGCCCCGCCCAACTTTCTACCTTTCCTTACTGGTATATATATAGATTACACATATTAAAGCTATAAGCAGTTAACTTTTGTGCAAAATGGTCCATTTGTGTAGGAGGTACCAAAAGGGGAGCAGAAACGTTGCCCATTTTTCTCGAGGATATTCGAACTTAGCATGAGATAGAAAAAATATTACCACATTATGAGTCAATCGCTTACTATTTTCGAGAATTATCATTCGCCCCAACCAGCAGACAGACAAACCGACGGACGGATGGACATTGCTCATTCGACTAAAAATTTACCGAAAACGGATTTCCGCCGAACATATATAGGGTCTTATGTGACTCCTTCACTAAAGTGAGGGTATAAAAGGGTGGTGAGGATATTACACTACAGTGAGGGTATACAAATAAACTAGAACGCGAAAGACCCTGTATATGAACTATGATGGCACTAGTGTAGACATAAATGTGTTCTCTTGAAAAATCCACAAAAACAATTACAATTTGAAAGAATGGAAGCCAAAATTGTCTGAGTGTTTATCTCACTATAGTGGAGGAGGTCATGGACCATTTACTACGGGCCAAAACTGTAACACATCAGAGGCCTACGTATGTTCTGAGTAAATCAATTTTAGGACATTCAAAGATATTTGTTCAACGTCCTTCTGTCCGCTTGTCTGTTTGCTTGGCTAGTGCGTACGATAACTCTCGAAAGGAGTATCCGATAGAATTCAAATTTTATATATGGTAATATTTATACCCTCACTTTAGTGGAGGAGGTTACATCTCATTTGCTACGGGCCAAAAGAAGTTAAGGATTAACTAAAAATTGTGTATGTGATAATATTTTTTTCTCTCTCAGGAAAGTTCGATGAACTTCTATAGCACTTATCCGAATCTCTTGGTATAGTTATAATTTCTCTGTCGATATCAGCTAGGAAAAATGGGCGAAGTGTCCCGCCCTTTTTATGCCACACAAAAAAAAAACATTTTGTACAAAAAGTGTAATGCTTTTATAGTACCTACAGTCCCGTAAAAAAATTGGCATTATTGCCACACCCCTTTTGTTACCACCCACGAAAAATCGCCAAATCATACTAAAATTAAATGGCTCATAACGGTAATACCACTTCACATAAACGCGTACAATTCGGTACGGTGCAAGCATCTAGTGTTCAGCGCAAATATCCGTATTCGTCCTACCATTTCTGGTAAATTCTTAAAAGATTGAAGAAAATGCTATCCAAAATATTTTTGGCAAGTTTTTCTAATACAAGAGAGTAATTATGGGAAAAATGGACGTTTGGCCAAAATTCATCGCCCTCCAAATTGGATAGTCCTTAACCGATCTCGTTAAAATTTTGTGACATAACTACTATCTAATAGGACTAAAGGGAATGAAGATAAAGTTAAAGTCAAACAGTCAAGACAACAACCCTTGTGAATAAGTGTTATACTGACATCCATAGTCAAAGTTAAAGTCAAACTGACTCTAAAGTCAAAGTTATAGTCAAACTGACTGTATAGTCAAACTTATTGTATATTCAGCATAAATATGGTAATTTTGATATGGTTCCTTCTATGAATTCTACGGTTTGAACAAATATATATATGAGAGATGACTAAGCAATTTTTTTACAAAGCTATGCCGCAGTACAATGATACAAAATTGCAGTTCATCGGTATGAAAATTATGACAATTTTGAGACATTTTTTGTCCCCCACAGCTAAACTATAGTATGTGAATGGGATCTAATCGTTGTTCAGGATAGCTGAGAGGGAGTACAATAATACAAAAATGCAGAAATATTAGGATGTGCGTCAAAAAAAAAGTTAATTGAAATTGACAATCGGTATATAACACTATGCAACAAAATTTTTGTCTAAGGGATGTGGATAACAGTTTCGCGTGCAATTAGGTGTCACAAACACGAAAAAAATATAAAAAAAAAAAATTTTATGGTAAATTTTTTTTTTAATTGTTATTTTTTAAATTCCAGCTTTCCAGGAATGTACCATTCAGTATTTGGACCAAAATTTAAGTATAAGTCTGATTGAGCCGTGTTATGCCTCAAATTAAAGGGAATTATGAGGGCTACATATGCTGCAAATATCGCATTCACGTAGAATATTTGGTTTAGTAACAGTCGTCAAAAATATGAGAAAAAACACTTTTTCCTGGTACAAAAAAAAACATAAAAAATAGGAAAAAAAATCGAAAAAATATTTTATCACATTTTTAGGAAGCCAGCATACTAACGAAGAAAACACTGTCAATCTATGGATAGATGTAAAAGTTATGAGCCATTTTGAAAATGTTAGGGAAATTCAAAAATATCTTGTTTCATATTTTTTTAGTTTTTTAATGATGTTTTTGCTTATATTAAATGCGTCATATGTGAGAGAGACATATAAGAGACATTGCACTTGCATTTTATTTTATGATGATTGATGTCAGACATTATAAAATTATAGAGAGGACGAGGTTTTATGGCCGTTCGTAACCCTCCATAAAACATGATATGCAATGTGAGAGCTATATTGAATGAGATCCGCTCAGATAGAGAGTCATTCAACAATATTTGTGGTTTTTTATTTATGAGGTTTCTATTCAGTTACGCCTTTTAGGGGCATGGACATCCCAGTCGTATATACAGGTTGTAAAATTTTATGTACGCAATACAATGTAGTACGCGGCAGTCTTGAAAATATTGGGTGTCTACTTTCGAAGTAAACTATATGTCAGCTACAGGTACTGCAACTTATGGACCTTAAACCCGGAATTTATGAATGAAATTTCTTATTAATAAATTACTGTAATTCAGCGCCTTAAAGAGATAAGTCGATTTTCTGAAAAATATTACAAAGTTATATTTCGAAGAATGAGTAAAAGGCAAAGAACTTTTAATGTATAAATGATTCCGACAACATCTGCAGAAAATACGTAATTAAAAAACGTGCGTTTAGTAAAATAATAGAAGAAATATATGTGTAATATTTTGGTATACGAGTTAAAAATATGTTCGAACAGTGGACACCTAGTATTTTGTGTAATTCGTGCCATGTAAATCTTACTCGATGGACAAGTGGAAGCATGCAGTAAGTACTTTACAATTAATGTATTACAATGTTTTGTGGAATAAAACGTTTTAATTTTAGACTTCACGTGGAATTTGGAATGCCAATGATTTGGAGACAATCATTCATTCACGATACGGACTGCTAGCCCCAGATGTTAACATATCCTATTATAGAGTCCGTGATATACCTTACAAACAATTTTATACAACTGTGGATAACAGATGCTTTTGCAAGGACATTCCCGGATTGTTCGAGGAACTTTATTTATTTATTCAAAGGAATGGCGGTTACTTGTTTACAGCAGTAAAGAAAGTTTGAAAGCAGTGCTTTTATGCAACGGAAATCGGAAATCGTCGATTCCAATTGCTCAAGCTGTCAACACTAAGTAATCATACGAAACAATGACTGCAAAATTTGTTGCGATTTAAAAGTAGTTGGTATGTTATGCCTCTGGGATAGCCGATATTTTTTAATCACTGCATTAAGCTGGAGCTCTTTAAAAATTTTGTAAAAGCCTTCAGGAAAGATGGCAATTCACTCTCATAAAAGTTTATTTAAAAGTCTTTGTTTTCAAAAAATCGAAGAAGGAGTTTTTGATGGGCCTAAAATAAGGAAACTGATGAAAGATGTGAATTTCGAATCATATTTGACGTCGGATGAAATTGCAGTATGGAGGTCGTTTAAGCTTGTAATTTCAAATTTCTTTTGATCCAGTAAAAGCCCGCACTATGAAACAATGATTAATGATTTGCTAAAAAATTATGAAAAAATTGGTTAGAAATATATATTTTTTATATTTATGTATATAACACATATGCATGTATTCTTCCAACTTATTTTACGCTTTATGTATTCCAACAGGTGTAAATATGTCCCTCAAAATTCATTTCTTGCATTCTCATTTAAACTTTTTCCCCGAGAATTTTGGCGACGAACATGGTGAAAGCTTTCACCAATAATTGAAGCGGCGTTACCAAGGGCACTGGGATGAAAGAATGATTGGAGATTATATTTGGTTCCTCATTAGAGAAACCGATTCCGAAATCTACATACGTCAACAAAGAATTCACAATTACTTCTAATGAAACTTGTTCATGTAAATAAACTCAAATGTACATAATATAAATAAAAGTAATAAATAAAATCGCTATTTAAACAGAAATTTAAAAAAAAAGATTTTTTGAAATTCTCTTACCTCTACCAAAAGGGCTATAATTTCTGCATTTATCCATAGAAAAAATTAAATAAAATATTTTTTTCTATTATTTATGTTTTTTTCTCCCAGGATTTATTTATTTATTTTTTTTTTTTTTTTGAAAAAAATCTACTATTTCCAATTTGTTTATTGACTGTTACTAAACCACTGTTTCTAAGTGAAAGAGATAGTAGCAGCATTGGTAGCCCATATTAATGTTCGGGCATATTCTCCAAATATTATAGTGCAAATACTAAGGGTACCTTCGACGATAATAGTATCTATAATAACAACTTTTTTTAAAAAAAAATTGCCCATAAAACAATTTTTGGTTTTGATTTTATATAACAGTATGCCACAATATATACAAAAAAATAATTTTTAGGTCTAGGAAAGAAAAAAAAATTTTTTGTTGCGTAGTGTAATTAGTGATAATTTTAAAATTTTGCATTGTTCCCCACAAATAAACTACGATATGTCAATGGGATCTAATCATTGTGCAGGATAGCTGAGAGGGTGTACAATAATACAAAATTCCAGAAATATTAGGATGTGCCTCAAAAAAACAAGTAAAAGCGTTAAGTTATATACCCTCCACCAAGGATTGCATTCAATTTTATTACTGGAATCTTTGGATATGGATCTTTGGATATGGAGCAAATCATGAAATAAGAATGTTATGTGGCCAGGATGAAAATAAATCCCCCTCAATGCCGGTGGGAGATACCTTAACTTATATACTGGAAAATAATCTGCCAAAACCGCAATATTCGCAGGTACACAATACTTAATTTTCTAATCATAAAAAAGTTTTAAAAGGTGAAACTAAGTGCAGACAAAACACAATAATAACACAGTGCGACAGTCCAAAAACCAAAAATCGCGATATTATTTTTCTTGTGGGTCTTGGCGAGTAAAACAAGGTTTGTTCTATGAAATTTGCCGGACACCCCCAAAATCCGTATTTTCTATATCTAAATCTTAACCACATTTAATAGGCTTCGTGAAAGAGTGAAAGAGTGCGTTGCGTCAAATTTTATTTAAATTGCGACATGCAGTTTTAGAGCAACTTAAGATTGACAGACGGTCGGACATGGTTATATCGAATCTGTTAGTGATGCTGAGCAGAGCGGTATACCTAAAGGTGGGCCTAGCTAGCACCGCAGCGTGTGGTAGGGTAAAAATAGAGATAAAGAATTAAACAAAAAAATAACAAATGTGACATAAATGGTTCAACCAAAGATATTGAAGAGCGATATTCAGCTTTGTCGTCGAGAAAATCAGTTTTTTATGGCTTATTTAAAGATTCCGAATTACGCCATAACCGGTTGCGGTAGTACACTATTTCCGATGACTTGGCATGAATTGTGCAATACACAGTGGGGGAGAGTCTAAGCTCTCTTGACAGTTAATGGAATGGTTGCCACAAGTACACAACTAAAGTTGGCGTCACGTCTTTTCTGTGTTCCCTTTTAAGTGACTTTTAGCTGTATAACAGTACTTTGTTGCCGCTGAGATGAATGTTGTAGTGGGTTTAAGGTGATGCTTTGAGACATTGATTCCTATGAGGCATTTGGGTAAATATCGCAGACTGAGGAATAGAAGTAAAACTCATATAAAACACAGTAACTAACGAACTGCTAAATTGACGCAAAGTAAGTCTAAGATTATAATATGTAGGAGGAAAACTAAATAATATATGTGTTTTGATAAGCTTCATTTAAGTCCTTGAATATGGTATGAATATTGCCAATCGTTGATAGTCAATTTTATTAATACATGTTATGACTTTTCACCATATACCCAAACCTCAAAGAAGGTCTGCTTGGAATCTCCACCATGAGAGCTGATTTTGCAGCGTACAACTTTCGTCTGTAGTAGTCAATTCCATAACGAAGATAGCTGCCACTTCCACTGAAATGATAAAAAACACGTACTAAATTCTCTCGCTTGCCCCTTGAACGAAACGAATGTTTCCCCAATAGCGAGTTGTGCTGCCATGTGAAACCATCAGCAACTTGGTAATGACCTGGGAAAGAAGGTGTACACTGTACAGAGAGAGAGAGAGAAAGGTGTGTTGCGGCCGCAGTATGTTGACTGCCTAAGTTTTTACCACTCTTGGTACGTGCGGAGAAAGTGAATTAGTTTTGGTTTAAAAAAGCAAACAAAGCAAAAACAGAACAACCAACCAAAACTTCAGCCATACAATTAAACCGCAAAAACAGGAGGCACAAAAGTCAAAGGGAAGGAATAGGCTTGGGTGCGGTCTATGTTTGCATAAGTAAAATTGTTCATGACACAAAGAGAGACGATGGTTTGATGTTGAAACATGTAATTTATAAATACCCTAATCGTTCTATGATAGTTTATTTGATAAAAACTCCAGATACATAATGTGGTTGTTATGGTTATCTACTATCTATATAGGTTATACAGAACATTTATTGCACACTTTCCAATTAATAAGCAACAAATCAATGAAAATCCAATGTGACCCAGTGTGAACAAACTTAAAATTTGCAAATAGATCTTCGGCCACTGAATCAGTCTACCGAATGATGTTAAGACTCCCAGAAGATGTTTTGTTGAGCTTATGTTTAAGACAGCATATCGACACCAGAAATGCCCAAGGGCGTAAACCTCAAAAAAATTGTATTTTGATTGAATTTGGTACATTGGCTAAACTACATGTCTCTACAAAATCTTAGACTTCCACGTCCAAAAATCACGATTTTATTGAAGAAATTCGAAAGGGCGTAATATCAAGTGTTCGTTTTTAAAAAGCACAAAAGGCGTAACCCACATTGTATTAAACAGAATTCGTTTTAGAGGTATGCTTCCTTCGGCAATGTTTCTTATTATGATCCCTAGAATACGATTTTCACTGAGCAATGGGCGATTTTTAAATCGACCCGCCCTATTGTACATTCTATAAATTTTGTCTTTATCTTAAAGGTATCCAATTTTTATAAAATTTGTATAAGTAGGGGGGGGGGCTACATGTAAATCGTAACAGATTTTTTCCAATGTTGCACAGTGTGAGGAATTCCAAGAAAAATAAAACATTTCTGCCGTTTCTTCGTAACAGATTTTTTCCAATGTTGCACAGTGTGAGGAATTCCAAGAAAAATAAAACATTTCTGCCGTTTCTTAACCAGACAACTGATTGCGACCAAACTTGGCATGTTTGTAGGAGAGGTATTAGAGAAGTTAAGTTTTGAGTTAATTGCGGCCCTGCAGCTCCGCCTCTGTAGCTTTCGTATTTTTCTTCGGATTCATATTTTATTATTTTATGAATGTTATGCACCTAACAGTAATCTTATATAGTTTCCGAGATATCTGCACTTGAAAATTGAATTTTTAATTTTTCCCACACCCTGTGCTAGTATTTTATAGATATCGAAGCAGAATATGCACCAATTTTATCCGTTTAAACACGTCTAGATTAGCAACAAAATTTCCTATATAAAGAAAAAAATTGGTTCGACATACCCAAAAGGACAAAAGTTAATGCCACTTGAATTATATTTTCAAAAAAAATAAAAGTTTTGTAATTTTTTAGGAAAAAATCATATGTGGTATTTTCGGGTATTATAAGAAGTAAGTTAAAAAAGGGATAACATATTTACTATCATCTTCAAGGAAATTTTCCTCAAAGAAAGAACGGGTCAAAAATATTCACGGGTATTGTTACCAAGCTTCTCCAATTTACACCATTTTTTACACAAATTTAAACAGTAAGCCACATTTTCTCCAATTGCAAAGCTAAAATGTTAAAACTGTTGGCATATTTATATGTGACTAGCGGACCCGGCGAACTTCGCCTCGCCCCAATTTAACGCCTTCAGATAAACTCCAGAGTGATAATAAAACACAGATAGTTAAAATTTTAATGCGATTTGTTTAAAAGGTGATAAACAACAAACAACGAAGACAGAAGACAGGCAACGTACAGATGACCGTGCGAAAAACAGGGAAATTCGAGATTAATTCCACAGACTTCCTACGATTTGTCTTGAGATTTATTGATTGTCATCGTAAAAGCCAATCGTACAGGGAACTGAATCCGCTTGAATTGGAATGAAAGATCAGTTGGAATAATCGGAATTCGTTGGATAAGGACTTCCTCTCCTTTGAATTTTCCCTTGATGATCGTCGCCTGAATCACATTGTCCATCAGTTTCATAATGGACAACCGCGAACTATGCACAATTTCGGATGATTCAGATTCCGCAACATGATTATGATCGATTCCACCTTCAGCTGTAAATTATGCGGCGGAGATCCTGGCACATCAAGCGAGTTCGATTTTACTTTGAATAATAAAATTCATGCTATCGACGTCCTTATTCTTCGCTGCTAATATTGCCCGTTCACTAATCTAATCGAGATTTGGAAACACTTTGGTGATGAGTTCCTCGTTCGACGATGTGAACTCGCAAAAATTTGCCGGGAACAATATCAATGCAGTGGAAACATCAACAGTAATTTGGCCATTGCCGATCGTAATGCTTGTACCGTTTGTCGATGTGATACGCGAAATCAGTGTAACAATACGCAAAACTCGAATGAATTGCAGCAAGAAAAATAGCACATACTCGTACATATGTTTAATAGAAAACTTTTTTGTTTAATAGAAAATTAATAAAAAAAATTGGATTCAAAAAGAGAGTAGTAGATAGGGACAGTAGGAATTTCGCAAGAAATAGCAATTTTCGATTTTCCCAATTTTCCGACTTTTTTCCAAAATTTTCTTGTGTATTCTTCTTATTTGGCCGGAGACCTGTCCGAATTGGTGCTAATCACCGAAATCGGTCCAGGCGTTCTCGAGTTATAAGCGTAGTAACTAACATCACTTTCTTTTATATATATAATAAGATAAGGTGTTGTAAGTTGAACTGCAAAGGGAATGTGAAACCCGGCTTTTAGTATTCCCCGTGAAATTCCCCATATTCATTGTGTAAATACATATATCTGTGCGAATAAATTACATTAATATATCAATATTTATTGTACTGTTTTTAAGAATTTTGCGCGAAATTATAAAAGAGATTAAATAGTTCACTAAAGTAGAAAGGTATTAGAAATAGTTTGGATCAATATAACACATCTTTGAAGACCTCAGATAATATTAACACACACAAAATTTAAAGCCCATAGGTTTTTCCTTTCGAGACATAATATGCTTACCAGACAGACGATCGGATGAACTTAGCCAAGTCGACTTAGCATATTTTGGAATGAAGGTATGTTTCAAATAATTCCCAGCCCTGCAAAGTGTGAGTATTACATATTCGCTGCGCCCCTTTCACTATGAATGACCTACTTCCTAATGTACGCCTGTTATCATTTTCCTATCAATGTTTTTGCTTTAATATGAGATTAGGAGCATGCAATATCAAGGAAAAGTAGGGTGAAATGTTTCCAATATAACAGCATGAAGTTGTGGGTATCTGTATGTGTGTGCGTGTGGACCGCTGTCCATATTCCACAGATATTTGAGAAGCTTTTCTAAGATTAGCATAATGAAGATTTTACCAATGAGTATGACAAAGGGCTGCCTGTCATTCAAATCAAAATAATGCAGCAGCAGAAGCAAAAAGAGCATAACAAGGATATGTCGCACAGAGAATTATGGGAATACATTCCAGGTAATACTAATCGTATTAATTAGGATTGTGATTCACATTTTGAGATTGCCATCTTACATGTACATTTGTGTTTAGAGTTAATCTGTCAGTGGTTTAATTAATTTGACGTTAAAAAGCATTGACAGGATGACCAAGAGCTGAAGCAAAATATGCTGTGATTATTCCTGTCGACTTGTCAGTATTGTAAAGCCGTAAACACAATATATATCGATGTGTTTGTTAATAAATTTTTTTTGAGGTGGGATTACTGTCAACCACAGACTCGCAAATTTGAGTGAATAACAGTTTTCAGTGTTATAAAGCAAAATGGAGCCATTGACAAACCATGAACAACGGTATGCGTTTCGATAGGACGCCAATTGACATCACAGCACAAAAAATTAATTATATGAGGAGTCGGGTGACCTACTTTTTATTTTGAAACCTTCATAACTTTTTTGTTTGTGACTAAAAATAAATGGTGTTAAGGCAAAAGTTTCATGGTTTTAAGGAGTCTTTGAGGTCGTAATGAGAAATAGGCGTCATATGGATGCAAGAAACGAAATACAGGACTTCGTAGTAAAAAGTGATCAAAGGGCAAAATTGAGCCATTGACAAACCATGAACAACGGTATGCGATTTCTTTGTTTACAAATTGCCTTTGAATAATCTTACATAATATATAATCTCGACCCATACTATTGTCTCAACTCATGTTGGTCAACAGGAGTTAATCGGGTAGGTGACACGATGGAATCTGTGGTATGTTCGATCAGACGAATTTGTTGCAGTCACGATTGACCGAAGACTGATTAGACAAATCTGTCTTTGTTCACAAATTGCCTTTGAATAATCTTACATAATATATAATCTCGACCCATACTATTGTCTCAACTCATGTTGGTCAACAGGAGTTAATCGGGTAGGTGACACGATGGAATCTGTGGTATGTTCGATCAGACGAATTTGTTGCAGTCACGATTGACCGAAGACTGATTAGACAAATCTGTCGTAGTAACGATCGACCGAATCTATCCTAGTAACGATCGACAGAAGTCGTCGAAGTAACGATCAGCCGAAGCTGTCGTAGTAACGATCGACCGAAGTTTCGTAGTAACGATCAGATCAAGCTGTCGTAGAAAGAACCACACGAAGTCGTCATGGTAACGATCGGTCGTACTGTCGATCAGACGAATTTGTCGTAGCAACGATCGACCGAAGCTGTCGTGGAAACTATCGGACGAATATGTAGCAGTAACGATCAGACGAAGCTGTCGATGTAACGATCGACCGAAGTCGTCATGGTAACGATCAGTTGAATATGTTGTACTATCGGTCTATCGTAATAACAATCCACACAAGTCTTCGTAGTAACGAACAGACTAATCTATCGTAGTAACGATCTGCCGAAGCTGTCAAGGGGTAGTTCTAGCCTTCCATTGCCGGTTCTCACTGTACTCCCTCACCTACCAGCCACCACGGCTGACGACCTAAGTCCTCCTGTCAACCAAACTTCGACGCCTTATCTGTATGCAAACATGAGTTTGTTGAGAATTAATTCCATATACACTTTAAACCATATGCACCAAAAACCTACACCGTCTTGTTACTACTAGACCATGCGTTGGCTGGCTGCTGATTGCTTGGCTGCGTTTATCATACTCGAATATTGGCACATTAGCTAATGAGTGGGGGTTAGAAGACTGTACTGTATGGTTGGTTGTCTCTTGTATGAGTACGGTGACCATTATTTCCATTAGTGTATAGTGTACACATTTTTATGATTTGCTTTAATTTTATTTGAAAACAATAAACCTAATTTATTTTAGTAATTACATGGATAGAAGCTAAAAAATATAAATTGAAATAAATGACAAGTTAGAAAGTATCAGTCGGGTAAACCGACTAAGTAATATGAAATACACGAAATAATCTGTCAGTTTCTATGGGAGGTACCAGAGGGGGTTTAACAAATACTCCTATTTTTCGCTAAACAGTAGATACTTCATATATATTGCACGGTACCGAATTGTATGCATTTATGTGCATACCAGTGCAGTTATGATCTATCCAAGTTTGGTATGATTTGGCCATTTTGTGTGGGAGGTACCAAAAGGAGCGTATAGATAACGCCCATTTTTCATATAGTACTTTAACAATATTAAACTGTGAACAATTTTGTTGTATTTTCGTGTATTAGTACTCACGCTATAAGCCCTTAACTTTCAGTATAAAATGGTACATTTGTGTGGGAGGTACAAAAAGGGGCGTGGCAATAACCCCCTTTTTTCACTGGCATTACATTGTACAAAATTTCAAGTATTTTTAAGCAGTGGTATCAAAGTTATAAGCTGTTAAATTTTGGTTAAAAATGGTCCATTTGTGTGGAAAGTACCAAAATAGGCGTGGCAACTTCGCCCATATTTCACTGGATTGCAGGTACTATCAAACCATTACACTGTTCAAAATTTCCAGTCTTCGTATGCACAGGTATTCAAGTTATAAACTCTAAACTTTCGGTGCGAAATAACGGGTGATCCAAGTGGATATACTTTTTCAATAGCATGGAAAGACTTACGCCTGAACAACGTTTACAAATCGTTCAACTTTATTACGAAAATTCACGTTCTGTGAGGAATGTGTTTCGTGCACTTCGCTCAACTTATGGTCAATTTAATCGGCCTACTGAGCGTACTATTCGCAACACCATCAACCATCTTGAGACTCAGCATTCATTATTGGATAATTTTCGACCGAATAGATCACGTCCAGCACGCAGTGAAGAAAATGTAGCGGCCGTATCTGAGAATGTACACCAATACCGTGGAGAGTCGATATGGAACGTATGGAACGACTTGGCGCATTTTACGTAAATATCTTAAATTGAAAGCATACAAAATACAGCTTGTGCAAGAACTGAAGCCGCCCGACATTCCCAAGCGACATCGCTTCGCTCTATGGGATCTTGAAAAGTTCCAAGAAGATCCGACGTTTTCGAGCCAAATTTTGTTCAGCGACGAGGCCCATTTCTTCGTCCCCATTCCGGGACGAAGAGCAACCTGAAGAGATTCAAGAGCTGCCACTTGATCCAGAAAAACAACGGTTTGGTGTGGTTTGTGGGCCGGTGGAATCATCGGTCCATATTTCTTCAAAAATGATGCCTGAAATTGAAGCTCGACATTTTATCTCGGCGACATTTGGTTTCAACAAGACGGCGCCACTTCCCACATATCGCAACAATCAATGGATTTATTCAGAGAACACTTCGGTGAGCGGATAATTTCACGTTTTGGGCAGGTCGATTGGCCACCAAGATCGTGTGATATCACACCGTTAAACTTTTTCCTGTGGGGATATGCAAATTACGCCCACTTTTAACTGAACTATAGGTACTATAAAAGCATTACACTGTACAAAATTTCAAGTATTTGCATGAAGTGATATTATTGTTATAAGCAGTTAACTTTTGGTGCAAAATGGTCCATTTGTGTGGGACATACCAAAAGGGGCGCGGCAACTTCGCCCGTTTTTCCCGAGGATAATATTATGTGTAGAATCTCATAGGATTCAAATAAGTAGATCATAAGTTATTAAATAATCAATAATTCACTAAATATTAACCCTTTGTGGGGGAGGTACAAGAAGGAGTGGACCAATATGTCCCATCTTCGATGTGCTACACTTTTGGCCCATAGCAAATAATTTATACCCTCGTATCACTAAAGTAAGGATATAATTTTCAAAATATCGATACATTTTCATTCAAAATAGGTCACTTTCATCAAAATCGGTCCAGCCATTTTAGAGTCCATAAGTAACATACACCCCAAACACACACACATATATAGGGTTGCCCATATTCGACGGACCCATGTTTTTTTTGGGCCCATTCCAATCGACGAGGCTTGTCCGCAGGCAACAATCTTTGCGTCAATTGAATTTTGTACGGGAACAAATGCAAATCAACGCGAATAATCCGTTGTAAAGTGGACCGAGCCATGCCCAACTGCTGAGAACGGCGTTTTTGGGATGTTCTTGGGGACCTCTCAACACTGGCTCGTACGGCAGCGATATTCTCGGCCGATCGCCTTGGTCGACTTTTATTTGGCCTCTTCGGATTAGAAAGAGCCTCACCAGTCGAAAATTTTTCGTATAAACGCTTAATGGTGTTCTTAGAAGGCGCACTTCTCACATTTTTTAATATTTTAAAAGCACGTTGAGTTTTCACAATTGACTTCTTCTGTTGAATGTAAATTTCAACTATTTCGCGTGGCGTGTATTGTTCCATGGTAAAAATCTGCTTGGACTGACGCTTCAAACGCGGTATATCATTAAGCGATCTGACATCTCTGTCAAAAGTTATGGCGTTGCCAGATGGGTCCGTCGAATATGGGAGACCCTGTACACATCCATTTTTATATATACCCTGCAGAGAAATTGGAAACAGTCTCTGAAAAGGACCTATTCTGAGCTGGTCCAAAACGGACTAGATCCAGACTACAGCAAATGTAATGGAGCCAGAATCAGTTGAGTGCAAAAAAATCACAAGAGAAATCAAGGAAATCTGCCTAGGCAGTGTTGCTTTTGTTTGATTTTGTACAGCGTGAACATTGTTCGTGTTTTTTCGTTTGCAATGAAATAGTTCTAAGTGTTTACCGTTAGGAATTTATGGCGGTGCTTGTCATTTCAGTCTTGTGTGCATTGTTAAGTGGAAATTTCATGTTTCCCTTTTCTATGAATTAAAATAATTTAATTCCATTTTCAATGAATTTTTATAAATATTATAAAAATAACCAGTAAGGAAAAGCAGAAAGTCGGGCGGGGCCGACTATATAATACCCTACACCTCCCTAACAATGCGATAAGGGTCATTGCCATAATAATTTGGAATAATTGGTTAATGGGTAGAAACATATTATCTAATTCTGAAATGATAATTGCTAAATTAAGCTAAATTAAGCAAATTGAGAAACATCTTTCTGGAAAATTTTAATGATCGGAAGTAAAATACAACTTCTATAGCGGTTTAATACCAAAGCAGGAGGAACATATATATGGAGCTTTAATATAAATCTGAACCGATCTTCCCTGAATATTTATTCATGTAAAAAGACCCCCTTCTGTCGAATTTCGTACTGATCGGATATAAAATACAGTCTCTACAGCGCTTACATGTCAAATCGGGGGTAACATATATATGGGAGCTATATCTAAATCTGAACCGAATTTCTCAGAGTTTGGCAGTATTCCTTCATGTAATAAGAAACCTCTTTCTGCCGAATGTCGCACTGATCGGATATAAAATACAGTTTTTACATCGCTTACAGGTCAAATCGGGGGTAACATATGTATATATGGGTGTTATATCTAAATCTAAACCGAGTTTCTCCGAATTTGGCAGTATTCCTTCATGTAGAAAGAAACCTCTTTTTGCCGACTTTCGCACTGATCGGATATAAAATAACATTTTTACAGCGCTCACATGTCAAATCGGGGGTAACGTATATATGGGGGCTATATCTAAATCTGAACCGATTTCTTCCAAATTTAAAAGTGTTCATTCATATAATAGGAAACCTCTATCTGACGAATTTCATACTGATCGGATATAAAATACAGTTTTTAGAGCGCTTACATGTGAAATCGGGGGAAACATATATATGGGGGCTATATCTAAATCCGAACCGATTTTCTCTGAATTTGGCAGTATTCCTTCATGTAATAAGAAACCTCTTTCTGCTGAATTTCGCACTGATCGGATATAAAATACAGTTTTTACAGCGCTTACATGTCAAATCGGAGTTAACATATATATGGGGGCTATATCTAAATCTGAACCGATTTTCTCCGAATTTAGCAGTATTCCTTCATGTAATAGGAAACCTCTCTTTGCCGAATTTCGCACTGATCGGATATAAAATAACATTTTTACAGCGCTTACATGTAAAATTGGGGGTAACGTATATATGGGGGCTATATCTAAATCTGAACCGATTTCTTCCAAATTTAACAGTGTTCATTCATATAATAAGAAACCTCTTTCTGCCGAATTTCATACTGATCGGATATAAAATAAAGTTTTTACAGCACTTACATATCAAATGGGGGTAACATATATATGGGGGCTATATCTAAATCTTAACCGATTTTAACCGAATTCAATAGGGATCGTCATTGGGCCAAAAAAAAGATATGTGTAAAGTTTCGTCGAGATCGGACCATAATTGCGACCTGTACTTTGATTACAACAATACATGCACAGACGGACAGACGGACAGACAGACAGACGGACATAGCTAAATCAACTCAGAAAGTGATTCTAAGTCGATCGGTATAATAAAAGATGGGTCTATTTGTTCTCCTTTTGGGTGTTACAAACAAATGCACAAAGTTATAATACCCTGTACCACAGTGTGGTGTAGGGTATAAAAACCAATCAATATATATTTCCTTTTTATTTCTTAAATTTTTTTCATAATAAAGGCAAGCTGATAATGTTTCTAGACTGGTCCATAACCAAGAGAGCATGAACTAATTCTACATAATATCTTCTATTCTAGGAAGAATCAATTGTCCCCGGCTACATTCGTTTGAAAAAATGGTATTAAAATAAGTTAAAGGCCACACAATTTCCAAATTTTTAAAACTATACTGAAACAATTGAGATCCAATTTTCGCGGGTTGAGCTCAAATATGCGGTGCATCCTCTTCATTTTGGCATATCGCGGTATACAACGCGAACTAGCTAATTCAGTAAAATTGATTTGAAGCCTGAGATCTGTATTATCGTATATAACCAAATCGACCGCAATATCTTAAGCCGCAAAAAAATGTTGCCATATTTTATATAGATTCACAGAAATTTTAATTGCTTTTTATCCCCTCTCCTTAGAGATAAGGAGTGACCTAAGACCCTAAGCATGTTCGGCGGAAATCCGTTTTGGGTAATTTTAAGTTATTTGAGCATTTTCCGTCCGTCCGCCTGTCTATCTGCTGGCTGGTGTGCACGATAACTCTCGAAAGGAGTAACCGATTTACTTCAAATTTGGTATGCGGATATTTTTTTTCTATCTCCGGCTATGTTCGAAGATTGGCCATATTGGTTCACTCCTTCTAGTACCTCCCCCACAAAGGGTTAACTTTTAGTGAAATATTGATTATTTAATACCTTCTATACTACTTATTCGAATCTTCTGAAATTTCATACATAGTATTAGTTTGTTAGTCGCTAACACGTCAAGAAAAATGGGCGAAGTGGCCACTCTCTTGTTGGTACCTCCCACACGAATGGACCATTTTGCACCAAAAGTTAACTGCTTATGGTTTTAATATCAGTTCATACAAATACTTGAAATTTTGTACAGTGTAATGCTTTTATAGTACCTAAGGTCCAGAGAAAAGTGACCGTTATTGGCACACCCCTTTTGGTACCTCCCACACAAAGGGACCATTTTGTGCAAAAGTAAACAGCTTTTAACTTTAATACCAGTACATACTTCAAGGTTATTAAATGCAATTTAAATTGAAAATAATTAAATTAAAACAAAAAAATTAATAAATTTACGAATATATTTTTGGGACTCAAGTCGGTTTATCCGACTGAACTTTCTTACTTGTTTAGAAGTTGTTTTGAAAAAAAATCTTAAAAAATAGATACCATAATTTATTCACTTCCAAACTCACTAAAGACGTCTAAGAACGTGGCTTTGAAAATTTAAAAAAATCGATTGGTGTAATCATGTTTGAAATCAAATCTAAAAAATTAAAAAGGTAAATACTTTAAAAATTGTTATGGGGTGTTACAACAGTATTTTCAAAACAGGTTATAGTACGTCAAAATTGGTCAAGGATTTCAGGAGTTACAAGCGACTGAATGAACAAACCATTTTCAAAAAATCGAAATTCCGCCATCTTTAAATTGCTCATAACTTTTGTAAAAAATTTTCTGATATTTTTTTTGAGACACGTATAAAATATTTTTAGGAGAAGTATACATACACAAATTGTCGAAGAAATCAAAGCTAGTGATGTCAAAAATGGTACCGTGTGACATGAAATGGCTCATATGTATAATCATCCCGACCCTAACAGAATGTGAATGTGTTACTGTATTTCGTCGCTTTTTTACACTATTGTCGCGTCGTATGTGACCAGCAGATGTCAGATGTTTTAAGTGGGGTTTTGCATGTCATCAATCAATTACATTGAATAACCTCATCAACAGCTATGCCATCATCTGGAAACATTTTCTTTAAGACTCATTTAATTAAATCAATATCTTTAAAAGCCTAACATAAGAGCCTATTAATACCCCAGAGGGACTAGTGCCACCACTTTTCAATTTAAACACTCTCACAAAAACGGCATTGCCGTAATGCAACAACAACAAAAAACATAACTCCAAAAGTTCAGTGACTCAGAACCAACAAGAGCAGCCAAAGAACAAAAAGTTAACACTCTTGTTGTTGGCTTGATGATGTTTAGAAGCCTAAGCTGCAGAACAATTGTTAGAGAAGTATTAGCCCAGGAGCAGAAGCATTCAGCAATGTCCTATGAAGGCAGCCACGCAGTCAGGCTGGCTGAATGGCATCAACAACATCCATCTATTCCCAGCAGTTACCTCTGTGAAGTACTTAAAAAGTCAAGTTAACACAATTTTAATCCAATTAATTGCCAACATAACCCTATCGTAAAATTAACAGTCTTTGAGATGATTCCCTTTGCCATGGGGTACAGCCAGGCATCAGGAAGGCAAACAGGGCCCAATACACCACATACAAACACACACTCACACACACTCCCTGGGACATCTAATCCCGATTTACTACAATACAAAACAAGAGCCACTGGAGGAACGACACGGCTGAGAGTAAGAGCAACAGCAACTACAAGAATGAGGTTTCATGCCGCAAACTTCTGCACAAATTCCACTTGGAGACGTTCGGAAGATATAAATGAAGAAAAACGATAGAGTTCACAATTACAAATGCATGCTACGCATTTGCGTATAACGTACTGATGTGGCACTATGGAACAGAGTTCTACAAAATAATAAGAAACAATTGAATTGTCTATAGAATTTTTTTATAGACTTTCCTAATGGTCAGTGCATTTAATTTCTCAAACTCCTCCTAAAAACTTAACAAGTTGTTTCCATAGGCCAACAGTTGATTTGGGGTCGGCGTATTTGGACCATGTCTGCCGTCCATCCGTCTGTCGATCTTAAGTTGTTCGTTACGTACAGGTCGCTATTTCGGTCCGATCCTGCAAAGATTTGGCAATAAGAAACCTCTCACACCTGGAAAGAACCCTATTGATATCGGTCAAAATAAGTTCAGATTTAGATATCGCTTCAAGAGTGAAATAGTTCAAAATTTAAAATTCTTGAGGTTGCCTAACAGAAATGCGAATTTGGCAACTGTCCATAAATTGATCTAAGCGAAATTCAGTTTATAAATCACTGCCACATTTCGAATTTTTAAAGTGTTTTTTATTTTTTTATTTATTACCTATCTTTTAATACGGACTTAATGTTACATATCTTGACAATTTTATATTTTGAGTTACGTCACACCTGAAGTGAGTGAACGATGTAGCCCCCATATACATATGGGCAAAAGTAAGCATCGAGAAAAAAATCCCCAAGCCAAACACGTTTGCGTTCATAAATTATCGTAAGGGACGCGAAATTTGTTTTGAATTAATATTTTTAAATAAATCCTGACAGTTTATTATTTGACTTAATGTCATCAAATGTTGAATATAATTGAAGCTATTCCTGATGTCTTCCCATACAAACCAAAAGATTTAATATATTTCAGACAGTATCCGCGATACGGGACAATGAGCAAAAACGTGCGTGTTATATCTTAATAAATAAGCTGTATGTATCGGATTTATAAATTAAACCAGTAAGGAAAGGCTAAAGTCGGGGGTGGCCGACTATATAATACCCTACACCACTCTCGTAATATTGAATAACTCTGATATATAAATTTTGTAATTCATGTATAAATTGTTTACATAAATTTACTTTTGGGACATTTTATGCTTAAATAATACCCTGTACCACAGTGTGGTGTAGGGTATAAAAACGATTGGATCTAAAGAGCCAAATCGAATGAAACATATATATGGGAGCAATAGCTAAATCTTTAGCGATTTTCTTCAAATTCGGTAGTGTTGGTTCATGGATCAAGAAACTCTACCATTCTAAATTTCAAAATGATTGGATGTAAAATACAGCTTCTACAGGACTAAAGAGCAAAATCGGACGAAACATATATATGGGAGCTATAGATAAATCTAAACCGATTTTCTTCAACTTCGGCAATGTTGGTTCATGGATCAAGAAACTCTACCATTCTAAATTTCAAAATGATTGGATGTAAAATACAGCTTCTATAGAACTAAAGGGCCAAATCGGACGAAACATATATATGGGAGCTATAGCTAAATCTTAACCGATTTTCTTCAAATTCGGTAGTGTTGGTTCATGGATCAAGAAACTCAAAATGATTGGATGTAAAATACAGCTTCTTCAGGACTAAAGAGCAAAATCGGACGAAACATATATATGGGAGCTATAGCTAAATCTTAACCGATTTTCTTCAAATTCGGCAATGTTATTTCATGGATCAAGAAACTCTTCCATTCTAAATTTCAAAACGATTGGATGTAAAATGCAGCTTCTATAGGACTAAAGGGCCAAATCGGACGAAAGATATATATGGGAGCTATATCTAAATCTGAACCGATTTTAACCAAATTCAATAGCGATCTTAACAGCTGCGAAATACTTTAAACTGCAAAATTTCAGAACGAAAAACGTGAAATTGCGACCTGTAGTCGACGAACAACTTTACATGGACAGACGGACGGACGGACGGACGGACGGACAGACATGCTTAAATCGACCCAGTTAGTGATTCTGAGTCAATCGGTATACTTTAAGGTGGGTCTAGCTGTGTTATTTTCAGGTGTTACAAATATCTGCCGTGAAACAAACTTATAATACCCTGTACCACGGTGTGGTGTAGGGTATAAAAAGAGAAGTTCGATCACATTCGTTAAATATATACTACAAAACTAGTGGTGGCGTTCCAAGTGGATTTCGATAAAGGACAGAAAACGTATGCAAACTACAGAAAACAGAAAAAATAAATTTATAATTTTATTTCAAAAATTTTTATTCTAGTTTATTTCAAATTGGGTTGTGAGCTATTCATGATTTTAGAACAAAATCGCGACTAATTTTATTGTTTCATAGTTTAATTTAATGACGTCTGCAAACTTAAAGGTCAGTGAACATTTTCTAGATAACTTATTATACAATCTCCATAAATTAATAAATTTAAGAGTATCTTCGAAAATATGACAATTTAAAATGACTCTAGAATGGTCAAAATATTTTGAACTTGAACAAGAATTGCAAATAGTGACCCCAAAAAACATGTTTTTTTTTTCAAAAAATGCACCCTCAATGTTTACTATTTTAGGATCACAGTACTTTCAAACTACTGAGATGACATCAGCGAGATATATGCCAACCGACGCGTACTGGTGAGGGCTATTATTTTATGCTTTGAAATTTATCATATCTAGAGGGCTGCTCTGGTCCTATCAAAAATTTAAAAAACAGCAAAAATGTTGCCTCAAAATGTCGGCATCTTTTAAGATGGTATCCTTTAGATATTTTGAAATTTCACGTGAGGGTGTATTTATCCCTCAAATCTGCTCTTTAGATATTGTCTTTGACAGAACGCTGCAAATATAATAGTTTATTCATAATTTGGCGAAGATTACAAGTTTTCTAGTTGGCCTCAAGCTGTTTTTTTCATGTTTTTTAATAGTGTTTTGGTCAGTAATTATTTCAGAAATGCGATTTCTTTCTGAAAGTAATTGATATGATAAATATGCGTTTATTTTATAAGGATATACTAATTTCGACACATAACTCGTAACGGCTGCGGAAATATTGAAGAGCAAACTGACGCTTCAGCAGGTTTAAAACAAATTTACTTTTGCCTATATATCGCACCTGTTCCACAAAAGGGTAACAACTCAAAATTTTTAAATTTAGCTTTTTTGTTAGAAAACAACGTAAAATGGCAATTTCTACCCAATGCGAAAAATGTCCGTTAATTTTTCTTCTTTTTCATAATAAACCAGTAAGGAAAGGCTAAAGTCGGGCGGAGCCGACTATATAATACCCTACACCACTCTCGTAATATTGAATAACTCTGATATATAAATTTTGTAATTCATGTATAAATTGTTTACATAAATTTACTTTTGGGACATTTTATACTTAAATAGTACCCTGTACCACAGTGTGGTGTAGGGTATAAAAACGATTGGATCTAAAGAGCCAAATCGGATGAAATATATATATGGGAGCTATAGCTAAATCTTTACCGATTTTCTTCAAATTCGGCAATCTTGGTTCATGAATCAAGAAACTCTACCATTCTAAATTTCAAAACGATTGGATGTAAAATACAGCTTTTATAGGACTAAAGGGCCAAATCGGACGAAACATGTATATGGGAGCTATAGCTAAATTTTAACCGATTTTCTTCAAATTCGGCAGTGTTGGTCCATGGATCAAGAAACTCTACCATTCTAAATTTCAAAATGATGGGATGTAAAATACAGCTTCTACAGGACTAAAGGGCCAAATCGGACGAAACATGTATATGGGAGCTATAGATAAATCTTAACCGATTTTCTTCAAATTCGGTAGAGTTGGTTCATGGATCAATAAACTCTACCATTCTACATTTCAAAACGATTGGATGTAAAATACAGCTTCTAGAAACTCTACCATTCTAAATTTCAAAACGATCGGTTGTAAAATACAGCTTCTATAGGACTAAAGAGCAAAATCGGACGAAACATATATATGGGAGCTATAGCTTAATCTTAACCGATTTTCTTCAAATTCGGCAATGTTGGTTCATGGATCAAGAAACTCTACCATTCTAAATTTCAAAACGATTGGATGTAAAATACAGCTTCTATAGGACTAAAGGGCCAAATCGGACGAAAGATATATATGGGAGCTATATCTAAATCTGAACCGATTTCAACCAAATTCAATAGCGATCTTAACAGCCGCGAAATACTCTACACGGCAAAATTTCAGAACGATCGGAGTGAAACGACCTGTAGTCGACGAACAACTTTACATGGACAGACGGACGGACGGACGGACATCGTTAAATTGACTCAGCTAGTGATTCTGAGTCGATCGGTATACATTAAGGTGGGTCTAGCTGTGTTATTTTCAAGTGTAAAAAAAACATCTGCCGTGAAACAAACTTATAATACCCTGTACCACAGTGTGGTGTAGGGTGTAAAAACCGTTATGACTCTCTCTGTGTTTACAGAATAGCGTCTTTAGATTCAACTAAAGAGTTACATTTTGAATTGTCTCCAAGTGTTTAAGCAAATGTGACCGTTGATTTATCATCTAAAGAGTAATATTTTTAATTGTGCTCTTTTCGACTTATAATCCGAGTAAGATTTTTCAGTTAAAAAGGTACAACTCAAAATAATACCACTATTTATATACAAACTTTTTTCATGAAAAGAGTAACAACTCAAAAAAGTTGTTATTTTTCTAAAATCAATAAAAAAAACAAAAAGGAAAATAGCGTTATTATTTTTTTCTATGATATTTTATTGCAACGACATATTATTTTTTTTGTAATATACCATTAATATTAAAGGAAACAGTTTTTGGCCTCTACTGAAATTTTTTAAATTTTGAGTTGTTTCCCTTTTGTGGAACAGGTGCGATATATTCCATCCGATTTGGGCTTTGAGTGCTACCAAATCTGTACATCACATTCAATCACTTTGAAATTTAGCATGGTGGAGTTTCTGATACTTTTTCAGATTTAGATTTACATATAGCCCCATATATATGTTCCTTCCATAACCGTCTTTTAACATACCGCAGTGTAGAAAATCTTTAATACCGGCCTAAGGCCAAAAAGATTAGAAACTGTGGTCCAATTCCGGCCGAAGGCCGGCCACGCAATAAAACTTTCGTCCCCGTAACCTTCTTTGGACATAACCGGAGAAGAAAATCTTTAATCTCTGCAGAAACCCGGTCACGCACGAGGATTGGTGGTTAATCCATCGTTGTTGGGACATATTTCATTGGGAGTTATTTCACGTACCGGGAAGATTTTCTTCATCCGAAGCTTCGATTTCGTGACTTTCTTGAATGTAAATTAGAATAGTTCTTTTTATACTATCCACCATATGATGGGGGTATATTCATATTGTCACTCCGTTTGTAACACCTCTAAATATTGATCTGAGACCCCATAAAGTATATACATTCTTAATCGTCGTAAAATTCTAAGACGATTTAGCCATGTCCGTCTGTCCGTCCGTCCGTCTGTTGTAATCACGCTACAGTCCGTAATAACAGAGCTTGGTTGATCAAGCTTGGTAGAAATATTTTTTTTGAGATTGCAAATGGGTCATATCGGTCAATGGTTTGATATAGCTCTCCTATAGAGATCGCTCCAAAATATGGGTTTTGAGCCATAGATACCACATTATTAAAGCAATTTGGCAGAAACATTGCAGTTTGTATTCTGTTTTGACAAGAATACATCAAAGCAACAATTTTACAAATCGGTTCATATTTTGTTATAGTCACTCTATAGAGGTCGCTCCAAAATATACTGTTAAAGCCATAAATACCACATTTTCTAAGTATTTTAACTGAATCTTTGCAGTTTGTATTTAATTAAGACAATAATTCATCGCATTAAACATTTTTTGCAGTTTATATTCTATTTTGGCAAGAATTCATATCAATAAAATGTATAAAAATTAAAAATTATTTCGTTGTAAATTGCAGCGTTCGATTTTTTTAATAATTTACTTAAACAAAAAGGATAGGGTGTCCAAAAAACCGATTATTTCCGAAAAGCGGTTTTCGGTTTAACCGAAATATTACTTTTTTTAAAACCCGGTTTTCGGTTATTATATTTTGTCGAAACCGGTTAACCGGTTTTTAAGCCGGTTTTTAAATAATATACAACTATCCATCACCTCAGATGGGTTAGCACAACGGAATTCAAAATTACCATAGTCGGTTAAATTTGATACCCTTGAAAACATAATATTTGATGAGGATGACTGCATATCACGCAAGCTTTTTACGAAGTATTCATTTATTTCATTAGGATCAGCTCGAATAGGTACATCGCATTTCTTACCAATGCCAATTTCCCTAATTGTCTTCCATTTACTTTTTGAATTCATCGCAGAGTTAAATTTAGTTGCGTAGTGCTGTGATTTTGCCAAACTTATTGCTTTTGTGACTTCTTTTCTAAGAGCACTGTATTCATCATATAATTGTGATGTTTTAAAGCGTTTCCAGCGTCGATAACAAATATCTCTTTTATTTATTAAGGATTTAATATGTGTACTAAACCAACATTTCCCAGTATGTTGCCTTCGTGATGTTCGTAGTGGTATAGTTAAATGAAAGAGATGTTGCACATTTTCATTTATAAATGACAGTTGTTCATCAGCAGACGTTAGAGTATATACACTGGTCCAATTAACTTTAAAAAATTCAGATTGTAACAAATCATAGTTCAGCTTACGGAAGTCATAAAATTTATGTTGTTGGGTTTCAATGCAAGTCCTAGCATCGTACGAAATTAAAATCAAATCGTGCTTAGAAAAACATGGCACGGACAATTGATCATAGAGTAGGACCTTGTTCAAGTCAGCAACAAAGAAAAGGTACAATAGTGTATTGGCGGAGGTTGTGAAATGTGTAGGATTTACCGAATTAACATTATGTAATCCAACGGATTTGAAAGAATCCAATAGATGCGATTCCGCTAAAACGTTCGAATTAAAATCTCCTGCAATAATTACGTCGTCGTATTCAACTGACAAATTTTGAATTACTATGCTTAGCGCATCATATGGCAAACTACGGTGTGGTCTGTAGACGCATCCAATAAGAATTTTCTGCATACAGTTGAAATTTCGACAAAAATGTGCTCTATTTTTTCATTGCAATTGGATTTGGCGATGATCTTACAACTAAATCCATTCTTGCAATAAATTGCTACTCCACCTGCATGTGAAAGCCGATCATTACGAAAAAAATTATACCCAGCTACGGTTATTATACTATCAGTTATTGATGTGTTAAACCAGGTTTCAGTCACACAAATTATATCGACTCCTGAATTCTGAAACAGATAGCGAAACTCGTCTATCTTATGTGCTAAACTCTGAGCATTCAAATGACATATATTTAAACCAGTGTGTTGATTCGCTATTATTCTGATCATATCCTTAATGCTATCGTTGGAACTCGGAATATAATTAACAGTCATTGTTGACAAAGAAGTACGCTATATAGGCAATGCAGAGCATCATGATATGATTTTTAACTATTAATAAAAATAAATTATATGATTTGAGTAGAACATTAACAATTATGAAGTTACAATAATACAAAAAATTAAACATTTTATGAAGTGGATAAATTATTTGTTTGTTTGTTGAATTAAACAGCTTCCGCGCCAGCGCCTTCGGCATCATTGAGGGTGGGACGAAAAAGAGATTGTAAGTCTCCAATGTCATCAATGAGAACCATTTCATCTGTAGATTTTAACTTCACGTAAATGAGACCACGTAACGAAAAGGCCGCCCATAACATGTTCTTCTTTCTTAAGTTTATCGCTTCTCGAAGAATTTTAAAGTTGGAGGATGTTAAATTTTCGTTAATAAATATATGTTGATTTGAGTCGAAACCGAGGTGTTGCAAGCAGAGTTGCATGTTAAAATTCCTTCTAAACAAAGCTAATGTTTTGAGGATAAAGTTTTTATCATAAGGTGTGTATAGTTTCACAATGATAGTACCATCATTATCAAGTTTATTTTTAACACGGTAAATTGTTTTATATTCAGGTGTGTTTATTTTTAATGTATGACATATATTTTGAAAATAGTCGTGTAAATTTTCAGAACTAGAATGTGGAATCCCATTTATTCTTAGGTCACACGAAACAGCTAAATTGTTTTGTCTATTAACTTGCGATTTTAGCGTTTTTAAAACCGCTTGAATGTCACACTCATTAATTTCAATGTTTGAGACGCGCTCATTTAGGCCTGATAAACTGTGACACATTGATGTAATTTTATTGTTTACTGTTTTAATACGCTCTTCCACAACATTTAAGAGCTTAGATTCGAGAGAGTATAGTTTATCGTTGAGTACATTGAGTATTTTATCTTCACTCTCCTTTATCATTTCTCTGAAAATATTCGTTAAACATTCCGTTTGCTCTTGAAAGCGTCTCTCAAAAAATTGTTCAAGGCGAGACGGTGACGACGGAGAGAGGGAACCCGTTAAACGGAGAGATTTCGCATCGTTTTCAATTACAGAGAGGTTTGATGTGGTTCTATCTCTTTTACTGGAGCTTGTGGGATCGGTAACATGATTTGTTTCTGACATTATGCTGTTTAAATGTTGTTGCTTTTGATATTTGTATGTGACTGTTGTTGGTGTATTTGCTGACTTCTGATTTTTGTGTGATTCTGTGTGTGATTATGTCCAAAATTAAATTATTTGACTCATCAATATAACAACTTATATATCAAACCGAATCAAAGGTATCTGGCTGTTCTGTCGGGATTTAACATCGCAAAAAAGTCGAAGCTATTTGACTTTCCGTTCTTGAACGTATGCATGAAGTGTTCTGTGCTTCATGGACGACTTATTGAATGCTTTGCTGTACATCTTGACTTTATTTATTACATCATGGATATCAATAATAAAGCCACAATCATTTTCAAGATCAGTGAATTCATATTCACTTTCAGAATATTCAGAACAACTGTCAGAATTATCCACCTCATTGTTGTTATTTGTTGCATTTTGTATAAATGGTATCCCCAACAAGTAGAAAAAATAGATCAATACTTTAATTTTTGTTTTAAACAATAAATAAAAAAACCGGTTAACCGACATGAAAAAACCGGCTTTCTCGGTTAACCGAAAATTAAATTTTTTAAGAAACCGGTTACGGGTTTGGTTGGCAAGACCGGATAACCGGTCCCGGTTTTGGACACCCTAAAAAAGGATCGTTTAATGATTTGCTCCATATCCAAAGATTTTTCCAGTAATAAGAATTGAATGCAATCCATGGTGGAGGGTATATAAGATTCGACATGGCCGAACTTAACCCGTATCCCGTCTCATTTGTAGCGGGCCCCAATAGTTTTAATATCCTGGATTAATCTTTGTTCCTCACTGGGAGACAGTGAGGCTGTGTCTTTAATGAGTTGCATTGTTTGTACGCCGTCAAATATCGCTGCTTTTATTTGTTCCATACATTTCTATTAGAGTGATCAAAAAACCGGTTTTTTTGAAAAAATAAAAAACCGGTGCACGGTTTATTTAAGTTATAAAAAAACCGGTGGACGATTTTTTTCTTCGAAGAAAACCGGGGAAACCGGTAGAACCGGTTTTTTTCTGCATAACAAAACAGTATGAAAATTGCCGTTTGAAAAACATTTTCCTTTTTAATAACAAAAAAGGCGATTTTTTAATATTAAATTTTTAAAAGCGATGTCTTCTGATCAGGAATCTTGCACCAAATTTAGTCCTGTTGGATAGTAGTTATGAGTTGGATTGTGATGAATATTGTCATTTGAGTCAAACGGTCCTTTTATCTCATACTAATAACTAATTAGCTATTGTATTTAGAAACATTTTCCAAAAGTGTTATCGACAGTCTTTTCGTCAACCTTTTAAAAAAATTAACAAACATATTTTCATTACTTTTTTGCAAAATTAAACTTTTTTGAAATTTTGGTAAAAACCTATGTTTTAATTTTTGATTTTTTTGCTCAAAAGAAAGCTTAGATAATTTCTTTTAAAAGCTTTGTGACCTATTAATGGGAGGGGACCTGTTGATCTATCAAAATAAATATAAACCTCTGAAAAAAATTAACGTTCAACCAAACATTTTAGCATTTCAGATGGGAAAAACAACCGTTTGACAAAAATGTCAATATTTGACACCCTCCAACTCGGAAAGTCCTTAACCGATTTCGTTGGAATTGTGTCTCATAACTACTTTCTGATAGGGCTACTTGGTGCAATTTTCATCCCGACAGAAGACATCCCTTTTAAAAATTAACTCACTTGACATGAAATTCCCCTTATGTAGTTAAGTCAAGAAAATATTAATATTTCGGGATATTAAATAGAATATTTAATAGAGGTATTAAATCTTTATACATATATATTTTATATACACACTTTAGTGCAGGTGGGTATATACGAGTATACATATCGATACCTTCATTCCAAAACATGCTAAGTCGACTTAGCACAGTTTTAGGGAGATTGAATTTTTAATTTCTAAATATTCCAAATTATATTCAGTCCAAATTTGGTGTTTATCCGTCATCCCAATCAAAAGTTATTCACAAAACAGTACAGGTCATTCGATTTGCATTATAAAGGAATTCCACACAAATTAAAAAAAATCATCAAACTTTGATCGCCTCTCCTGAAAAACTACCTTTTTGCACTTATATTCAGAGTTTGGAATGGAGGCATCGATATAAATATAACAGGTGGCGCAAAAGTAACCTTTCGATGTTTTTTGGTCAAATAAATAGTCAGCAATATTCCGCGTTCTGGAGCACTGTAGCGTAACATTGTTTATTAACGTGTATTTCGCATGTGTTTACTACACAAATGTCAACATTAGGCATTAGGGGCCAATCGCAAAATTTATAGCATTTTCTGATAGGAGGATTACTTTTGCGCCACCTTGTATAAGAGTATACACTAGTCGGTTTACTCAAATAAAATTTTCTTACTTGTTTTTCTTTCGGTTTGGAAGTGGGAGAATGCGTTTACTTTTTACATAACTTCTGCGCGTATGAATCATTTATTTTCTTTAAATTTTTGTAATTTGTATAGAAATTGGTGAATGGCTTCGAATTCTAGCAAAGTTGCCGAGTCTTTTTACGCCATATAAGGAGATCTTTCATATTATTATCTTAATTTGTGATATTTTGTATATAAAGTTGTAAATAATTTTAGTGATAATAAAAAAACCGGAAAACCGGTGGAAACAAACGAAAAAAACCGGTTGCACCGGTTGTTCGAAATTCATGATTTTGAGAAAAACCGGGGACGGTGGAAGCAAAAAACCGGTGGGCCGGTTTATTTTAAACCGGTTTTGATTACTCTAATTTCTATATATGCAAAGCATGATCCGTTATTATAAAAAGCCTTTACCAAGTACTCATAAAGCCCAGTTTGATTTGTTGCGGATGAAAGATAGTTTTCTCTCGTCAACTCAGGGGCCACTAATGATATTCTTTTCCCCAACCTACATGTTTTCACTCTTGGATCACACATTTCTAACAAAGTAGTGAGTTTTGTCTCTGCTATTCCAGATGCACAAAAAGCTAGGATATTTTTTAAATAATGATAAATTATTGCAGAACGGTTCAAAGGGATTGTACTGTACAGAATTGTAAGTGGTTATATGCACAACGTTATGAGCCATTACATTTTTGTACGAGTCGCCCATTTTGTGTTCGCCAAATAGTTGTGGCAATATTATAAATTTTTTACCGGACTGTAGGTACTACAAAATCATTACGATGCACACAATTTGAAGCACTTATTGGTGTGGATAATATTGTGTGGAATGCAGAATATGTTGTGCAAAATGATTTATATAAATAAAAAATAAAAACAATAATATTGAAATATAAAGCATAAGGTAAAACGATATTTGCATAAAAGTTTTGTTATGCATTGTACTCTCGTGTACTATAATGTGAGTCAAATATTTCTCATCTCATAATAGTGATGAATTTGTAATATTGGATTTTGAAGTTTGTTATGAACTGTTTGGTTTTTTGTTCAATAAATAAAATAAAAATTAATGAAAACTTTTGTTATTTAATTGTCGGTAGTATATGACTGACATATTGTCAGAAAAACCAATTTTTAAAAACAGTTGGTTGTGACAACATACAAAAGATAATTTTAGCCACCATTTTGGTAGTTTGCACAATCAACTATGATATTTGTCAACATGGAAGCAGAAGTATACCACATCCAAAATGTTTGTTGTCCTGATGGATATGATAGCAGACAGAACTACCAAAATTCGGTTGGCAAATAATTCGGTTGAGGCAACCAAATTGTTTTCTGTGTGTAACTAACAAAACTTGCTTAATTATGAAACCTGTTGATTGTTCATAAATATATTGAAGGGAGACCTATAGTATTTTTTCGCGAGGAGTATTTTTCTCAAATACACCAACTAAAAATGTCGTCTATTTGTATGACGTTTGACATATGATAAGATTTGGTTGCAATTCATTAGAGGTAAGGGGATAAGAAGAGAGGATGGATGTTTTAAGAGAAATAATTCTCTAAGGGTTCCCTTTATTTCGTTCTTTGGACTGAAGCGTGTATTCCGAAGTATTCCACATCAAAATAACCTGCTAGATAACTAACCTCTCAGATTTCTTTGCAAACTGGTCGAATATCGCGGAAACAAGAGCTAACCTAGAAAACTGCTGGCACCACTGGATACAGCAAGGTCGAAATAGGTATATCCATTTTGAGCACAGAGTGATTTAATTATTTTTTTTATACCGACATTTTAAGGATTCCGTTAGCACAATTTTAAGAATTCCGTTAGCAGTTGTCCCTTTCTGTATACGTTTTTTTTGAAAGACAATGGTTATTGAGAAAAAACAAACAAAAGCATTGTCGAAACAAGAAAAAAAATAAAAAAATTTAAAGTTGAACACATTTTTGTTTCGCATCATTTTTTTCTTAGAAGCTTGTTTCTTATCTCTGTAATTTCATATGAAGACACATTTAACTTTTTGTTACATACGAATGAACCAAAGAATCAAAGGGAAGAAGAAATTTACATAAATTTTTCCTTAAGATACATTTTAATAAAATGTTCGTTAAAAAATATGTTCACAGAATTTTCGTAACAAGTAATTGTGAGTATTGTAATATGGAATATTAACAAATTAATCAGTCTGGTTTAACAAATACGCCCTCGCTGAGCAAAAAATACTTCAAATACATTGCACTGTACCGAATTGTAGGCATTTATAAGCACTGGCATATTAACGCTATGAGCTATTCAATATGACTTGGCAATTTGGTAGAATTTTCGTACATAGGTACTCACGCCATTTGTGTGGAATGTGTCGAAAGGGCGTGGAAAATTCGCCCAAATGAGGTGTAAGCGACTAATATACAAATACTATCGGGTATGTTCTGTAACAAGGTGATTTGAAATCACGGTGATTTTAAAATCACCGGCGACTTACAATCGCTGTTGGAGTTCGAAATCGCCCGGTTTATTATTCATAGCCTCCCATAAATGATTGTTCGAAATATGTTCGGACGATTTTGAACTTCAGAAGTGATGTTAAGTCGCCGGTGATTTTAAAATCACCGTGATATCAAATCGCCGTGATTACAGAACAGACCCGTATGTGTGAAATTTCATAAGAATCGTATAAGTAGTAAAAGTTATTAAAGAATCAATATTTTACTAAAAGCAAATCCTTTGTGGAGGAGGTCAACTTCAAACTTAGCCTGAGATAGGAGCAAATATTACAACATACCAAATTTTAAGACAATCGGTTACTCCTCTCGAGAGTTATCGTGCGCAACAGCAGACAGACAGACAAACAAACGGAAATGACCCAAAACTTATTTCAGCCGAAACATATTTTAGGTCTTATGTCATTCCTTCGATGTGTTACACTTTTGGCCCGAAGCAAATGATATATACCCTCGTTACACTCAAAAGAGGGTATAAAAAACTTTAGAAACATGTCCAACTTGCGAAGAGAATAACACTCTATGCTAAACTAAAGGGATTAGCTAAACGAGAATATGATATTTGTGTATGACTCGGATGAAACCATAGAAAAATTAATAGCAAAGAGAAGTTTCGTCCCTTTTGGTGCCATAGTGTTACGCAATACGCCGAACACACATACATATTGCTTGAATTCGTCGCCTACACGCTCCGGGAACAAAATGTAGCCTGTCATCGCTATTATTACTGTTCTAATGCGTGCGATGGCAGCAAACAACCAGGAATCCGACAACAATTGGGAAGGGACAGTGAGGGATATGTCTGCAAAAACGCCGTTTTAATCACCATTTTTGCCGACATGCTCGCTCAAGGCAAGTGGCATCGAGTATTAAACAAATTATATAACCCAGCGGCGGAATGCATGAGCTATAAGGCCTTATATCAGGCCTTCTTAGTCATGACGGAGGCCTTCCCTACACATTACCTGTTTATTTCCATTTAACATTGCGTGAGATTGGGCGGCAAGGCCTTCCTTTCCATTTCCCTACAAGAATGCCTCCAGAAGGCCTTCATAGATAAGGGATAACGCATGTCAGAAAAAATCAGGCCTTCCGGAAGGACTATAAAAGAAGGTCTGCTGAAGGCTAATTTAAATAATGCATACATCATGTCTGAAAAAATCAGGCCTCGAAAGTCTTCGAAGTTTTGATAGACGCCCATCTGGTTCTTCCGCTGCAGAATTGAAAAAATGATACTAATATTAATTTTTTTAGTAACTATTATTTTTATTTTGATGTTTCTTTTATTTGCATAACACACAAAAAAATAATTTAATTCAACTTAAAAAGTATAAACCAAAAAAAAAAAACAACAAAATAATTCAATTCAATAAATAACCTAAAATCTTTTATTATTTAAAACCTTTAAAACACCCGAACCGATGAATGCAAGATCAGAAACTGATAACAACTGATAGCGTTTTATGAAAACTGTTTTTGGTTTTGTTTTTTCTTGCTTTTTTCATTCCCCTCTCTAAGCACAAGTTCTTGTTGTTGTGTGTACGAAACTAAAGTGATAGAATTTAACAAGATGATTCGTCCCGCGGCGATTGTTTTTTTTTTGCTTGTTTTAAGACAGATTTTTATGTAATTATGTATCACAATTAAAACATTAATATTGATTGATAAGTGCAAAAAAGTAAAAAAAACTATTTCCGCGTTTGCAAAATCATTTCTCCTCGTTCGTAACTCAAGAAAATTTAAACAAGCGCGACAAACCGTCTTGTTAATTTGCATTCCCTTCACATTACGTTGGAATTTGTATAACGGCATACTTCGTTTTGTTGTTGCTGCTCTTTCATTTGTGGTATTTAAGCACGATGGACTACGAACCACTCGCTTTTGCATTCCCTCTGCCTTCGTTTTAGAAGGCCTTCTTCAGGCTATCAAAAAGGAAGATTATATGTAGGTATGTTGAGATTTACATAGCGTTTATTGTTTTTGCTCTTTCATTTGATAAGAACGATCGACGATAAACCACTCTCTCTTACATTCCCTCTGTTTTCGCTTTAGAAGGCATTCTTCAGGCTATCAAAAAGGAAGATTCTTTGTTGGGATTTGGATAACGTTTTTTTTTTCATTTGTTGTATTTGTTATGAACGCTGGACTACGAACCACACGCTGTCACATTCCCTCTCCATTCTTTTAGAAGTCCTGTATCATGTCTGATATTGGCATGCCTTCAACTGATCAATAATCATGCATTTGGCAGGCCTTACATAGGGAAGTCCTTGCCGAATAAGGCCTTCCGCATGTCTTATATATGGAAGGCCTCGCAATTTCCGCCGCTGGGAAGTTACAACTTCTGCTGGTATTGGTATGGTTTGGAGGTGCGTGTGTGTGTGTACACTAGACTGGTCGCATCTTGTTTGGGATTTTTTTTTTTAATTTAATTGTTTGCACTGCTTAAAAGATGAGGTTTGGTGTAAGAAAGCATGTCCTAATTTTTCAGATCAATCCGACGGTGCTTAGTCGTGCCTAGTTGGGCCCAAAGTTCCCCATATTATAAAAAAACGTCTATTCAGTCAGCTCTTTATAGTTATACTAGTTGAAAAGCCGGCCCCGTAGACCGAAAATCAAAACTCTGACTTCGTTACGATCTTCCGCAGAGAAAGTACTTTAAGTATGCCAAATTTCAGCTTCCTATGTCATCAGATGGCTTTATAAAGTTGCGGAAAGAATAGGACATACATACAAACATCCGGACATACTAAGAAATTATATCGACGATTTTCTACTCTGCTTGACAACTACTTTGCTTGTTCGTCGTTAACTTGTTTGTTTACTTACGCACTTCATATTGTCTGTAAACATTTGTGTATACATCACAAATCATTTGCTCTGCTTTGAAGCTGACGGTTTGCATACAGATAACGGTTTTTTACGTGGAACGATATCTGCTGCGACTGAGCTGCAGTTTTCATATATGTTTGCTATTTTTTCACAATCGTCAAGTCGTTAACGTAGCAAGAAGTGCAATTTAATAATCAGTCGTTAAGTAAATGAAAAATATATAAAATATAGTCAATTGATCCCGTTAGCAATATGAGTTCAAAAGTGATACGAAAAATAAACCTACGCTCCGATGAAGATATTTTTCTAGTGGGAAAATGTGCAAGTAATATTTTAGGAGCCAAACTACCATCAATAAAGCAAGTGCTTCAATTATTTTTTTACAAAATTCGAGTAGAAAATATGACAGTGATAAAGAGTATGAAATATACTATTGGCGTTGCACTCGAATTTTGGAACAAGGCAAAAATTCCTACTTTACATGAAACTAATTGTGTGCATAAATTGAGGAAAATTTATGAAAACTGGAGAAATATTCAAAAAAATTGTAAAGCCCCATACGAAAAATACCGCAAACAAGAACAAGATTTTCGTGACAAGATAGAAAATTTTATATTTGATGTTGTAGCTCCAAATGCTCTAGAGATAATGAAAATACAGGAAGACAAAGATTTTCTAGTGCTTCAGAGGAAGAGAGGTCGCCCAGGAACAATGTATGGTGTTGATAGAATTTTAACGCAAAAACAAAAACGTAAAGATAAACTATTGGAAGAAGAAAAAAAGCGTGTTGAAAAACATAAAGCTCAAGGTATTTAACTCACAAGCTATTATATTTATATAGATTTTATAAAAAAAAATTCTCTTATGAATAAAATAGCTGCATTAACCATGAGTGTTGAAGATTACATAGAAGCCGAAATAAGAAATGATTCTCCGGACTCCGAAAACGTCTCAGACAATATAAATGATATCCAAGAAAAAGATATATCACAAACAATATTATACGGTACTGTGAATTTTATTGACGACAGAATGCTAGCAAGCATGGACAAATGCAAGCTTTCGACAAGAGATGCTATGCATATTTTTTCTGCAACAGCTAATGCAATTCTGAATAAAGTACAAGATGTTTTCCCTGCTGTTACACCTATCAAATTAGAAAATCTTGTATTAAATCGTACCACGCTTCATTTAATGCGAAGAGAATATCGTAGAAGACAAGCTAAGCAGATTATCGATGATTTCAATGTAAGTATCATAGATGATTTTATATTAAGCTTTATATATTATTTTAAAACTGTTTATTGCAGATTCCTGAAGTATTTGTCCTTCATTGGGATGGGAAACTCCTTCCAGAAATAAAGGGTACAGAAAAGAAAGATCGACTGGCTCTCGTTGTGACAAGTGAACGTATGGAAAAACTGCTCGGCATACCCAAAATAGAAAATTCTTCTGGGGCAAATATAGCAGACGTCACCTACAATTTTTTGCAACAATGGTCACTTGATGCATTAGTAGAAATAGTGTCTTTTGATACCACAGCCACTAACACTGGGGTTCATAATGGCGCTGCATATTTGCTTGAACAAAAATTAGGACGAAAACTACTTTTTCTTCCATGTCGCCACCATATAAGTGAATTGTTGGTCAAATCTGTATTTGACATGAATTTTGGGAAAACATCCGGGCCAGAAGTTCTTCTCTTCAACAGATTTGCCAAGTATTGGAAACACATTGAATCTAGCACATTCAAGAGTGGAATTTTGGACGAAGAAGTGGTACGAGTTTTAACAACATCGCACGTAGATTATTTGAAGAATTTTTGTATAAATGCGTTCAAGCTCCATTACGTGCGTGCAGATTATAAAGAGTTGCTTGAGTTAACACTCCATTTTATTGGGGAGCGTGTACCAGATTTTTCACAATTTCGTTTGCCTGGTGCTACATCGCATGCACGATTCATGGCAAAGTGCATTTATTGTTACAAAATATTTCTATTTCGCCAACAGTTCAAATTGACAGATACGGAATTGAAAAGTCTTCGGAGCATTTGCTTATTTTTGACAATCATATATGTTCCTTATTGGTTCCGATGTGTGAATGCTATAGAAGCGCCAAAACTAGATCTTGATTTCATTCAAAACGTTGTGTCTTATTTTGATAAAGAAGTTTCGACCGCATTATTGCAAAAAATAAGAAACCATTTGTGGTATTTGTCAGAAGAAACTGTTGGCCTTGCATTTTTTGATGAAAGCGTGTCTTTGGAAATAAAAAAGATGATGGTCCAAAAACTCGACATCGGCAATGACATACACGGAAATAATGAAACAATTTCGAAAAGGAATGTTGTCAATATGGATGAAATTTTCTCTTACGCGTCAAGAGATATATCAGATTTCGTTTCTCCACGGACAAAGAAATTTTTTTCTCGACTAGCCATAGATCCAAAATTTTTAGAATCGGAACCTTCTCAATGGCAGCAGAGGGATGACTATTGCGCTGGAAAAGCTGTCTGTCAACATTTGAATGTTGTGAATGATGCAGCAGAAAGAGCAATTAAACTCATCACGGATTACAATAAATCGTTAACATACGATGAGAAAGATAAGCAGTACTTACTCCAAGTTGTTGAACACTATCGCCATTTATATCCTTCTCACAACAAATCTTCTCTTATAAATTAATCAACTCAATAAAATTAATCAAATAAATATATAATTTTTTTATCATTATATTAACTTACACATTATTCAATATAACTATAAACATCTGACTGAATAGATGTTTTTTTATAATATGGGGAACTTTGGGCCCAACTAGGCACGACTAGGCACCGTCGGATTGATCTGAAAAATTAGGACATGATTTCTTACACCAAACCTCATATTTTAAGCAGCGCAAACAATCAAATTTCAAAAAAAAAAAAATTGCGACCAGTCTAGTGTACACCTTATGGTGATTTCGTTTATTCAAAAAAATGTAAAATTTTTTCTATATATTACACTGTAACCGCCTTTTTAGGTTCGTTTGTAAAAATGAAGCAGCCGTATGAACGGGTTTTGATTTCGTTTGTAAAATTATTACACACCGCAAATGCAAAAATATCGTATTTTCCACACTCAGCCCAGTCCATGGTGTGGAGTGTTGCACCGTCAACAAGCAAACTTCAGAACCAATCCTAATTGAAAGCGTACATTCTTAATGCACTATCAAATGGTTGCGCCATAATGAAGGTATGGGTTTAACTCATTGCACGATTCTGACATTTCCATTGGTAAGTTTGACATTTCTTAGCATAAACGTACTCAGAACGTTTTGACGTACGACCATTATTTGTGTTGTTTACAGTGGCTTGAAAAAATCAATTTGACAAAAAAATTTAATTAACTCGTGAAAATTTTCGTGCGATCATTTTTCACAACTTTCGACGTGGATTATCACGACAAGAGTGCATCGATGAACTTAAATCTTTGTATGGCGATGAATCACCATCCTATAGCACTGTGAAAAATTGGTTTAATGAATTCTATCGTGGCCGACGCTCGCTCAAAGACGAAGGTCGTGAAGGTCGTCCAAAAACGGCCGCTGTGCCAGAGAACATTGATGCCGTGCGTGAACTGATAATGCAAGATCGTCATGTGACATACCGTGAGATAGAGGCATCCTTGGGCATTTCTTCCACCAGCATACATTCGATATTGCATGAACACCTGGCCG
Organism: Eudasyphora cyanicolor; assembly: GCA_963930755.1. Taxonomy (NCBI): domain Eukaryota; kingdom Metazoa; phylum Arthropoda; class Insecta; order Diptera; family Muscidae; genus Eudasyphora; species Eudasyphora cyanicolor. The sequence continues at coordinate 204,946,448 of OZ005736.1, read as the reverse complement.
TAAAAAAGGTTTGTTCTCGTTGGATCCCGCACAATTTGACAATCGCTCAAAAAAAGGCTTGTGTCTATTGGTGCAAAGAAATTTTGAAAAAATACGATCGCAGTGCTTCAAAAAACGTTTATAAGATCGTCACAGGTGACGAATCTTGGATCTATGCGTATGAGCCCGAAACAAAACAGCAATCGACCGCGTGGGTCTTTGAAGATGAGCCAAATCCAACGAAAGTTGTTCGTGGAAGAAGCACTTCGAAGCAAATGGTCGCCTGTTTCTTCGGCAAAACTGGTCATGTGGCGACTGTTCCGCTTAAGCAACGTAGGGCGGTCAATTCTGAGTGGTACACCACAATTTGTTTGCCTGAAGTCTTCGGGGAAATTCGAAAAAACGAACAAGAGAATACGAATCATTGTGCACCATGACAATGCGAGCTCAAACCATCGGCTCAAACCAGCGCCTTGTTGACCGGCCAAAACGTCGAATTGATGGGTCATCCGCCGGACAGCCCTGATTTTACACCCAATGACTTATTCTTATTCACTCACATCAAGAAAAAACTGCTTGGTCAACGTTTTTCGACGCATGAAGCAGCTGTCGAAGCGTTCAAAAACCATGTTTTGGAGGTGAATATTCAACACCCTATAACCAAAACAATTCCTGCTCAAATGACAAAACGTTCTGAGTGAAGTTATGCTAAAAATGTCAAACCTCCCAATGGAAATGTCAGACGTTTGTAGATTTCGGAATCGGTTTCTCTAATGAGGAACCTAATATAATCTCCCATCATTCTTTCATCACAGTGCCCTTGGTAATGCCGCTCAATGGACTTCATGTCTTGGTAAAACCTTTCGCCATGTTCGTTACGTCGCCAAGATTCTCGGGAAAAAGGTAAAATGAGAATGCAAGAAATGAATTTTGAGGGACATATTTGCACATGTTGGAATACATAAAGCGAAAAATAAGCTAGAAGAATACATACATATATATGTGTTATATACCTTTTTTCTTACCAATTTTTTCATAATTTTTTAACAAATCATTAATCTTTATTTCATATTGCGGGCTTTTATTGGATCCAAAGAAATTTTAAACCACAGGCTTAAACGACCTCGATGCTGCAATTTCATCCGACGTCAAATATGATTCGAAATTTACATGATTAATATGATTTAATTTACGCGAGCATGGCTATCCCTGAGGCATAAAAACAGCTTTATTTTGTATATCCAATGAGATCAATGAGTTAAAAGCGATGACTTCTGACTCAAACTTTAACTGAACTTTATGACGTTTCCGTAATTAGGCTGTTAGCTATACTTGGACACTTTCTACTCCAATCTATTAACTTGGACAAAAATAGCAGTCCGTATCGTGAATGAATGGTTGTCTCCAAATCATTGGCATTCCAAATTGCACGTGAAGTGTAAAATCAAAACGTTTTATTCCACAAAACTTTGTAATACATTAATAAGTACTTACCGCATTCTTCCACTAGTCCATCAAGTAAGATTTACATGGCACGAATTACACAAAATACTAGGTGTCCACGGTTCGTTCTTATTTTTAACTCGTATACCAAAATATTACACATATATTTCTTCTATTATTTTATTAAACGCACGTCGATTTTTTTAATTATATATTTACCGTTCTTTTCTTTTTACTCATACTTCGTTATTTGCCTTTTACTCATACTTCGAAATATAACTTTGTAATATTTTTGAGAAAATCGTCTTATCTTTTTAAGGTGCTGAATTACACTAATTTATTAATAAGAAATTTCATTTATCAATTTCGGGTTTAAAGTTCATAAGTTGCAGTAATTGTAGTTGACATAGTTTGCTTCGAAAGTAGACACCCAATATTTTCAAGACTGCCGCGTACTACTTTGTATTGCGTACATATAATTTTACTACCTGTATATACGACTGGGATGTCCATGCCCCTAAAAGGCGTAACTGAATAGAAACCTCATAAATAAAAAACCACAAATATTGTTGAATGACCCTCTATCTGAGCGGATCTCATTCAATATAGCTCTCACATTGCATATCATGTTTTATGAAGGGTTACTAACGGCCATAAAACCTCGTCCTCTCTATTTTATAATGTCTGTCATCAATCCTCATAAAATAAAATTCAAGTGTAATGAATCTTATATGTCTCTCTTACATATGGCGAATTCAATATAAGCAAAAACATCATTTAAAAACGGAAAAATATGATAGAAAATTTTTTTGAATTTCCCTAATATTTACAAAATGGCTCATAACTTTTACATTCTTCCTTAGCATGCTGGCTTTTTATAAATGTGATAAAATAATTTTTTCGATTTTTTTTCTATTTTAATGGTTTTTTTTTGTACCAGGAAAAAGTGTTTTTTTTTTTAAAAAAAATCATTTTTCTCTCATATTTTTGACGACTGTTACTAAGCCAAAGATTCTACGTGAAATCGATATTTGCAGCATATGTAGCCCTCATAATTTCCTTTAATTTGAGGCATAACACGAATAAATTCAAAAAAAAAAAAAAATTACCATAAAAATTTGTTTTAATATTTTTTCGTGTTTGTGACACCTAATTGCACCAGAAACTGATATTCACATCCCTTGGGCAAAACTTTTGTTGCATAGTGTTATTTCCAAAAACACATTTCTCGTGCCTATCATTCATACATTTATCATTAAGGCGTTTTTATTGATAACAAAAGAAGGGACGACCGGTTCTGACACGTTACACAGAATCATCATGCATTGCTAATCCCCCACATTTATATGAGCTTAAGTATACATTAATATAATTTTGCACAATTCGGGGTTTACTTGTTCTTTGTATTATTCGATCTTTGCAAGAAATTCATTCATTCATTTAGCACGTCATAGAACAACAACAATGTCCAATTTATGTGGAGGCCTTTAACGTAACCGGAGAACATTGGTAAGTTTGTTGTAAAATTGTTTTTGCTATTATTTCTTGCAATGATTCTAGTTTTAAAGAGTAATAGTATAAGAGAATTTGATCACACCGAGAGAGATCACATGTAGTGATAATACTCCCATATATTTTTACACTTTTCTGCTTTGTATGTTTCTCTTGTAGAAATAACATCGGTGAAATTCTCCACCCTTCTCCATCTCTGCATCTCTATGTCTCAATAAACAAGTTTTTTTGTGACATGAAGAACTTGCAAGTGAAATAAGTATAAATATTCTAAATTTTGCTTTGATTTGTGTTTATTGAATCTTTCGCTAGAACAATTTGTTGTTAACCCATTAAGGGCTTAGATATGTTTTATGTTCGTGTCTCTAATTACTATTCATTTATGTTACTACATTTTTATACTACAGAAATTAATTTACATGCATATTGAAAAAAAAATACTATACGTTAGGATAATGAATTCTAATTTCGAAGATTTTAATAATAAATATCTATCATCAGAGATGAACGTGTGAACAAATTAGCGACGTTTCTTATAAGACTGGTTGATTGAAGAAAACTGGAGTGAACACAATTAGGGGTCCGATACAGAAGTTACTGCAGATTGGAAAATGGATGGTGTGGGTTTCGAGGCAAAAGTTCTCAACAACAGAGTGTGTTTGAGCCTTTTTTTGTAGATATTCAACTAATGCTGACTTCATTCAAGGTCATTTTTATTCTAATTTCATATTCTCGGGGCTTTTAAATTTGTTCAATTATAATTTTTTTTTTGGTCCACATTACTAAAGGTTCCGCCAAATAACTTTTTTTTCCGCCAAATAACTTATTTTTTTTGAAAATGCTATAAAAAAACTACTGAAAACGCATTGGTACCTACACCACAATGTGGTACAGGGTATTATGAATTTGTGTATTTGTTTGTAACACCTAAACGGAGAAGAGATAGACCCATTGTTTATTATACCGATCGACTCAGAATCACTTTCTGAGTCGATTTAGCCATGTCCGTCTGTCTGTCCGTCGGTCTGTCCGTCTGTCTGTCCATGTATTCTTGTAATGAAAGTGCAGGTCGTATTGTGATGAAATTTAGCATAGTGTTTTTTTTTTTGGCCCAAGGACGATCCCTTTTGAAATTGGTTAAAATCCGTTCAGATTTAGATATAGCCCCCATATATATGTTTCACCCGATTTGACATGAAAGCGCTGTAGAAACCGTATTTTACATCCGACCTGTACGAAATTCGGCAGAGAAAGTTCTCTTATTACATGAAAAAACACTGCGCAATTCGGGGAAAATCGGTTCAGATTTAGATATAGCCCCCATATATATGTTCCACCCGATTTAACATTTAAGCGCTGTAGAAATCGTGTTTTATATCCGATCAGTACGAAATTTAACAGAGAGAGTTTCCTTATTACATGTATGAACACTGCCAAATTCGGGGAAAATCGGTTCAGATTTAAACATAGTCCCAATATATATGTTACACCCGCTTTGACATGTAAGCACTGTAGAAACCTTGTTTTATATCCGATCAGTACGAAAATCGGCAGGGATAGTTTGCTGATTACATGTATGAACACTGCCAAATTCTTATCGCAATGCCCATTTTCGCATTGGTAGGTAGGTGTAGGGTATTATATAGTCGGCCCCGCCCGACTTTCTGTCTTTCCTTACTGGTTTTATTTTGGAATTACGCATTGGATCTAATCGTCCATAGTTAAAATAGGGTTCAACTGCTCATGTTTTGGTGCAGCCCCAATATAAAGTTCCCGTCCGGTTAGAATTATTGGCGTTCTAAGGGTCGCTTCTTTAACCCATTATGAGGAAATTTAAACATTTGTACTTCATACTCTATTGTCTCTAGTGCAAATGGAGTACATATATCGGTCATTGTGTTGGTATGTATAAGCCCCTTTTGAAGGTCAAGTTTTTTAACCTATGTGCCTGAAATGTTGAAATGTACTCTATTTAACCTGTAACTGTTCATAGTATTAACGTTTCTCCGTGCATTTTTTGGTAAACGATGTAAAAACAATAAAACGTTTAAGAAAAGAATGACAATTATTAATCTGTATACTATGTAATGTAAAAATAAGAACAATAAAAAATGTATGAGAAGGATTCGAATAAAGTATACTATTTACAGTAAAAAAGAAGAAAATGAGTATACAAATATTAATCATTGTACACCGTCTTAACACAGTACGGTTCAGAAGTTTATGTTGTCTGTACTCTATTTTTTTTATCGGACAATGGAATGTATGTGTGGTAGTTTTGAGTTCCAGAAATTACTTTTGCTTTGTTTTTTTCTTTGAATTGTCGAATTGAATGTGAAAAACGGACTAACAGAGTTATTGATTTTTTTCTACATCCAAAAGAGAAATCCAGGTTGCTGCCAATTGAAAAAAATGTTCATCTCACAGTATAGTTTAATAAGTACTTTCTTATCTTTCGACTCTAGCTATTGTTTAACGAGTTTTGTTCTTTAAATACAAGCCATCGCTGATTTTTACGTTTTTGCAAATAATTTTGCAAAATTCATAATTTTTATTGTTGTTATTGTTAAATGAATAAACAAATGGCGAAAAATTATCGTTCTGTTAATTCTTTAAAGCACATTTCTACAAATTATACAAATGTTTTTTATAAAAAATCGTTAAAAAATTGTTCCCATCAATTCACCACTTCCTAATTCATACAGTAGCTAACAAAGACATCTAAGAACACGACAAATAATTTCAAAAAATCGAAGGGCGTAATCATTTTGAAAATCGCAATAGAAAGGATAAAAGGGCAAAACACCAAAAATTAGTATATTTGTTGCAGTGCTGACTCCAGCTAGATGTAGTAGTTGAAATTAATTTCGTCAACTTTTAATTGCTCATAACTCTTAATGAAATTTTTTTTAATTTTTTCTTGAACTACGTATAAGATATTTTTAGGTAACTAATACATACACAAAATCTCGAAGCAATCAAAAATAGTGATGTCAAAAATCGTCCCGTTTGGCATGGAATGACTCATATATCTTAAAAATAAGGCTTTCATATTTTAATTCTGGTTAGTTATACGTATATATAAACAAATTTTGAAATTTGTACTTTTGGGTCGAAAAAGTACCCTTTTTGACCAATTGTTGTACCATTTGCTTACTCTCAACTACTACCCCAGCTCTGCTAGCATTATGTCTATGGACGAGGGTGCGAATGATTAACATTTTCTTTTTATCAACACTCATTCGCCACGCTGCAGTTTCCGAAAAGATAGATACTTTAAGGGCCTGTTTCTGTAACTTATTTTCGTTCGTCTACTGCGAACGATCAAAATTCTCTCAGCTATTACTTGAATTCTATAAAACGCAGGTTAGAAATATTTTAGGAACAAGCTTTTTACATGATTTCCTACAGACACAACGAATTATAAATTTCTGCGATTTATAGATTTCTCTGAATAATTGAGTGATTTTTGATCGTTCGCAGTAGACGAACGAAAAAAAGTTACAGAAACAGGCCCTAATTCGGTGGTTTTAGTGAAGTTACTATTGGATTATGTAAATACCGCTTAAATACTGCTTAATAAAAGCATTTGAAAAATTCTAAATTGACAACACATGGTATTAAATATGTGCTGCTAAATACTGGCACATAATGGTTCATTTAAGTGGGAGATATCGAAAGAGGAGTGGAAACTTCACTATTTTTTTTAATTTATAGTAATGAAGAAAACGATACTAGGTGTGAAACTACAGTCAGTTCCCCTATGCTTCAATGACATAATCATGCGTTGGGATAAAATATTATTGCATACACAATTTTAATTACTTACTCCCTTCCAGAGCCATGAAGTCCGACGGACAGAAATAGCTAAAAATGCCACAAAACACATTCATCGAACTTACTTACTTACGGTTTTATGTCACTTCTTCAATATTGTAGAATTTTGGGGCACATCAAATTACACATACCATCTTTACTAAATTCAGGATGTAAATATACTGCATTAGTGCAGTAGAGTTTTAGAAGTAATTTGTGTTATATCCATCCCTATGTCCGTCTCTCTGTTTGGTGGTGAACAACATAACTTTCGAAAGAAGTGACCGATTGACTTCAAATTTCACGTCAAGATTTTTTTGGCCAACTTAATTTTACATTTCCTTGTTTCAGTGTTTGAGCAGCGCGTTAAGATTGCTGAAGCCCTTGACGAAAATATGCGTTCAAATCAAAGTGCATTTCGTGCACTTCGTGATTTTGCTGGTCAGCATAATAGACCGAATGGGGAGAAAGACTACAGACAATTTCAAGCCTCGTCAATAAGCCGAATGGGTGGTTGAACAGACGGAAGTGAATGGTGTCTTTACAAAGAAAATCATCTTCAAACGTTAACAATCAGTATTGCAGGTCGGCCAAGCAGTTACAGTCCAAGCCAAAACTCAAATTTTATGACACATGTAATATTGAAAAAATGGGTATGCCAAACTGTTGAGCAAATATTCAGTACCTTGTATTCAAAATATAAACAAAATGTTGCGCCTTTGGTGCACTTTGAGCGCTATATCGTATTTTTAAATTTAAGTGAGTTGACCTTCTAAATTAACAACAACTTTTTAAATTATGTATCGATTTTCTTCGGAATGGTTTTATTTTATTCATGACCGATCAGACATTACGATAAAAATTTTATGATTCTGCATTTCCCAATGTTTTTACGACGCTTTTATTGAAAAATTATTAAAATTTTAAAAAATAAAAAAATGTAAAGTTTTTTCGCTATATGAAAAAGGTCCTTCGTTCCAAATTTCATCAAAATCCAAGCATTTTTGTAGATTTTACAGCATTTTGGCCACAATTTCCCATTTCTGTCCATAGTATGTCTCAGCGATGATAATTGGCCGCCACGATCACGTGATTTGACACCGTAGGACTTCCTTCTTTGGGGATATTTAAAGAAAAAGAGAACGTCAATAAGCCAAGAATAATTCAAGAGCTTAAGGATGAGACAATTCGGCACATTAACAACATTGAACCTCAATTATGTCTCAGAGGCATTGAAAATATGGACCATCAGTAGAGGTATGCCACCGAAGACGTAGCGAGCATTAGGCCGATATTTTGTTTGACATCGCCACGACGTGAGATAACACGGCCATTGGATTTGTTGCACAAAAGAGCCACTGTTTTGTTAGCTGTGTGGCAAGTGGAAGAAGCCACATATTGTCCACATCCATATCTTCCAATTCGGGCCATAACAAGTTCGTTATCATCTTACGATATGGAACACCATTTGCAGTAACTGCCAGATTAAACTGCCTATCAATGTGGAGGTACAAAAACTAGGATGGAGGAAAGGAGGATATCAAAGTGTAGTGCTATGGTAACCGACCGAGTGGACTATATACCAACTGTGTACACTTTCGAGAGAAATTACATCACTATGATTCCCGCCAGAGATGAATGGGTTGGAAGAATACCAGGTAATAGAAACCATCTCCACTTTTACACGGATGGTTCGAAGCTTAATGAAAAGGTTGGCTTCGAAGTACACTGTGCAGAACTTAGTTTGGATATAGCTCAGAGACTACCAGATACCTGCAGTGTCTATCAAGCCGAAATAATGTCAATATGGGAAGTAGCCAAGTGGCTGGGTCGCAACATAGTAACCAACACTGGCGTTGTCATTTACTCGGACAGCCAGGAGGCAACATCCCTATATTCACAAACAGCCCTCGACTGCCGCAGATCTCTTAACGAGATGGCTGAGCAGTTTAATATACCTCATGTGGGTGCTGGGCATAGGGATATCCCGGGGAATTGCAAAGCCGATGAACTTGCTAGGAAAGGGACGACATTACAAATTCTCGAAGAATTTGCATATTTTGGTGCGCCACTATCCACGTGCAAGCTTTTGCTTAGGCAAGACACAATCAGGCAGTCCAAGGCAAGATGGACAGAAATCGGCACCTGCACGGTAGCTAGACAAATCTGGCCAAGGTATGAACTGAGAAGATCAAAATATCTCCTCGCACTAAAGAGACAAATATTGTCTACGTTAGCATCAGTTCTGACAGGACACTGCTTGATCGGCGAACACGCCAAAAGATTGGGTATTGACTCTAATGACTTCTGCAGAACCTGTGGAGATGAGAAAGAAGTGTAGAGCATTGAGTACCTGCTATGCGACTGCCCCGCTCTGAGTAAACGACGACTGGACATACTGGGGTCGGCCTTTCTAGGCAGCCTAACAGATCTTTCCAGTACCGATATTCGTTAGCCCATAAGCCGCACCAAACGAACTGGGCGAGCATGCACATGTGTATTCACATCTCCTACGGACCCGGTTTGCTGAAATTTGCGCACAAGTCTCCCGATTGTGGACACATTTGGTCGATTATGCTGATTAAAAAAACATCACGAAGTGCACGAAATGCATTTTTATTTGAACGCCCATTTTCGTAAAAGGCTTAAAAAACTTTGACGCGTTGCTCGATTGTGTATCTTTCCATGGCTCAAATTGAGTTAGTCTGAAACTGAGAAATGTCAAATGAAATGCAGAAAAAACTTGACGTTTAGGTGTGGTTCACATTCAACATCGGCCCTTACAATTTAACCACCCTTTTTAAATTTAAAGTTTTTAAATGCATCAGTTGCATATGCAACTTTATTTTACATCCTGCACATTAATGGCACCAACTTAAAGGTCTGAGAAAAATATAGTCATGTATCCCCATTTGTCCTAAACTTATCATACAAATTTAAAGTGTGTTTAGCCTCGTATTTACAAAATATTTACAAAAAATGCCAATGATTTTCCTTTATAAAATTACAAAATAGACATACATAATCAATCCAATAAAATATAAATTCCATTTCTGGCATATTTAAGTAAAAATGCTATTATATAGAAACTGAAGAAAACACCAGACTAAAATTTACGGGATCAGCTCAGGTTATATAGCGATCCATGCCTATATTTATTTCAGATATCTATGTTGGTGTTTTCCTGGTCCAGTATGCAAATTAAAATTTAAGAGGAAAAATTAATAACGATATATGCAAATATAAGCGAATTTTCGCATATATCGAGGATGTCCTAGTAAATACCTTCAAGAAGGGCTCTAATTTGTATAAATCTACAAACGCGTTTTTAAAATATAACAAATGCAATGTTCACATCTCAGGAATTGCTTAATAAATATTTTTTTAAAAAAGAACGGGGCTGAACACCATCTTCAAATTTTCAGCGTTCATTTAGAATATATAGGGCTACATAACTTTATTTTTCACAGAATTTAAAATTTGCATGGGATGCACTCAAAAACGTTAGCGAGGCGAACATAAATCCCTGCTGTGAAAAATAGAACTTACGACCCAAAAAAGGTGTTCGGTTTGACATAGAATGAACGATATACCACTTAAACGAATCCTTAGTACTTTGATAGTAATTAATAGTTTCTTCACCGCTCCCAATCCAGAAAAGTTATTGTAATTGCCATGTCCCTCTTGAATACCTTTATTCTTTTTACCAAAGGAATGGTGCATAATTTAATGTGATTAGACTCAATTGCCTCAGATTGTGTACCATCGGTTGCGATTATAGTCCATATAATCAGTTAAATTTGACGGAATTGCCACGCTCTCTTGGTATCATACCCAGAAACAAATAGAATTAAAATTTAAAACTGATATCTTTAAAACCAATACTAAGAAACACCTGAAATTCAGCACAGTACTATGTCAGTTATATTCAGTTTTATATGGAAGTAACCAAGTAACCATATTTCGTATTTTATGGGGATTTCAATTCTGGAAAATGTGCAGCATTTACATTATCCTTTTCCTGCAAACTACAATTTTCTACAATATTTCAAAAATTTGAAAGTTTGAGTTTTTGGAAGAAGTGCAGCATTTACTTTGCCCATTTCCCACAGCACTTTTCTAAAATATTTTTGAAGTTTGAAAATTGGACATAAGTTAAATTCGAAGAACTACATCATTCTAGTATTTCACGTCGACGGGCCAACATTTTGTCCAGAAACGAAATCGCTGTTAGACTTCTTTTCAATAAACTCTGTGAACAATGAATTCCACAGAAACTACCAAATTCCATTTTTCCAATTCCAATTTTCACAAAGAATGTATCAACTATTGTCAGTTTTCCAGACTAAAATTTCCTTATGGTTACATTCATGCATTGTGAATTATGACATCAAGTTGAGATGTAAATAAAACCGTTTTTAAAGGATTTATATTTAGTATACATTTTGTAATCCACCTTGGTTGCGCCAAGATCCATATCCCGACCATACCGGCATGACAAACATGTTTCATAGCTGTCACAATTTATATCATGGCCGACTATCTGCGCCAGCATTGCCGTCACTCCGGTGCCGATGTGTTTGATAGACTGCGATGCCGTTCGTGGCACCATTCATATCATGTGGCTGCCATCTTTATGGTCATTAACAAACAAATCCAATCATCTTTGAAAAATCATGTTAAAACTGTCACTTCTTGATAATGGACGTTAAACAATGATACACCTCCCCCTCCATGGTACCCCACCGTGATACTATCTTAGTGGTGAAGGATCATTGGAGAGGGGCAAGTGATTGAACTCACAAAGTTCGATGCCGCGATTTTCATGTTTCTTGTAATGGTTCCCGCTAGAAGTCAATTTGCATAGAATAGTCTGTCAATAGTCAAGTCCAGGAGGAACACATTTGATGTTGGCTACACTAACTGCATGAGTTGAATCTTTAAGTTAACAACAGCAATTGGCTCATAATAAAGACCAGATACCATAGACCACGACCACCATTCATCATCACGACGACTACGCCACTTAGTTGGCTTAGAGTATCCCTCAGTTTTCCGTCTAATTGAAATGCATTTATACGCCAGGATTTACTCCAAGTTCTGGTGTTTGCTTTTCTTTTCCAATGTTCCAGTTCAGCGTTGAAGTCAACACTGAAGAAGGCGGGGACTGATGTGTTACGGACGGTGGTAAAAAAGCATTTAGCAGTTGTTACCCTCTAAGCTTTACTAGCATCCAAGAATGCCATGAAGGGCGGTCCGGTGCGTGGCCAAACAACGAACTAAACTTTAAAGAGAGGGTCCCTGCAGTAACAAGAACTAGAACACAACTACTGAATTCGGTAGTCACAAAGGATGAGCGCTATTGTCTCAACAACATGTATTAAAGTGGCGAATTCTGGGGCTATTATTAACTTACTTATATCCGGTGATCCAAATAGAGATACTTTTTACAATAGCCTTTTTTTGACAGATCACGTGTGAGTCGTGTCATGCTGTCATGTTATTTTTGTTAAGTATTTTTTGGCATTTCATCATGGAAAGACTTACGCCTGAACAACGTTTACGCGTGTCATTCGCCAGTTACCAGTCGAAATGCTCGAACGAGTCATCGAAAATTTGACTCAACGGATGGACCATCTGAGACGTAGCCGCGGCCAACATTTGATAATCTTCAAAAAGTAAATGCCAAATAATGTTTTTCAAATGATAATAAACATTCCCCATTCAATTTGAATTTTATGTATTTTTTTCTTTAAAAAATTAGGGAACCTTGAAATGGATGACGCTATATATATTGTATTTTCCAGTTAACTGGCTATCATCCACTTCCGTGAGGGTATAGGAACTTTGGTTTTACTGTTACCAAACCTATTTTGTCCTGAACCTTAGTCGAGTTTTGTATCTGAAATCGGAAAATGCAAACATCTATGCCATCTAGAATTTGGAGCTTTGTGTTCAGACTTGCTAAAAACACTATTTGATTTAATTCCTCTTTTCGAAGTTGCAAAATAAATTATTCTGTAATTACAATATAAATTAAATATATGTACATATATTTACAAATACAACATTGGTAGATATCGCAGCGGCAAGGCAAAGCCTCGGGTGGGAATCGAGCCCAAGATTTTCACACTAATAGTTTACGCTACAAACACACAGGAGTGCTGTTCGACTGACACTAATTATATTTTCTTTCAGTTTCGATGTTTTGACCACCCATTGCATTACCTTGCGCTAGCTAAGTAGGTAGTTCGCGGGCACTGGCTTCGCCGTCCACCGGTTGTTGTTTAGAGTTACAGTACTTTAAATTAAAGTAGAACCAATAAGTAAGGTACGACTAAGGTCGGACGGATCCTACTATATGATACCAATAGTAGAATCAATCTGGCAATACTTTCTTCGGAGTTGGTCTTTTTGACAGCTGTCACATGATTTATGCTCAGTTTGGTTTGCCATTTCATAATGAATAGATTTACACCAGAACAACGCACAGTGGAAGGAATTAAAAAAAGGGAAATAATTCTGCCGTTTCTTACCAGACAACCGATTGCGACCAAACTTGTTTGTAGAATAGGTATTAGAGAAATTAAGTTTTGAGTTTGGGCCGCCTGTGGTATACAGGGACGGAGCTGCAGGGCCTCAACGTTGGCAACCTCGGGTAAACAAAATGTTTAAGCGCGTGTAGCTTTCGCCTTTTTCGTCCGATTCATAAAATTGTTAGTCTGTATTCTAGTAACTTAGGTCTACAAAAGGTTTTTTGCACCTTACAGTTATTATTTATAGTTATCGAGATATCTGCATTTGAAAATTTTAATTTTTTCCACGACCCTGTGCTAATATTTTGTAAATATAGAAGCAGGATGTACACCGATTTTATCCGCTTAAAACGTCTAGATTGGCAACAAAATGTCCTATATAATGACAAAAAATTTGGTTCGATATACCTAATAGAACCAAAGTTATGGCCACTTGAATTTATATTTCGAAAAGAATCGATTTTTTGTCATTTTTTTAGGAAAAAAGTATATGTCGTATTTTCGAATTTAGTAGAAGTTAGTTCAAATAGATTTAACATTATTGTTTTTTGTTTTTGTTATTCGATCTGTTGTGACTTTTCATAGTTTTGTTTTTGACTATTGAGTTCGAGATCGTTGTTTTTGTTTTCTGTTAAACAGAAAAACAAACCTTATTTAAAAAAGAAGAATAAAGAATGTCTGAAATGTATTAAGGGTGGTCACTGGTTGGTGGACGATATCGTTTCGGAAGCTACCAAGCAACCTTATCGGAACCTTGGACAAAATACCCCGTCAATAATTGGCACAATATGAGAGCATCTCAATATGAAATAATTAAGAACTGACTTCAAAGTCCTATATCTCCAAAACATTGCAGACAGTGTTTCTCAACCTTAATACATCCCCACACTTCTTGTTTGGTTTTTTTTGTGTGTCCCTGCAACATATTTACTATCATCTTAAAGAAAAGTTTACAGAGAATGTTCTCAAAGAACAAACGGGTCAAATTTATTCGCGGGTATTGTTACCAAGTTTCTCCAATTTACACCATTTTTTCACAAATTTCAAAAGTAAGCCACATTTTCTCCAATCGCAAAGCTAAAATGTGGAAACTTTTGGCAAATTTATATGTGGTAAGGTGTTGTAATTTGAACTGCAAAGGGAATCTGAAACCCAGTATAGTAGATATAGGGGAAAATCCAAAAATCACGTTTTTGGGGATTTTCAAAATTATTTGGGGAATTGTGGGATTCACTTTTGTATTTTATTGCGAAAAGTTATATGTAGTAATTTGGAGATACAGAGGAATTTATAAAGAGAAAGTACAACACATTTATATTTATCTTAAAGGACACTTCCTGGAGAATATGTTCGAGAAAAGAACGAGTCAATAATTTTTATTAATAGTGTATAACAAATATATAAAAAAATAATTGAGATCTATTACATTGAACCAATTTTATTAAATAAATATTTGCTAATTTTGTCAAAAAATTAAGTGAAAGTAGTGTCCACAACACTACTGGGAAATGACATTGGTACTTTGGTAGACAATTTTTTTATAGAAAATAAATTTTTAAAAAATATATTTTAGTGATCGCAAAGGACCTATAAAGCTTTGGAATAAAGTAAATACCAAAGTATAATATATTTAATTTTTCCCAATTTTAATACACAAAGACAGCAAATTATCTGGTAATGTCGAAATCACCCATTCAGACAAACGGACGGACAGAGGGAGCTCAGTGGAAACAACTAAAACACATCTGTACTAGTGAAACCGGGAACAATTGTTTCCAAACATTTGTAATGATTCACTATACATATTGATCTAGCGATGTGATAGTGCAGAAGAACTAACTACAGCACTAGTGATGCTGGGGCAATTGCTACAAATAAAATTCTGCAGGGATATGGGACTTTGTAAGTGGTTGGATGAATACGAGTATGTGGTTAAGTGTAATCACGTGTGTGTGTGCGTATGGATACATGTTGTAGTTTTAACCACAGTCCAGACTGTTTTTTTCACACTGGTTATAGTCAACGAAAATGAGGACAAACACACACCCGCACTTTTGTATGTATTTTGTTGGAAAATTGCCGAGTTATATGAGAGCAAAATAATCCAAACTTTGTCAGTTGAAGGCGACATTAATGAAATACTATTTGTATGACAAATACGCATGCTTTACAGACGGGTCAAAATTTCAAGTATCGACCTAGCTCCATGACTGCTCGACAAATTTTAATCTGACCTGCTTTCATTTTGCAAAAAATTATATCGGGTTTTCCAATAGGGATGATATGATTGTGAAGTGACGTTTTTGCCGTTTGTAATATGTCATGATCGGCCATTTGTTTTTCATTGTATTCAGTAGTGTTTACAATTTCATCATGGAGAGACATACGCAAGAACAACGCTTACAAATTATTCAGTTTTATTATCAACATAATCGTTCTCCAATTGCAACTTTTCGTGCGCTGAGTCCTTTTTTTAAAAAACAAAAAAAAAAACACTTTCCAGTCGACCTACGACTTTGACACCCATTAGATCTTAAGCATAGATATTTTAGCTCTGTTAAGAGCTATCTTTTTGCCATAGACCGATTCCCGATCCGACGTACCGTTAAGGAGCTAGAGCAAAAATAAACTTTCTGTTCACATTTGAAAATAATGAGTCCTTTTTTTAAATCCAAAAAAAAAACTCTTTCCAGTCGACCTACGATCTTGACACCCATGAGCAATACTTTAGCTCTCGTTAAGAGCTATCTTTTTGCCATTGACCGATTGTGGCTACGGTCAAGAAAATGAAACAATTGAATTGCTGCGAGAAAAGTTTGGAGATTCGATTACTTCAAGAAATTGTGATATTAAATGGCCTTCAAGATGTTGTGATTTAACACCACTAGACTATTTCTTGTGGGATTATTTGAAGTCATTGGTCTTTCTAAATAAACCAGACTCTCTTCAAGCTTTACAAGTCAATATTGAACGTGCCATTCATGACATGTGACTTGATTTAGTAGAAAAAGTGCTCGAAAATTGGGTTCATCGAATTCGTTCCTGCAAAAGATGCCGTGGAGGCCATTTGAATGACTTAATTTAGAACTTAATTGTATCGATTGTAGTTCACATTAAATAAAAAACTTTTGAATTTCCTTAACAATAAATGTGTTTTTTTTTCAAAGAAATCATATCACGCTTATTGGAAAACTCTGTACATATATCTTACATTCTATGTCCAGTCGGACAAATATTTCGGAATAATGGAAGATAGTCTGGGAAAATACAACAAATGGGTTTTTGCTGCAGAAATGTGCATAATATGTAAAAAGTTATTCGCGATATCTACTTACTCGTGGATTACTGTTTAAGATATCAATTTACCTGTAAATATAAAAACTTTTGTATCTCAGTAACTATTTATCTTGCAAAAACTTTATTTATTAAATAATTTACTGTAGTTCATATTATTTATGCATGAGTAGTATTATTTATTCATTGAATATGTCGGATACTAAGGATTGTTGGTTTATTTTAAAAACATCTTGAAAACTATTGATCGTAGCTGGTGATCGAAATCGATATCAATAATTTCGTGGCATTATTAAAGTGGTAGTATCTCAGAAATTACACAACCTAGAGGATTTAAACTTTGTAAAAACACTACCCTCATTTTGTGAGTAACGTAATATGGAGTGCAGAAAACATTACATAGTACGGCATTTTTCAGCTCATTGATTTGGGATTCAATTCGGAGAATTGGACGTGAAAGTAACCCCAAAAATAAGAACTTCTGCATCATACGTTTAGTCAAGTTGGCTCAATTAATAATTTAATGGCCATACGAATGTTTCTGCTCAAGGTGGATTTTTGGCACTTCTTCCATATTTTTTCTTTGTATACCGTACTCTTTTGTGTCTGAAGCAAGTTGTAGATACTGAACAAGAGAAAAAAATGCGGAACTAAACTACACGAAAAAAGTGCATCCAGGTCCTTAAAAATTGCAAAAATGTTCTCTTCTATACGTATAGCGTATACGTATTTTTCAATATTTTACTGACAGATATTTTATGACTGCATTTTTGCGATTTTTCAGGCAGTGGATGCAATGAAAAATATTTATCCGCACAGAAAAAAAGACAGTTTACAAATTTCAACAAATGTATGTATTTGTATGCTAAAATTTTTGAAGTTCAATAAATATTGTTATTAAAATTTTGAAAATAATTTTCAAGACTCCAAAGCTACGCACAAGTGAATTCGTCAAAGTTTTATTTATTTCCTGGTGGTCCAACCAAAACGCACAAATTTAATTGTAAGTAAAACAAAAAGTTTTCTGAGAATTATCTTAATACTTTTTTAAAATGATAGAAGGGTCTATGACAATTATGTGTGAAACAATATATCGGCCAAATGCTCGCCAAGATTTCGGTGGCATCCCTCCATCCGATGGTCCATATTTTAATGACTCTGAGACATAATTGAGGTTCAATATATTAATGTACCGAATTATCTCTTCCTTTAGCTCTTGAAGTGTTCTTGGCTTATTAACGTACAAGTTTTCTTTTAAATATCCCCAAAGAAAGAAGTCCAACAATGTCAAATCACGTGATCGTGGCGGCCAATTAACATCGCCACGACGTGAGACCATTAAATTTCTCGCGCAAACGAGCCATTGTTTCGTTGGCTGTGTGGCAAGTGGCATCATCCTGTTGGAACCATATATTATCCACGTACATATCCTCTATTCCGGTATCTCGCGATACCGAGCACCATTCACGGTAACTGCTTGGCCGTCCTCATTTCGAAGAAGTACGGCCCGATGATGTCGTCAGCCCATAAACCGCACCAAACAGTCACTCCTTGTGGATGTATTGGCTTTTCAACAATCACTCAAGGATTCTCATTTGCCCAAATGCGACAATTCTTAATGAATCTCATGGATTCTCATTTGCCCAAATGCGGCAATTACACAGTGAAACAACCAAAATGGGAATGGGATGAAACCAATTGCAAATGAAAGTTGACATTATCCATAACAAACCCCTCAAGGGTTTTTTTCAGTTCAGTGCGAGATTTTTTTTTACACGCATTTGAAGTTGGTGATTTTGGAACGCTGTCTAACAAGAAAAGATCATTGAAAAATTTAATTTTTGTAGTATAAAAGGACTGAGTATAATAAAATATACTTAGTAATATCATAAGATATATGTTTTACAATGATGCCAACACCAACAATGGATTTTTCAGCCTAAAAAAATAAATACACCGTTTCTTCTATGAATCAACAAGGAATAGCACCATTTGTATGACAGCACCATCTAGTGTGAGTTTTAGGTAAAAATTAATTCCTCGACCCCAAAAACAGTAACGTACCACAACTTTCCATGATAATAAAAAGCAATAGGCATTATTTTTATCAAATTTTCAATGATCTTTTCATGTTAGACAGCGTTCCAAAATCACCAACTTAAAATGCGTGTAAAAAAAATTTCGCACTGAACTGAAAAAACCCTTGAAGGTTTTAGTTTGAATAATGTCAACTTTCTTTTGAACTTGGTCTCATCCCATTCCCATTCGGAAAGTTCGATTTTGTATCACAGTGTTATTAATGAATCCACTGAGGCTAAAGTGTGCCTCGACGACGCATTCCGAGATATGTGGATTTTCAATTAGAATTTTTAATTTTTTCGCCGACTTTGCCTTGGAGTTTAGCCAATATCTCAGTCAAAAGTTTACCGCTTTTGTTTGCGTGTTTTTTTATGGATTGCCAATACAATTTACAATATCATGAAAAAAAGAATCAATAAGATATGTCAAGAAATAAGAAAGTTATGGCCCTATAAAGTCAAATTTTTCAAAAAATTTCATTTTTGGAGATTTGTGGGCGAAAAAAGTCCAATTTGTATTTAGGTCTTGTAGAAAAAGTTTGTTACACAAAGTATATCAATTTTATACTCATTTTAAAGGAGACGTTCCACAGAATCTGTTAGAGAAAATCGAAGCCAAATTTTAATTGGTATGGTTGCCACCCTTCTCCCATTTGGATTTTTTTTTACATAAATTTCAAAGGCTTGAACGATTTTCTCCAATCGCAAAGCTAAATTGTAAATTTTTTTTTATTTTTTTGTATTAGGGTGTAACAAAATCGACTGCAAAGGGAATCCCGAGCTCGGATTTTCCTATCGAAGATATAGGACTTAAAGTAAAAAAAAAAACATTTTTGTAGATTTTTGATGTATTTTTTGGGAATTGAAGGATTTTTCCATTAGAAATTTCCACATGTTGCGTTTGATTATTATTTCAAACTAGCGGACCCGGCGAACTTCGCCTCGCCCCAATTTAACGCCTTCAGATAAACTCCAGAGTGATAATAAAACACAGATAGTTAAAATTTTAATGCGATTTGTTTAAAAGGAATCGAAATCAGTAGAGATAAATCGAATCAGATGATAAACAACAAACAACGAAGACAGGCAACGTACAGATGACCGTGCGAAAAACAGGGAAATTCGAGATTAATTCCACAGACTTCCTACGATTGGTTTTGAGATTTATTGATTGTCATCGCAAAAGCCAATCGTACAGGGAACTGAATCCGCTTGAATTGGAATGAAAGATCAGTTGGAATAATCGGAATTCGTGGGATAAGGACTTCCTCTCCTTTGAATTTTCCCTTGATGATCGTCGCCTGAATCACATTGTCCATCAGTTTCATAATGGACAACCGCGAACTATGCACAATTTCGGATGTTTCAGATTCCGCAACATGATTATGATCGATTCCACCTTCAGCTGTAAATTATGCGGCGGAGCTCCTGGCACATCAAGCGAGTTCGATTTTACTTTGAATAATAAAATTCATGCTATCGACGTCCTTATTCTTCGCTGCTAATATTGCCCATTCACTAATCTAATCGAGATTTGGAAACACTTTGGTGATGAGTTCCTCGTTCGACGATGTGAACTCGCAAAAATTTGCCGGGAACAATATCAATGCAGTGGAAACATCAATAGTAATTTGGCCATTGCCAAGCGCCAACAGTTGTTTCGAGAATTCAAGAGCCGATGAGTCGTTCTGCAACGCGACTCTCATGTTCGTGGTCAATTTCAACTTCTTCAAAAATTTGCCGGGAACAATATCAATGTAGTGGAAACATCAATAGTAATTTGGCCATTGCCAAGCGCCAACAGTTGTTTCGAGAATTCAAGAGCCGATGAGTCGTTCTGCAACGCGACTCTCATGTTCGTGGTCAATTTCAACTTCTCGACATAACTTCTTGACATGCAGCCACAAAGACCACTATTTCAGGCATGCATTAATTTCATCGGCAGTAGATTTCGGGATGACGGGAAGCGTTTGACGAAAATCTCCGGAGAGCAATATCAGACTCACCAAATTGTCTCAACTCACGTCGTAAATCCTTCATCGTTCGGTCAATTGCCTCCAGAGCTCGTTTATGCGCCATCGTGCATTCATCCGAAATTATGATTTTGCAGTGCCCGCAATCCAATAAGATAACCTTACCTCTTATACTCAAACTTATTATCTGAAAAAATTTTCGAACTGATAAATATCGCGTTGAATTTTAATTGATCGTAATGCTTGTACCGTTTGTCGATGTGATACGCGAAATCAGTGTAACAATACGCAAAACTCGAATGAATTGCAGCAAGAAAAATAGCACATACTCGTAGATATGTTTAATAGAAAACTTTTTTGTTTAATAGAAAATTAATAAAAAAATTGGATTCAAAAAGAGAGCAGTAGATAGGAACAGTAGGAATCTCGCAGTAGATAGGAACAGTAGGAATCTCGCAAGAAATAGCAATTTTCGATTTTCCTAATTTTCCGACTTTTCCGGAGGGTTTTCCCAAAATTTTCTTTCGTACAAACCTTCTCCAGGCAAATACGAAGAACTGAAGAAAAAATCATCCAAATCGCTCCAGCCGTTCTGACGTGATGCCATTACACAGATGGACCGTTTCATTTTTATATATATAGATATCAAAATAAAGAACTATAAAAAAAATTATCGAAATATATACATTTGTAAGAATTTCATGCCGTATTTACGTTTCTGTCTATATGCAAAATATTTTTTTTAGTTTTTCCGTACCTTCTTGTACTTATTGGTTATTATATCAGTCAATATGCAGTGATTTCTTGTAAATAATATGTTTTTATCAAACAATAATACAATTTAGTAAGAAGAACAATCATAAAATTGAGTAAGAAGGATAACAGATGTCTGCCTTTATAATATGTTGGTGTGACTCTCGTTGCCTTAAATTTGTGTATACCCATTTTGTAAGCGAAAGACCCACTTCTTGAGAAAAATAATTTCAGAAAGTATTTTAGCTGATTTAAGTTAAATACATACATTATTGCTATTGAGTTCTGAAGATGATAAAGTGGTGTCTATCGAAACTGCAGTCAATTCTAACAAGCAATTAAAACTTGTAATTTAAAATTTGTAATTTAAATATTTTTCATGTATCTGGTGTAGTCTACGTGATTGGTTCAAAAATGGGAGGGATCGGATCAATGGGCGTAGCCCCTCCCATATAAGACAAATTTTTTAATTGAGATATCTTGCACAATTTTTTGGCGAGAGTGCTGTAATTTTTATACCCTACACCACACTGTGGTACAGGGTATTATAACTTTGTGCATTTGTTTGTAACACCCAAAAGGAGAAGAAATATACCCATCGTTTATTATACCGATCGGCTTAGAATCAGTTTCTGAGTTGATTTAGCTATGTCCGTCTGTCCGTCTGTCTGTCCGTCTGTGCATGTATTCTTGTAATCAAAGTACAGGTCCATAATTGCGACCGATCTGGACGAAACTTTACAAATATCTTTTTTTTGGCCCGAGGACGATCCCTATTGAATTTGGTTAAAATCGGTTCAGATTTAGATATAGCCCCCATATATATGTTAGCCCCGATTTGATATGTAAGCGCTGTAAAAACTTTATTTTATATCCGATCAGTATGAAATTCGGCAGAAAGAGGTTTCTTATTATATGGATGAACACTATTAAATTTGGAAGAAATCGGTTCAGATTTAGATATAGCCCCCATATATACGTTACCCCTGATTTGACATGTAAGCGCTGTAAAAACTTTAATTTATATCCGAATAGTATGAAATTAGGCAGAAAGAGGTTTCTTATTATATGGATAAACACTATTAAATTTTGAAGAAATCGCTTCAGATTTAGATATAGCCCCCATATATACGTTACCCCCGATTTGACATGTAAGCGCTGTAAAAACTTTATTTTATATCCGACCAGTATGAAATTCGGCAGAAAGAGGACTCTTATTATATGGATGAACACTATTAAATTTGGAAGAAATCGGTTCAGATTTAGATATAGCCCCCATATATACGTTACCCCCGATTTGACATGTAAGCGCTGTAAAAACTTTATTTTATATCCGATCAGTATGAAATTCGGCAGAAAGAGGTTTCTTATTATATGGATGAACACTATTAAATTTGGAAGAAATCGGTTCAGATTTAGATATAGCCCCCATATATATGTTACCCCCGATTTGACCTGTAAGCGCTGTAAAAACTGTATTTTATATCCGATCAGTGTGAAATTCGGCAGAAAGAGGTTTCTTATTACATGAAGGAATACTGCCAAATTTGGAGAAAATCGGTTCAGATTTATATATAGCTCCCATATATATGTTACCCCCGATTTGACATGTAAGCGCTGTAGAGACTGTATTTTATATCCGATCAGTACGAAATTGGACAGAAGGAGGTCTTTTTACATGAATAAGTATTCAGGGAAGATCGGTTCAGATTTATATTAAAGCTCCATATATATGTTCCTCCTGATTTGGTATCAAACCGCTATAAAAGTTGTATTTTACTTCCGATCATTAAAATTTTCCAGAAATATGTTTTTCACTTTAGGAACGAATATTGCTTAATTTAGCGATTATCGTCTCAGAATTAGATAATACGTTTCTACCCATTTACCAATTATTCCAAATTATTATGACATTGACCCTTATCGCATTGTTAGGGAGGTGTAGGGTATTATATAGTCGGCCCCGCCCGACTTTCTGCCTTTCCTTACTGGTTTACATATGTATCTGGTGATAGTCTACCTGAATGGTTTAAAAATGGGCGGGAGCGGACCAATGGGCGTGGACCCGCCAATATAAGGCAAATTTTGAAATAAGATTTTTATCACAATATGTTAGAGAGAGTGTTGAAATTCTGTGTATATGTAGCTGGTGGTAGTCTACGTGATTGGTTCAGAAATGGGCGGAATCGGAACAATGGGCGTCGCACCGCCCATTTAAACTAAATCTTTAAATGTAGATATATTGCACAATTTGTTAGCGGGAGTGCCGTAATTTAGTTTATACGTATCTGATGGATGTCTACGTGATTGGTCCAAAAATGGACGATATGGAACTAATGGGCGTGGCCCCATGTTTTTAAATTGAGATATCTGCAACAATTTGTTAGCCAAGGGTGCTGTAATTTTGTGTATATGCATTTGATGAAAATCTACGTGATGAGTCCAACAATTTATGGGATCGGAAATCTGAAATCTGGGGCAACGAAGTGGACCGGTCCAGCTGGTACATTATAAATTATATTTCTTTGGGGTGACTGGCGATCGTCCTGTGACAGTTGCATCGCAATAGTAGTGAATAGCATCACATTGTCCGGTCAGGCCGACAATATGACGCACAGGTTCCGCAATGCCAACATTTTTATGTGATTATTATAATTTTTTTTAAATACAGTATATTATTGGGGGATTTTTAGCAATTAGCTTTGAAAAATTATATCCTTTAAGTGATGTCCATTTTTTGCTTTGCACATACGCCAGATACACTATTTAAAACCATGTAATATAAAAATTCCCTTACTGTTCAATATAATTAAAATATAAAATAAATGTTTCTAAGGTTGATAACTCTTTTATTTCATTCCCAAATAAGCAAATTACCGCGTTCCACCCTGTACTACCCTTTGATAGTAGAATCGTCTGTCAAATCTGTGTATTTTTTCACTGTTGCACAGTGTAATAAATTTGTTAGTTTAGTTACACCCGTATGCATTCGAGCCATGTATCGATGAATGTGGAAGTGTAAATATTAGTTAATTTTTTATAAGTTTATTTTATTCGTGTTCATACTGACATTGGAGGCATTTGTTCCAGTTTCACTTCCAGGCCCTGTTAGTGTTGGGCATAATGGTGGTTGTATGGAGTTCCTGATTTTATAGAGATTATGAAGGGCTTTAGCACTTTTTTCAAATTTAATCGGATGTTTGTTTGGGTAGTTTTGTTTGTAAAGAGTGATTTTTAAAAACTTTCGGATTTATTTATTTTATTTATTTATATGAATTACAATACAAAGTAAATTTATATTCTAATTTTAAGGTCCAGGGAAAGGCCGGGTTACAAAGACCATATGGCTAAATGTTTGCAGCGACAGACCAGAGCCTCTGGTGGGAATCGAACCCACGACCCCCAAACTCATAGGCGAGTACGCTACCAACTCGCCTACTGGGGCGCTCCTTTCGGATTTAATTTGTAAAAAAAAACACATACAATTTAGAGAAATGTATGCAATCTTTCTATGATTTGATTGTCTATATAATTCAATGTTTAAAGATGATTTCATGTAAATGTTGACCGCGGATGCGCCTCAAATATTTCATACGCTGGTTCCAATTTTGGCATATTCTCTCCAATATATCGGCCGGTATCTCACGAATAAATTCTTCAATAATTCTTCGTATAGACGCGAGCCTTAACATAGCCATGATCTAGGCGGCCAATTGACCGGCCCGAAAGGTAAAATAAACTGTTCTCCGAATTCGCCTCTTAATTGGGCCATTGTTTCGCGTATTTTGTGGCATGCGGCACCGCCATGGAGAAACCACTTGTCAGCCAAGTCCAGCACTTCTATTTTGGGCAAAAAAAGTTTGTAATCACCGCACGGTTGCGCTCGATGCAATGCTATGCTATATCCAAATCTGAACCGATTTTAACCAATTTCAATAGGGATCGTCCTTGGGCCAAAAAAGAGCACTATGCTAAATTTCATCACAATCGGACCATAAATACGACCTGCACTTTGATTACAAGAATACATGGACAGGCAGACACACGGACAGACAGACGGACAGACAGACGGACAGACAGACGGACATAGCTAAATCGACTCAGAAAGTGATTACAAGTCGATCGGTATAATAAACAATGGATCTATCTCTACTCCTTCTGGGTGTTACAAACAAATACACAAACTCATAATACCCAGGACCACAGTGTGGTGTAGGGTATAAAATAAGGTAAAAAATATTAGCAACATTTAAAATTTTATTCGTAATATTTTTAATCAGCATCTACATCAATCTATCAACTACGATATACGGGAATTTAAAAATTTTATTTCCAATTTTGTTTTTCAATTTTTTGGTTATGAGTTGCAATGTCTCCTCCATACACTGAAAAAAAAAAATAGTAATAAAACTAATGATGACACATTCTTATATTAAGTATGCTACCTCGTCATCAATTCAATGACAATTTTCATTATAATAATGAAAATTTACACGTTTTTTACGAAATTTTCCTTAATATAAAGTTTTTTGAATTTGAATTAATGTCTATCTAATCATTAGTTTTGTGTACGCGCTTCTTTAAATGTACGCATTTAAATTACAGAAAAAAATCATTATTTTTGTGACAATCCCCTTTATTTTAAGTAATATTTCAATACTTTTAAGGATTTTCTACATTAACACTACGACGTAGACATGTCATAGTTTTAATGCCGAATCGGACTTAATTAACAGTATGAGATATTTGAGTAATAAATTTAAGGCTATGCTCCCCTTAAAGGAAAGGCTGTCTTGGTAATAAATTGTATGACTATTGTCATTATTTTTAAGAATACATACGAGAGAATTATACAATCTCTCCCTCCCTCTCTCGCTCGGAGAATCAGTTTTGTTTGGTAATGTGTGAATCAATAATTGTTATGGAATGCTACAAGAGAAAATAGAGAACAGTTCTGTTGTTCGTTTTCTTTTAAATCGTCAGTTATTTATAAGCGATTGAAGGAAACGGTTGTCTGTTTTCGGGACGCGGATTGTGAAAAAATGTGATTGCTGTGAATATGTAAGTATACGTGCATATTGCACCGAAAATAATTTTAATATGGGCTGTTAACAGTTATTTTTGCTAAAGCATAGCAAAAACAACAAATGAAACCGTCGTGTACATACATGTGTGTATGCATGTGGTTATGCCGTCGGCGTCACCATCGATCTCTGTGATAAGGGTGTGCGTGTGTCATAGTTATTTTTGTTGTATGTTATTTATGGCGATGTACATGCGTTTTTGAAGTAGATCTTGTTTGTAAGTCCTGTGAAGAGATTTGTGCCAAATGGATGACAAAAATGTGAGTAATAGATTTTGTAATACTGAAAGAGACAATGGGAAAATGTTTAGGTACGTGAAAAATAATATTATTATCCTGAAATAAACATCTTATTGGCAATTACAAAATTAACAAAACACATTTTAATTGAAAGTATTTATTTATTAAAAATACCATCGGATAATGTAGAAATGTAAAATTATTTGTGGCAATATAGAAGTTTATTATTAATAATATGTTATACATATAACTATCTTTTTTAATTTTTTTAGTAAAACAATTTTAGAATGGGTCTTTTGTGAGAAGATTGGCAAATTTTACAAAATATTTCAACGTAATATATGAACGGTTGAAATATTTCTCTTAGTTATTTTTTAGCGCTTTCCAATTGTGATATGATTAAATTTATTTGAATTTTTTTTTGTTTATAGATAATTTTATTTGATTTATTTTCAGAAAAAATGTAATTATATTAATTTTAGATCACGCAATATTTGAAGATAAATGTGATGGATATATGAAAAATGCAGTGCTGAATGCCATTTATAACTTGCAAAAAATAAGTGAGCATACACCTACATGGGAATGTTTGAATTGAAAGGAAATAGATTTGGAAACAATATTTGGAAGTATTATGTATTTCTGAACAAATATATTTTATTTGAGAATCAAGAAATGTAATTTGGAACGCATATATTAATGTATTAGAACAAAATATATTTGCGAACTGAGGTTCACATATAAAATACGTGTTTTCACACAAAGTTATTGTTAAAAAGTTTTCCAAATATAATTTATTTAAAAAGATTTTTTCCTTTTTTGAATTTTAGTTTAAATATTTCCTTGATTTTGTTCATAATTGCTTCATAAGTACTTCATAATTAAACCTGCTGTTAGATTAGGCCCATTTGGTCCAATTTTTGTATCGTTTCCTTTATAAACGGTAATATATGTATGTATATATATTGCCTTATAATTTGGTCTAAAGGATATTTTTGTTTTACTAAAATCAAAATAATAAGCGTTCTTGCTCAAACATAATTGTAAATAAGCTGCTTTCTTTTCGCGAAGTATTGAATAAAAATAAATATAAAATATTGTCTTCCATATTCATTTTATATGAAAAATGTAATGTTGACCAAATGGACTCTTAATCTAGGATTCGCACAGATTTGCTAATCTAACACCAGGGTTAAGAATGTCATAAGCAGCATTAGCTTTTGTTTTACAGAAGTAATTTTTAATAAGTTTTTGTAGTTTCGATTTCTAGCAAAACTTAATATTTTAAAATCTAAGTCACGATTGAGAAAATTATTTTTGATAACTCAATTTATATGAAAAATTTCACTTTCGCCACTTTAAAAACAATCAGTTTCTATTATTAATAATATCTTACATAACTATTTTTTTTAACTTTTAGTACTGCAAATTTAGTATGGATCTATTATGAGAATTTGTGTCGTAGAAGAGTGACTACATATTTCAGTGTAAGTAAGTATATTCCAAAGATTTTAATATATCTCTTATCTTTCAACATTTTGTGACAGTTACATGATAAAATTTATTTTAATACTTTATCGTATATAAATCATTCTGTTTGATTTCTATTCAAATTATTTTTATTTTAGTTCGCGCAATTGAACTTTATCTGGATATATGAAAAATGCAGTGGGGAATTAAACATTTACAAATTGCAGGAAATGAGTGAGCATCCAAACTATATGATATAATAATATAATATTTGTTTTATATAATTTCTATTTAAATTCCAGCCAAATTCTAGGTTAAAAATCATTAAGGTCGGTTCCGATAAAAATTGTTCATGGACAACAAATAGAGAAACGAATCCCGCTATAGAATCGATACATAATAATACAATATTCGAATAAAAGTCAAACTTCATAGTGTGTTGGCCGATTTGTCTTTATACAATTACATATTGTTTTAAATTATAAAATGTTCATGGTTATCCGTAATATGTATTATATTTTTTTTCCAATATAAAATATAACAAATAAAATATTTATTTAGAAAGATAAAGTGTTGTGTTATTGAATTTTCTATGAATAGTAAATGATTTCAAAGAAAATGATTCATTTAAAAGAGTAACATTATAATTAATATAATGTAACGAATTTTCCATACATATTTTAAAAAAAAACTGTATTTAAATTCATGTATGCCTTAAATTAATTACCAGTATATTCTTATTTCAAGGACAAATATTTTAAATTTTATTACGAAAATTTTTTAAATTATATGATATTTTACTAAAAATAAGCACGCGACATACTTCAATTTACGCAAAAATGTGCTTATTTTAAGACCAAACTTAATTAGTTTTATTACCCAAAATTCTTAATTCTATGAAATGCATCCTCAAAACAAATACTATTCACGTCTTTAAATTAACTATAAAACCTTCTTATTTTTATAGCGTTTGTCTTTGGCTCGAAATCATTGCCGAAATCTTAAACTTTACGAAAAATTCATTGATTTTCAGTACGCTTTTTTTTTAGTGTATGTTGACTTTATGAGCCATTTTGCGGTTTTTGCTTGTTTTCTTTCGGTATATATTTACGACTTTAGGCTATCGGAAAATGGATCAAAGAGGCCGTATAAAATTTTGAGTGAAAGTTAAATTAACAGGCTTAAAATTATGAATGGAATTTGGCGATTTTCCTTTAAGCAAAAAATTATTATTTTATGGTTTTTCCCAATGTGGAGTTGAGCTGAAGAACAAAGAGTTCCTTCAAAGTGAAGGAAGGTATTTTGAATAGTCAAGTGAAAAAGAAAACGACCTTGAAATCCAACACCAACCAATGCATGACGCGTTTCGTTGGGGGTTAGTCAATTCTTCGAACATGTCATTACTTCTACTTATACTAAAGTTATTCCAAATTTACATATAGGAATTACTTTCAAGTAATAGTAATCTCAAGTCAATCGGCTGCCGCCGTAGTTCTTTTTACCTCGACAATTCAAAGTTGTTTTTTTTTTATTTATTTTAATTATTATATTTTGTACAAAAACATCACAAATTGAACATGAAGAAGGAAGTCCGCTCCCTAGACGACTCAGAACATCAATATCCAATATTAAAGGTGAACCAGTGAATATAGTAGAGAATTGTCGAAACCAGACATTGAATTGTCGAATGTCAGTTCAGAAATAGCTACAATTTGACCAAAGGATCTGTTTTTGCTCCAAAAACTGAAAATGCAAATCAAGGACATACCAAAAATCTCAAATTAATATTCATGTATAAAAATACAACTACAAATTAAAATTTTCATTTTTCCAAACCTCTAATGGTAGATTTCGTCTCTTATAAATTTCTTCAAAATTTTACAAATAAAAAAAAATTAAATCTTTTTATTATTACCCAATTCCGATGATTATTGCAATTCCGATAAGAACATTTTCTAATTTGTTCATTTGTCGATTCAATTAATATGTTTCCAGAATTTGATTCATATTTAAAAAATCCCAAAAATCAATCAAAAAATGTAGTGTGCATATTTTCATCAAGACGTCACGGCCCCCATGTTGCATCGCTACGGCCAGACAATAGTTTGTACGATATGTAAGTGATTGCATTATCCTCCAAACTGAAAAACCCTACAGGAATATATGTACGTATAACTAACAAATCGACAATATGTATAAGAATATTTACTAGACATGGGGTAGCTCGAAGCAGTATCCATAGCTCAGATCATTCAAACGCCATTAACAATCAATCACTTTCCAAATTCAATTCATTTTACTGACTCATGGCAACTTTAGGCAAATCTCTGCTATTAAACATTTTTGTGAAAAACGGAAATTTTAATTAGCTGATGTGTTGTTGCAATTTATATTCCCAGCTCTACCATTCATTGTTATTGAAATCTCTTTAGCCAAACAATAACATCAATATATTTTCCGCTGTTGCCCAATCCCACTACGAAAGTAAATAAATCGTTGTTTAATGTGCACCGATGAAAACTAAGTTAATTTTCTTCCGCGTGCTGTGAGCATCATTTCCCCCATAACAGAGTGGCAAAATCTGTCAGAAATTCTCCAACACTTTTTGGTGGCAGCAAACGCCATAAAAACAACACAAACTATCATTATGACCACAGACTGGACTCATTCATAGTGGGAGAATTCCAAAAAAATACTACCGATTTTATAGGACGGGTGGTCAATAAGTACAAATATAATAACAAATCATTTTATTCTTCAACGTAGTCTCCTTTGGACTCTATAGACTTTGCCCAACTTTCTCCAATTTGTTTTACCACTTCCAAAAAAGATCTGTCGGGGTCTTAAAAATTTTTTTTTTTTTTTTATTTCTTAGGGAAATACAATTTTACCCGAATATATAATTTAGTTCAAGTATAAGAGTAAATATTTATAATATGAAATATAATAGATTTGATAATATATATTGGTCTATATCCTCATAATTAATATAAATGAAAAATTCTTCAGCGCTTCCTACGCTTTAAGTTTGAAAATTTTTTAGTCTACAAACAGTTGGATATGTTCATATGATTTTTATTAAAAAATCGAACGATTTTTAAAAAATAATCGCAATCGGTCCTATGTTAAATTATTTTGTAAATCGCGCGATTTAAAAAAATCTTTGAACTCAGTAAGCCGAAACATTATTTAAAAATCCTACAAATAACTAATTAAGTTAAATGTAGTTAACAAAGATGAAACGATTTGTAGACAATATATAATTTGAAGAACGTTGAAAACGCCGAAGGCCTTTTTATTCGCGCCATTTAAAAAAAATCGTTGAATTTAGGACAGAAGGCGAAACTTTTTTTAAAAAAATCGCGCGAAGTTTCGCCTTTTTTCCAAAATTCAAATCGATTTTTATGAAAAAAAGGAAAATTTTTTTTTATTATCAAGAGTTACTATCCGGGCATTATCGAGCATATAATGGGTGATCTGAATAGAGAGCTATCTTTTTGCCATTCACCGATTCCCGACCCGACGTACCGGAATCATCGGTCCATATTTCTTCAAAAATTATTCCGGTGAGAACTTTACCGTCAATGTCGACCGTTATCGTGCCATGATAACCGACTATTTGATGCCTGAAATTGAAGCTCTTGATCTCGGCGACATTTGGTTTCAACAAGACGGCGAGATATTAAGAGAACACTTCGGTGAGCTGATAATTTCACGTTTTGGGCCGGTCGATTGACCACCAAGATCGTGTGATATCACACCGTTTTTCCTGTGGGGATATGTAAAGTCTACAGTTTACCCGCTTCGATTCAGGCCTTGGAGCAAAACATCACGCTTGTCATTCGCCAGCTACAAACCCGCTTCGATTCAGGCTTTGGAGCAAAACATCACGCTTGTCATTCGCCAGTTACCACTCGAAATGCTCGAACGAGTCATCGAAAATTGGACTCAACGGATGGACCATCTGAGACGTAGCCGCGGCCAACATTAGATAGACATAATCTTCAAAAAATAAATGCCAAAGAATGTTCTTTCAAACTATAATAAACATTCCCCATTCAATTTGAATTTTCTGTGTGTTTTTCTTTAAAAAAGTAGGGAACCTCAAAATGGATCACCCTAAACTTCAAATAATATGTATGTATGTATGTAATAATATGTATGTATGTAATAATTTTTTAAAAAATAATTTTAAAATATTTAACATAAATTTTTTTTTTGTGTTTAGGGCTCCATATTACACCAGAATATGTTATGCGCAGCCCTCCGACAAAAATGTTGTTGCATAGTGTCATATATATCATTGCATGATAGTTTTGAAAATTTGCATGATCAGTCTTAGTAATAATACGCGTAATCAAGGGAAATATAGACAAGATCGGGTCAGACCTGATACGGATAGTGTCGATATAGAAATCATATTAAAATTGTATGTGGATACAGCTAAAAAAATGGTCATATAGCATTGGCGGGCGCAGCCCTATATAACTTTGGTACTGAAAACGAAATATGGAGAGGCATTGCACTAATTGTCTTGAAATTTGGAGTGGATGCTGTTGATAGCAATTTAAGAGCCATATGAATAGCCCCAAAACACTGCCGTTATAGGATCAATGGGCATGGCGCGCGCGTGACTTGTTTCTAAAACCCTAATATCAAGAGTGTCAACATACCATATGGTTATATTTCACTGACATTCAATTTAAGGGCAGCAAAACGTACCGGGTCATAAAGTTTATTGTAAAACTTAGCAATATACAAATTTATTTCTAATATTTTCCGGAATTTTCTTCACTGTACAGCGTACAACGAATGAGTTCAATAATTACAGCATAACTGTTAAAGCTGAAGTTGGAAAGTCTACATCATCATCTATTTTATATCCATCTTCCCCTTGGTCTATTTCTTTCGGCTGTTCTATTCCTTTTGAGGAGAAACGATCTATAAAAAAATGGAACACCTTCGGCCAGTATGCAGCAAACGTTCAAGAAACCATATTTTCATTGGTTAAACTTTTGCAAAACCGAATTGAATACGTTGTTGGTGGTGTTGTTGTTGCTCTTCATCCTCATATCTTCCGTTGTTGTCTTTATTTTTGTCTTCAATGAAAAGCAGCTGCAGTTTGTAGTCATAGTAAAAGCAACAAAAATATGCGATGCCTGCATCAAACTAGAGTGAAGAAAACGAGTTCAGAGGAGCTGGTGATTGTCCTTTTGCCTTTCCCCTCATCATTCTCACCATCACCATAAGAGTTGTATACAGACATTGAGTACCTAGCCTAGACGTCATCTACTCCATTTTCCGTTACAGTTGTGAACTTCAATAGCACAACAGAGTGTGTGCTCCTGGCGGCAGGAGACGACCCGTCTTTGAATGTACTTGAGAATGTCTCCGGAGAACATATTCTTCTTTAGCAACAGCGCCAACATCGTCTTTATGCTTATGGCTGGAGTAGTGGGAGTTTCAATTGATTCCTTAAAACGTTCCCACTTTATTTTGATTAAATTTGTTGAAATGATTAAGTTTTCAATGTAAAATATTTATACGATATTATTGATTGGTAGAGAAATTGAACTAAAACATATTTTGTCTATTAAAATTAACGCTGTACCCGTATATTGCGCTGAATAGCAGATACATCAAATGTGTTACACTGTACCGAATTATGTACAAGTGTTTATGCGCACTAGTTACACTATACAACACAATTTTTGTCGAAGGCTGTGCATAACATATTCTGGTGTCCTAATAAAGGTGTCCTAAATACGAAAAAATATTTTAAAAAAATTTAATGCAAATTTTTGTTTTTTACAAAAATGTCTTTAATATTACAATTTTTGTAGAAGGTGCCTTTAGTATTTGGACCATACTTTTAAATGTTTAAGTATATATGTATAATAGTATAACTATGAGGCCTAGAAATGCTGAAAATATCACTTCCACGTAGAAACGGAAGTTTAGTAACTGTCGTTAAAACAATTAGAAACAAATTTGATAGAAAATATTGTAGAAAAAATCGCCAACAATTTGTTTGTTCCAATTTTTAAGAGCTAGCAATTTGTTGAAGAAAACAATGCCTATCAGAAGAAAATCTATGGATTAATGTAGAAATTATAGTACTTTTGTTAGAAATGACAGAATTTCAACTTAATCCGGTCCCCCATCCCCACTATTGTGAACAGGGATATATATCTCGACCTAAGAGTGTAAAGGCGCTAAGTCCAATATTTAAAATTTTACAGGAGAGGCAAAATACTTACTATATATGAATGTTTTTATAAAGGGTATGTGGACTCAGCGCTTTTACGATTCAGCTTTTAAAGATGACAAAGCATGATTTTTTTGGCTTTTTGTTTTCAAATCGATGTATATCCAACTTATCTTACGTTCTGCTTCAAAATATACATTTTGGCAAAAAGTGGACTTTCCGCTTTTTCACTCTTAGGTCGCGATATCAGTTGCTGCTAGCCAAAGTGCAATACATCCAAAGAGTGGCCTAAGAGACCCCAAGAATATTTATCGGAAATCCGTTTTGGGCGATTTTAGCTCATTTGAGCAATGTGTGTTATCCTGTCCGTCTGTCTGTCTGGTGTGTGCGCACGATAATTTTCGACAGGGTTAACATAGTACTAATTTCTTGGTTTCTATAATATTGAAAAAATGGGCGTAGTTGCCCCACCCTTTTGGTACATTCCATGCAAATGATTTGATTCCTGCACATACAAACACTTGAAATGTTGTACAGTGTAATGTTTACAACGGGTTTTCCAATAGAGATGATATGATTTGAAGTGACCTTTCGGCGATTTGTAATATGTCATGATGTGTCATTTGTTTTTCATTGTATTCAGTAGTGTTTACAATTTTATCATGGTGAGATATACGCAAGAACAACGTTTACAAATTATTCAGTTTTATTATCAAAATAATCTTTCTCCAATTGCAACTTTTCGTGTCAAATTTTACAAAAACCCCAAAAAATATCCAGTCGACCTACGACCTTGACACCCAAGAGCAATATTTAGCTTTAGTCGTGGAGGCCATTTGAATGACGTCTTATAGCTTTCAAACAAAATAGCCAAAATAAAAATTATGAAAAATTATTTTTCAGAATTTCTTTATTATTACAAAATGGGTCATAATTCATATTTTTTCCATAGACTTTTAGCAAATAGGCATTGTTTTCTTCGTTAGGATATAAGCTTTCAAAAAATGGAACAAACAACAATTTTTGCAATGTATTTCTATCTTTTATATTTTTTTTCGTGAAAACAATTTTTTTTCAATTCGGTATATCTTCATTCCTAGACGTAACCAAGCGAAACGCCGGGCACGTATAACTTTTTTTAGACCGATATAACTTTTCAGAACCCCCGCCTATCACTGACGTTATCAAACGTGCAGAGAACTGTCTACCTATGCATAAGCGGAGCATTAATGATTACAGCGACTGAGTATCTACAAGTCATACTCCTTCTACTGCCCAGTATTCTTGTGGCGAGAGAAGTTGCAACAAGAGCAGTTTGCCAACGGGGTAAACAATCGGCAGGAATTTCACCACTAAGATACCTGCAAGAGAGGAATGGGTTGACAGAATACCAGAAAATAGAAAACATCCCCACTTTTACACAGATGGTTCGAAGATTGATGATAAGCCAGAGTGCACTGTAAATAAGTCAGTCTTAATGTCTATCAAGTGTCTATCAGTCTTAGTGTCTTTCAAGCGGAAATAATGGCAGTTTGAGAAGTCTCCAAGAGGCTAAGTCGCAACATACACGCTGGAAAAAAATAGCTTCTGCAGTATATTTTCTCAAACATAGTCTCCTCAATAATATACAAATGTACACAAAAATTATATATTTGGGAAAATTTTGTTCTAAACACATCTTTGTTTCCGTCCTAATACTTTTGCATTTATATATTCATTAAATATATCAGTACCTTAATTTTAAGACAAGCTTTATGTTTTTCAGTAATCCAGTGGAAAATTTTTTTTGGACATTTAAAATGTTCGTAAAATTCCTTTAAAATTTAAATCGTATAATCTTGCATAATGATAAATTATTACATTATTATAATGAACTCAAGCCTCTTCGGTCATTTTGGTCCACCTTGTACCTTCATGTGATTTTTATACCCTCACTTTAGTGTGACGAGGGTATATATCATTTGCTACGGGTCAAAAGTGTAACACATCGAGGGAGGGATCCAAGACCCCAAGTTTAAGTAATTTGAGCAATGTTCGTCCGTCCGTCTGTCTTCTGGCTGGTGCGCACGATAACTCTCGAAACGAGCAACCGATTGACTT
Organism: Eudasyphora cyanicolor; assembly: GCA_963930755.1. Taxonomy (NCBI): domain Eukaryota; kingdom Metazoa; phylum Arthropoda; class Insecta; order Diptera; family Muscidae; genus Eudasyphora; species Eudasyphora cyanicolor. Next base: position 204,909,963 of record OZ005736.1, on the reverse strand, counting down.
CAAATTTGGTATGCGGTAATTTTTTCTCTATCTCCGGCTAAGTTTGAAGATGGGCCACATTGGTCCACTCCTTCTAGTACCTCCCTCACAAAGTGTTACAATTTAGTAAAATATTGATTCGCTTATAACGTCTATACTATTTATTCGAATCTTCTGAAATTCCACACATATTATTAGTTTATTAGTGGCCCCGCCCCTTTCGGTAACTCCCGCACACATTGACAATTTTGCACCAAATAGGCATTATATATCTAGCTTTACTTTAATACACCTGCATAAAAATATTTGACATTTTGTACAGTGTAATGTTTTTATAGTGACCATTGTCCGTTAAGAAACGGGCATTATTGTACCGCCCCTTTTGGTACCTCTCATACAAATGGACCGTTAGGCACCAAAAGTTAACAGCTTGTAACTTTAATACCAGTATATACAAATACTTGAAATTTTGTACAGCGTAATGCTGTTATAGGGTTTACAGTCCTGTGAAAAATGGGCGTTATCACCACGCCTCTTTTTGTACGTCCCAAACACATTGATCAAATAATACCAAAATTTAATAGCTCATAACGTTAATATGGCAGGACACATAAACGCTTACATTTATGCACACTGCAATGTATTTACATAATCTAGTGGTTAGAGAAAAGTAGTTGTATATTTGTTAAACCCCTTCTGGTACCTCCCGCAGAACTTGACAGATTAATTCGTGTAATATTACATTACTCACAAAGTGAGGGTGTACCTTAGCCGGTTTACACGACTGAAAATTTCTTAATTGTTAATGTTACCAGTAAGTATCTTTGTTATGTATAACGGTAACTTTGTTCAATAGTAGATATCGTAGCTTATTAATACAGGTTCAATCAGCAAAAAAAAACGGTAACACTATTCGTTTGTATTCCATTTGACTACTTTTTATCTGCCATGTAAAACGATAAGCCGCTTGTCAATCAATGAGCGCGCTGTCATTAATCGTTTTGGGAGTGATGTTGTTAACATTCCTGCGCCGACTCCTGTATTCCTCTATTATATACACTTTCAAATCGAATCACATTTTTAAGTGACTGACAAATTTTATAAGATTGACAAATAATTCTCTCGAATTTGATATACCGCTTGAATGGCGCCAATTGCCAGCTCTGCATTTACATGAAATATCTCACTCCTAAAGAACACAGTCATCGGAAAAATCGTAATTACCCATTTTTTTGGATAGTATTTGGAACAACGTTCGCCGTAATGAAAAGCGGCACATGTTGGCATAAATATTTGATTCGCCTTCTGAAGTATAAAGATTGAATATTTTAAATCTCAGATTTTCCCATCATTAATCATATTCTGTTAGCGCATAAATACAAGGAAATGATGACGGCGTTTATAGCTTCATTAGAACGATACGAAAGTATTTATTTCACCCCCAAAAATTATTTCTGTCCGACCACCCGTCCGTCCGCCTGTCTGCCTTGTTACCAATGTCGTTATTTTCTTTTTAAATACAATACCTAAAATGTATGACACTTAAATGCTTCAAGACACTAAAACACTGAAGAAACGGAACAAAACACAAAAGTATGAAATAACTTTTGTAGTTTAATGTGCTGCTCTGTTGCCTTTTCATTGTTGCCGCTGTTGTCGTGTTTGTGTTGCCAATATAGTTTGTATTTTCTTCCTTTGTAGCAACAGGTTTATGAGCCGTGGACCTGTGTTCATGTTGTATACAAGTATTTATGTATGTAAGCTGAACATATAGATGAATATATATGGTTGTTTCCCCATAAACGGACCCCTTACAGCTCAAAAATTTAATTATTAATTTTAATTTATTTTTCCGCTAACATTACACAAAATAAATGTATCTGCCATTTTCCAAAAGATTAAGTTTTATTTTCATTATAGTAACTATTTCGTAATTCATTGAAATGATCTAATTTTATAGTAGCGGAAAATAAGAAGATATGTAAGATGAAGAATTTTGTAAGGCCAAATAAACATCAAAAGCCTATTTTGATTTTTAAAATTTTTTTATAGATGTAACGACTGTTACCTTTTTTTTGAGTTTTGCATTTGAACTGTTAATCTTACTTAACTGGATTCTTACCGATTGTAGGTGAAAAATCATGGAGCAACATACAGAAAAATGCAAAAATACAGAAAAAAACGAAAAGAAGACGCAGGAAAGCATGAGGCTTCTTGGCAAAAGAGAGAGCGCTCATGAAAACGAAGACTGGATTAAAAAAAGGTAATGACGGACGAACACCAAAGTCAGGAAAGAAACAACAAGAAAATTTCGGGAAAAAAAAACAAAAAATGTTTATCTTTTTATAATGTAACGACCGTTACTTTTTGAACAAAAAAAATTGTTTGGGAAGATAAATTTCCTTTGGTTTAAAAATAAACCCATTCTCTAAACAAAACATTTCAAAGAATTTAATCAGATTTTTTACATTACACTTCCTGTTCAAAATTTTACAATACATGATGTTTGTTTCCGAAATCTGAAATCACCATATTTATAAAGTAATGACCGTTACTTTTTTAATGGTCTAAAAAATTATTGAAATTACATTTTTTATGAATTTTTTCGGTTGCTACGATGCTTGAACTTTCGTAAGTCCAAAATTAAGCAATCCTTGTGGCAAATTTGCTTAGGTTGGAATTATTTATTGGTAACGACCGTTACTTTGGAAACACCCATATGTAGATTTTTGGTGGATGATGTCTGATTTTTGTTGGGGCATGAATTTATAGTAATTTTCGGTTAAAACACTGTAATATTGGTGAAAACATTTAGATGAAATATCTCACTCATAACAAACGTAAAATGTGTATGGTTAATTAGTTGTGTTCAAGACGAATATAAAATACTCTATTTACTAAATGAATGATTGTGTCTGAGACAGAGTCGAAGTCCGAGGAAATACCTATGCTTACTTATATTAAAATGGGCATAAACAGACTTATCACAATATGACAACATTTAGATAATCTGCTTCAGAGTAATGGGGAAGTTGTGTTTGCCAATTATTTAGCAAACTGTAGGTACTGTCAAAACGTTACACTGCACAATATATCGAGTATTTGTGAGTTACCAAAAGGGATAAGACAACTTCGGCCATTTTTGTCACGATGATAACGAAAGACATTTCACTTAAGTTTAAAACTATGTGTGAAAGGTATTCGACGAAGTGGGCCAATATGGCCCATCTTTGAACTCCGAGAGTTACCAGCCAGACAAAAGGACATTGCTCAAACAATTAAAACGACTTCAAATGCGATGGGATCGTCAAAGAATTAAATGCAATTTTATCTAACTAAGTGATAGAAAAAGCTTAGATAATAAAATGTTTTATTAGCGAATAAGCATTTGTTATGGATTTATTTAAAAACTGGTTGTTAAAAAAGTCAGTTAATGACTCTTAAAAATCAATTTTTCTGTTAACGAAAATATAAATTGTAAACGAAACTATTTTAATGTAAAACACGTTAAGCGACTAAGCGACGCGCAGGCTTTGGACATCTTTAATGTAGTCTTTCTACTATTTGGATATTTAACAATTTTCATTTTAGTTTTTACAATGTTCACTTTTTTTCTATTTCAGTATTTGACTATTGTACTACTTTAAAATTTTACTTCTATTTTTCTATTTTAAAATTTTAGTATTTTACTATTTTACTATTTTACTATTTTACTATTTTACTATTTTACTATTTTACTATTTTACTATTTTACTATTTTACTATTTTACTATTTTACTATTTTACTATTTTACTATTTTACTATTTTACTATTTTACTATTTTACTATTTTACTATTTTACTATTTTACTATTTTACTATTTTACTATTTTACTATTTTACTATTTTACTATTTTACTGTTTTACTATTTTACTATTTTACTATTTTTCTATTTTACAATTTTAGTATTTTACTATTTTAAATTTTACTATTTTACTATTTTACTATTTTACTATTTTACTATTTTACTATTTTACTATTTTACTATTTTACTATTTTACTATTTTACTATTTTACTATTTTACTATTTTACTATTCTACTATTCTACTATTTTACTATTTTACTATTTTTCTATTTTACAATTTTAGTATTTTACTATTTTCAATTTTACTATTTTACTATTCTACTTGTTCAAGGGTCCAGGATTTGAGCTGGACTTGCCTTCCGAAAAAAGAGATATTTGTTTAAAATTTTCAGTTTCACAATCTTTATTTGTTTTTTTTCTTTCAATTCATTGGTTTTGGGTATGTTAGAGTGTACAAATGTATGTGAATATATTAAATTATGTAGTGTTTTTTATGTTTTAGCAATTTCAATGGTTTATCTTTGTTTCAACTTGTGTTGTTCTTATAATAACTATTTGTTCTTAATTTAATTGTTAAACTTTGGGTCGGTTGAGTTCACTGTGATGTTCTCTATGTACATCGTTTTATATATAAAAAAACTAACACTTTGAATTATTAAACTTATTTAAACACAGGAAAACTAATCACGGGGGAGAGGCGCACGAGTTTGGTTTAAGGATCGGTAAAAGACTGATTACTTGTGCTTGCCATCTATCTCTTCTAAGCTCACTTAACGACTTTCGTTAAGCTACAGATGGCAAGCGACAAGTAAACAAACATATAAACAAAAGGGAAATTAGAGTAATGAGTGCTTTAGAGTGATGAGTGCATAAGTTATGCATGTATGGGCATATAAATGCATTTATACACCTACACATATAGTGGACGTTTCACACTGATGTTCAAAAGTGAGATGTCACCTTTGAACATTCTCCCCCCCCGTGATATAGTGTAGATTATTCTAACTTAAACTAGCTTAATCTAAAACTGCAGCTCATTTGGCTCCCGTGGATGAAAACCCCATCCAGTTTTGGGGCCTGTCCCGGATCCAAGGCTTGAATAACAAAAGTTGACGGAAATGCGATGGCGGGTCTGAGTAGGGTCGAAGTGGTAGGGTACTGGGTACAGCATCTGTCTTCAGGGAATATGGGCTGACATCGTGTCGTATAACGGTACTTCGTGAGTTGGATGAGTCACGACTCGGGGTTGGGCTAGGCAACTGAGAAACCATATCTAGGGTAGAAGAGATGTGAGTACCAAGTTCTTTTACAAATAAATAGAGTGTTAGTCAATCTGAAAATAGTTTGACGATTTTCATTATCGGTCTACTAACTACTCCGTGTGCTGTCCGAATATCTACGACCCTAATGTTTTGATCAGTTCCAAGGTATGTTCTTTCTATACGGCCTAATTTCCATTCTGTCGGGGCCAATCTCTCATCTTTAATTACAATTAAATCGTTTTCCTTTACATTTTCTGTTTGATACTTCCACTTATATCGACGATGTAGCTCATTCAAATACTCAGTTTTCCATCTTTGGCAAAAATATTGAGAGATAATCTTTAATCGTTTCCATCTATTGGCTAGGGTGAGGTTTCCGTCTGAAACATCTGGTTCTGCTGGGGTCAAAATGGAGGTACCTATCAGAAAATGTGCTGGGGTAAGAGGATTTAAATCGGAAGGGTCGTCGCTGGCTGGACTTAGGGGTCGAGAGTTAAGACAGGCTTCAATTCGCGCTAAAATGGTCGAGAATTCCTCAAAGGTAAAATTCATTTGCGGTATAAATTTCCGTAGATGTGTTTTGAATGATTTAACTCCCGCCTCCCATAATCCTCCCATATGAGGGGCACCGGGAGGAAAAAACTCCATTCTAAATTTTGATAAACATTGTTCTGGGTGGCGTCTTTTTGCAGATTCTTCATAAACTCTAGCCTATCTTTTTTTATTAATTCTGCTGCTCCTACAAAATTAGTCCCATTATCTGAGTAGATCTTGGCTGGGCTTCCTCGTCGCCCAATAAAGCGAGATAAAGCGGCTAAAAAGGATTGAGTTGATAGATCACTAGTGGGTTCTAAGTGAATTGCTTTTGTGGAAAAGCAAACGAAGACGCAAACATTACCCTTTGTTATTAAACAAGCTCTTCCTGTAAAATTCTTTATGTTGAAGGGTCCTGCAAAATCTACTCCTGTATTGGTAAAAGGTCGAGTCAGCATAGTTCGCTGGGGCGGAAGTGAGGCCGTAATTTGCGTTTGAGTCTGGTGTTTATATAAAACACAAGTTCTACAATTATGAATTACCTTCTTGATTAAGGGCTTCAATTTAAATATCCAAAATTCAGACCTGATTACTCGAGTCATGAGTTGATTTCCGCCATGCATCGTCATTTTGTGAATAAATTCCACTAACAAAAGGGCTAATCTCGATTCGTATGGGATAAGAATGGGATGGCGCTCGTTATATGTAAGTGCTGGGGACTGAACAAGGCGGCCATTTGCCCTAATGATTACTTTTGAATCAATGAATGGATTAAGAGATAAAAGACTGCTACTAGATGAGAGTCTTTTCTTTTGGGTTAACGCTAAATACTCCTCTGCGAAATAACGCTTCTGTGTTAAAACAATAAGACGATCTTTGATATCTTGGATCTCACCGTGGGTGATTTCTGCTGAAGAAATTCTAAGTCGGGTCCGATTGACGCCGGTATTTCTCCAAAAACGAATTGCAAATGCTCTTGATAGAGAAGAAAATCTATCCAAAGGATCTTCAACTGTTGTGGTCGCTAAAACTTTAACTGCTTTTGCTTCTAACTCTGTGTCGCTCATAATGTCGTGTCTAGGCCATCGGTCTTTTGGAAACTTCAACCATTGGGGTCCAGTCCACCACAAATGATGTGACTGCAAATCATTTGGCGAACATCCTCGACTGGCTACATCAGCTGGATTGTTTTCTGAATCTATGTGCTTCCAATTTTCGTTGCCTACATTATCTAAATTGAAATCTGAAATTCTATTTCCTACAAAGGCACTCCATGGACAAGGGGGTTTTTTGAGCCATGCTAACACAATTGTTGAGTCAGTCCAAAAGTGTGTTGAAATATTTTCAATTTGTAAGTTGGGAACCACCGCTGTGGTTAATTTTGCTAAGAGAACGGCTCCGCATAATTCTAATCTAGGCAGAGATATTTTTTTGATGGGTGCTACTCGAGTTTTCGCTGCCAAAAGAAACGTGTCGACTGTTTGATCTAAATGTTCTACTCTAACATAAAGAGTCGCGGCGTAAGCGCTTTCTGAAGCGTCACAAAAACCATGTACTTCAATTTTGCTTGAGGGTTTGAATCTGATCCACCTAGGTACTGAAACTGAATCTATTGAGGGACAATTTTTAATGAAATTCTTCCAATTCATTCGAGTTATGGGCTTCAACGCGTCGTCCCAATCTACTTTATCCAGCCAGACTTGCTGCATGATAAGTTTCGCTACGATGATTACTGGAGCCAGCCATCCACATGGGTCGAAAAATTTGGCAATTGTTGAAAGGACTTCTCGTTTGGTGCATAATTCCCTTTCTTCCGTGGGTGGTGATGTGAACGTAAAGTTATCAGCCGAAATGTTCCATCGGATACCTAGAGTCTTCCTTGAAGTTCCTTCCGAAATATCCAACCAATTGACCGGCAAGAGTGAGTCAGGTGGCAGATCGCGAAGTAGATTGGGGTCGTTTGAGCTCCATTTTCTCAATTCAAAACCTGCTGAGTCCATGGCTGCTACTAATTCTTTCATAGACTTAAGGGATTCTTCTACAGTGTGACCTCCAGCTAAAACGTCGTCGACATATAAATTTTGTTTTATAATTTCCGAACCTAATGGGTATGTTTCTTTAACATCTTCTGCCAATTGAATTAGGGTCCTAAGAGCGAGAAATGGGGCGCAATTAATTCCGAAAGTGACTGTCGAAAGTTCAAAGTCTTCAACTGGGTCATTTGCTGATTTTCTAAAAAGAATTCTTTGAAATGGGGCCTGACTTGGGTCGATTTGTATTTGACGATACATTTTGGTAACGTCCGCGTTGAATACATATCTAAAAAACCTCCATTTTAAAATCTGCAATACTAAATCCTGTTGAAGAATTGGACCTGGATGTAAAATGTCATTAAGACTTTTCCTATTTGATGTGGGACTTGACGCATTGAAAACTACCCTAAGTTTAGTAGTAACCCTATCTGGTTTAATAACTGCATGATGCGGCAAATAGTAGTGAGGGGTCTTCTCGATTTCCTGGGGTCTCAGTTTCCGCATGTGTCCAAGTTCCAAATATTCCATTATCGCTGCGTCGTATTGAGATTTAATTTCGGGCGTTTTTTGCAACTTTCTTTCCATTCGATAGAATTGCGCCATTGCGATATTTCGCGATGCTCCAAGTTCAGCACAAGATTTGAACGGCATCGTGACAATATATCGTCCATCTTCATTTCTTCGCGTTGTATTTTTGAAATTTGTTTCGCAAAAGGTGTCTTCTGCTGACCTCAAAACTTTTTTTGGGGTCTCCTCCACCTCCCAAAAACGTGTGAGAATTTTCTCGATCGAAACTGTATTGTAAAGTGAAATTTTCCTATCATTTGTGTTTGATTTTTCAAGGGGTCCGCCCACTATCCAGCCAAAAACGGTGCTTTGCGCTAGTAAAGATCCTATAGATTTCATTGGAGCTCCTACTGTGTAAATTAAGGGTCCTATGTCTAAACCTATCAGAAGATCTATGGGTCGGCTTTCGTAAAAACGAGGATCTGCTAACTCGAGTTGAGTTGTTTCTCTATGTTGATTTTTATCTAGGGTGCGCGACGGCAAATTAGAAGGAAGGGACTTCAAAACGGGCGCCCAAACTTCTAATTCAAAACTAGGGTTTGTACGAGAACAAAGGTTAAAAAGACAAGCTTTTGTTGAAGTTTCTGAAACGGTTTCACTTAAACCGGTAACATGAACAAGATTCTTCCTAGTTGGAAGCTTCAATTGGTTTGTAATCTTCTCTGAAATAAATGTTGATTGAGATCCAGGGTCGATAATCGCTCGTGCGTCATATCGCTGCCCTCTAGATTCAATTTGAACAATCGCTGTGAAGAGTAGTGTTTCCTTCGATTGCTGCTGGCTAAGTTGTGCATTTTCCTTGAGAGTTAGAGTCGAAATACTAGGAGTTTGAAAACTAGGTGTGGACTGTAAACTAGGAGTGGATTGTACTAGGGTGGTTAGAGCTGCCGCACTGGTACTAGGTCGTACGTCATCTCTAACCGGTTGTGAATTTGTAGGTCGGGCCTCGTTACCCTTATGTAATAAAGTGTGATGTCTTTGATTACATTCCCTACACGTGAAACGACTCTTACAATCTCTTACAACATGATCCGAAGTGATGCAGTTGTAACAAAGATTGTGGAGTTTGACTACGTGAATGCGATCATTCACGTTTTTCTCAAGGAATTGTGGACAATTTCGTAACAAATGGTTTGCCTTGCAAATTTGGCAACTCGGTCCATTTGTACGACTACTAGGTTGCGTAGATGTGCTAAATCTGTTGCTATTGTTGAATCTTCTTTGCGAACTTTGAGTCTGTTGCGCAACATTAGTTTGAAATGACTTAACCCTATTTTCCTTCCTACTATAATCGGGTCTAGGCTGATTATTTTTGGAGAAATGGGGCTTAATATTTCCTACAGATTCTAAAGTTTTGAACTTGTGTGTCAAAAATTCATTCAAATCTTTCCAAGACGGTAGTATGGAACAGTCTTCCAAACCGTTTTCAAATTCTTCTAAGAAATTTCTCGGCAGTTTCGTAGAAGTAAGGTAAACTAAAATTGGGTCCCACCCCTTTACATCTACCTTGAGTGTTTCTAGTGTCTGAACGCAACCATCAATAGTGCGTTGAAGTTTTTGGATCGAAGATCCTGAATCTGCCGAAACTGGTGGTAAACTAAGTAGAGTCTTTAGCTGTTCATTATCTTGCATTCGTTTATTCTCGTATCTGTTTTCTAAGTTTTTCCATGCTAGATCAAAACCTTCATTTGTTAGTGGTACGTTACTAATAATTTCCCGTGCCTCCCCCGCGGTTTTTTGTTTTAGATGGAAAAGTTTTTCTACTTTACTAAGTCTAGAATTATTCCTGTACAAGGCCGAAAACAAATCCCGAAAAGTAGGCCAAGCGCTGTATCCTCCATGAAATGTGTCGGTGTCGCATGGTGGTAAACGTAACGATAGATGGTTGTTTGGCTCAACTGTTTCCTTTTTTCGGGTCTCCGATTCTCGTTCCAACTTTTCCTGCTGCCTTTCGTCGGTTAGTGCTAAAATTTCTCCATTTACTGCGCTTAAACATCGTTTGTATGTCTCTAATGCCTCTTTATAATGGGTCCTCAACTTTGATTTATCGATTGGGGCCTCATCTTTTTCGGGAACACGGTCTCTACAATCTAAATAGGCCCTTTTCACTTGATCCCAAACAGAGTTCAATTCTACACGTGTCACTTCTAATGAGTGAATATTATCATCGGTGCTAGTAGCAGAGTAACCACTCTCAAAGTCTATCAGGTCATTTACGCAATTTACAAATTTATCACGTAAAACTTTATCCATATTTCCTCCTTCTTAAATATTTTCTTTGTCAAATTTTAAACTGGCTAAAATTTCAAGAAACTTTTAAAATTGAGCTTTTCTTTTAACAATTTCTGTAAAAACTTACTTTGCCAATATTTGCAAAATAATTTCAGAAAAACGCTAAATATTTGTTGAATGGGGCCAATCTTTTACAGTCCGACTTTTTTTTTCACGAATAGATATAAATAATGGCAGTTTACTTTGAACTTGTGTCGTTTGTGCGAAAAGTAAGAAATTTTAGCGATAATAATTTTTATAGACCTGGGTCTTTTAGAAAAAAAATTATATAAATAAAAATTTGGACGAAAGTGATTCTTTGTCGGCTAGTGTACTCTCAAAAAAAATTATCAATCAACTCTTCTGTGACAAAACAAAAAAAATAAAAAAAGCGTAGGAAAGTGATTTTTCTATCAGAAAAAATTCAATCAAATCAAAAAACAAATTTTGTAAGAAAGTGTTTTTTGTAAATTTATAACAAACAAAAAAACAAACTTTGTAGGAACGTGTTTCACTTAATAGATTTATCGAGCAAATTTATTTTTCGTAGTAAAGTGTAATTTCCAAAAATTAGCACTTAATAAATTTTTCGAGCAAATTTATTTTTCGTAGTAAAGTGTAATTTCCAAAAAATTAGCACTTAATAAATTTCTGACCAAATTTATTTTTCGTAGTAAAGTGTAATTTCCAAAATTAGCACTTAATAAATTTTCGAGTCAAATTTATTTTTCGTAGTAAAGTGTAATTTCCAAAAATTAGCACTTAATAAATTTTTGAGCAAATTTATTTTTCGTAGCAAAGTGTAATTTCCAAAAATTAGCCCTTAATAAATTTCTGAGCAAATTTATTTTTCGTAGCAAAGTGTAATTTCCAAAAATTAGCACTTAATAAATTTTTCGAGCAAATTTATTTTTCGTAGTAAAGTGTAATTTCCAAAAAATTAGCACTTAATAAATTTCTGAACAAATTTATTTTTCGTAGTAAAGTGTAATTTCCAAAATTAGCACTTAATAAATTTCTGAGCAAATTTATTTTTCGTAGCAAAGTGTAATTTCCAAAAATTAGCACTTAATAAATTTTTCGAGCAAATTTATTTTTCGTAGTAAAGTGTAATTTCCAAAAAATTAGCACTTAATAAATTTCTGAACAAATTTATTTTTCGTAGTAAAGTGTAATTTCCAAAATTAGCACTTAATAAATTTTCGAGTCAAATTTATTTTTCGTAGTAAAGTGTAATTTCCAAAAATTAGCACTTAATAAATTTCTAAGCAAATTTATTTGTCGTAGTAAAGTGCAAATTTATTTTTCGTAGCAAAGTGTAATTTCCAAAAATTAGCACTTAATAAATTTCTAAGCAAATTTATTTTTCGTAGCAAAGTGTAATTTCCAAAAATTAGCACTTAATAAATTTTCGAGTCAAATTTATTTTTCGTAGTAAAGTGTAATTTCCAAAAATTAGCACTTAATAAATTTCTGAACAAATTTATTTTTCGTAGCAAAGTGTAATTTCCAAAAATTAGCACTTAATAAATTTTTGAGCAAATTTATTTTTCGTAGCAAAGTGTAATTTCCAAAAATTAGCACTTAATAAATTTCTGAGCAAATTTATTTTTCGTAGTAAAGTGTAATTTCCAAAAATTAGCACTTAATAAATTTTTCGAGCAAATTTATTTTTCGTTGTAAAGAATAATTTCCAAAAATAAAAATAAATTTCAATAAATGTAAATTATTGTGTTAGTTCTGTTTAGCTTTTGCCGAAATGTCCGTCCGATCCCATCAACCATCAAACCATATGTTCTCTCATTCCTTTCTTTACGGCTGAAATTATGTTTTCCTACTTCTCCCTTTTTTTTCTATTTCACAAAAAAACTCCAGTGGTACATTAACCTTTGGGTTCCCTAATCAAGGCAAGAAGTGAAAACGAATGAGAAGACAACGAGAAACCAACGAAAAAAAAATCCGCTACCTATTGTCTCTATGCATCGATGTACATAGACTGGTGTTGTTGTTGTTTTAATGGGTACGAGGGGTCGAGTTGAAAGTGTCGGCACAGGAACTTTTTTATCAAATATATCAAGATTTTCGCGTTAAATCGGTTGGAAACTACAGTAATGCTGATTTGTAGCACAAACCACACATATTAATGGCAATAGAGATTAAAAAATCGTAAATTTTTTGACATTTTTCAAAAGGGTTTTTCTATTGAATCTAAAGCAATACGAGGGTCGTTCAAAAAGTTGGAACACGTATTTTCTAAAGCAAAAAAAAATAAATTTATTTTTTCTTTTTAATTTATTGATTGGGATTGATTTTAGCGTCTCCAAAGCATCAGCTAATATCATACGGTCGATTTCTCCCTCAGAAAATCGCATATAAAGAAGGCAAAAAAAAATATTTTTTTTTCTCTAAGTTGCAAACTTGATGTTTAAAGTACCCAAAAATCACGAAGTAATTTGTAGGGTTCTCAAGCCAGTCAGCGGATGAGTCGAGCCAATAAAAATCTTTCCTTTTTTTCCTTTTAAGCAGCTAATAATAATAGTAATAAGAATAAAAGTAAGCTTAATAAATATAACCGCGATTAAAGCAGCCGAAAAAATTCAAGAAATTTTCGCTCTTTTGTTTCGCAAGAAAGTTGTCCGTCCACGCGTTATTCAGCACAAAATTATCTGGAATTCTTGCTGAGGTTTTCGGAATAAGTCAATGGGTGTCCGTCCGCGCGTCCGAAATCTTAATAAACTTATCTTAATAATCGTATCTTAATACTCTTATCTTAATATTCTTATCTTAAAAATAACTTTATGGCATAAATCGACTCGACTAGCCGCTGGCTTTCAGAAAAATTCATCAGAATGCGTAATAAATTATTTGAACAAATTATCGAAGGGTTTTCAAAAAGGTTGGGTCGCTATTTTCCTAAAGTTTCGAAAACTAGAAAACAGTAAAGTCGCGCGTTGTTACCGAAAAAATCGTCAAAAAACGTTCATAGGTTAGAATGCATGTAGGTTAGTATATATGTAAAGGGTATATATGTGTAGCAATGTGTAGGTATGTAACTGCAAGCTAACTGCACTTATGTAAGTATGTATATCAAAGTATATAAGTGTTTGTATATAAGTGCAAGCTAACTGCAGTTAAGTGTTCAGTTATTTTTGTATATATGTAAAAGGCAAAAACCAAGCCAGCGTCGTACATAGGGCCAGACCCGCCAAAATCTCCTTCATATAGCAATATGGCGGAGTTCGAAAAAAATGGTTTTGGCACCCTATGTAACAACGCTACCTGCACAAATTTTGGGTACTCACGTTGATCCTTTCATGTATTTGGGGTACCTGGTGTTGTTGGCGTTGGTCGCTGGTTCTTCCTTCCTTCCTTCTAGGGGTTCAGGCGTGATGTCGTTGGTTTGTGTTTCCAAGGCTCCTTGTGGGGTTTTGTGATGGGTCACTTTGAATGTTAGGGTCACTGGTTTTGTGGGTCACTTTTTTCTTGAGTCACTTTGATTTGGGTCACTTTGTTTTTTTTTTTGTTTAATTCGCGCCGAACCGATTTTTTGTTTATATTAACCGGTCTTGCACAATGCTCACGGTGTTTTAGTTTTAAATATTTTTTCGAATCACTTTTTTTGTATACACTGTTAAATTTTTTGTTTTTTAATTATTTAAAAAAACACACTTTTTTATCCGGTTCGCATAGGACCAAATGTTCAAGGGTCCAGGATTTGAGCTGGACTTGCCTTCCGAAAAAAGAGATATTTGTTTAAAATTTTCAGTTTCACAATCTTTATTTGTTTTTTTTTTTTCAATTCATTGGTTTTGGGTATGTTAGAGTGTACAAATGTATGTGAATATATTAAATTATGTAGTGTTTTTTATGTTTTAGCAATTTCAATGGTTTATCTTTGTTTCAACTTGTGTTGTTCTTATAATAACTATTTGTTCTTAATTTAATTGTTAAACTTTGGGTCGGTTGAGTTCACTGTGATGTTCTCTATGTACATCGTTTTATATATAAAAAAACTAACACTTTGAATTATTAAACTTATTTAAACACAGGAAAACTAATCACGGGGGAGAGGCGCACGAGTTTGGTTTAAGGATCGGTAAAAGACTGATTACTTGTGCTTGCCATCTATCTCTTCTAAGCTCACTTAACGACTTTCGTTAAGCTACAGATGGCAAGCGACAAGTAAACAAACATATAAACAAAAGGGAAATTAGAGTAATGAGTGCTTTAGAGTGATGAGTGCATAAGTTATGCATGTATGGGCATATAAATGCATTTATACACCTACACATATAGTGGACGTTTCACACTGATGTTCAAAAGTGAGATGTCACCTTTGAACACTACTATTTTACTATTTTACTATTTTACTATTTTACTATTTTACTATTTTACTATTTTACTATTTTACTATTTTACTATTTTACTATTTTACTATTTTACTATTTTACTATTTTACTATTTTACTATTTTACTATTTTACTATTTTACTATTTTACTATTTTACTATTTTACTATTTTACTATTTTACTATTTTACTATTTTACTATTTTACTATTTTACTATTTTACTATTTTACTATTTTACTATTTTACTATTTTACTATTTTACTATTTTACTATTTTACTATTTTACTATTTTACTATTTTACTATTTTACTATTTTACTATTTTACTATTTTACTATTTTACTATTTTACTATTTTACTATTTTACTATTTTACTATTTTACTATTTTACTATTTTACAATTTTACAACTTTCCTATTTTACTATTTTACTATTTTACTATTTTACTATTTTACTATTTTACTATTTTACTATTTTACTATTTTACTATTTTACTATTTTACTATTTTACTATTTTACTATTTTACTATTTTACTATTTTACTATTTTACTATTTTACTATTTTACTATTTTACTATTTTACTATTTTACTATTTTACTATTTTACTATTTTACTATTTTACTATTTTACTATTTTACTATTTTACTATTTTACTATTTTACTATTTTACTATTTTACTATTTTACTATTTTACTATTTTACTATTTTACTATTTTTCTATTTTACTATTTTACTATTTTACTATTTTACTATTTTACTATTTTATTATTTTACTATTTTGCTATTTTACTATTTTACTGTTTTATTATTTTACTATTTTACTATTTTACTATTTTACTATTTTACTATTTTACTATTTTACTATTTTACTATTTTATTATTTTACTACTTAACTACATTGTTTACTACATATTATATTATTTTACAATTTTACTCTTTTACTATTTAGAAGGTGCCGTATGACGTCTCATAGGGTATCCGCGTACAGATTGTAATGTAACGTAATTCCTTTTGAAAATTTGATACGATGGCATTTCACACTTCATTCTCCCCACTTTAAATGCTCAGAAAATAAACGCTTTTCAGCAAACAACACATGAGACAAAAAAAAACACCGCCAGCAAATCGTCGTAGAAAAAATAACAATGAAAACTTAAAACCCATTAAATAGTTTTATTATGGGGGCCCTATGAACAATAATTTACACGCTGAAAAAAAAAACGCTTCTGTAGTATATTGTCCCAAACATATTCGGGTTGAAACATATTTATGTTTAGGGAACACTCTAAACATACATATAATATTGAGTACACACAAAAAGTATATATTTGGGAAAATGTTATTCTCAAAAAAATCTTTGTTTACATCCCAATATGTTTTTATTTGGGACTATCATTTCCGAAACAAATATTTATTTGCACTTAAGAAATCAGAAAATACGTTAAAACGTTGTTTTAAAATTGTTACTAATTAAAAAGATTTTTAATGTTTGTAAAAATAATAAATAATAATAATTGAAATCGTATTACTTGGAGGATTGACAAGATATGATGACTTGGAATACGAACTCAGAAATTTTAAATGATTGGTTTAAACAGAAGTTAATGCTACATATGGTATAGTAACTGGAAGGTACAATTCGAAACTAAGCAAAAATTTAAACTGAAATTTTAAAAAGTCAGCAAAAGTTTTGAAAATCTTTTTTAAATAAAATATATTTTGATAAATTCCTAAACTATATCTTTCTTTTCATTTAAACACATATTTTGTTTGAGAAATTTAGTTTGCAAATATATGTTGTTATAATATATTAATATATACGTTCCAAATATATTTTACTAGCTGACCCGGTCCACTTCGTTGGCCCAGATTTCAGATTTCCGATCCTGTCAATTTTTCGACTAATCACGTAGACTGCCACCAGATACATATACACAAAATACAGCACATTCGCTCACAAATTGTGCAAGATATACCGATTTCAAAATTTGGCATATATGTGCGGGGCTACGCCCATTGTTCCGATCCCGCCCATTTTTGGACCAATCACGTAGTCTGCTACCAGATACATATGTACAAAATTACAGCAGTCTCGCTAACAAATTGTGCAAGATATCTCAATTTTAAAATTTGTCTTATGTGGGCGGGGCCACGCCCACTTGATATATCGAAAATTCAAGTACCCTATTTTCACCACGCCCCACATATGTTCATTCTGTGAAAATTTCAAAAAGATCGGTCCAGCCGTTTAGACGTCTATTGGGTACAAACAAACACACATTCTTCTTTATATTTATAGATTTAAAAATTTGTGTTACAAATATATTTCTTTTAGACTCAAACATATCAAAAAAGGGGATTTTGCCCCGTGTACGAGATCTGCTAAAGACCAAAACTAATATTCTGTGTCTCGATGATACTGCGCTGCTGTGGTGGAGATCTGTCAAGATGAATGGATGGAGGGTGGAGCGGTACAAAGACAAGTTTTCTTGGAATATTTAGTTTGATGTTTCGAAGTCGGATAAATCGACTTAGGGGATTCCCCTCACCATGAGTCCCAAAAAATATTCGTAAATTTATTTTTTTTTGTTTTATTTAAATAATTATCAAATTAAATTGCCTTTAAAAGCTTTAAAGCATATAATGGTATTAAAGTTAAAGCCTGCTTACATTTGGTACAAATGGCCCCCTTGTGTGGGAGGTACCAAAATGGGCGTGCCAATAACGTTCACTTTTCTCAGGACTCTAGATACTATAAAAGCATTACACCGTATAAAACTTCAAGTATTTATATTCACTGGTGTTAAAGTTAAAATCTGTTTACTTTTGGCACAAAATAGTGGGAGGTACCAAAAGGTGCGTCCCAATAACGCCATTTTGTGAACTGTGAACTCTAGGTACTATGAAAGCATTAGACTGCACACAATTTCAAGTATTTATATGCACTGGTATTAAAGTTATAAGCTGTTAACTTTTGGTGTAAAATGGTCCTTTGGGGGGAGGTACCAAAAATGAAGTGGCCACTTCGCCCATTCACATGTTAGCGACTAACAAACTTATACTATATGTGAAATTTCAGAAGATTCAAGTGAGTAGTATATAAGTTATTAAAGAATCAATATTTCACTAAAACTTAACCCTTTGTGGGGAGGTACTATAAGGAGTGGAACAATATGGCCCATCTTCGAACTTAGCCGGAGATAGAGAAAGATATTACCGCATACCAAATTTCAAGTCAATCGGTTACTCCTTTCGAGAGTTATCGTGCGCACCAGCCAACAGACAGACAGACGGACGGACACTGCTCATTGGACTTAAACCTTTATTTAAACCACTGTCCACTAGCGAGAAACAACTGCAATAGTCTTTAGTGGTTATATGGCATTTTAAGCTGCAAAAACCACCCACATGTGTTAAAGTGAACTTAAGTCATTCAGTTGTGTTGGCTACAAATGAAAGACGACAGAAAATTCATACCGACTGAACTAGAGACATACAGACATACATAGAAATATGTTCCTGGTCTTAAATACTTGCGCAGATTAGTGTAAACTCCAAATTATGCTGCCACAAAACGAGCGCCCGTGCGTGCGTCCGTCCCCCGGACCAACAAACAAACAAAGTGTCATTTAGTTAATGTATCTCGATTTGTTCGTCTGACATGCCGGTGCGTCTGTGAAATTGAGACATACATATGAGTACATTTGAGGTTTTACTTTTTCTTTGCAATATTCATAACAATTTAATGACATTTTTCCAGATGACATCTAAGAGGTTTAGAATTATGATTATGGAGTGGAGAGAGTATAAGTGGGAGTTACGTATAAGTGTGTGATGGATGTACCATGTTTAGTAGGACGTACATTCGTCATAGGTAAGTTGGCAAAAAGCAACTAGTACTTAAATTAAATATTCACAAATTTCACTAGAAGGTTTGGAAATATAACTTCCATGTTAAAGAACGAAATACGGGGGACACTTCAATAAATATTTCTTCCAGAAAATCCGCTCATCCCCTTACCCTTGGGTCAGAATGTTTAATATCGACCTATGTATTTAGTTTATTTTTGGCAAAAATATTTATAAGTAGTTACAAATAGGTAAAATAAGTCCGATTTTTTTTTAAAATTTTTTTTTTTTTGCAAAAATTTTGTAATCATTTTATTTTTTGAAAAATTAAAAAAAGAGTTTTTGTGTTTCACGAAATTTGTAATTGCTCTCGAACAGCTGAACCGATTCTTCCATAGTTTACTTTGTTTTAAAGGGGACACAATAAGCCATATTTGGATTTTTTAAAAAAAAATTTTTTGACATTTTTTACGAAAAATTTTTTTTAAAAAAAAAATTGTAGAAAAAATTGCTCCCCCTCGATTTTCTTCAAATTTTCACAGAATATTCGTCGCACTCTCACAATATAACAAGACTAGTCTGACAATGTTCGTCCGTTTTTGCAAAACACTGCACAGTAGTACGAATTCAAAAAGGGGAAATAATTCGACCGTTTCTTAACCAAACAACCGATTGCGACCAAACTTAGCATGTTAGATGAAGAGATGTTAGAGAAGTTAAGTTTTATATTTCGGCCCCTATGTCAGACAGGGGTGGAGCTAGAGGGCCTCATAACTATTTGCACTATTGGGTATATCGAACCAATGCTTTTTCGTCATATAGGAAATTTTATTGCCCATCCAGGCATGTTGATACGGATGAAATCGGTGCATATTGTGCTCCGATATTTACAAAATACTAGCACACGGTAAGGGAAAAATTTAAAAATTAATTTTTTTTCACTACCTTCTCGATTAAAATGTAGTGCATAAGGGAGTCAAATCACTACCTCCTATGACAGCCCCGTTTTCAGTTAAAAGCATGGCGGGTAGTTTAGTCTGTAGCTAGTGCTGGGAGATTGTAGTTAGCGTGTAATGCATTTTTGACCAACTCCATTCCATGCTGGGCAGTTGCTGCGATCAAATTCATTCATAAATTAATCTACACAAAAGTAGTTTTTAGGTCTCGGACACAAGAAAAAAATTGTGGCATAGCGTAATCAATATAACTTGTCGTTGCAACAATGTACTCATACTAATAAAAATCTTTTCTAAAACTCCCCTGACATTGGCATTTTGGGTTAAGAATTAAACTCTTAGTGTGGAGATACCAATGAACTAGCCTCCAACATATCTCTAATCGTTGCTAGCTACTGATGTATGTAACATTTCGCTGGAATACATGACTTAGAAGCCCCAAAAATGTCACTTGTGATCGATCACGTATACTTACATTACTCTTAAAGTAATTGCTATAGAGAGTGAGGTAATTGTCGCCGATGGCGGTGGATACCAGACTCAATTTCAGATACCAGACTATGCGTCAACTTACCTGCAATGAGAAAAAAAAGAAATGCAAACTGTAAAAAATTGTGTGACATTAAAGTTCTGCACTTATTCAATAGTTACAGTAACACAAAGTATGTCAACACTGCTTTCAAATCGTACAAGAATCTTCTCAAAAGCAACAACAATTTTGAATAGTAGGTGAGGGGTTGATTGGAGGTGGGAGGGGCTAGGATATGATTCGACTAAAGCTTTAAATAGTTGACGTGACAACGTAATGAAGCATTTCACTGTGGTTTATTATACCCTCACTTTTAGTATTGCGAGGGTATATATCATTTGTTACGGGCCAAAAATTTAACACATCGAAGGAGTGACATAAGACCCTAAGTATGTTCGGCGGATATCCGTTTTAGGTCGTTTTAAGTCGAATGAGCTTCAAATTTTGTATGTGGTAATATTTTTTTCTATCTCCGGCTATGTTCGAAGATGGGCCATATTGGTCCACTCCTTATAGTACCTCTCCCATAAAGGGTTAATATTAAGTGAATTATTGATTGTTTAATAACTTCTATACTACTTATTTGAATCCTCTGAAATTCTACACATAATATTAGTTTATTAGTCACTATCACCTCGAGAAAAGTGGGCGGACTTGCCGCCCCCTTTAGGTACCTCCCACACAAATGGACCATTTAGCGCCAAAAGTTAACTGGTTATAACAATAATATCACTTCATGAAAATAATTGAAATTTTATACAATGTAATGCTTTTATAGTACATATGGTCCAGTGAAAAGTGAGCAAAAAAAGTCGCCATTGCTCAGTGAAAATCGTATTCTAAGGATCAAAATAAGAAACTTTGCCGAAGGAACCATACCTCTAAAACGAATTCTGATGTCCCGGAATTTGGCTCGAACTTTTGGGTAGGGGCAAATTTTGAAAAATCCCACTTTGACCCATTTAGAGTGCTCCAATCGAGTCCAAATGTATGACCGACCCCCACTAACTTTGGAGGCCCGACCCACCCATGCCAGTGGCACACCCCTGGAACCCCCTGGGGGTTCCACACATTTGGACTCGTTTGGAGCACTCTAAATGGGTCAAAGTGGGATTTTTTCCGGGACATCAGAATTCGTGTTAGAGGTATGGTTCCTTCGGCAAAGTTTCTTATTTTGATCCCTAGAATACGATTTTCACTGAGTGGGGGTCGGTCATACATTTGGGTTCCAGGGGGTGTGCCACTGGCATGGGTGGGTCGGGCCTCCAAAGTTAGTGGGGGTCGGTCATGCATTTGGACTCGATTGGAGCACTCTAAATGGGTCAAAGTGGGATTTTTTCCGGGACATCAGAATTCGTTTTAGAGGTATGGTTCCTTCGGCAAAGTTTCTTATGTTGATCCCTAGAATTCGAATTTCACTAAGCAATGGGCGATTTTTAAATCGACCCGCCCTAGTGAGTACCAATGCACGAAAATACAACAAAATTTTGAACATTGTAATATTTTTAAAGTACATATAGCCTTATGAATAATGGGCGTTATCAACACGCTCCTTTTGGTATCTACTGTTTAGCGAAAAATAGGAGTATTTGTTAAACCTCCTCTGGTACCTCCCATACAAATATTTCATATTATAGTACTCACAAAGTGAGGGTATACCTTAGTCGATTTACCCGACTGAAACTTTATTACTTGTTTTTTCCGGTAATTGTTCTTGCTTTGTTATGCGTTTACATGTCAGATTTACGGAAATAGTCCTCTGTTGCGTTGGCTTATTTTGTAAGCGATTTACAGTGGGAGAATTTAGCATAAAAAAGTGTCAGTAATCTGGCGTTTCGCAATCAGTTAAGAAACACATATACATGTATACCACGAAATTCCCTATGGAAAAGGAAAGATTCGAGTAAGATGAGATCAGACATAGAAAATGGTAAATGTTGTAGGTCCGCTTAGAAAAAAGCTAATTTGTAAATGTACTCGTATTTATCTCGGAAACTTTGAAATATTTTTTATACAAAATCTATAGCGTATAGATTCCAAATCAGAAGAAAGATATATATGGGGACTATATCTAAATCTGAAACAATCTCCTTCAAATTAGGTATGGTGTATTTGCGGGTCAACGAATATTCCCCTGCAATATTTCGTAATGATGGAACGTAAAAAATAGCTTCTGCATATGGAGCCAATATTTAAATCTGAACAGATAGCGATAGTTCCTGCAACAAGGGATATAGTCGCACTTCTGCTAAATTTCTAAGATAGGTGAAAATGTGTGGCTATATCTAAACCTGAACCGCTTTTCACCCATTTCTATAGGGATCGTCCTTGGGCAAAAAGAATCACTTGGCTAAATTTTATCACGATCGGACCATAAATATGAACCGCACTTTGATTATAACGACACATCTACATACGGACATGTTTAAATCAGCAGAGATTCCAAGTCGATCAATATAATAAACGATGGGTCTATCTCTTCTCATTTTTGGTGTCACAAACAATTGCACAAACTCACAATACCCTGAACCAGAGTGTGGTGTAGGGTATAGGAAGCCCAAATTTCAAACCTATCCTCAAGAAAACATATACACCAAATTTCAAACCTATCCTCAAGAAAACTTATACTCGTACTACAAATGATTAAAATTGATTGACAGCCTAAGAAACGGCAGATTTACTTCCATTATATTTTCCTACTCTCCACCATAGGATGGACCCCCATCTCTCCATACACATTATGTCACTCAGTTTGTAACACCTCTAAATATTATTCTGAAACCCCATAAAGTATTTAAGGCGATTTAGCCATGTCCTTCCGAACAGCCATCCATGTGTTGTAATCACGCTGCAATCTACAACAATTGAGCTATCCATTTTTGTATTGTCTTAAATTGACGATTATGAGCCAAAAAATAGGACATGCCGATCTGACGATTTTTGACCCGAATGATAAGAAACCAGTAAGGAAAGGCATAGAGTCGGGCGGGCCGACTATATAATACCCTACATCTCCCTACTATCGTCATTGCGATAATAATTTGGCATAATTGGTTTCGTTTCAGTTAACAAAGTAATTAGCTCCACAAGTACAACTTCTATAGCGTTTTGATGTCAAATCGGGAGTAACATATATATGGGCCTATATCTTAATATGAACAGGTTTTCCCCAAATTTGGCGATGTTCATTAATGTAATAAGAAACTTCTTTCTGCCGAATTTCGTACTACTTGGATATAAAATACAGTTTCTACAGCGCTTACATGTCAAATCGGGAGAAACTTATATATGAGGGCTATATCTAAATCTGAACCGATTATCACCAATTTAAAGGATTATCACCAAAAAAGAGCAGCGAGCAAAAAATCTTCACAATCGGTCAATAAATACGACGACCTGCACTTTGATTACAACGAAACATCAACAGACGGACGGATAGACGGACATGGTTAAACTGGAGGTGATTCCAAGCAGATCGGTATAACAAACGATGGATCTACCTCTTGTCCTTTTGGATGTTACAAACATATGCACAAACTCATAACACCCTGGACCACATTGTGATGTAGGGTATAAAAAGTGTGGAAATTATTTTAAATTGTTCATACATTAAAGATTTTTGTTATAATTCCTTCCCAAAATAATTTAAACTCCCATTCATGTTTTTTAAAATTAAAATTAGAAAGGTAAGAAAAATTCTCAAATAATATGGATGACCATTGACACAAATAAAATTGGAGGTAAGTTCGATCGCATTCAATGACATAATAGGAAAAATCTTTGGAGTTTTGTTAAGTTGCAAAATCGACAGAGGAAATTGCAGTAAATATTTCTATGTAATGTAAAGCCTATCCCAAAACTTGGACTTAGCAGGTCATTATTCCGATGAATAGGTTCAGTTAAAATATATCGCATATTATAATTTTTCAGGTCAGTTGGTAGGAATTTGTTGTGGCCAAAAAGTTCAATTTGATTCGGCTTGTCAATATATGAGGTCACTTGCTCCCTGATATAGTTCTGCACGGGGCAAAATCGCCTTTTTTGATATGTTTGAACCGAAAGAAAATATACTTGGAACACAAATTTTTAAATATTATATATTTCTTAGCAAATAAATTTTATTTGAAAATCAATAAAATATATTTGGAACGCATATATTAATATATTACAACAAATTGTATTTGCAAACTGAATTTCTCAAATAAAATATGTGTTGAAATACAATTAAAATTATTATTTAGGATATATTCCAAATATATTTTATTTAAAAAAAAGATTTCCAAAACTTTTGCTGACTTTTTCGAATTTCAGTTTAAACTTTTCCTTGGTTTCGAATTGTACCTCCCAGTTATGATACCATATGTAGCATTAACTTCTGTTTCAAATCAATCATTTCAAATTTCTGAGTATTCCAAGCCATCATTAGTTGTCAATCCTCTAAGTACTTTATTATACGATTTCAATTATTATTTATTATTATTTTTACGAATATTAGAAAGTTATCTATGAGTTACTGAAAAATTAGACACAATTTATGTATTTTATGAATACTTAAATGCAAATAAATATTTGTTTTAAAATAACAGTCACATTGGGATGTTAACAAATATTTGTTTAGAACAATATCTTCCTAAATACACAACTTTTGTGTGTACCAAATATTATATTTTTAGAGTGTAACCTAAACATATATATGTTTCAAGCCGAATATGTTTGGGACAATATACTACAGAAGCGATTTTTTTCAGCGTGTGGGTAAAATAAATATAATTTGCCGAATTTTAGGTCAGTTGATTGGTACAGCGCTAAAAATTAAAGACGGCTGGGAGCTATACAAAAATGTGGACCACTGAGGTTTTTACTAGTATGAATGATTTTGGGTAAAATTAAACGAAAATTACCAAATTTCAGTTCAATCGGATTTGAAGTTTCTATATTAAAAAGGTCACCATAATCTTATGAATTGTTCTGAGCAAAATTTAATAAAATAAATATTCAGTCAGAATTTATTCGGGTTAAGACAATATGTTTCAGTTACTTTCTGTCTATTGCAAAAATATAATAGAAACAAATACCAAAATTGGTAGAGAGCTTTAGTTGCTTTGTTGAATTTACTGCCGTTTCGATAGACACCACTCCATCATCTTCAGAATTCAATAGAAATAATGTATGTGTTTAACTTAAACATATGGTCTTAAACCGAATAAATTCTGACTGAATTTCGATTTTCCGCCACGTGATTTTCAGTCTCTTTACCACAGATGCTCATTCAAGAGATAGAAAACCGGCTATCGGACAGTTTAGACCAAAACGAAAAAATCTTTAAAATAAATTCATTTGTCTATAAGTTTATAAACGATAATGACATTCGTTCTAAGAGAATAAAGTTTTAAATTCAATGATATGGACTTTAAAAGTATGACATGAAAATATATACAGGGTTTTCCAACAAGAGTTGTTATTTTGAATCACCCGGTATTTCGGCAGCTATCACTTTTGAAGCTTTTATTCTTTGACATTTGGCAAGTAGAAACTAAGCCAATACTAACCAGTAAGGAAAGGCAGAAAGTCGGGCGGGGCCGACTATATAATACCCTACACCTCCCTAACAATGCAATAAGGGTCATTGCCACAATAATTTGGAATAATTGGTAAATGTGTAGAAACATATTATTTAATTCTGAAACGATAATCGCTAAATTAAGCAATATTCGTTCCTAAATTGAGAAATATCTTTCTGGAAAATTTTAATGATCGGAAGTAAAATACAACTTCTATAGCGGTTTGATACCAAATAAAGAGGAACATATATATGGAGCTTTAATATAAATCTGAACCGATTTTCCCTGAATACTTATTCATGTAAAAAACCTCCTTCTGTCGAATTTCGTACTGATCGGATATAAAATACAGTCTCTACAGCGCTTACATGTCGAATCGGGGGTAACATTTATATGGGGCTATATCTAAATCTGAACCGATTTTCTCCGAATTAGGCAGTATTTCTTCATGTAGAAGGAAACCTCTTTTTGCCGAAATTCGCACTGATCGGATATAAAATAACATTTTTACAGCGCTTACATGTGAAATCGGGGGTAACGTTTATATGGGGGCTATATCTAAATCTGAACCGATTTCTTCCAAATTTAACAGTGTTCATTCAAATAATAGGAAACCTCTTTCTTCCGAATTTCATACTGATCGGATATAAAATAACATTTTTACAGCGCTTACACTTCAAATCGGGGGTAACGTATATATGGGGGCTATATCTAAATCTGAACCGATTTCTTCCAAATTTAACAGTGTTCATTCAAATAATAGGAAACCTCTTTCTGCCGAATTTCATACTGATCGGATATAAAATAAAATTTTTACAGCGCTTACACTTCAAATCGGGGGTAACGTATATATGGGGGCTATATCTAAATCTGAACCGATTTCTTCCAAATTTAACAGTGTTCATTCATATAATAAGAAATCTCTTTCTGCCGAATTTCATACTGATCGGATATAAAATAACAATTTTACAGTACTTACACTTCAAATCGGGGGTAACGTATATGTGGGGGCGATATCTAAATCTGAACCGATTTATTCCAAATTTAACAGTGTTCATTCATATGATAAGAAACCTCTTTCTGCCGAATTTAAGACTGATCGGATATAAAATAAAGTTTTTAAAGCGCTTACATGTCAAATCTGGGGTAACATATATATGGGGGCTATAACTAAATCTGAACCGATTTTAACCAAATTCAATAGGGATCGTCCTTGGGCCAAAAAAAAACATATGTGTAAAGTTTCGTCGAGATCGGACCATAATTGCGACCTGTACTTTGATTACAAGAATACATGCACAGACAGACAGACGGACAGACGGACAGACAGACGGACAGACGGACATAGCTAAATCAACTCAGAAAGTAATTCTAAGTCGATCGGTATAATAAACGATGGGTCTATTTCTTCTCCTTTTGGGTGTTACAAACAAATGCACAAAGTTATAATACCCTGTACCACAGTGTGGTGTAGGGTATAAAAATGGAACGATACACGATCATCTAACGATGCAAAACGATCAAAAAACGATACGAATGATACAAAATCATCTTGAGTGATGAGACCCATTTCCACCTCGGTGGCTACGTCAACAAGCAAAATTGTCGCATCTGTGGCTCGGAAAACCCAAGAGTTATTGTTGAGAAGCCTCTCCCTCCTCATCGTGTGACTGTTTGGTGCGGTTTATGGTCCGGTGGGGTCATTGGACCTTAGTTTTTCGAAAATGAGGTTGGATCAACAGTTACGGTGAGTGAATTGCGCTATCGAGAGATGATTGATGATTTTTTATGGTCGAAGTTGGATGGTATTGATCTGGACAACGTTTACTTTCAACAAGATGGCGCTACGTGCCACACAAACAACGAAACCATTGCTTTGTTACGGGAAAAGTCTCCGGACCGTGTTATCTCTCGAAGAGGTGATCACAATTGGCCACCGAGATCTTATGATTTAACACCTTGCGACTTCTTCCTTTGGGACCACTTGAAAGAAAAGGTCTACGCCAACAGCCCAGCGTCGATTCAAGACCTCAACGATAGAATTCGTGAGGCTATCGAGGACATAGGGCAGCCACTTTGCGATTTGGTTATGGAAAATTTCATGAAAAGGATATGGTCCTGTAAGCATGGTCGTGGTGGCCATTTGGCTGATGTTGTTTTTCATTATTAACGGCATACCTTCCTCTTTATTATGAAATAAACATCCGATCATTTATCTCAAAAAATGGCATTTTTCTTTGAATACCAAAATAACACCTCTTGTTGGAAAACCCTTTATAATTCCAAGTAAATTTTGTTTAAATTATTGAAATATTTATATAAATTAGGAACATTTGTGGTTTGATTAATGTTATTTTCAATATCTCAAAGAAATATCTTCAAAGTCAACATGTACACAATATTATGTACAACGAAGAATTAAAGCAAAAATAATTTAATTGAATCAAAAATATTTTCGTTAAAATCAAGTAAATTATTATTATTTCACTGCTAATTGTATTTGAAGTAATGACAACAAATGTCATTGATTTAGAGATGGTGCTCTCTTTACATTTACGACATTATTTTTTTCACAGTATTATTACGGACTGTAGAGATTGTGTTGTATTTAGTTTTACGACATTTTCTTCAGTGTGGGCTGAAATTTTGGTAATATGAGTTTATTATTACCTGAAACAATACACATGCGATACATGGTGGAGAGTATATAAGATTCGGCATGGCCGAATTTAACGCCGCTTCCACTTATTTGAAAATCCACCACTGTGCGACGTCCATTCATCCTCCCGTCTGTCTGTCGGAATTAATTCCTGTTATTTTAGCTTTTTCTAGTCATTGATGTTATGTGTGGTTAGGATTTAAAGAAATGTGTTTTTGTTATTTTTCCCGTTTGCTTTATACACCTCCAATTTCCTGTGGACAGGCTATCCAGGTAATCCATTTAATGCAATTTTTCAAATTCAAACAATAGTGAGAAGAAAAAGAGCACAAAAAGATTAATGAGGTAACACTGTTCTTTAAACGCAAACAGATTCTTTCCGGAAACTAACTTCATTCAACGAACATGTTCGTTTATGCAACCATTAAATTCGTAGATGAAACAATGACGTTTTTCGATGGTAAAAAATATTTTGAACATTTATTTTATTATCTTTTGTAGGCTACATGCAATACTATATAAAAAATACACTGTGCAACAAATGAACTTTTGACCAATTTTGTATAGGGGAATTTGTCATTATTTGACATAACACGAGAACGACTAGTCCAAGTTTGCTGCAACAAATTTCAAGGATATTTAAAAAAAAACATATTTTGTTGGCACGAAAAAAACCATAAGAAATAAAAAAACATCGCAAAAAAAATGTTTTATCCTTTTCTTGAAAGCTAGCATCCTATCGAAGAAAACTACGCGAATATATGGATAAATGTACAAATTATAGCACTTTTGGTAGAAACTAGAGCATTTTAACAAAATCCGGTTTTTATACCCCCACTATTGTGAACAACGGTAGATATCAGATGCTGCAGGTCAAAAGTGTAACTCATCGATGTAGTGACCTAAGAGACCCCAAGAATATTTGGCGGAAATTAGTTTTGAACCATTTTAAGTCATTTGAGCAATTCCGTCTGTCTGTCTGGTTGGTGAGCAGGATAACTTTCGACAGGAATAACCGATTGACTTCAAATTTGGTATGTGTTAATATTTTTTTCTATCTCATGCTGAGGTCAAAAATGGACTATGTTGGTCCACCCTTCGAGTACCTTCCCCACGAAGGGTCAAAATGTTGTGAAATATTGATTATCTGATAACTTCTATATTACGACTCAGAATCTTCCACAATACCACACATAGTACAGATTTCTTTATTTATATCATCTTGAGAAAAATGGGCGAAGTAGCCCTGTCCCTATTGGTACCTCCCATATAAGTGAACCATATTGCCCAAAAAGTTCGAAAGAAAAAATTTATATTTCTAAACAAATATATTTTATTTGAAAATCAGTAAAATTTATTTGGAACGCATATATTAATATATTACAACACAATATATTTGCAAGCTAATTTTCTCAAATAAAATATTCGTTTAAATACAAATAAAATTATTTTTTTAGAATTTCTTCAAATATATTTTATTTAAAATATTTTCAAAACTTTGCTGACTTCTTCGAACTAAAGTTTTAAATTTTCTTTGGTTTCGAACTATTCCTTCTGTTGCAAAGAACTCACTTTTAATATCGGAATATTTTAAGTCATCTTTGGTTGTCTATAATAAAGTAATTTATTAGTTATCCAAGTTATACAAATTACACGATTTTTTTACAAACATTAAAAATTACTGAAAAATAGACTACACATTGCTCACAAACTTAGCACAATGCGACGTGGAACCGTCTTGTTAATCAAGCCCATGCAGTTCTGGCGCTTAAAAGTTTTCAATCATATCACGATATCGCTCCCCATTGACAGTTTTCATTTTCATAGAAGTAAGGTCCAATGATTCCTCCTGACCAAATTTCACACCAGTCTGTCACTTTTAATGGATGCAAAGGTGACTGATAAATAATTTGAGGGATTTCCATTGCCCAGAACCGACTATTCTGTTTATTCACATATCCATTCAAATGAAAATGTGCTTCGTCAGTCATTATGATTTTTTCATGAAAATCGGGGTTGTCACATTTTAACGATTAAAACACGTTGGTTTATCGAATATTTTTCCATAACAAATTTACCACGTCTCTACTTCACGACTGACAAATATGAACTGTCAAGACTAATGTTTACCAAAATGGCGGCAAAACAATGTAGTATACCTTCCCGGCGGACACCCTGTATTAATACATTACAACAAAATAAATTTGCAAACTAATTTTCTCAAATAAAATATGTGTTTATATATAAATAAAAATATTGTTTAGTAATTTGTCCAAATATATATAAAAAAAAGCTTTTTCAAAACAGCAGAGTTTTCGAATTTCATGTTTAATGCCGAATTCTTTTCTGCAAAAAAGTGCAACATTTTCATTGCCCTTTTTCCTAAAACGGCACTTTTCTGATACTTTTTTGAAATTTGGTAATTAAGTTACTCGAATTTAGGACAACTAAAATTTCAAAAAAGCGATATTATAGTGCAGTTTTCGGAAAAGGGCAATGCAAGTGTTGCACTTTTTTGCAGAAAAGAATTCGCCATAAGACCCGACTAAAAAATATTAGGACAGAAACAAAGATTTGTTTAAAACACATCATCCCAAATATATAATATTTGTATGTGCCAAATATAATATATTTCGTGTGTACCCTAAACATTTATATCATTCAAGCATAATATGTTTGGGACAATATACTACAGAAGAGATTTTTTCTGCGTGTACATTTAGATCAATTAACGTAATAATCTACACCAAACTGCGGTACAGGTTCTCATGAGTGTGTGCACGATCTACCAGGGAACTTGGGCGCCCAGAATATTGCCAAATATAATTTGGAGTTGTGACAGATATATTATTTGTAGGACTACAATCATTTTAGTGTCATATTGATGATTCTACAAATTAAACTGATAGTTGTGTCAATAACAAAACTTCAGGTGGCTTAAATGGTCTCACCGACCGGCCCCAGTCCTAGTTCAAATATCTGAAGGGAACGTTTCCCTTTTGCAAAAGTGTGTCTTTGAAACAACTGACACCTTGAGAGACGTGACTTGGTCCACTCCTTAAATAAATCTTTAGATAGATGCTATTAAGTTAGGTTGCATTAAATGAGATGAGACAATTTAAATGACACACTTATTCTATTAGTAAGCGGTATTGGTAATTTTAAATGAAACTATATATTAAAAGATTTTTTTAATGTGATGTCAGCTTTTAATTACAACTTTCGGGTGTTATCATCATCAGCACCAGCTAGACAAACAGGCAAACGGACGGACGGACATTTCTCAAACGACCTAAAATGTCCTAAAACAGATTTCTGCTGAAAATACTTAAGGTTTTGGATCAGTCTTTCGATTTACTACACATAGCTAATTATACTCTTATATACCCTCCTCCACTAAAGCAATGGTACACGCTGAAAGAATCGTACTCCATATCCAAAGCTGATATTTATTATTTTGTTTCTAATTGCTCTGAGTTTGACATATAAATTCTATCGGATCTGCAACTGTGACTACCTAAAATGATCTACTTGCCCGCATTCCTTTCCGTTATCTTCAAACAAAATGGTTTTATGGTATAGATTTTATGGAATTATATTTTTCGATCTACACAAAACAACGTTTTTAGTCCTTGAACAGAATTTTTTTTTGGTAGCGGATCACGGACTTTTTTCGTGAAGTTTTCGTTAATAACACTATGCAACAAACTTTTTGTCCAAGGGATGTGGATAACAGTTTCGGGAGCAATTAGGCATCACAAACTCGAAAAAAATATTAAAAAAAAAATTTTATGGTAAATTTTGTTTTTTAATTTTTTTTTTGGAATTCCAGCTTTCATGGAAAGTACATTCAGTATTTGGACCATAATTTTGCAAGTATAAGCCTGATTGAGCCGTGTTATGCCTCAAATTAAAGGGAATTACGAGGGCTACATATGATGCAAATATCGCTTCAACGTAGACTTTTTTAAAAAACACTTTTTCCTGGTACAAAAAAAAACCATAAAAAATAAAAAAAAAAATATTTCATCACATTTTTAAAAAGCCAGCCAGGTAACGAAGCAAACACTGTCTATTTGAAAAATCTATGGATAGATGTAAAAGTTATGAGCCATTTTGTAAATGTTAGGGAAATTCATAAAAATCTTGTTTCATATTTTTTCGTTTTTAAATGATGTTTTTGCTTATATTGAATTCGCCATATGTGAGAGAGACATATAAGAGACATTGCACTTGCATTTTATTTTATGAGGATTGATGTCAGACATTATAAAATTATAGAGAGGACGAGGTTTTGTGGCCGTTCGTAACCCTCCATAAAACATGATATGCAATGTGAGAGCTATATTGGATGAGATCCGCTCAGATAGAGGGTCATTCAACAATATTTGTGTTTTTTTATTTATGAGGTTTCCATACAGTTACTCCTTTTAGGGGCATGGACATCCCAGTCGTATATACAGGTAGCAAAATTATATGTACGCAATACAAAGTAGTACGCGGCAGTCTTGAAAATATTGGGTGTCTACTTTCGAAGCAAACTATATGTCAGCTACAGGTACTGCAACTTATGAACCTTAAGCACGGAATTTATGAATGAAATTTCTTATTGATAAATTAGTGTAATTCAGCACCTTAAAGAGATAAGTCGATTTTCTGAAAAATATTACAAAGTTATATTCCGACGATCTGCGGAAAATATGTAATTAAAAAAATCGACGTGCGTTTAGTAAAATAATAGAAATATATGTGTAATATTTTGGTATAATGTAGTACAATGTATTACAATGTTTTGTGGAATAGCACGTTTTAATTTTAGACTTCACGAGCAATTTGGAATGCCAATGATTTGGAGACAATCATTCATTCACGATACGGACTGCTATTTTTGTATAAGTTAATAGATTGGAGTAGGAAGTGTCCAAATATAGTTAACAGCCTAATAACGGAAACAACATCAAGTTCAACTGAATACTCAAGTCTGAGCGATTCAAGTTTGAGTCAGAAGTCATCGCTTTTAACTCAGTTTCAACTCATTGATCTAGTGAGATATGGGACTGTCCAAAGATAAGGCAGAACTACTTGCATCTGGGATGAAATAATACAATATTTTGGCCCCAGATTTTAACATATCATATTATAGAGTCCGTGATATACCTTACAAACAATTTTATACAAGAACTAACAATTACTTCTAATGAAACTTGTTCATGTAAATAAACTCAAATGTACATAATTTAAGTAAAAGTATTATATAAAATCGCTATTTAAACAGAAATTAAAAAAAAAGATTTTTTAAAATTCTCTTACCTCTACCAAAAGGGCTATAACATTTATCTACATTTATCCATAGATTTTTTTCAAATAGCCATTATCTTCTTCGCTAGGATGCAAACTATTAAAAAATAAAATAAATTATTTTTTTTCTATTTTTAATATTTTTTGTCCAGGACTTTTTTTTTGAGAAAAATCTACTTTTTCCTATTTGTTTAATGACTGTTACTAAACCACTGTTTCTAAGTGAAAGAGATATATCCAATATTTGTAGCCCATATTAATAGCTTAAATTTTATGTATAAGTCGACCTGATCGGGCATATACTCCAAAAATTATAGTTCAAATACTAAGGGTACCTTTGACGATAATAGTATTTTTAATAAAAAATTAAAAAAAAAAATGTATCTATAAAAAATTTTTTGGGGTTGATTTTATATAACAGTATGCCACAATCTATACAAAAAAATAATGTTTAGGCCTAGGACACAAATTTTTTTAATTCACTACATTTTTTTAATATCAGATGATCCGGTATCGATTTATGAGCAACTCAACTTTTTTTCGAGACGCTTCCGAAAAAATTTTGAATTGTAATATTTTTTAATGAAAATATTTTTTATGAAAATTTTAAACAATAAACTTTGAAAGTTATACTTTATGCACCATTGGTTTCAATCAAAATATTTTAACCGGTTCGTCACAAAAAAATCATAAAAATGTGTTTTTTTTTTTGCTCGAATTAACGTTATTTAATTTTTGTTTTCACGTGAAAGTGACATTATTAACATTTTAAGTCCTCATAATTCCCTTTAATTTAAATTGTTTCCCACATTTATCTTGCTTATACTTAAAAAATATGATCCAAATACTAAATGCATCTTCCAAGAAAATGATTTTTTTAAGCCCTATTACACCGGCAAATGTTATGCACATCCCTTCGACACAAATTGTGTTGCATAGTGTGATTAAATCAGGGCTGTGGAGTCGGAGTCTTGGAGTCGGAGTTGGGGATATTTGCCCGGAGTCGGAGTCCGGAGTCGAAAAATTATGGTCGACTCCGAGATGAATTGTGCAAAATGTACCATTTATGCGATAGAATTTTTGCACGCAACAATTTTTGGGAAAACAATTCTGGTACAAAAGAAGGGCAAAACATTTGAAGCTTTTAACCAAATATTTTTGTATGTTCAAAATATTTATAAAGTCAACCAAATCATCGACTTTTTAATGTTAATCAGTTTTCGGAACGATCTGTTTATATATGTGATCTATTTAGGAAGATGAATATGCTGCTAACAATATAAAAATTTTGCAAGCCTGTACGCTATTCCTAGGCGAGTAAAAAACCTGTAAGAAAAGGCCAATGACTGGCGAAGCCAACTATATGATATCGTACACCACCTTGTTAGAGCAGAATAAGCTCAGATATAGTAAATATAAATATGAATTATAAATAATAATTAAAAAACTAAATCTAAACTGATTTTGTTCAAATTCTACAATATGCGTTCTTGCAAACTACTCTACCTACTAAATTTTAAAATGGTTGAATGTGGAATACAGCTCCCATTGCACAAGGCCAAATCTGAAGAAACATTTTGATCGGGGAGCAATGTCGATCTGAACCGATTTTGACCAATTGCAACAGGTTTCCTCCGTGGTGTGAAAGAGTTCTTATTGCCAAATTTCAGCAGGATTTGACCTGCACTCAACGAACAACTTAAGATGGACAGACAGACGGACTGCTAGTGATTCTGAGTATAACAGTATATTTTAAGGTGTGTCTATCTGTAGTATTTTTTACAAATCTTCCAAAAAACAAAGTTATAACCCCCTGTACCATAGTGTGGTGTAGAGTACAATAACTAACGAACAAACTGGATGCCTGAAGGGAACTTAATTTCCAAAAATTGCGGTAAACGGGTATTAAAACAGAAGCAGTGATTGTAGAAAATTTTATCATGATTTCATTTTGAAAGAATTTCCATATTAGCGTCGATAAATAAATATTAAAATTTTATTTAATTACTGGTATTTAATACCTACTGTTTTGTGTTTTTAACAAAGCTATATGTTATTTTCAATAAAATGAATTCACGTCTTAGTAGAAATATAAGTTCAGAAATTTATGTTATTTAACTGCCGGAGTCGGAGCTGGAGTCGGAGTCGAACCATTTGAAAATCCGACTCCGGGAGTCGGAGTCGGAGTCTAGTAATTTTGGCTCGACTCCGCAGCCCTGGATTAAATCCCTCTTTTTTATGCAATTAATGATTTAATTAGTTAATGATGAATTTATCATTTGCAGTAAAACCCCGAAACCAAATAAGATAGGCGCTGTTTAACACATCCACACACTCCTTAGTCTGACCAATTTTTCGAAATGACTTAATTTATTATGCCAATAATAAAAATGTCACCGAATTCATAAAAAAGGGAAAAAAAGAATTAAGACACAATTATGACTGAGATAAATACATGAATGGCTGATGACTGGCAGAACGAACGAGTGAATGAATATCAAATGAAAACCATTGTGTTTAATCACAACTACGATTAAATGCAGAGTTGGAGTCGGAATCAGAGAGAAAGTGAGCGAGAATGAGGCTGTAGATGATGTGTATGACTACAGAATGTGCGGATAAAGATGCAGTCCAAGGAGTACTTAGTAGGTTCTGATAGAAATTCTTTAAATGCCATGAACTGAACTCCTATGTTGCACATCATAATGTCATCAGACAACGCTAATTTGACAAATAAATGAATGGAATGGAGCAGCAGAGCAGAGGGAGGATCAGAGGCATAATTCGATGTGAATGACTCTTGAATGTGAATTGACAATTGCTACGCAATTCACAGTGCGCAAATAATGAGAAATAATTGCATTTAAAAGTCATTCTATCAGTCCGCGTCATACAATTTTGTGATGGTGGGAGATGATGCCGACTCCTTGCCGCATTGCCACATGTACAATGGAGTGATGAGGGGTTTGCATACAAACAATTTATGTTTTATCATCATTAATTTCATTCAATTAGCGATTTAAAAAAGGACGTAGGAGTCAAGGGAATATAAATATAACAACACAAAGGGATAATGTTGACAATTATTCATGGCATACGATGTAAAGAAGTGGGGACATTTTTGTAATAATACCTAACAGTAATATTGTCCTTAAACGGTGACCATTATTTGACAATGCATTTTGGTCCCCTTGTATTATCACTTTGTTCATCAGATTTAGCTTCCTGGGATTATTTTCCAGGTCCAAACGCTAAAAATGGCTCGGTGGTAACAGATTTGCCATAAATGAAGTGTAGTCTGTAAGAACCAAATACAGGTAGATCGCTTTCACGTAGTACACGCTGGGTAACGTCAAATGATCTACCACGTAGTGGTTTTACTTAAAAACCGTCTAACACTAGGGTGTTATACGAACTTGTGCCCCTCGGTGTATGGTTTGCAGTCAGGAGTAATCGACTGTATTTGTACGGAGCCAAGCTGATGCCTGGGCGCCTCAGCGAATATCAGTGCCGGGGGCTATGCTGTGGTGGACATGTATCTCCACTACAATCGTGGGAAATATATTAATAACAACAATTTTAACATACAACATACAACAAACACAAAAACAAACGCAGTCTTTAGGCTCTGAATCCAATCGCGTCCAGGAGAAACCTCCATGATCCAGTAGAGAGGGTTTCTCCAATCGGCCGACAACACCTGGTGGAAATGTCCCCCCAGTACTCATAACAGGTTGTTCGCTGAGGGGAAATCGACATGTCCGACCGTCAAAACGTAAGGCGCCATGAGCGCTGTTGAGGTTTCGTCTCTTATTGAAGAACAAAAAGAGGCATTTAGCAGGGCTAAGGGCGTCATAGATGCTTCAAAATCTACTGAGTCAACTTCGGCTGAGTAATAAAATTCGGCTCGTAATAAAACCAAAAGAATCAGATCACCTCATGAACTCATGCCTTCGAAAAATGCAATGTAGGCTGACATCAGGGGAGAGTAAAGCTCTTAGCTTTCTCTAAGCTCTGAGTCGAGTTGGTGAGGTGCGGTATCCCAGCAGGATGTAGTCGAAAAAAGATCATCTGTAGTCACACCAGAGGACTCACCTGGGTTGCAGAAGAACCATCCAATTTGTCTGACATACTTTAGATAATAAAAAATTCCAATCCTGGCCTGTCGATCCGTAATAGGAGAACTAACAAGAATAGCAAGACCGATAGTAAAAAACAGCAGGCCAATTGGATCATTAATGTTGAAACCATATCCACATACAACAGGTAAAGAGAACTCTTGGTTGTGGGAGTTGCGAGACTATTGCAGTGGACATAGTCTTGATAGAGGAGCTGTACGTAGTAGTAGAAAAGATATGTGGTATCAGGACACCCAATTTTAACCTGCTTTTGATCAACTGTGACCAACAGCACATCTGTGAAGGTACTCCAATAACACGCATGTTCTGTCCTGTTCTGTTGGACAGAAAATATCTAAGCTTCTAGTCTGTAGATAGGCATATAGTGGTTTGTCTCCAGTTACTTAAATTATGAAGATGTAGTAGTACCAATAGCTCTCTTCAGGGAAGTAGACACGCTGTAGACACGGGCAGACATCAGAAATTATCGGGTGGAATGTACTTTACGACTACTCATTCTCAGATCACCATTATATAGAGTTCAAACTCACAGAAAAAGTACATAAACCTGCAGTCCACAGAAATGTCAGAAAGACTCTACGCCTCTCTCCGCACCGAATTACATAGTCAACCTCATCATATCATCACCTGAAATCAAAATAAAGGAAACCCACATGTTCATGATTTTGCAGGAGAAGCAAAAAGCAAAGTAAAGTAATTTTAAGCTTTTGACCAAATTTAGGGATTTTAGACTATTAAGGCGAAATCAAATACACGTAACAAATCTAGCGCAATTAGTTGTGGCGTACATTCTGAATTAAATAAAATATAAAGTTTTATGATTCTTTCCGCTTTTTTAATGGCCTTGTTTGTTGTAACGTCACTTTGAATATCACTCATAAAATGGCCAGGTTTTTATATTAAACTACAAAATTTTTTAGGAATGTGTAGTTTAGCCTAATAGATTATAATCAATAATAAAATTAATATTGATTTTTTTGATGGTTTTATGATTTTTTTGGATTTCAGATGACGATATATTTTCCTTGAAGAAGCATTTCCAAAACCGAGGTACAAGGACAAAACTGAAGCACAATGGTGGACTTCTGAGCTAAATGCTATGAAAAAGACGCGGAACAAGCTATTTAACAAGGCCAAATCTATTGGGGTCACTAACGACTGGGATGCCTTTAAAGAGCAACTCAAAATCTACAAGAGGGTGCTTAGGAAAGAGCAAAGGCGTTCTTGGTGGCGTTCTTCAATGGAGAAGTGGAAAATGTCGCAAACGCCGCAAGGCTGCGGAAGATACTATCAGCTACACCATGTACAGGGGGTTACTTGCTGGATGAGTTCAACAACTGGACTGCTCGACACACATTGGGCCCTTTAAATCACTTGGACCTGACTGCATTACTCCAGCAGAAAATGAAGTACATTATCGCCTGGCGGGAGACGATTTAGGAAGGCTGGCTCTCAGGCTCTCATATATTCACAATTGATGAAGGGATACCGAAGTGATATTCATACCCAATGCGGAAAGGATATCCCACACTAGGCCAATGAACATCAGACCACTTAGCCTATCCGCGTTAATATTGAAAGTTCAGGACAGACTTTCAACATTACAAATATTGCATTAGACTTCACAATTTCAAGTCTTTCTATGGACTGGAATCAAAGATATAAGCGGTTAACATTTGTGCAAAATGGTCCATTTGTATGGGAGGTAACATACTCAACTAGAAACATATGTTCTAGAAACATAAAAAAAACGCTAATCGAATGCACGTAGCCCGAGAAATTTCAAAATTCATCTTTCCTATTGAACATGCCTCGTATGTACATACATATTGCAGATTCATTAACCTTTTTTCAATTTATTCGAAACTCTGCCACTGTGTGGCAGCAACTGCAGTGACAACGGAGACATATCGCATGCAACAAAATGACGATTCAAACAAGTGACGTGAATGCCAAAAACGTTTACTTTGTTGGAGTGTGTGTAATTCCCAGCAAACATTCGGGTGAACAATTGCAACATACAGAAGGGCGCTTGATTGTGATGTTGATGCGTTTCGTCGTCTGTCATTCCAGTGTCTCTGAAAACAATGTGGTGGAAGGGAGGGTGGTGTGAGGGGTACACATTGCAAGACATCCCCACAAGAACCAAGCAATGAACACCCATTGAAATGATGGCCATGGCCACGCGAAATTTGAATTTACACTTTGACATGTGCGTGAATGTCAATGGGTAAGTGTGTGTGTGTATTTGCATCTGCTTTTGACAGAGAGTTCATAAGGTTGAGTGTATATTTGAGATGTCCTTCCGTCATTCCATTCATCTGAACTTATTGTTGGACACTGACGATATTTGACTTGTTTCCTCGTCACCGTTTATTTGGCTTTGTGTTTTTCCACGTAGCAATGTCAAGCTTTAACGTACTGGTAGTGGGGATGAAAGAAAGCAAGCCGCGTATACAGTGGGTAAAGACTTGAGTGGCCCAGTGCCCCATTATACCGTTTCATTTGAAAATGATTTTATCTGAGCAGATTTTAACCACATTGCTTCGAATGAGACTTTAGGTTGGGATGGTAGCCGGAGTTACCAACTCA
The DNA here is from genome assembly GCA_963930755.1 of Eudasyphora cyanicolor. Classification (NCBI taxonomy): domain Eukaryota; kingdom Metazoa; phylum Arthropoda; class Insecta; order Diptera; family Muscidae; genus Eudasyphora; species Eudasyphora cyanicolor. The sequence goes on along the minus strand of OZ005736.1, from coordinate 204,869,539 downwards.
CAAAAATAGGGTCACTATTTATGTCTATTGTGATCGTTGGGAACATTCATAGTTGATAGTTTGACATTTTTGAATATAACGTTATTTGTATGTTATTTTATTTTCAAGCTCCATCCTGGATTCAGCATGGCCAAAGTAGGTTTATCCACAGGGTCTCCTTTCTGTTACATTTTTGGACTAACACAGTCCACAGTCAGGGAAAACATTTGACAACAAATATTCTCTTTATTTTAATGAACACAATTCTTTCAGTGAAATTTCTTATAACACTATGCAACAAATGAACACTTTTAAAAAATACACGGACTTGACAATATATGTATATTCGATCCTACTGCGAAAGGGTAGTATAACCATATACTCGTCTTGGCGAAATTGGTGACCAGTTTTTTTATGGACCTCCAAAGTTACTAAAAATCAGTGGGTCCTTCGAAAAATGTTTTTTTTTTTTTTAAAACTGAAGGAAAAAATATTTCTTTTTCACTTTTTCAGCATATCTTTCAGGGACTCGTAACTTTTCACTAACAATGTTTTGTAAAATTGTGAACTGTGACTGGAATTTGACCGTTTTTTTGTTTTTGTGTGAAGTGTTGGGCTTTGGTGTGTTCTGACACATATAGTACAATTTTATGGGCAACATTTTTGTAGAACATTTCATCCCCGCACTCCCCATTTTAAGAGGTGTTTTTTACAATTTTTTAAAATAAGGCCAAAAATTACAGTTATGTGGTTGAGCTAGAGGGTTAATATGTTCCACAAAAATATATGCCTTAATATTTTCTAAATAGTTCCTGAACATACCATACACCAAAAAATAGTTTTGGTACATAATAGTGAAATACTAACATTTTTAACGTTCAATGTGGTCTTATTGAGCTATTTAGGGTACCTGGATACGTTCAGATTGTATTGATATGTTCACAAAAGTTTTTTTAAATTTAACTTGGCTACAATTTCAACACGTAGTGTTAATGAATTCTAAATAATAACATAAAAATATTTGATATTCAACAAATAAATACTATGCGTACTGAAATGTAGTAAAGTCTTTCTAATCGTCCAACTAATCTCAGAATCCACGCCATCTACCTGACGATTGGTGTAGAAACAACTGTGTCGAACTGGCAACCCTTGCCAGTCACATGGGTGGTGAAAATGGTGAATTTAAGTCTCGCTTACAGCTTTGGCTGTGTGACTTGTACGCTTTCTTCGTAGGTATATAATTCCCATATGCAAAATTTCTTTATAGATTGGTATATATACAAGTGATGATCGCCACAACTACAAGCTCACACTATGTGTCATGTATAAGACCCTCTGATGATATCCCCGCACAGGATTGAAATACGTATAAGGGTATGTGTTTACATGGCTTTCAGAGCGCAGTGTCTTATCTTTTCCAATACACCACAAAAACCTCTCTTTCGAAAGGAAGAGTTGATCGAAAAAGCTGAACAATTCGAATGTGAAAACATTCAATAAATAAATCTAATTAAAAATTAAATCGATCATTAACAAAAAACTTCTAAAAACATTTGCCAAACATTGTTAGTGAAAAATTAAGAGTAACTGAAAGTTATGCTGAAAAACGTGAAAAATAAAATTTTCCATCACGTTTTCAAAAAAAAGTACTGGAATAAAAATATTATTCGCATAAAATGTTAAGAACCTTTGTTCAGCATACTCTTAGTTACATTATTGTTAAGCGGTATCACCAAGTCAGAATTAGTTGTTGGACAAAAACAGGTGACACCTTTTTCGAGGGACCCACTGATTTTCAAAAACTTTGGAGGCCTATAAAAAAAATTGGTCACCAATTATTTATACTAGCCTTTGGTAGTAGAAACAACCTACATATACTGTCAAGTCTGTGTATTTTTTCACTGTTGCACAGTGTAATTAATTGTCCACTATAATTTTCTCTCCCGATTTTACATCTTAACATCATTTCTGATATTATTCCTGTTATGAAAATGCACGCGAGAAGTGGCGAAGGATCCGGCCAAACTTGCAACACATTTGTAACTAAAGATTTTTTTTAAGTCTCTCATTTTCACCCCAATTTTTTCTTAAAAGTCATACTTGTATCAAGATAAATTTCTCCCATTCGAAAGTCATCCGCCGAGCTTAAAGATTTGTCACTTTTTTGGCTTTGCAGGTTTTAGATTTATCTGGCATTCGGTCGGGCTGGCATCAAAATGTATTAAATGGGTTCATTTTCAAAATTTTCCTTTCCGAATTAACTACTATTTTGACCACAGTACAGTAAACACAAACAACTAACACAAACACATACAGAATTACATATATGGCGGTTTTTGTGTGTCTGGCTTAACAGTACCCTTTGATCTATGACGCACTCACATTCGTTGAAGTCGAATACATATGTACTCGTGGAGTGTTTTACCCCATGCACCGCTTACATTGAAAATTGTGTAAGTCACATCAGCAATATAAAGCATACAAATGTGGGTTTAGGTGGCTGGCAGCCGGTATTTCCAGCTCACATAGGCTAATTGAGCTCTCTAGAGCTACAACGGGCCCAGTTACACAAAGCTATCAAAAATTCGAATATCGGTACCGGCAAGATCTGTCAGACCTCCTAGATAGGCCGACCCCAGTAATCTAGATGTCGTTTACGCAATGCAGGACAGCAACAAAACAGGTGGTCTCCACTTCCACCTCATCTCCACAGAAGTCATTGGACTCAACTTTTAACCTTCTGGTGTGTTCGCTGGTAACGTCAATTCGTGTAAAAAGGAAACATTTTTGCGATTTTTTGTGATTTTTTTTTAAAATTATTTTGATTAAAACTAATGCCATATTATATAGTATAACTTTCGAAGTAAGTCATAAAGAAATATAAAAAAATGGCAATGACAATGGCAGTTATTCGGAAGCGTATCGGAAAAGTTCAATTGCGGTGTCCATCAAAACTCGGCGACGGATCATCTGAAATCAAAAAACCAAGCATTTGATATTTTCGAAATTTTATTATTTCGACTTGATAGACACTGCAGGTATCTGGTAGTCTGTGAGCTATATTCAAATTAAGTTCTTCACAGTGTACTCCGAAGCCAACCTTTTCATCAAGCTTCGAACCATCCGTATAGAAGTGGAGATGGTTTCTATTTCCGGGTATTCTGCCATCCCATTTATCCCTGGCTGGTATCATAGTGATGTAGTTCTTCTCAAAGGTGCGCACCGTTGATATATACAATATCACTACACTTTGATATCCTCATGTGACCGTAGTTCTTGAACCTCCAGTCCGGAGACTTCCCTCAGCCCCTCAGTATCTAAAGTGGTGTTTTCATCCTCAGAGAATGACGTTACAGATCTTCTGTTAGAGTCAGAGTCACCAGAAATAATGGTCGTGTGGACCTCCGCACTTCCAGAAATCCTTGTATAAACCACGGTCGACGACTCGCCTTCCGCAATGGGAGCTATATCCTGCTTGTATACCTTCAAGACTATAGTCTCGAAACCACATTGCAGGGTTGCACTTGCACTTTGTATATGGGAGGTGGATTCAGCGTTAAGGATCAAATTGAACTGACGCTTTTTACCATCCGCCTCACCCACCTTGCTAATTCTCCAATTATGGGTCGGCAGACCAGGATTGGAATCTTTTATTATGTCTAATATGTCAGCCGGGTTGGAGGGTTCTTCTGTAACCCAGGTGATAGCTCTAGGGTGACTAGGGATGTTTTTTTTTCGACAACATACAACTATGCACCCGGCCACACCTCACCCGCTCGACTCAGAGCAGCCTTGTACAGATCTACTGATCTGGCATCACCGAAATGTAAGAGCTTTACTCTCCCCTGATGCCATCCTGCATCGTTGCAGACTTGTGGTGTGCCCGGCATTTCTCTTCGGACATCGAGGTAATGAGCCATTATGGCGGATTGCACATGGCTCCATTTGTCCTTGAGGATGGATCCATCCTCACTACTTCTGTCTATAACAGCCATCACTAGACTCTCCTTCGCCACTTCATTGAAGGGCTTGGTGAGTGTCCTGTTGATGGTGACATTAGGGCCTCTTGCCTTTTTCGAAGGCAGGGGTTCATCAGGTGATCTGATTCTTTTGACTTTATTAGCCGTTAACACAGCTGAATTTGTGGCTCTTTCAGCCGGCTGATTGGCCTTAGACGCATCTATGACGCCTTTGGCTCAGGTAAGTGACTCTTTTTGTTTTTCGGTAAGAGCCGAAACCTGTGAGTACTGGGGGGAGATTTTCACCATGTTTGGTGTGGTCGGCTTTGGCCAAGACCAACGGACGGACAGTAGGACGATTGGGAACCCCGCTCCATCGGAACGCGAAGGCATCCCCGTCGACGAATTTATTAATTTCTGTATTAGCCCGTAATAGGTACTACGATGTAGGCCTTCCAGACTGTGTACAGATTTTGTTTTGCGATTGCGTAATAGTTACTGCGTAATAGATTTTAACTATCCGCTCTGTGCTAAACACGTCCGTTCACTACCACTTATCAGCAACGATATACAAATATAAGGTAACGTTGGTCCTTCATACATATTTCAATACATTAGGTCTGAAGGTGAATTTCCTATCTAGAATTATACCCAGAATTTTTGAACTATCAGAATATACTAGCTCAGTTCTATTTAGCCGAGGAGGGTCTTCATTTGGAAGCTTTTACTTTCTAATAAAGAGAACCAATTCTGGCTTGTTTGGAATAATGATCAAATCACAGCTTCTGGCTCATCTGGACAATTCATTCAGAGTCATCTGTATAACGTCTATAAGGACGTGGAGGAATTTGGCAGTTAATGCAGCTACAACGTTCTTGATATAATAGGATTTCATTCATCGCAAAATTCAAATTTAGTGGATACCGTACTTCTCCCCGTAGAGTTTTCTCAATTTACAAATCTGATTAGAGTTGTGGCCCCGAGACTTTGCTGTCATGCGTCTTCTGCTGAAATAATCTAATGAAGCTGTGGTTCACACCAATGCGACAGCGCCGCTATATTACTGAATATATGAGTGTATGTTGTTTAAATCTCCTTCAATATCACGAAATGCAACCATAGTAAACTCCTTGAAATGTAGAGACGATTCGATAGTGGCCACAAGGGACGATTGTATCTTGTATCTAGACCTTTCAATAGGAATGAGAAAGACTAATTCTCAGAATATGAATATTAGAACATTTTAATGCTCAGACCGGCAATTTTCTATGACTATTTTAGTTTTTCTTAACAAAATGATTTCAAATAATTCGAAAACTAGTCCCAACTAGTCCTTTACTAAGGAGATATTCCATTTAACCGCATACTAAGGTAAATAAACCCAATGGTAATTTCCTAAGGAGTATATAACGCACCAGATCCACTAGTGAGGAGCAGATAACATAATTGATCATCTTCTAAGGAGAAGATAGCCCAACTGGTCCTCTGTTAGGAATTAGATATTCCAACTTGTCGTATACTAAGGAATATATATCACAACTGGTCGTGTAATAAATAGTTTTATTATCTTATCTGATATGGTCATATGACTACTAATTATACTGCGCGACAGTGAAAAAAATACACGGACTTCACAGTATAGGTTCTATTCTACTACCAAAGGGTAGTATAACCCTATACTCGGTTTGACGAAATTGGTGACCAATTTGTCTTTATGGGCCTCCAAAGTTTCAGAATGTCAGTGGGTCCTTTTTTGAAAAAGTGAAGAAAAAAAATAATTTTTTTCACATTTTTCAGCATACCATTTTGGGACCCGTTATTTTTCACTAACAATTTTTGGAAAAATTGTAGCCAGGGTAAATCTGAACAACTTTTGTGAACATATCAATACAATTTGAATGTGTCTAGGCACCCAAAATAGCTCACAAAGACCACATTGTACCTCAAAAATGTTAGTATTTCACTAAAATAAAACATCCCTTAAAATGGGGAGGGCGGGAATGAAATGTTGGCCATAAATTTCTACTACATGTGTCAGAACACACCAAAGCCCAAACTAAATACAAAAACCAAAAACACATCTAATTCCACCCAAAAACTCCTTTACTGGTATCGTTATTGCTTCGAACACCAGGTCGTATGACTAACATTGATGCACGAACAGGCCAAGGTTTTTGACTGAAATTTGCCCTTTTTTGGTGTTTGTGTTAAGTTTTAGACTTTGATGTGTTCTGACACATATAGTACAATTTTATGGCTAACATTTTTGTAGAACGTTGCATTCCAGCCCTCCCCATTTTAAGGGTTTTTTTACGATTTGTTAAAATAGGGCCAACAATTATGGTTGTGATGGAGCTAGAGGTATAATATGTTCCACAACCATATTGGCCTTAATAGTTTCTATAAAGTTGCTGAACATGCCCTATAACAAAAAATATTTTTGTTACATAATAGTGAAATTATAACATTTTTGAGGTACAATGTTGTCTTTTGGGCTATTTAGGATGCCTAGATACGCTTAGATTGTATTGATATGTTCACAAAAGTTGTTCAGATTTACCTTGGCTACAATTTTGCCAAACATTGTTAGTGAAAAATAAGGAGTTCGGATAAAATGTTAAAGAACTTTGTTCAGAATATTCTTAGCTATTTTATTGCCAAATATAGTTAAGCGGTATCACCAAGTCTGAATTAGTTGTTGGACAAAAGCTGATGACGGCTTTTTCGAAGAGGTCCATTGATTTTCAGAAAATTTTGTGGCCCGTAAACAAAATTGGTCACCAATTTCGCCAAACCGATTATAGGTTTATACTACCCTTTGGTAGTAGAATCAAAGCTATACTGTCGTGTAGTTTTCAAAAAGTGTTCATTTGTTGCATAGTGTTTTTTATCTTCTCACCTTAGAGAGGGAGGTATATATCATTTGCTAGGACCCCATGTATGTTTGGTGGAAATTAGATTAGAGCCATTTTATGTCATTTGAGCAATGTCCGTCCGTCCGTCCGACCGTCCGAATGTGTGTCTGTCTACTGGTTAGTGCGCACAATAACTCTCGAAGGAGGTACCGATTGACTTCAAATTTGGTATGCGGTAATATTTTTCTCTATCTCCGGCTTAGGTCGAAGATGGGCCATATTGGTCTACCCATTCTAGTAACTGCCCAACAAACATTTAACATTTTTTGAAATATTGATAATTTAATAAATGCTAGATTTATGTACTTATTCGAATCGTCTGAAATTCCACACATCGAATTAGCTTATTAGTCGCTATCACGAGAAAAATGGGCGAATTTGCCACGCCATTTTTTGTACCTATTGTTAACTATTTATAGCTTCAGTATCAGTTCATACAAATATTAGAAATTTTTGGGAAATTGTTGGAAAAAGTGGGTGTTATTGGCACATCCCTCTTTGTACCCGCCACTAAAAAGGATCATTTTTCACCAAAACTTAACAGCTTATAACTGTTATACCAGTGCATATAACTATTTCAAATTTTGTACAGTGTAATTCTTTTATAGTATAGTAAAAAGTTCCCGAATGCAAGGTGGAATATGAAAGCTTACCTCGAGACAAACGCAAAAACTTTTTTTCAATTTCTTCCGAGTCCACTGAATCGGCCCAAAATCGTTTTTTATCGTAACTTTTTTGTTTGTAGTTCTATTTTAGCATGCGATACATCAATGTGTTGGTCTCGATAAGTGGTACATTTGCCTCGTAGAGGACGCTGATGTACAAAGTCATTTTCTAATGTAGACTTCACTGACTGCAGTTTCTACCCCTAAAATTTAAAAATATATTTCCATAGGATTAAAAATCATGAACATTTTGCTTTGGGTGTACGCACTTTTATTCAAAAGCAAGAAAGTTATGTCTTCATTACAAAATTACATGGTACATCGGCGACATTTATGAGACAATGTAGTACTCGTAGAGACCAACACATTGATGTATCGCTTCTGACAATTGACCTATAAACAAAGAGTTACGATAAAAAACATTTTGGGCCGATTCCGCGGGCTCGGAAAAATTAAAAAAAAAGGTTTTTGCGTTTGACTCGAAGTGAGCTTTCATATTCTGCCTCGCATTTGATAACTGGTGACCCGATACGATAAAAAAAACGACTTTGGGCAGATTCCACGGGCTCGAAAAAATTTGAAAAAATGTTTTTGCAATTGTCTCTGGGTATGCTTTAAAATTCCGTCTTGCATTTGAAAACTTTTTTTGGTGACCCGGACTAATGGACATACCGCTTTCGGTACCTCCCACACAAATGGTTCTTTTGCATCAACAGTTAACAGCTTATAACTATAATACCAGCACATACATTCAATTTATTAAATACTTTTTAAACTGATAATAATTTAATGAAAACAAAAAATAAAAAACTTACGAATGTTTTTTGGAACTGAAGTTGAGGGATTTGCAAGTCGGTTTACTAGACTGAACTTTCTAAATCAACACCAATGTCGTCAAATCAGTGATAAATCCCATTTTAATCAATACCGAAAGATTGCGACAAATTGGCACTTCATTTCCCGTAGGGGTGTGACTGGTTTTGTCAATGAGTCTTAATTGCAAAAAAATAAGTCAATTTTGTACCTAATTTTAAGATAAATAATTGGTATTAAGTAATTTGTCCTTAATTTAAGCATGAAATGTACTTATATTAATATTTTATTGTTTTTTGGTCCAAATCAATTACATTTTCTTTAATATTAGGAACCTTCTTTTCAGTGTACTGATTCACAATATATTGGGACCAAGAAATTGGGACGTCTGCGGAAGTTGACGGTGAAGTTAACTGTAGTTACGGCATTCTCACAATTACCGCGTCCATCCATCCACTTCACTGTGTTAATGTTTGTATATTTAAAAATAACAACGGACACAACAAGCAAATGACACAACATTTATAAAATGATACAATAACCCAAAAATAATAAGTAATTGTTGTTGATTCTGTGTTTTCGCTTATTTATGCTCATTTCAACGCAATGATGCTCCAAATGCTACATGACAGCACGCTTGACTACCAAAGACAAGCAAACCCAAACTCGTGGACCAAATGAGAATCAACGAAAAACAGCCGTTGTACCTGCCCTCAAATCAACCACACCTTACTTGTGGGGACTTTCGCAAAAAGTGGAATTACGTTGCCGTCTGTCCTTGGACTGATATGGGGAAACATTTGATTCTTAATGTTTTGGAGTTGCTTATGAATGGGAATCTCCTGTGTTACTTTTTTCCTCATTCGTTTGTTGGGAAAATGGATGCGTTGACTGACAAAGAATGAGTAAAATGTTTCCAACGTTTTGGGCTTAATTATAGTATTAAATATTTTGAATCAATTTAAGCAATCAAAAAAGACAAATAAAACAGTAAACAGTTTGTCTAACAACAACATGCATCACGATTTTGAAATTTTTCATTCTCGATGTGAGGATAAATAGTTTCATTAGTTTACTTAGTTTTTGAGTTTACAACAAATATTTAAACTATGTATTTACCTTTATTTATCTTAGAAGGGAGTTCATATAAAGGGGTTTTCAACAAGAGGTGTTATTTTGGTATATAAAGAGAGATAAATGATCGGATGCTTATTTCGTTATAAAGAGGAAGGTATGCCGTTAATAATGAAAATCAACATCAGCCAAATGGCCACCACGACCACGCTTACAGGACCATATCCTTTTCATGAAATTTTCCATAACCAAATCGCAAAGTGGCTGCCCTATGTCCTCGATAGCCTCACGAATTCTATCTTTGAGGTCTTGAGGTATCGCTGGGCTGTTGGCGTAGACCTTATCTTTCACGTGGCCCCAAAGGAAGAAGTCGCAAGGTGTTAAATCACAAGATCTCGGTGGCCAATTGTGAATACCTCTTCGAGAGATAACACGGTCCGGAAACTTTTCCCGTAACAGAGCAATGGTTTCGTTGCTTGTGTGGCACGTAGCGCCGTCTTGTTGAAGGTAAACGTTGTCCAGATCAATACCATCCAACTCCGACCATAAAAAATCATTAATCATCTCTCGATAGCCCTACTTTAAGCGTTTGTTAAAGTGACATTTGCATTTTCTTCGTGTGCATTTGCAAAACATTTTTATGGAATTTTTTAATTAAATGAAAAAAAATATTATAAGACTGTTTTTGAACATATTTTCTAGAAATGGTTTAGGTTAAAATTAGAAAAAAAAAAAATTACGTATCTGTGCCTTCTAGAACGTGTTTATGTCAAAACGGAATGTACCATTAAATGGGAGGTATATCAAAACGTGGACCGATTTGTCGCATTTTTCCAGGAAGAGTTAAAGGCATTGTGCAACATAAGCTGCGCCGTATACCAAAAATTTCGTAAGGATTGGTTCCTTTTTTCGAGCAGTACTTTGATTGTCACAGACAGACGGACATGGCTAAATCGACTCTGGACATGATTCTGCGTCCATCGGTATATAAAATGCATTTTTGCATTCTTCTTTTTCTCATATTGTAAATCGGTAATAATAAATTAATTTTCGCATCCTTTTTTTCTATATTGTTTCATAAAAGACCAAAATTGTTGCAAATTCACAACACAAGAAATGCAAATTGTACAAAATTCACTAGTGCTATGTAAACAACGTAAACATGTGTTATATATTATTCTTATTCGAATACCTTTTTGTATGTTATAAAAAAATTTATCTGAATTCGTCATTTATTTGATCTTTAGTTATTGTTTTTGTATTTATTGGACAAGTGAGCATACATTTTTGTTAATTAATACAGCCGTTTTTAAAATAAACAATACAATAAATTATATATTCGACTACTCTTACAATTGATAATCCTATTAATGCATCATTAAGAGAGAAAATGGTGTGTGAAAAAGATGGTGTTGCCAGCATTACATTGACTAAGTCATTAAAATGTTTATTAGTTAAAATGCTGTTTATGAATACAATTTTTTAATAATCGTTTATTAGGCCAAAAGTGTTTGTTAACTAGAGTGCATTTTAAATCATAATTAGGATATTTTTATGAATACGGCTGTAAATATCTCTCATGTTTTCCATCGTAATTTCGATGTTCGGGTACCGTCGGAAAGGTTTTTTCCAATTCTATCCACTCCTGTGTCTTATTAATCATTTCTGATAAGAAATATTGTAACAATGCTAATAACAAACAGGTTGATTTAAATAAATATTTTGTTAAATAAATACTTTGTTATGATATCGAAAAACATCAACACGAGTATAGCATTACAATTTCATTCAAAAGAGCTTAACAATTTTACACATAATTTCATAAATTATTCTCATTTCCAAAAAAGTTGCTCCATTAGCCTCAAAAAGAAAACGTTAAAATGTTGTTTGTTCCACGCGAATTAATAAAAAAAATTGCCAAGGTGTTCCGATGTAATACAACATTTACTTTGAGAGATAAAACCAATATTCGAACATTGGGGTTCTACAAATTCTATGAAGTTGTAACCAATGACATTCTACAGGTTTGGAAAAGAACGCAGCTTCCAGTAATAAGCAGGATTTTAATTCGTAAAAAGCTGGTAAAACTTGTAGAAAGGTATCGCGATAACATAAATAATCCATCCCATTATATAGAGAAGCATTGGAATGAACTATTTTGTGTAACCAGCTGCAGATGTCCTCTTAAGAGCCAATCCTGCTTAGCAGTCATTGATAAAAACCGACCCGCTCACATAATCAGCAAAATTGTGTCATGTAAGGAATATCCTAAAATGAATTCCCGAAAAGATTTCTTAAATATAAAGTAATTTTACTCCTTGTAACACGTTTTTACAACCATTTTTATTTAATTGATAAATACATAAATTTGTGACCATGAAATTAGCAAACATATGCAATTTATCTAAAAATCGGTAAATTTAACCAATTATGGACCAGATACAGAAAGTTAATGTTTATATTCAGAATGGGTTAAGTAGAAATAGATAGAATCGGAAAAGACCTTTCCAACGGTGCCCTAAAATCTAAATTACGATGGAAAACATGTGAGATATTTAAAATTTCATGAAAATCATATGGAAAAACGTAAAAAAATCCCACAAAAATGTTAATATCTGGAGTGTAAAAACAAATTTAAAATTTTTATAGCCTACACCACACTGTGGTACAGGGTATTATGACTTTGTGCATTTGTTTGTAACACCCAAAAGGAGAAGAGATAGATCAAATGTTTCACTTTCTGAGATGTATTCTTGTAATCAAAGTATAGGTCGCAATTATGGCCCGATATTGACGAAACTTTCCACATATCTTTTTTTTGGCCCAAGGACGATCCCTATTCAATTTTGTTAAAATCGGTTCAGATTTGAATATAGCGCTGTAAAAACTTTATTTTATATCTGATCAGAATGAAATTCAGCAGAAAGAGGTACCTTATTATATGAATGAACACTGTTAAATTTGGAAGAAATCGGTTCAGATTTAGATATAGCCCCCATATATACGTTACCCCCGATTTCACATGTAAGCGCCGTAAAAAATTTATTTTATAACCGATCAGTGTGAAATTCGGCAGAAAGAGGTTTCTTATTACATGAAGGAATACTGCCAAATTCGGAGAAAATCGGTTCAGATTTAGATATAGCCCCCATATATAAGTTACCCCGATTTGACATGTAAGCCCTGTAAAAACGTTATTTTATATCCGATCAGTGACTGTATTTTATATCCGATCAGAACGAAATTTGACAGAAAGAGGTCAGTTTACATGAATGAGTATTCAGGGAAATCCGTTCAGATTTACATATAACATCCATAATATGTTCCTCCTGATTTGGTATCAAAGCGCTATATACGTTGTACTTTACTACCGATCATTTAAATTTTCCAGAAAGATATTTCTCAATTTAGGAACGAATATTGCTAAATTTAGCGATTATCGGTTTAGAATTAGATAATATGTCCCTACCCATTTACCAATTATTCCAAATAATTATCGCAATGACAACTCCCTAACCGATTGTTACATTGTTTTTTTGGCTCCATACAAATCGAGGCTATCTAATGTATATGTATTTGATGACAGTATTTGTGATTGTACGGGATCGGAAAAGTAAATCTTGGCGCAACGAAGTGGACCGGCTCCAGCTAGTAAAATATAAAAGACTAATAATGATTAGTTAACCAGAAATTCACAGAAATCGTTCCACATAAAACATTAAAAAAATCTCAAACAGAAAAATCCAAATTACTAAAAAAGTCGATTTCTCAAGTCCAATTCAGGGTTTTGGAATCGAGCCAAAATTACTCGATTCCAATTTTAAAATGATTCGACTTCAGAAATTATATTTTTTATTAAGACTGAGTTCATTTTATTGAAAATAAAGTAAAGCTTTGATAAAAAAAACACAATAAAAACCATAAAAACAGTGGGTATTCAATACCAGTAATTAAATTAAATTAAATGTTATTATTTTTTTATTGTCACTTCACTGCGCATATGATAAAATGTTCAACATTCACTGCCTCTGTTTCAATATACCGCAATTTTTTGGAAATTACATTCTACATGCTACCAGTTTGTTCGTCAGTTACTCGTGTTATATATTTTAATTGAAATTTGGCAATAAGAACTATTTCACACCAGGAAGGAACTATCTTGGAATGTGTAAAAATCGGCTCATATTTTGATTTTGCCCCCCAATATATACTTATACATGTTTCTTCCGACCTTGTAGCGCTATGGAGGCTGTATGTTACATCAATAATTTTGAAATTTAGCACTGAATATTTAATACATATTAAGGGTGGTTTAATTTTAAGGACCGATGTTGATTTTGAATAAAACACACATTATTTAGGAAATTATTGTCATTTCTTTTTATTATGGTAATATTGGTATGGTTCAATTATGTATGGAACAAAATATCGGCCAAAATGCCACCGCGACCTCAGCGGCACACCTCCATCCGATGGTGGCATATTGTCCACATCCATATCTTCCAATTCGGGCCATAAAAATTTCGTAATCATCTCACGATAGCGAACACCATTCACAGTAACTGCCTGACCGGCCTCCGGAAGAAGTATGGCCCGATGACGTCGCCAGCCCATAAGCCACACCAAAGGAACTGGGCGAGCATGCACAGGTGTTTTCACATCTCCTACAGACCCGGTTTGCTGAAATTTGCGAACAATTCTCCCGATTGTGGACACATTTGGTCGATTATGCTGATCAAAAAAACACCACGAAGTGCACGAAATGCATTTTGATTTGGACGTCCATTTTCGTAAAAGGCTTAAAAAACTTTAACGCGTTGCTCGATTGTGGGTCTTTCCATGGTTCAAATTGAAATAGTCTGAAATTGAGAAATATCAAATGAAATGCAGAAAAAAAACTTGAAGTTTAGGTGTGGCTCAGATTCAACATCGGCCATTACAATTTAACCACCCTTTACTTCAGAAGAGATTTTTCAGCGTATACAGACTTCACTCTGTAAAATTATACCTTGATCTTCTAAAGCACATAGATTTCAAATAGGAGGGAACATATACATGGGGGCTATATCTAAATCTGAACCGATGTTCACTAAATTTAGTAGTATTTATTAATGGCGGAAGAGATTAGTCTCTACCAATTTTTATCTCGATCTGATGTAAAATCCATCTTCTATAGCCCTTAAAATCGAACTCGGAGGAATATATATGTGCGCTAAATATAAATCAGATCCGATTTTCCCCCAGGGATCGTCCCTGGCCTAAAAAAGTGTCATGTGCTAAATTTCATTACAATCGAACCATAATTACGATCAGCACTTTGATTAGAAGGATTCATCTACAGACGGACGGACATGATTAAATCGACTCTATACTCCTATCCAATCCAAATCGATCGATATAAAAAACGAAGGGTTGCTCTTTTCCCTTTGGGTGTTACAAACAAATGTACAACCGCATAATACACTGAACCACAGTGTGTTGTAGGTAACAAATACGATGTGGCGCTTGAAAAATATTTGCAAAGTTGCATTATTGATATTGCCATAAAATGAGCTTCTAAAATAAGTTAAAAAAATACGTATTACTAGGAAATTATCCACTATCAATTAAAACTACTAAAATCAGGCATTTTAATCCGCTTAACTTACCTACGCAAATACGAAAACCCCCACAACTAGCGCTTAAAGACTGCAGGATTAAACTACGCTCTAAAGCATTCTAAGATTGTCTAAATGACTATCACTTTAGCTGGCAAATAACTGTAAACGTCCACTTTCTGTTTGTGACCAAAAAAGGTGCTAAAAGACTTTTTGTAACAACGTCTGTGAAACGCTTTATGTCTCCAGTGCTTTGAAACATATGTACGCCAATGGACGGACAGACAGAATTGTTGCCAGTTGAGATGTATGTATATTTAAAAGTTAATTCAAATTTTATGACTTTCATGCCAAAGCTTACGCAATAATAAATGATGGTAAATTCGTTAACAGTTAACAAGAAAACAAAAAGATATCTTAAGTACACTTAATGCGTTTATTGTTTTATTAACGCGACACCCCGAGACTCCTACATTTATTTAATTTTTCCTCATAAATTTAACCATGATAGATTTCAAACATCAAGATAGATTTCATCCCCGCGGTATTCATAAAAAAGAGAATATGAATTTCTCTGTTTTTAAGTTTTCTAATGAATTTAACAATATCTTCTTTTAAATAGGACATAATACAGTTGTTTCGTTTGAAATAGCATTGTAAATATGCATTTCTACCTTGAGGATACTGTATTTAATTATTGCATTTCTGGTATTTACATTCACTGGCGATTATACTTGCAATTAATTTACAAGAATAAATAACAATGAAATAAACTACTTTATAACGATAAGATCTTCTCCTATCCATATTCATGTTTTTCTACATCGTTAGAAAACTTAATAAATGTATGCAAAATAATTGAATTTTTATGATTTTCTTTTTTCTTCTCAAAGTATTGAAATTCTCGAGAAATATTACACTCAAAAGAGAATTTACATTCTATGGAAGCGGCGGTGCGTACCAGATATGAATATAGAAACACAACGAATAGATAAATTCAAATAAATATACGAAAGGATAGTGATTTATGAATATTGATTTTCAGGAAAAATTAAGTAAGTGATCGAAAGAAGAAAGAAAGTAAGATAAGCATTGGAATTTTTACTTCACAGTAGTACCACAAAATAGTAACACATTTTAACGAGCTACAGAAATATGTACTCGTATATTTAGGCAAAAAAATTAAAAACGGTATAGAGCAGCAAGTTGAAAAACATAATTTGAAATTTAAAGATTCCATTTGAAGTTCTAAAAACATCCATTGAAATTCAAAACTTTCATCTAAAATTTAATATACTCGTAAGAATATTATTTGTAATTCCAAATTTTCCATTTGAAATTCAAATCAATTAAAGTTCAAAACATATGAACTGAAATTAAAAACATCTTATTTGAAAATCAAGATAAATCAATTGAAATTCGAAAAAACCAGCTGAATTTCAAATGGAAAAATTAGAATTTAAATTGAAGCGAAGGAGGAGTAAAAGAAACATACATATGTAATGAAGTCTCTTAAATTTCAATTGTTTTATTTAAATTTTTAAACGGATTTTTTTGAATTTCAATTGTTGTGTTTATTGTTTTCAATTTGATGATTTTGAAATTTGAATGGATATTTTTGAATTTCAATTGATTTACTTTTAATTTCAAATAGAATTTTTGAATATCAATCGATATTTTTATACCCTACACCAAACTGTCGTGCAGGGTATTATAACTTTGTGCATTGGTTTGGAACATCCAAAAGGTGCAATGGAAGCCAATATGGAAGAATTTATTCGTGAAATACCGGCCGATATGTTGGAGAGAGATTTGGATACAGCGTATAAACCATTTGAGGCGAAGCAGCGACCAACATTTTCATGAAATCATCTTTAAACATTGAATAATATAGACCGTTCTATCGACGCAAATACAGATTTTATGTGGTCTATATCTATATCTAAATCTTTTTTTTTTTTTTTTTTTTTTTTTCTCTCTTTATTTATTTGCAATCTGTCCGAAGACAATAAGCAAATTTGTTCATTAAATACAAAATGACAGGAGTTAGATAGTTCCAGCGAACTACGTAACTATTAAATTAACATAAGTTTAGTGACATTACATTACATAATATAATTATATAATCAAATAACGGATTTATATATGCTCTATGATATGACATTTCTATTTTATGGAAAAATTAAAATTTCATATGATTTATGTTCTATGTGAATATGGCAAGTCTAGTATGTGTTTACGTTTCAGTCTCCTAATTTCATTGCTATCATCAAGCAGCGCTATGGCTAATGGATTCGGGTGATCGCTCAAGCGCCGTATGTAATTTTCGCTGTATCTTCGGATTTCTTCTTTGACAGTTGGCATTCTTAAATCATTTAGAATAGATGAATTTCGAACAAACCACGGGGCATTCACAATTAATCGCAATGTTACTGATTGGTATCGTTCAAATATTGCAATATTTGAGTTGCAGGCAGTGCCCCAGAGCTGAATACCATACGTCCACACAGGTTTGAGAATGCATTTATATATTCTTAATTTATTCTCCAAATTTAATTGAGATTTAGGACCAAGGAGCCAGTATAATCTGCTAGTTTTCTCTTTTAATATTTTTCTCTTCGATTTTATATGCGATGCCCAGGTCAGACGACGATCGAGTGTGATTCCTAAATAGTTGGCAGTAGCTTGTGGTGGAATTGTTTCTCCATTTATAGTTACGGGTGGACAGTTACCGCGTCTAGTTGCAAATGTCACATGACTCGATTTGGTTGAATTCACCTTTATGTTCCACTTGTTCATCCACAGTTCAAGAGAATCAAGTTCAGCTTGAACAAAATTTGAAGCTTCCTCAGCTGATGAGTTTATCGATAATATTGCCGTATCGTCGGCGTATGTAGCAATTATACAATCGTCAGAAGTTGGCATATCAGACGTATATAACGTGTATAAAGTTGGACCAAGAACACTGCCCTGGGGAACACCAGCATTCATCTCAAACAGATCTGATCGCTCATCATTGACTTTTACATAATAAAATTTATCAGAAATATAGCTTTTGAAAAAGTAAAAGTAAGGTGCAGGTAAATTTTTTTTGATTTTATACAGCAACCCTTGCTGCCAAACACGATCGAAAGCTTGTTGAATGTCTAAGAAGACAGCTGAGCAGTACTGTTTCCCTTCAAGACATTCTGTTATTGTGTGGACAACCCTGTGTACTTGCTCAGGAGTTCCATGATTATGTCTGAAACCGAACTGGTGGTCCGGTATAATCTTATTGGATTCCAGGACGGGTAAAAGACGTTTTAAAAGTAATCTTTCGAAGATTTTTGAAAATAGAGGAAGGAGGCTTATTGGTCTATATGAATTTAGCTGATCTTCTGGTTTCTTTGGTTTGGGAATCATAATGATCTCTGCACATTTCCATTGTGAAGGGTAGTGGTTTAACCTCAGTATTGAATTGTAAATCAATGCGAGAAAAATCCTCGATTTTTGGGTTAATTTTTTAGCGATCAATCATATCATAACCAGGTGACTTTTTGTTGTTTAGAAGCTTTATTTCACAAAGAACTTCGTTTGGAGAGATATGCTTAATAGGAAAGTCCATCTGGCATGGGACATTAAGAAAATTGAGAAAATCTGATTCATCAGCATCACTGTTCAACTTAATAGGCTGGAAAGTATCATACAAATGCAATGCGAATGAATCCGACGACTCTTTATCGGATTTACACCAAGAACCTCCTTGCTTTTTGATTCTCGTTTTTCTTTTAGTTGGTCGCTTTAAATATTTAGTAGATGTCCAAAGTAGATGTTCATCGTATTTTGAATTATTTATGCGATCAAGAAATTCAGCAGTTGATTCATTTTTATATTCATGCAGAAGTTTCTTTAAATCCTTACATGCTTTGTTGAACAATCTTTTATCGGTTGCATTTCTACTTAAATGCCAAACCCTTCTAAGTCTTCTCTTTTCTAATATGAACTGCTTAATCTCCGCTGATACGTTTATGTTATTATTTGAAGGCTTACTTTTGGGAGGTGTTGATAAAGCTGCAGCCTCGTGTATGTTTTTTGTAAACATTTCAACAGCATTATCCAGTTCGTATTCACTTTTTAGTTTTATATTTAAATTTATTTTGCTATCAAGAATATTGTGAAATAACTTGATATTGGTTTTCGGTGTAAGTATGGTAGTGTTATTGATTTTCATTAAGACTGATGTACAGTAATTTAAAATGATAGGGGTATGATCTGAGCTTAGTTCCTGGCAATCTCTAATTTCCATACGATTACTTGGAATTCCACTATACACGACAAAATCTAATAGGTCCGGAATTTTGCGTGGGTCTGACGGCCAATATAGAGGGGTTCCCGTGGACAAAACAGAGTAGTTTTTATTTTGTATTGTTTTGTAGAGCTCGCTACCTTTAGGGTTTCTGCATCTGGATCCCCACCAGGGGTGTTTTGCATTGAAGTCGCCTCCAACGATGAACTTATTGCCTAATGTTTCAAAGAATTTTAAATATTGGGGGAATTTGATACTATGCCTTGGTGGAAAGTAAACTGCAGAAATTATAAAATCACCATGAGGTGAAATGATTTTTAAACAGGTTGCCTGTAAACACGCTTCACGAATACCTTCTAATGCTTCGTATTTAATACTTGATTTGATCAATATGCAGGAACCAGCATGAGCCCTATTACTGGGGTGGTTTGTTGAGATTAAGTCGAAACCACGTATGACGAAGTGCGACTTATCAGTGAAATGTGTTTCTGAGACTAATAAAATGTCAATATAATGTAACTTAAGAAATACTTCAATTTCTCGGATATGATTGGAAAGCCCATTAGCATTCCATACAGCTATTCGCAGATTTAATTGCATAGTTTTGTTATTAATAATGACATCATGTTAAGTAGAGTGATTGTCAACTCTAACTGCTTATTTAAAAGATTTTCTATTTTCAAAAGTATACTGTTTTGATTTGAGTCAGTCTTTAACATTTGCGCATAGGAATTTTGGTTATTGCTATCAGCAGTATAAGGATTCGTAGCAGAAAATCCATGCCGATGTTGGTTATTTTTTGATGTGATGTTTTCATCGGAATTATGTTCATAACGCCTTCTAATTAATTTATTTTTCTGCAGCAGCTCTTTATAAACTTTACAGCCTTTGTAATTAGCGGTTCTTCGCAATTATAGCACATTGCAGGGATCGTGGCAGGTTTAGTACATGTGGTAGTCGCATGATTTTGACCACATTTTACACAATTGTATGGATTTTTACAATATGTTTTTGTATGTCCAAATAACTGACATCGGAAACACTGAACTATATCGTTAGTTTTTAAGGGAGCTTCAATATTAACAACACAGTTGTAAAGAAATTTTATGTCATAAATATCTTTGTTGTTTTCGTTGGGTTCTAAATCAACAAAAAACATGGATAATGGATTTTTGTCTTTTCTGCTTTTTATGTTGACAATGTTTCTCACTCTGTGACCTTTGCTTTCAATCTCGTCCTTTATCAACACGACTGGGGTGGAGAAATGTAGATTTTTTACCACTACTCTATAAGCCCTATCTTTCTTGAGCTGATATGTGTAGTATTTTATATTTCTGTCATCAAGATGAGCAATTAGTTTCCTGTATTCAGGCACGGTTTTTACCATTACACTTACGCTACCATCTCTTCCTGACTTGTATGTAAATTCAGTATGTTTTATAACTTTTGAAAAACTATTTAACATAATTCTTATATCAGCAACATCTCGTATAATAATTGGTGGAGGTTTTGGTTCAGCTGCATCTTCAACAGTTTTGCTTTCTTCTTCAGGAACATCATGGTCAACATCTAGTTCAGCAAATGCATTTCTGAACCGATTTCCCCAAATTTATCAGTAATTGTTTCTGAGTTCAGAATCTTCTTTCTGCTAAATTTCGTATTGATAAGATATAAAATGCTACTTCGATAACGCTTTGATGCCACATGGGCAGGAACACATATATTGGGCCTATATCTAAATCTGAATAGATTTTCACCAATTTCAATAGGGTTCGACCCTGGCCAAATAAGATATACGTGCCAAATTTCATCGCGATCAAAAAATAATTTGGACCTGTACTTTGATTACAAGAATACATGAACAGACGGACGGGCGGACATAGCTAACCCTGAGTTTACACAGGACAATTGACAGAAGACATTTGAAAATATTTATTGGTTGTCAAAAAAGGGAAACAAATGCATGTGAAGTAGGCGTCCAGACAATAGTGAAGAAAATACACTTTAATTAACCTTCGTTCGTGTTTTTTCGCGCTATGATTGGTTGCTTACATGAAATGGCTGCTTACTTCAAGACAATTGCCGAATTTACTGTCATCAAAAAAAAAAAACAAGGACAGTACGAAGACAATGAGAGATGTGTAAGTGTATTAGTAAAAAAGTGTACATGTACTGCTATAGTCTTCTCAAAACTGTCTCGTGTTAATCAACCCTGAAAATTAATCTAAGCCGATCGGTTTAATAGACGATAGGTCTATATCATTTCCTTTTGAGTGTTACAAACAAATGCGCCGCTATCTTGTTAACTGAGAGATCCAGAATAAGCTGGGCTATTAACAGCTTTGAGCCCTTCAAGTCACCTGGACCAGACGGCATCACTCCAGCAGAAAATGTCAAAGAACTCGTACATTATCCCCTGGCTAGAGAAAATCAGGCTTTTATACAACCCGAATCGATGGAGGGATACCAAAGTGGAATTCATACACAAAGCGGGAAAGATATCCCACACTAGGCCAAAATACTTCAATTAGCCTATCCTCCATCCAATTGAAAGGTCTGGAAAGTCTTTTAGATTATTTCATTAGGGATATACAATAAGGAAAAGTCTACAGAATCAGCCTGCACGAAGTTGTGAGCACTATCGAATCGTTCCAACATTTCAAAGAATTCACCATGGTGACATTTCTTGGCATAGAAGGAGCTTTTAACAACATTCACTCAAATGCGGTAATTGCGGCACTGTCACATATAAATGTAAACTCTAGCTTGATTAGACTAATTCAAATCCTGCTCAACAGAAGACGCATAAAAGCATGTATTGGGTCCACAACTCTAACAAGGTTTGTAAGCAGAGGGACCCCACAAGGAGGAGTACTGTCTCCACTAATTTGGAACCTAGCGGTGAATGAAATCCTGCTGGATCTAGAACGTTATGGCTGCAAGGTCGTGGCATATGTGGACGACGTAGCAATCGCAGTGAGTGGAAATTCGAAAACGTCCTCAGAGACATCCTACTGGTGCCTCTGAATAAGTTGGCTAGATGGGATAGAAGCAGCGGTTTGTTCTTTAACCCAAACAAGACAGAATTGGTTCTCTTTACTAGGATGAATAAGGCTCCACATGTGGACCCTCCTCTTTGAATAAATGGAATAGATCTAGTCTTTTCTAGAAGTAAAATTTTTTTAGGAATAATTCTAGATAGGAAACTGTTATTCAGACTTAACGTACTGAAAGTGAAAAGAAGGCCATCATCGCCGTATATTCCTGCAGGAAAGCTGTAGGGTCGCGGTGGATCCTCTCTCCTATAATCGTCTATTGGACATATATAGCAGTAGTTCGTCCTAACCGCTATACGCCATTGTGGTGTAGTGGACGGCAACTGGCAAACAAACTATCACCAACCTACTATCAAAGGTTCAGAGAACTCCCTGCCTGTGCTTAGCGGAGCCTTAAGAACTACAGCGACTGAGTCTCTACAAGCCCTACTCTATATACTGCCGATTATTATTGTGGCGAGAGAAGTTTTAACCAGAGCGGCACTAAGATTAAACTGCCTATCAATGTGTAGGTACAAGAACTACGGTCAAATGAAAATATCAAAGTGTAGTGCTATGGTAACCGACCGAGTGGACTATATACCAACGGTATACACCTTCGAGAGGAACTACATCACTATGATACCAGCTAGAGATGAATGGGTTGGTAAAATACCAGGTAATATTATATAGCTTCGGAGTATACTCTGAAGAACTTAGTTTGGATATAGCTCAAGCCGAAATAATGGCAATATGGGAAGTAGTCAAGTGGCTGAGTTGCAACATAGTAACCAACACTGGCGTTGTCATTTACTCGGACAGCCAGGCTTCCATCAACTCTCTGGGTTCCGCATCCCTAAATTCACAAATAGTCCTCGACTGCCGAAGATCTCTTAACGAGATGGTCGAGCAGTTTAATATACAACTCATATGGGTGCCTGGGCATAAGGATATCCCAGGGAACTGCAAAGCCGATAAACTTGCTAGGAAAGCGACGACATTGCGAATTCTCAGAATTCGTGGATCAAGGAACTCTACCATTCTAAATTTCAAGACGATTGGATGTAAAGTACAGCTTCTATAGAACTAAAGGGCCAAATCGGACGAAACATATATATGGGAGCTATAGCTAAATCTTAACCGATATTCTTCAAATTTGGTAGTGTTGGTTCATGGATCAAGAAACTCTACCATTCTAAATTTCAAGACGATTGGATGTAAAATACAGCTTCTTCAGGACTAAAGAGCAAAATCGGACGAAACATATATATGGGAGCTATAGCTAAATCTTAACCGATTTTCTTCAAATTCGGTAGCGTTGGTTCATGGATCAAGAAACTCTACCATTCTAAATTTCAAAACGATTGGATGTAAAATACAGCTTCTTCAGGACTAAAGAGCAAAATCGGAAGAAACATATATATGGGAGCTATAGCTAAATCTTAACCGATATTCTTCAAATTTGGTAGTGTTGGTTCATGGATCAAGAAACTCTACCATTCTAAATTTCAAGACGATTGGATGTAAAGTACAGCTTCTATAGAACTAAAGGGCCAAATCGGACGAAACATATATATGGGAGCTATAGCTAAATCTTAACCGATTTTCTTCAAATTCGGTAGTGTTGGTTCATGGATCAAGAAACTCTACCATTCTAAATTTCAAAACGATTGGATGTAAAATATAGCTTCTATAGAACTAAAGGGCCAAATCGGACGAAACATATATATGGGAGCTATAGCTAAATCTTAACCGATTTTCTTCAAATTCGGTAGTGTTGGTTCATGGATCAAGAAACTCTACCATTCTAAATTTCAAAACGATTGGATGTAAAATACAGCTTTTATAGGACTAAAGGGACAAATCGGACGAAACATATATATGGGAGCTATAGCTAAATCTTAACCGATTTTCTTCAAATTCGGTAGTGTTGGTTCGTGGATCAAGAAACTCTACCATTCTAAATTTCAAAATAATTGGATGTAAAATACAGCTTCTATAGGACTAAAGGTCCAAATCGGACGAAACATATATATGGGAGCTATAGCTAAATCTTAACCGATTTTCTTCAAATTCGGCAATGTTGGTTCATGGATCAAGAAACTCTAACATTCTAAATTTCAAAACGATTGGATGTAAAGTACAGCTTCTATAGGACTAAAGGGCCAAATCGGACGGAAGATATATATGGGAGCTATATCTAAATCTGAACCGATTTCAACCAAATTCAATAGCGATCTTAACAGCTGCGAAAGACTCTAAACTGCAAAATTTCAGAACGATCGGAGTGAAATTGCGACCTGTAGTCGACGAACAACTTTACATGGACAGACGGACGGACATGCTTAAATCGACTCAGCTAGTGATTCTGAGTCGATCGGTATACTTTAAGGTGGGTCTAGCTGTGTTATTTTCAGGGGTTACAAACATCTGCCATGAAACAAACTTATAATACCCTGTACCACAGTGTGGTGTAGGGTATAAATATCCATTCAAATATCAAAATCATCAAATTGAAAATAATAAAAACATCAATTGAAATTAAAAAAATCTAAATAAATCAATTGAAATTCAAGAGACTTCAATTATATTTGTTTCTTTTACTCCTCCTTCACTTCAATTTAAATACGAATTTTTCCATTTGAAATTCAGATGGTATTTCGAATGCACTTGAGTACATTTGAAATTCAAAATACCTTAATTAAAATAAACAAATTGTACTTAAAATTCAATATTTTCCTTTTAAGATTCCAGACATATGAATTGAAATTCAAAATAAATCATTTGAAAATAAAAAAATGGCATTTGCAATTCAAAACACATCATCTGTAATTAAAAAAAAATTATATAAAATTTCAAATTATTTCATTTAATAATACGTGTTACTATCTGTGTCGTCCCTCTATCGATTGGGGATATATGAGTGCCTGTCCCTCCTTTATAAATACCAAAATGGTATTCATACCCAAAGCGGGGAACCAACAACAAGGTCAAGTCTACATAATCTGCCCAAACGAACTTGTAGCTTCCCTACATTTGAAGGAATTCACTATGGTGGCTTTTCTTGACATAGAAGGGGCTTTTAGCAATTCTTGATATGAAATTGTCATTCAGAATTAATGTAAGGACGGGCACGTCGCCTTATATTCCTGCAGGAAAGCTGTAAGGTCGCGTTGGGACTCTCTCCTAACTAAAATCGTCTATTGGATTGGAACGAATGATTTTTTAAGAGCATTCGGATTTGATTTAAAAAACCACTAAAATGTAGATACATTTATAAAATCATTATTTCTTTCGATAGAACAGTCTATATAATTCGATGTTTAAAGATGATTTCATGTAAATGTTGACCGCAGCTTCGCCTCACATGGTTCATACGCTGGGTCCAATTTTGGAATACTCTCTACAACATATCGGCCGGTATCTCACGAATAAATTCTTAAATATTAGCTTCCAGTGCGTCAACTGTTGCGGGCTTGTCCCTATAGATATGAGCCTTGACATAGCCCCACAAAAGATAATCTAAATGGCGTTAAATCGCACGATCTAGGTGGCCAACTGACCGGCCCCAAAAGTGAAATAATCTGTTCACCGAACTCGCCTCTCAATTGGGTCATTATTCTGTGTGCTATGTGGCGCCGTCTTGTTGAAACCACATGTCAGCCAGTTTGTTATAATCGCACTGTAACGTTCGCCATTCAAAGAAACTTTCCTGCCTTCGTCGACTATAAGTCGATTCATGGTGAAATTTAAGACCAAACTGAACATTTTTGGCAGAAACATATTACACGAAAACAACTGAGCTGCCTAAAAGAGTGTTGCCAAAAAGAAAGCTACTGCGACTGAGTGCTATGGTAACCGACAGATTGTACAATGTATACGAGTACACCAAATGTGTACACATTCGAGAGAAACTTCACCACTAAGATAACTGCCAGAGATCTATCTTAGACCTCGACTGTTGCAGTTCTCTTAACGAGGAGACTGAGGAGTTTAACATATACCTCGTTTGGTACATGCTACATGGGCATACGGACGGCATTACAAATTCTCGAAAAATTTGGTGAGCCACTGTCCACATGCATGATTTGGCTTAGGCAATCAGGCAGTCCAATGAAAAATGAACAGAAGTTGACACCTGTATGGTAGCTAGGTAAAATATGATGGCCAAGATATGCCCTGAGAAGGTCAAAATATATCCTCACACTAGAGAGGAAAAGATTATCTACGTTAGTGTCAGTTCTGATGGGACACTGTCCAACCGGTATTGACTCCAATGACATCTGCTTAAGCTGTGGGTATGAGGAATCAGTGCAAAGAATGATATCCGCCACGTTTGGATCCAATGGAGGATTTTAAGAGAGAGATTCAACGTGTAACTTAGATAGGGTCATAAAAAAAAGTTGCGTTTGTCACCCCCTAGATTTGAAGATAATTCGAAGACAATTTCAGAAAAAAAAAATTCATATTTTTTGTTGCACCCTACATACCGCCCTTTTAGTTTTCTTTATCCTATGTTTGAAGTCCGATCGTAATGGGATGCATATCGTTGTTCACGTTTTGGAAAGGGCTATATTTCGTCCACTGGCCATTTTTGACTCCGAGGTCAAATTCGATAATTGACCTCTGTTATCTCTTTTTCTACCCCCCTTATTTGGACTTATTTTGAAACGAAAATAAAGGCATTTAAAAATAATAAAACTTTCGTCTTTAAAGTACTCAGTTTTATTCATAAACAAAAAAGTTACATAGGGTTCAAAATTGTAAAATATATGCTGAGGTCAAATTCGACTAGTTTCTTTTGGTCTCGTTTCTGTCTCACTCTCTCTCGCAGACACATGAATAACCCAATGCCACAAACACACAACGACTATGGCGGTTCTTTACAGCATCAACAAATTAAATTTGCGGGATTCTCTAACAAATTTTGAATCTTTTTTAAGGAAGAATTTAAGAATACATTCACTTTGTTTTCCCATTCACCCTACACTCCACCAAAATAGTATTTTTTCCACTAATTCCTGATTTAATCTAGTATGATATTTTTGTATGATACGTCGATGATCATCTCTTGACAACGACAACACTTCTTCCGTACTTCAGTTTTGAATCCGAAGTAAATATTTACTAGTGACTTCAGTTATTTGATTTTCAACCCCCGTAAATAACACTTATTTTGAAACACATGGGAAGGCATTTGTATGTAAGTTAAATATGGTTTTCAAACAAATTAATCATGTCTATAACATTTTATTAATAATTCTCTATAACTTATTTGCTTATGAATACATTTAAAATTTGAATCAGCTATAAAAAAAAATTACTGATAGTTTTTTCGAATTTCTGTTTTTTTATGGAAATGTTGAACTTTTTCATTTAATAATGCAACACAAAATCATTCATATGACTACCAAGACTGGCTCGGCAGTACCTCATCCGCTCATCCCAATTTTTCAGCACATATTCTATTGCTTCGAGTCGAATCTCTTCAATGGCAACTTATGGTGATTTCGTTTCTGAAAAATAATATCACTACATCATGTTGCTACATTTTAAAAATTCCCCTGCACATACTGCTAATTTCGCATTTTGCATGCGAACAATCGAACAAAAATCGTGCGGTGAGTAAAACCCATTCCTACATTATAGCGCAACCATTTGATAGTGCATTAAGCATGTACGCTTTCAATTAGGCTTGGTTCTGAAGTTTGGTTTTTGACGGTGCAACACTCCACATCCTGGACTGGGCTGAGAGTGGAAAATGGATATTTTCGCATTTGCGGAGTGTAATAATTTTACAAACCCGTTCGAACGGCTGCACCATTTTTACAAACTAACCTAAAAATGCGGTTTTAGTGTAAAATGTAGAAAAATTTTAAAATTTTTTTACACAAACGAAATCATCATTAGTTTTCATGTTTCAACGCTTCAATTGTCTTTGGATGCTTTGCATAGCACTTATCCTTAATGGGTTACCACCGAAAATAATCCAAAGGACTCAAATCACAATGCAAGGTAATCGGTAATTCAAATTTTAAATGGCCCACCCTTTATAGTATAGACCTTCAAGAGATGATCCACGAGGTATCATACGTAAAGATAGGATAATAAATATGGAGTCGGTGGCAAAAATACTATTTTAGTGGAGTGTAGGGTGAATGTGAAAACAAAGTGATTTTATTCTTCCTTAAAAAGCTTCAACATTTGCTAGAGAATCCCGCAAATTTAATTTGTTGATGCTGGACCGAACTGCCATAGTGATTGTGCGTTTGTGGCATTGGGTTATTCATGTGTGTGTGAGAGAGAGAGACAGAAAACGAGGTCAAAAGAAACTAGTCGAATTTGACTCCAGAATATATTTTACAATTTTAAACCCTATGTAACTTTTTTGTTTATGAATAAAACTGAGTACTTTAAAGACAAAAGTTTAATTATTTTTAATTGCCTTTATTATCGTTTCAAAATAAGTCAAAAAAAGAGGGGTAGAAAACGAGATAATAGAGGTCAATTATCGAATTTGACCTCGGAGTCAAAAATGGCCATTGGACGAAATATAGCCCTTTCCAAAACGTGAACAACGGTATACATCCCGTTACGATCGGACTTCAAATAGCAACACAGGATAAAGAAAGCTAAAAGGGCGGTATGTAGGGTGCACCAAAAAAATTAAAAAAATTTTTTCTGAAATTGTCTTTGAATAATCTTCAAATCTAGGGGGTGACAAACGCAACTTATTTTTCTTGGTTGGGCATCGACCCTATCTAGTGTAACTACAGCTTACCAGACGAAATATAAGCCGGCTTTGGTCTTCCTTACCAGATCCAATAAATTAGATCTGAAGATAAATTTCCTGCTAGAATTTTACCTCAAAATGTTGAAATTTGAGAAATAAGTAGCTAGCTTTACGAAAAATAAAATTATAATTTAAACCAGTAAGGAAAGGCTAAAGTCGGGCGGTGCCGACTATATAATACCCTACACCACTCTCGTAATATTGAATAACTCTGATGTATAAATTTTGTAATTCATGTATAAATTGTTTACATAAATTTACTTTTGGGACATTTTATACTTAAATAATACCCTGTACCACAGTGTGGTGTAGGGCATAAAAACGATTGGATCTAAAGAGCCAACTCGGATGAAACATATATATGGGAGCTATAGCTAAATCTTTACCGATTTTCTTCAAATTCGGCAATGTTGGTTCATGAATCAAGAAACTCTACCATTCTAAATTTCAAAACGATTTGATGTAAAATATAGCTTCTATAGAACTAAAGAGCCAAATCGGACGAAACATATATATGGGAGCTATAGCTAAATCTTAACCGATTTTCTTCAAATTCGGTAGTGTTGGTTCATGGATCAAGAAACTCTACCATTCTAAATTTCAAAACGATTGGATGTAAAATACAGCTTTTATAGGACTAAAGGGCTAAATCGGACGAAACATATATATGGGAGCTATAGCTAAATCGTAACCGATTTTCTTCAAATTCGGCAGTGTTGGTTCATGGATCAAGAAACTATACCATTCTAAATTTCAAAATGATTGGATGTAAAATACAGGACTAAAGGGCCAAATCGGACGAAACATGTATATGTGAGCTATAGCTAAATCTTAACCGATTTTCTTCAAATTCGGTAGTGTTGGTTCATGGAACAATAAACTCTACCATTCTAAATTTCAAAACGATTGGATGTAAAATACAGCTTCTATAGGACTAAAGGGCCAAATCGGACGAAAGATATATATGTGAGCTATATCTAAATCTGAACCGATTTCAACCAAATTCAATAGCGACCTGTAGTCGACGAACAACTTTACATGGACAGACAGACGGACGGACGGACATCGTTAAATCGACTCAGCTAGTGATTCTGAGTCGATCGGTATACTTTAAGGTGGGTCTAGCTGTGTTATTTTCAGGTGTTACAAACATGAAACAAACTTATAATACCCTGTACCACAGTGTGGTGTAGGGTATAAAAAACGTATCCATAACAAAATTGTTAATACTTACTTGTATTGTTTTTGGTTTTATTATACAAACAATACTCGTATTGTGAACTGGTATAATTAATAAATATTTTCTATTCGATAGAAACACATTAATAAACATTTTTCGATATCCTCTTATTTATTTTTTCAATCCACTAAATATTTTGAGATACTCAGTATGACATTGTATGTATGTCAAGCCAGTCATTACATCTGTCATTTCTCGTAGCATTCATATCAAAGCCATAACAACTGATACCTTCTACTGCACACTGACATAGCCCAATCTATTTTGTTGAGTGTAATTATGCCGCCATGTTTATTGATGGGCAATAAGGAAACAACAGAAAAAAGCAAATAAACGAACCACCGACTCAAACAGAAATGTTTATTAAAATTTTCATTCCTAACATCAAGGAGCTAGACTGCAAATATCTTCAACCACTTATCTTTAGGCCGAGCGCCAGCTTTGCTCCTTTGCCTTTCAATTCCCAAAGCAATGCTTTATTATGTATTACTTACCCACACGGTTGAGATTAATAATTCTGGCAATAGAACAGCTTAACACCATACAAACGATGAATGAAAAACCCAAGGACCCCGTTTGGTGTCTGTTCTTGGTTTGGAATTTACTCAGAGTAGTGATATTTCATTACATTTCATGGAAGATGCTCACCATCTGCAGAAGAGGGAGAAGGAACACCACAAGCAGTTCAGTGAGTGAGGCACAGAAATACCATTAAAATATACAATTATTTTAGTGCTGACGATGGTGATGCCAAGATGTTCCTGCCGAGATCTGATTGCTGTTGCTTTATGCTGTTGTGGCATACATAAGTTCTGGTTTTTGGCTGCAATTTGCAACACAACTGGATTTCAAAGTTTTAAGCTGTTGCTTTGTCACACATAGAAGAGGCAGACGAAAACTCAAGTCAATATTCCTTATGCGCCGCCGTATTGTTTTGCAGTTACTTCTTCCTACAATTCGGTTTCTGCGAGTGACTTTGCGACAAACATAGACACACTTCCATTTTCACCAGAAATGGAAGGCAAAAGTAATTTGCAATCATCAACAAATTGTAGACAATTTCCGCAATTACATTGAATCGTTAAACAGCAACAACAACAATTGGCAACTCCACCGACACAATGGTTGGAGAGCACAAAAAATAACTTCAACTACCAGAAGAAGAAAGTAGACATTGGTCGGGTAGGTGTTGTGACGGTGCACAGTGTTTTGTCCCATAGATAAATAGGTAATTATGAACTGAAAACTTATTTCCATCAAACGAAACCGGAAAATAGGAGTTTCAGTTTAAAAGTGACAGTATGTAGGACAGACCCACTTAGACACTTTGAATATGTAGACACTTAGGCTTTAAAAAGCTTAACAAGTTGGTGGATGCCAACATCAGCCAAGTCTGCTAATTCCCAAAAAAAGAGAACCTAGGCCAACCTGCTACATTCTAGCGACAGCGGGTACAGACACAGAAGGCAGATTCATCCGCCTCTCCTACTCCACAGCTTCTGCAATAGTTATTTTGCAAGACCAATAAGGCAGTCATCCGTCATGAGAGATATGATAGCTGAGACGTCCGGTATCGACAATGACAGCAGTGCGTTGATGCGTTTGGAGTTTAGCCAGAGCCACATCAGCCTGGAATGTATGCGGTTTCAGACTATAGACTACCTCTAATTTATTGCCGTAAGGACACTAACTCTCAAGAAGAGATTACAAGTCTCCAGAGGCATGCCTACATATTCAAGATCATCTGGAGCGTGTAAGGTAGCTTATGGTGTTGCAAGTACATCTGCTTTGCAGTTCCCTGGCATGTCACTATGGCCCCGCACCCATATTAGGTGAATATTGAACTGTTTAGCCATCGCGTTAAGATATCTGCGACAGTCGAGGGCAGTTTTTGAATTCAGGAATACTGTCTCCATTGGCTTGATAGTAGCCTGACTGTCAGCGAAAATGTTGATACCGAATTTACTCAGGAGCATTTTAGTAGTAAATTGCTCAGAAACATTTTACTACCCCTTTAAAGCCAAGAGTTCTGCCTGGGAAAACACTACATTGATCAGACAGACTTTTAGCAATGTACAGGGTGGCGC
Organism: Eudasyphora cyanicolor; assembly: GCA_963930755.1. NCBI lineage: Eukaryota > Metazoa > Arthropoda > Insecta > Diptera > Muscidae > Eudasyphora > Eudasyphora cyanicolor. The sequence continues at coordinate 204,837,094 of OZ005736.1, read as the reverse complement.
AGAATGTGTTTGAATTCTTTATAACTTTTTTAATTATTATTCTTTCTTTATTTTTTCAGAATTTTGTGAAGAATACTTTGGGAATTAATTACGAGTATGCATCAAACAACGTACAAAAATAATTGAATTTTTCCGAAATTTTGCGAAAAGTTATGGAAAATATGCTAAAAATAGCACGTACATATGTGCGAAGCGAAGCAGAATTGCAAAAAAATCCCAATAATATGCTGTATTTTTTAAAAAAAAAATAATAATCACATGAATAAAAAAGTAATAAACCATTTATTCCATATAGCTCATTCAGGTATCAAAGTGTGATACTTATTGTCAAAAAGTGGTTCAGACGTAATGTAAGGCTCTATGAAATAACCCCCCAATGAAATAAGCCCCCAAATCGAAAATGAAATAAGTCCCCAAAAAAATGTACAGAAAACAACAACAACTAAATTTGGGGGTTTGTTTCACTTTTTGGGGAGTTATTTCATTTTTATTTTGGGTGGTTATTTCATAATGAAATATGTCCCCAATTTTTTGCAATGAAATAAATCCCCAATTTTCGATTTGGGGACTTATTTCATTTTTATAAAAATTACTTTTAAAATTAAAAATTAGAGTTCAATGCAGAAAAACTACTGTACTCGTCACATGTGCAATTACTGTAAAGAATATTTGTTACAAAATATTTAAATTAGTCCGAAGAATATTTTTAAATATTAATAATAATTTCAATGAATAATAATATTAATTAATAATTCTGAGCAAAGATTCTTTTACGTGTATAATGTGATATACTGAAACTGCGTGCGAATTTATAGACCATTAGAAATTCTGATAGCATTGACTACTTGTTAAAGTAAATATGTACCAGCAAATCAGTTTGTTAAAAGACTTCATGGCGTAAAAATCGAAAAGAAAAAAGAATTACGAAATTATTGCCGGCAAGAGACGTAACAGTAAATTGCTTTATGTTACAGAGCAAAAACTGATTTATCATAAAAAAAACAAAAGGATATGTCTGACTGAGCAAAAATTGGTATAAAATTAAAAAATTCGCGCGAATTTCCTTTTCACTACAACAATCATTGCACAACATTTCCGTTAAAGACCAAACAAACATACATCTTCGGTTTCTCATGAAAGAATAGCTTCACAATAACTTTTGTAGTGAACAGGCGACCAATAGAATACATATGGTTGATTGAATTAGTATAAAAATTAAAAATTAGTATAAAATTAAAAAATTCGCGCGAATTTTTTATTTTGTACTAATTTTTTCTCAATCGACCATATGTATTCCATTGGTCGCATTTCCACAGTGATTCCACCATTTTTAAAAAATGTTCTTTTATTTGCAATAATGTTCTTCTGCTCAAGGTTTCATATGATCCCTGACATCCTCAAAGGCGAATCATCTAGTGATGATGATTCTGAAGAAGAATCCTACAACACATCTTCTAATGAAAATGAATGTGTTGTCTATAGAGAAAATGCACCAAACATTGATCTTTTGCCATGCAGACATTTTAAGATTTTCGACAAATGCAATAACCAACTAATCGCTGACTCTATTGCCAATGGTTTGCAAAATTATAATTGTCCTTGTTGCCGTAGTATTATTGAAGATTCTATGCAATTTTTTTCTTAAATTTGTTTATATTACTTAAAAAAAAATAAATAAAAAAATTGGGGAGTTATTTCACTCTAAAAATTGGGTCTTATTTCATTATGAAATAAGTCCCCAAAAATGGGGATTTATTTCATTTTAAATTTGGGGTCTAATTTCATTATGTGGGGATTTATTTCGTTTTTGAAATTGGGGACTTATAACATAATGAAATAAATCCCCAAATTTGGGGACTTATTTCATTTTCGATTTGGGGGGTTATTTCATTGGGGGGTTATTTCATTGGGGGGTTATTTCATAGAGCCGTAATGTAATCAACAATGCTCGGAAAAAATATTCCTATTATAACAGAGATTATCTTTGCCTCGGAATCATAGGCCTGATCCGCATTATTTTCTCCTATTCAATAGCTACAACTTTGCTTCAGACACAAGAGATATTCATCACGATATACCGAGAAAAAAATAGAAAAAGTGCAAAAAATCCACCTTGAGCCAAAAAATTCGTATGGCCCTTAAATTATTAATTGATGCAACTTGACTAAGCGAATGATGCAGAAGTTTTTTTTACGGCTACTTTCACGTCCAATTCTTAGAATTGAGTCCCGAAATCATGTGTTGTACTGCATAATATTTGTGTGACCCATAAATAGTATATTTAGAGTGTACAATAAACATTTGTATATTTCAAGCAGAATATGTTTGGGACAATATATCCATCCATTTTTTATTTAGAGTGTATATTTCAAGCAGAATATGTTTGGGACACTTTACTACCGAAGGGATTTTTTTCAGCGTGTGGGTTTATTAATACCCGGAACGAAAACAACCATAAAAATAGTCTAAATATTAAGAAAATCGAAATTTAAAAAATGTACCGTATTTATCCCCTCACCTTTGAGAGGAGGGTATATATCTTTGCTACGAGCCAAAAGTGTAACACATCGAAGGAGTGACCTAAGACACTAAGTATGTTCGGCAGAAATCCGTTTTTGGTCATTTTAAGTCATTTGAGCTGTCCGTCTGTCCGGCCGTCCGTCTGTCTGTCTATCTGTCTGACTGCTGGCTGGTGCGCACGATAACTCTTGAAAGGTTATCATATATATAACCGATTGACTTTAAATTTGATATGCGGTTATATTTATATGTTTAGCGTACACTACAAATATATAATAATTGACACACATAAATATTTCCAGCCCGATTCTGAATACTCCCAGGAAATAAATTTCCGGGGGAATTAATTTTTCCTGAGAATAAAATCCTCCTATTCTAAATTACTGGGAGACAGTAAATGAGGGAGAGGGAAAATCGAATTTTCGAAATAAGCTATTTTGTTCTTGATATTTCATTCCATGATACAATATTTGTAAGGTAATGCCCAAATTACCAAAATTATTTCATAATGTCCCCAAATTGTGTCATGATTTCATATTTTTTTTTTTTGCAAGCGCATTCATTCATTTTAAACAATTTGATGTTATTTAAAGAGATAGTTGCAAAAAAATCACAAAATAAAAAAGGACAAGCGTTCGAATGCCTGTGGAAGAACGACTGCGGTGAAAGGATGCAACAATATAGCAATAAAGATGTATGAAGACTGTTAAATGCAACAATAACAGTTGAATGTATAATTGTCCGATTCAATGCAAAGTAGAGAAAAAGTGGATACAATAGCTGGTTATTAGATCCATGAGTTGTACTCGGTCAATAAAAGGATGTAAAATGTGTCCCACTATTCAATCAACTATTGCTCACCTGAAATCTACAGATTGGTTCGGAGTGTTGGCCGGGCACATCTTTGCTCTGTTTTTGTTTATCCCAGTCAAAGACAAACGTTACCAATCAATGATAACATTGTTTTAGCCCAATACGATATCGACGAGGTGCCATCAGGAGAGTAAGTGCCACAAAATTCCATTAAAATTTAAATCGCGTACTCTTGCGTTAATACTCGTATATTGACAGAAAGTGATGAATTGGAATATTTATAAATTAAAATTGTTTGCTATAAAACAAAGGCTAATGCTGCTTATAAAATTTTTAGTTATAAAGTATAACACGCAATCTTAGAAAATTTAAACTCAATTTCAAAAATGATAGCAAAGTTTAAATAATCTTTTTTTGGAATAAAATACGTTTATATGGAAATCTTCTAAGAACAATAAATTTTTTTGGGTGTAAATACATATTTTATTTGTGAAAGTCAGTTGGCAAATATATTTTGTTCTAATATATTAATATATCCGTTCCAAAGAAAATTTCTTGATTTTCAAATAAAATTTATTTGTTCACAAATATATAATATTTAAAACTTTTGGTTCTCAACACATTTTTTTTCAATTCAAACATATACAAAATTTCGATTTTCCTCCCTGTGTAATTGTTATTGCTCCAAAATAAATTATTAATTCATAACAAGAATCGATCTTTAGTTACGCCCTGGGTATGTGGCGAAGCACTGTGTGCCGCAGAAGCCAAAACCATGACAAGACTACCACAGAGTATCACAAATGCGCCTCTAAACCCCAGAGAGAAGAGTAACTTCTGCCACTAAAATTTAGGTATATTTGCCAAGATATAAATTCCTTTCTAGTTTTTCTGACAGTGTGTGTTAGATGAGATGCGGATGGGGGGAACAGTCCGCCTCAGCATTCGAACTCTGTGTTATAATGCCAAACCAAATCGGTTACAAAAACTGCTCTTCGGCTTATCTTTTGGATTTCCAAAGTCTGACTGTGTGTCTGTCTGCATGCCGGCGATGGCGGCTTTTGTGAATACTTGGGATGACAATTATAATAAAAATTTTTAGATTTTTTTGTTTTTTAGTATGGCTTCCTTTTTCGTGTTCGTTCTTTCAAAATTGTTTTGGTAAACTAAAGTTCTTAACTTGATGTCGTGTTGCACAGATTTGTGGCACTTAATGGCAGAGGCGGACGAACGTATAAATGGACAAAATGGAGTATTGCACGCGCATAAGTTGTCATTGTTGTGTGTGGGTTGTATCTGACAAGGAAGTGGCTGTTGTTATTTCCCGGAGTCATCTGCCAGTAAGCAACATGGATACGCAACTTCCGGTTCGTACAAAATCGCATAAAAACGCGAAGCGCTATCACAGTTCTGAGGCATCCAAACGAACCAACTAACCGAACCACATGACAATGACAAACTTCAGCAACAACAATAAAGGAAAATGGCAATGGCAACCATAAATGACAACAAACCTTTGAATGCTGAATCTTAGAGCTTGCCAAAAAAAATTCTACCAAATTACAAATTAAATTCAGGTTTACTTGTGAAATGACTTGCCTGTTACTTACTCGAGACAGTTATTTTTATCCCCTCCCTTAGAGAGGAGGGTATATATCATTTGCTACGAGCCAATAGTGTAACACATCGAAGAAGTGACCTAAGGCCCTAAGTATGTTCGGCGGATATCCGTTTTGGGTCATTTTAAGTCGAATGAGCAATGTCCGTGCGTCCGTCCGTCCGTTTGTCTGTCTGTCTGTCTGCTGGCTGGTGCGCACGATAACTCTCGAAAGGAGTATTGATTGACTTCAAATTTGGTATGTGGTAAAATGTTCTGCGATCTCCGGCTAAGTTCGAAGATGGGCCATATTGGTTTACTCCTTCTAGTTAACTGTTAACCCCCACAAAGGGTTAACATTTAGTGAAATATTGATTACACAGTGCGACAAAATAAACTCAAATTGAGAAGCAAATGACGCAATACTATTTTTCCTGTAGGTCTTATCGAGTACAACAAGAATCTTTTTTTGGAATTTCCCGGACACCCCCAAAATCCGGATTTACGCGTAAAAAAACCGATTTTATTGCCGTTTTTGACTTCAAAGACCAAAAATTTTTAGTTACAAACCGATTTTCAGTCACTAAAGTAATTTGGAAAGAAAAACTTAGACCTTTCGAACGGTATATATCTTGTTTATTTAAAACTGTAGAAATATATGTTTATTTGTCCTACAAACACATTTTTTTAATTTTTCTTCGTAATTTTCTAGTTTTGGCGATGTTTTTACATATTATTTTGTGAGATAACCGCACGATTATCTGATTCACGTGTATAGTAAATTTTATGAGGAAAAAAATGCTACCATTCTCTTAAAAATCTGTTTGCAATTGTTTCATTAAAACTAAATGTGTTCATAAATACTAGTTTTGACCATTCAACTCAAAAACGTCTGCTTGAATGTTCTCTTTTTAATTCGCCATCATCGTGCACGGAAAATCATTTGAAAAAAACAATATTTTCTATTTTCAATTTCTTATGATTTGTAAATGGTTTTCCAACAAGAGGTGTTAGCTTGGTATTCAAAGAAAAATGCCATTTTTTGAGATAAATGATCGGATGTTTATTTCATAATAAAGAGGAAGGTATGCCGTTAATAATGAAAAACAACATCAGCCAAATGGCCACCACGACCACGCTTACAGGACCATATCCTTTTCATGAAATTTTCCATAACCAAATCGCAAAGTGGCTGCCCTATGTCCTCGATAGCCTCACGAATTCTATCTTTGAGGTCTTGAGGTATCGCTGGGCTGTTGGCGTAGACCTTATATTTCACGTGGCCCCAAAGGAAGAAGTCGCAAGGTGTTAAATCACAAGATCTCGGTGGCCAATTGTGATCACCTCTTCGAGAGATAACACTGTCCGGAAACTTTTCCCGTAACAGAGCAATGGTTTCGTTGCTTGTGTGGCACGTAGCGACGCCTTGTTGAAAGTAAACGTTGTCCAGATCAATACCATCCAACTCCGACCATAAAAAATCATTAATCATCTCTCGATAGCGCAATGCATTCACCGTAACTGTTGATCCAACATTATTTTCGAAAAAGTAAGGTCCAATGACCCCGCCGGCCCATAAACCGCACCAAACAGCCACACGTTGAGGATGGAGAAGCTTCTCAACAATAACTCTTGGGTTTGCCAAGCCCCAGAGCGACAATTTTGCTTGTTGACGTAGCCACCGAGGTGGAAATGGGCCTCATCAGTCAAGATGATTTTTTATCGTTCGTATCGTTTTTGTTCGATCGTTTTATATCGTTCGGTGATCGTGTATCATTCCATTTTTAGTAATGGCGTAGTTTCTACTTGTCAAATGTCAAAGAATAAAAGCTTCAAAAGTGACACCTACCGAAATACCGGGTGATTCAAAATAACACCTCTTGTTGGAAAACCCTGTATATTAAAACTGTCTTTAAAAAGACAACATATTTTTTAATTTTAAATTTGTAAATATTAGCAAATATTCCTCAACCTGGTAACCTTTCCCAGTGTATACCACACATATATTTGACACTTCAATTAGCAGAATTGTGAACGCTAAATAATCGACCGCAGACACATACAGTTACTGACCACATAGTCTAAACTCATATTTATACCCTACACCACACTGTGGTACAGGGTATTATAAGTTTGTTTCACGGCAGATGTTTGTAACACCTGAAAATAACACAGCTAGACCCACCTTAAAGTATACCGATCGACTCAGAATCACTAGCTGAGTCGATTTAACGATGTCTGTCCGTCCGTCCGTCTGTCCATGTAAAGTTGTTCGTCGACTACAGGTCGCAATTTCACCCCGATCGTTCTGAAATTTTGCAGTTTTGAGTATTTCGCGGCTGTCAAGATCGCTATTGAATTTGGTTGAAATCGGTTCAGATTTAGATATAGCTCCCATATATATCTTTCGTCCGATTTGGCCCTTTAGTCCTATAGAAGCTGTATTTTACATCCAATCGTTTTGAAATTTAGAATGGTAGAGTTTCTTGATCCATGAACCAACATTGCCGAATTTGAAGAAAATCGGTTAAGATTTAGATATAGCTCCCATATATATGCTTCGTCCGATTTGGCCATTTAGTACTATAAAAGCTGTATTTTACATCCAATCGTTTTTAAATTTAGAATGGTAGAGTTTCTTGAACCATGAACCAACATTGCCGAATTTGAAGAAAATCGGTTAAGATTTAGATATAGCTCCCATATATATGTTTCGTCCGATTTTGCTCTTTAGTCCTGAAGAAGCTGTATTTTACATCCAATCATTTTGAAATTTAGAATGGTAGAGTTTCTTGATCCATGAACCAACACTACCGTATTTGAAGAAAATACGTTAAGTTTTAGCTATAGCTCCCATATATATGTTTCGTCCGATTTGGCCCTTTAGTTGTATAGAAGCTGTATTTTACATCCAATTGTTTTGAAATTTAGAATGGTAGAGTTTATTGATCCATGAACCAACACTGCCGAATTTGAAGAAAATCGGTTAAGATTTAGCTACAGCTCCCATATATATGTTTCGTCCGATTTGGCTCTTTAGTTCTATAGAAGCTATATTTTACATCCAATCGTTTTGAAATTTAGAATGGTAGAGTTTCTTAATTCATGAACCAACACTGCCGAATTTGAAGAAAATCGGTTAAGATTTAGCTATAGCTCCCATATATATGTTTCGTCCGATTTGGCCCTTTAGTTCTATAGAAGCTATATTTTACATCCAATCGTTTTGAAATTTAGAATGGTAGAGTTTCTTGATCCATGAACCAACACTATCGAATTTGAAGAAAATCGGTTAAGATTTAGCTATAGCTCCCATATATATGTTTCGTCCGATTTGGCCCTTTATTTCTATAGAAGCTATATTTTACATCCAATCGTTTTGAAATTTAGAATGGTAGAGTTTCTTGATTCATGAACCAACATTGCCGAATTTGAAGAAAATCGGTAAAGCTTTAGCTATAGCTCCCATATATATGTTTCATCCGATTTGGCTCTTTAGATCCAATCGTTTTTATACCCTACACCACACTGTGGTACAGGGTATTATTTAAGTATAAAATGTCCCAAAAGTAAATTTATGTAAACAATTTATACATGAATTACATCTATATATATAAAGAAGAATGTGTGTTTGTTTGTTTGTTTGTTTGTTGGTTTGTTTGTTTGTTGGTTTGTTGGTTTGTTTGTACCGTATAGACGTCTAAACGACTGAACCGATCTTCTTGAAATTTTCACAGAATGTACATGTGTGGGGCGTGGTGAAAATAGGGTACTTGAATTTTCGATATATGAAGTGGGCGTGGCCCCGCCCACATAAGACAAGTTTTAAAATTGAGATATCTTGCACAATTTGTTAGCGAGAGTGCTGCAATTTTGTACATATGTATCTGGTGGTAGTCTACGTGATTGGTCCAAAAATGGGCGGGATCGGACCAACGGGCGTGGCCCCGCCCCTTTAAACTAAATTTGGAAATCGAGATATCTTGCACAATTTGTTAGCGAGAGAACTGTAATTTTGTTTATATATATCTTTTGGCGACCTACGTGATTGGTCCAAAAATAGCCGGGGTTGGACTAATGGGCGTGGCCCCGCCCCTTTAAGCCAAATTTTGAAATCGAGATATCTTGCACACATTGTTAGCGAGAGAACTGAAATTTTGTATATATATATCTGGAGGCAGTCTACGTGATTGGTCCAAAAATGGGCGGGGTCAGACTAATGGGCGTGGCCCCGCCCCTTTAAGCTAAATTTTGAAATCGAGATATCTTGCACAATTTGTTAGCAAGAGAGCTGTAATTTTGTGTATATATATCTGCTGGCGACTTACGTGATTGGTCCAAAAATGGGCGGGATCGGACCAATGGGCGCGGCCCCGCCCATATAAGCCAAATTTTGAATTTGAGATATATTGCACAATTTGTTAGTGAGAGAACTAGAAATTTGCATATATATATATGGAGGCAGTCTACGTGATTGGTCCAAAAATGGGCGGGGTCGGACTAATGGGCGTGGTCCCGCCCTTTTGAGCCACATTTTGAAATCGAGATATCTGGCACAATTTGTTAGCGAGAGAGCTGTAATTTTGTGCATATGTATCTGCTGGCACTCTACGTGATTGGTTCAAAAATGGACGGCATCGGACCAATGGACGTGGCCCCGCCCATATAAGCCAAGATTTGAATTTGAGATATCTTGCACAATTTGTTAGCGAGAGAGCTGTAATTTTGGGTAAATATATCTGTTGGCGACCTACGTGATTGGTCCAAAAATGGGCGGAATCAGACGAATGGGCGTGACCCCGCCCATATAAGTCAAATTTTGAAATTGATATATCTTGCACAATTTGTTAGCGAGAGAGCTGTATTCACTATTGTTTAGCTAGAGTGCTGTAATGTTGTACATATGTATCTGGTGGCAGTCTACGTGATTCGTCCAAAAATGGGCGGGATAGGACCAATGGGCGTGGCACCGCCCATATAAGCCAAATTTTGAATTTGAGATATCTTGCACAATTTGTTAGCGAGAGAGCTGTAATTTTGTTTATATATATCTGTTGGCGACTTACGTGATTGGTCCAAAAATAGGCGGGGTCGGACTACTGGGCGTTGCCCCGCCCCTTTAAGCCAAATTTTAAAATCGAGATATCTTGCACAATTTGTTAGCGAGAGAGCTGTAATTTTGTGCATATGTATCTGGTGGCAGTCTTCGTGATTGGTCCAAAAATAGGCGGGAGTGGACCAATGGGCGTGGCCCCGCCCTTATAAACCAAATTTTTAAATTGATATATATTGCACAATTTGTTAGCGAGAGTGCTGTAAGTGCATATGTATTAGGTGGTGGTCTACTCAATTGGTCCAAAAATGGGCGGGATCGGCCAATGGGCGTGGACCGCCCATATAAGCGTTGGCGACTTACGTGATTGGTCCAAAAATAGGCGGGGTCGGACTACTGGGCGTTGCCCCGCCCCTTTAAGCCAAATTTTAAAATCGAGATATCTTGCACAATTTGTTAGCGAGAGAGCTGTAATTTTGTGCATATGTATCTGGTGGCAGTCTTCGTGATTGGTCCAAAAATAGGCGGGAGTGGACCAATGGGCGTGGCCCCGCCCTTATAAACCAAATTTTTAAATTGATATATATTGCACAATTTGTTAGCGAGAGTGCTGTAAGTGCATATGTATTAGGTGGTGGTCTACTCAATTGGTCCAAAAATGGGCGGGATCGGCCAATGGGCGTGGACCGCCCATATAAGCCAAATTTTGAAATTGAGATATCTTACACAATTTGTTAGCGAGAGTGCTGTAATTTTGTGCCATGTATCTGGTGGTAGTCTTCGTGATTTGTCCAAATATAGGCGGAATTGGACGAATGAGCGTGGCCCCGCCCATATAAACAAAGATTTTAAATTGACATATCTTGCACAATTTGTTAGCAAGAGTGCTGTAATTTTTGCATATGTATTAGGTGGTAGTCTTATTGGTTGGTGCAAAAATGGGCGGGATTGGACCAATCGGCGTGGCCCCGCCAATATAAACCCAATTGAAATTGACATAACTCGCACAAATTTGACATAACTCGCACAAATTATTAGCGAGATTACTCTAATTTTGTGCATATATATTAGGTGGCAGTCTACGTGCTTGGTCCAAAAATGGGCAGGGTCGGACAAATGGGAGTGGCCCCGCCCATATAAGCCAATTAAATTTTGTGTTTGATATATCTTGAGCAATTTGTTAGAGAGATCAATGTAATTATGTGCAGATATTTGGTGTCAGTCTACGTAATTAGTCCAAAAATTAACGGGATCGGAAATCTGAAGTCTGGGGCAACGAAGTGGACCGGGTCCAGCTATAATTTATATATCAGAGTTATTCAATATTACGAGAGTGGTGTAGGGTATTATATAGTCGGCATCGCCCGACTTTAGCCTTTCCTTACTGGTTTCATATGACTTCGTTCAAGCATTCGACCGTTTGTCCTTACGGCTGCCTGTCTGGGTCGCCTCTGTCGCTGTTGGACAGCGTGTCAATCAATTTCAATTTGATATTTGTATTATTTATTAATAGTTTAGTTGGGTTTGTAACTACACGCATATGTACATACATTGATGTGAAGAATAATAGAGACAGTGTCTTGCAATTTAAATACCGTAAATTAAAATAAGTAAAATAAAAAATGATGATGATTAGAAATAGTTTTTTTTTGTAGTTGTATGTTAGAAAAACATATCCCATTGATTAAAAATAAGCGGAATAATCATTATAAACATTATGTGTTTTGTAAGTTAGAAGCTAAACATAGAGTTTTCATATAAATTTAGGACAACTGTCATTTGAAAATTTTCGATGTAAGGGAGATAATAACTGATATAATCAATGCGACCCTGAATACCAGACAATCGTCAAAATCTTCAAAACTATTTTACAAAAATGTTGTAAATACACGGGTGTCATGTAACATCATTAAAAAGAATAATTTATGGGTGTCAATAAACTACACTGTGCTAGAATTGAGAACTATTTTTAGCCGACAAACGGGGCATCCTTTGGATTAAACTAAATTAGCTACGCCGAAACCAATGGCGCTAACCGTTTTTATACCCTACACCACACTGTGGTACAGGGTGTTATAAGTTTGTTTCATGGCAGATGTTTGTAACACCTTAAAATAACACAGCTAGACCCACCTTAAAGTATACCGATCGACTCAGAATCACCAACCGAGTCGATTTAAGCATGTCTGTCCGTCCGTCCTTCCGTCCGTCCGTCTGTCCATGTGAAGTTGTTCGTCGACTATAGGTCGCAATTTCACTCCGATCGTTCTGAAATTTTGCAGTTTAGAGTATTTCGCAGCTGTTAAGATCTCTATTGAATTTGGTTGAAATCGGTTTAGATATAGCTCCCATATATATCTTTCGTCCGATTTGGCCCTTTAGTCCTATAGAAGCTGTATTTTACATCCAATCGTTTTGAAATTTAGAATGGTAGAGTTTCTTGATCCATGAACCAACATTGCCGAATTAGAAGAAAATCGGTTAAGATTTAGCTATAGCTCCCATATATATGTTTCGTCCGATTTTGCTCTTTAGTCCTGAAGAAGCTGTATTTTACATCAAATCGTTTTGAAATTTAGAATGGTAGAGTTTCTTGATCCATGAACCAACATTGCCGAATTTGAAGAAAATCGGTAAAGATTTAACTATAGCTCCCATATATATGTTTCGTCCGATTTTACTCTTTAGTCCTGTAGAAGCTGTATTTTACATCCAATCATTTTGAAATTTGGAATGGTAGAGTTTCTTGATCCATGAACCAACACTACCGAATTTGAAGAAAATCGGTTAAGATTTAGCTATAGCTCCCATATATATGTTTCGTCCGATTTTGCCCTTTAGTTCTATAGAAGCTATATTTTACATCCAATCGTTTTGAAATTTAGAATGGTAGAGTTTCTTGATCCATGAACCAACATTGCCGAATTTGAAGAAAATCGGTAAAGATTTAGCTATAGCTCCCATATATATGTTTCGTCCGATTTTGCTCTTTAGTCCTGTAGAAGCTGTATTTTACATCCAATCATTTTGAAATTTAGAATGGTAGAGTTTCTTGATCCATGAACCAACTGTTCGCAACATTGCCGAATTTGAAGAAAATCGGTAAAGATTTAGCTATAGCTCCCATATATATGTTTCATCCGATTTGGCTATTTAGATCCAATCGTTTTTATACCCTACACCACACTGTGGTACAGGGTATTATTTAAGTATAAAATGTCCCAAAAGTACATTTATGTAAACAATTTATACATGAATTACAAAATGTATATATCAGAGTTATTAAATATTACGAGAGTGGTGTAGGGTATAATATAGTCGGCCCCGCCCGACTTTAGCCTTTCCTTACTGGTTCTATGTTAGCTCTTGTTTTCGAGATATTGGACCACAAAGATTGCTGGGAAATCAGAGAGGTTAGTAATATCAGTGGTGATTTTGAAGGGGAAGACTTCGAAATACGCACTTCAGTCCAAAGAACGAAATGAAGGAAACCCTTGAAAAATTATTTCTCTCAAAACAGTCATCCACGTTTCGCACCCCCTTATCCCTAATAAACCGCAATCAAATCTTACCATATGTCAAACGACACATAAATCGTCGACATTTTTAGTTTATGTCTTTGAGAAAAATATTCCTCGCGAAAAAATATTATGGGTCCTTTATTAATGTTATTGTGAGAAGTAAGCCGTTTTCGAGTTATTGCATATCTTGTGTATTTTTCTACTCATATATAAAAGAAAATTGTTATTGATAGTAGTTTTTCGACTTACATTTTCGTAAATTAAACTAGTGCTAATTGATGAAAACGAAAACCGGGGTTAAACTTAATAAACTACGCTGAATCCAATGGCGCCAACCGTGTTTTTCGATTAGCTCTTAGATAAGTTTATGATATGAAATATTTTAGGTTTTGTAATAACCAGACGAAACTTGATATACAAGTTGGCACTGGACTATTGCGCCTCAAATGAAATTATTGTACATTCTTTTTTTTTATTTTATATAAAAAAAGATCGTTACTCCATACACGGGGGAAAATCGTCATTTTTGAAATGTTTGAATTGAAAGAAAATATACTTGGAAACGATTTCTTTAAATATTTTATATTTGTTAACAAATAAATTTTATTTGAAAATCAAAAAATTTTGTTTGGAACGCATATATTAATATATTAGAACATAATTTATTTGCAAACTGAATTTCACAAATAAAATGTGTGTTTACACACAAAACAAAGTTATTGTTTAAGAAGCTTTCCAAATATATTTTATTTAAAAAAGATTTTTAAGACTTTGCTGACTTATTCGAATTTTAGTTAGTTTTTCCTAGTTTTCGTGTTAAACTTTATAGCTAAAAATGTCTTAATTTATAAATATTCCAATTCATCACTCTTTGTCAATCCATCAATCCAATTTATATTTACGAAAGATTATACATACGATTTAAGTTTCAATTAAGTTTTACAAAAATATAAAATTTATAAAAAAATTGCTCTTTGAACATCTGAAAAACAGAAAACTTGTCTTTAGTATATTAAGGCATTGATACATTGCCAAAATATTTAAAGACAAATTAATCTTTATTTCAGAAAAACTAGTTCCAAATAAAAAAATATTTGAATGTGAACATATTTTGGTTAAAAACAATATCCTCCCAAACATATAATATTTGTGGGTGTCAAATATTATATATTTGGAGTGTAACCTAAACATATGTATACTTCAAGCCGAATATGTTTGGGACAATATACTACAGAAACGATTTTTTTTCAGCGTGTAGGAGCTTCTAGCAAACACAAAGGATGCTTTTTAGAATTTAAATGGAATTTACTAAATTTTTCCAACTGTTTCGATCTCGAGCCAGGTGTCTTTCTTGTGACAAGGTCATGCCTTTGGAGTGCAATTCCGCCTCTGTTGATATTCGCCATGTTACCTTAGTACGACCTCTATTTCTCGTACCCTGCGGGTTCCATTGGAGAGCAACTTTAGCGATGTCTGAGGTTTCTTTCCGCAAAGTGTGTCCAATCCATCGCCATTTTCTACTGCGTACTTCAACTTCGATTGGTTCCATGTTACACGTTGAAAGTAGGCTATTATTGCTTATACGCAGCGGCCGGAATATCTTCGCTATGCGTCTCAAGTATTTATTTACGAAGACCTGAAGTTATTTTGATATAGTGTTGCTAACTTTCCATGTTTCACTCCCGTACAGTAGGACTGATTTCACACTGGTGGTAAAAATTCGTAGTTTGTGTTTCTTCGATATGTGTGACGACTGCCATATCCTACCGAGTGAAGCGTAGGCATGACGGGCTTTGTTTATTATACTGCGCACGTCCGCATCCGCTCCGACATCTTTGCTTAGTGTACTTCCGAGGTAGCAAAACTCGTATACGTCTTCAACTATGTTATTATTTAGCAATACCGGTGTGGTTACATTGGTTGCTAGGCGCATGATCTTTTTTTCTTGATGTTGATTTTTAATCCAACCGCAGCTCCATTTCTTTCCAGACTGTCAATATGTGAGAAGTGTGAGACATGAAGCATAAATCATCGGCGTAGTCAAGATCGTGAAGTCGACTGTTTAGTTGCCATTGGATTCCATCTCTATCATCTGTATTTGTTTTGGCCATGACTGCGTCTAATACCAGGAGAAATAATATTGGTGATAACACGCAGCCTTGCGTTACTCCACTGTTTATTTGGAACGATTCACTATCCAGGCCTTTGAACCGAACACGACAGTTGGACTCGCGATATAAAGACCGCATTATCGATATAATTCCTTCTGGTATACCAATATTTTGTAGACATTGCCAGATAGCTTCGCACGTTCGAAGTCGACAAATGCTAAGAATAGTGGCGAATTCCACTCGACAGATTGTTCTATGCTGATGCGAATACTATTTATATGGTCCACGCATCATCGGTTTGCTCTGAACCCTGCTTGTTCTCGGAGGAGACATGTCTCTATTATTGGAGAGATGCGCTCCAAAATTATGAAAGCCACGACTTTTTGGACGGTGTTTAGCAACGTTATGCCACTCCAATTTCGACATTCGCGCAGGTCACCTTTCTTGGGTATAGTGACTATGATACCCTCCTTCCACTCCTGTAGGAAACTTGAAGTATTCCAGCATTCCTGTATAAGCGGCAAGATGTATGTCGTTAGATCAGGAGCATATTTTAGATATTACTAACCTCTTTGATTTCCCAGCAATCTTTGTGGTCCAATATCTCGAAAACAAGAGCTAACAGCGTAGCTGATTTAGTTTAACCCACTGGATGCCCCGTTTGTCGGTTTTTTCAACTAGCACTGTGTTATTTACGGAGAAAGAACATTTACATTTTTCCGTGTTTTAAAAAATCTTCGTTGTTTTCGCAGAAATTAGTCCAAGTATTCAAAGTTACCCGATTAAATTGACATTAATTTTAACAGAATATTTCTGAAAATAATCATTTTCAAAATCATAAACACAGAAGATCGAAAAAGTATCATGGATATTATTTATAGATGTGTCTTTGCAATTTTATTTCAGGATAGATCCCCGGTCTGGCCTACGTGACAATGAAGTAATATGCTTTGGTCTGACATTAAAAATGTTACTATAATCTTCTTTAATTAATGTTTGTATATAAAGAGTGGTTAAATTTTAAGGGCCGATGTTGATTTTGAATAAAACAAAAATTATTTAGGAAATTATTGTCATTTCTTTTTATTATGATAATATTGGTATGGTTCAATATCGGCCAAATGGCCGCCTCGACCTCGGCGGCACACCTCCATCCGATGGTCCAAATTTTCGATGACGCTGAGGCATAATTGAGGTTCTATGCCGTTAATGTGCCGAATTATCTCATCCTTTAGCCCTTGAATTGTTGCTGGCTTATTGACGTACACCTTTTCTTTCAACTAACCCCAGAGAAAGAAGTCCAACGGTGTCAAATCACATGATCTTGAGGGCCAATTGACATCGCCATGACGTGAGATAATACGGCCATTAAATTTGTTGCGCAAAAGAGCCATTGTTTCGTTAGCTGTGTGGCAAGTGGCACCGTCCTGTTGAAACCACATATTGTCCAAATCCATATCTTCCAATTCGGGCCATAAAAAGTTCGTTATCATCTCACGATAGGGAACACCATTCACAGTTACTGCCTGACCGGCCTCATTTCGCAGAAGTATTGCCCGATGACGTCGCCAGCCCATAACCCGCATCAAACGAACTGGGCGAGCATGCACAGGTGTTTTCACATCTCCTACAGATCCTGTTTGCTGAAATTTGCGCAAATTCAGCAATTATTCTGAATTTGAGAAATGTCAAATGAAATGCAGAAAATAAACTTGACGTTTAGGTGTGGTTCACATTTAACATCGGCCCTTACAATTTAACCACCCTTACTAAATACATCTTTTTGATCAAAATATATTAATATTTTTGTCGTCAGACCAAAGCATATTACTTATTTTCACGTGGCCAGACCAGGGGCTCTATCCTGAAATAAAATTGCAAAGACCTGTCTATAGTAAGTATCCCTGATACTTTTTTGAACTTCTGCGTTTATAATTTTTTAAAATGATTGTTTTTAGACATATTTTGTAAAAATTAACGCCATTTTAATCGGTTAATTTAGAATACTTGGATTAATTGCTGCGAAAACAACGAATATTTTTAAATCACGCAAAAATTGTAATGTTCTTCGTCCGTAAATAACTTTTTAACACCCATAATTTAATTTTTTTGTATGAAGTTACCTGAAACAGCATCTTTTTACAAACATTTTTGTAAAATATTTTTCAAGGTTTTTACGATTTTCTGGTATTCAGGGTCGCATTGATTATATCAGCTATTATTTCTCTTACATCGAAAATTTAAATGACAGTTGTTTTAAATTTACATATAAGCTCTATGTTTAGTTTCTTAATTACAAATCACATCATTTTTATAATTATTCCGCTTAAGTTAGATTTTTTTATCAAAAATGTCAAGTGTCCTTATTATTTTGCACAGCTGAAAAGTTAAATTTTACAAAAATTTTGTGATTGTACAAAATTAAATCAGATATAAAACAATTTGTTAAAGGGATATGTTTCTCAAATCTACAAAACTATTTCTAACCATCAACATTTCTGTTATTTTTCTTACTTTTATTTAAAATATTTGAATTGAAAGACACCGTCCCTATTATTTTTGACATCACTGTATATATTGGGGGCTTTATGCATATTTTGCCAAATCATTTAAATATTTTGTCTAACATTTGTACCTTTGTTTGTTCACGGTGGCCATTGGCTCACTCCTTCTTCTCGTTCTCCTTTAATTTTCATTGGGGCCGATTTTATGAAAATTCTCACTGTTGTTTGGTTGAATAGTTGGGTAGTGGTTTATGTCATGTTTGCTATGTCAATTATTGTAATTTACTTATTTCTCTCTTTTTCTCGGTACATATTGCATTTTAAATCGTGTGAATATTTTAATTGGAGTGATTTGATTTCAATATGTTTTATGTTATTATCTTTTTTTTGTTATTTTCCACTTCATTCACTTTCAATTTAAATGTGTCTGAAAAGATAAGAGATACACAAAATAGTATTAATATTTTATGCTGAAATTGCATTTTTTATATTGTAGAGTATGTTTTTTTCGATTAGAATACCGATTAGTAGAGATAAATGTTAGTCAGCATTAATGGAGATTAATGGAAAAAAGCATAATGCAAATTTAAAATTAGCATTACTGATAGACAATATGATTTGACCGTGTGGAATTCAAAAAGCAATTTCAAAAGAGGTAAAATGTTAAAATACACCCAGAGAAAAAACAACTTAAAATCAATAAAAGCCATATGGACTCAATAAGAGACATTAACGAAAGTCTAGTAATGTTGAAAATTTTTATTTCAATACTAGCTGGACCCGGTCCACTTCGTTGGTCCACTATTTGCAAATTTTTTTTTTCCAAAACCATCTCAGACCAAATAGCTTTCAAACAAAAGAACAAATTTTAAAATCGGTCCAGTGGTTTAAGCGTATATAAAACACATACAAACATTTTTCCATTTTTATATATATAGATAGATGAAATAATATTAATTTGAAGTTGACCTATTTTTGTAATTTCAATATGGAAACAATATAGAAATAATAATTTTCGGTATTGTATTAATATTGAATTATTATAGATCAAAATAGTCGTCTTATTGAAACAGTGTGGCAATGTTATTGAAATTATATTTTTCATTTTTCAAAAGTAAATTTATGTAAACAATTTATACATGAATTACAAAATTTATATTTCAGAGTTATTCAATATTACGAGAGTGGTGTAGGGTATTATATAGTCGGCCCCGCCCGACTTTAGCCTTTCCTTACTGGTTTTAAATTTAAATTGCATTTAATAACTTTAAATTATGCACTGGTATTAAAATTATAATCAGTTAACTTTTCGCAATAGTCCATTTATGCGAGAGGTTTCAAAAGGGGCGTGCAAATAAGCCCAATTTTCCAGGTCTTTAGGTTATATAAAAGCATTACACTGTACAAAGTTTCAAGTATTTTTTATCGCTGGTATTTAAGTTATATGCAGGTAACTTTTGGCGCAAAATGGTCCATTTGTGTGGGAGGTACCAATAGTGGCGTGGCAGCTTCGCTCATTTTTCTCGAGGTCATAGCGACTAATAAAATAATACTATGTGTGGATTTTCAGAAGATTCGAATAAGTATTATAGGAGTTATTAAAGAATCAATATTTCACTAAATGTTAATCCTTTGTGGGGAAGGTACTCGAAGGAGTGGGCCAATATGGCCCATCTTTGAATTTAGCCTGAGGTGGATGATATTAACTTTAAGTTTGTGTATATTGTTTTAAATGTTTATATATCTTATTGTAACAAACATATATTAATGTCGATGTAAGTTATGACCAAACGTTGGGCAAATGTACAAAAGTTTTCTTATTTACATAACTACCAAATAGCTTAAAAAAAAACTACTAAAAAATATTACCGCGTACCAACTTTGAAGTCAATCGGTTACTCCTTTCGAGATTTATTGTGCGCACCAGCCAGCAGACCGACAGAGGGCGGATATTGATTAAGTGGCCCAAATCGAAATTGGCTCGTAGCAAATGATATATACCCACCTCCGTATTGTGGTGGGTTCAAATCAAAATTATTATGCTATCTTATAGCAGCGTTTAAGTGATCTAAATGGATCTAAATTTATAGTGATCTAAATGGATCAACCCATATAAACAACCCTTTCAGTTCAATGTAGTCGAATTATGACATGACGCAGTACACTGAACGAAAAATTATAAAGGGTGGTCCAACCAAAACGCACTAGGTTAAGTGTAAATAAAAGAAAAATTTTTCTGAGAGTTATCTTAAAATTTTTTATTACAATAGAAGGATCTAGGACAATTATGTGTGACACAAAATATCGGCCAAATGCTCGCCACGGCTTCGGTGGCAAATGGTACATATTTTCAAAGACCCTGTGACATAATTGAGGCTCAATGTCGTTAAGGTGGCGAATTACCTCATTCTTTAGCCCTTGAACTGTTCTTAGCATATTGACGTACACTTTTGCTTTTAAGTATCACCAAAGAAAGAAGTCCAACGGTGTCAAAATACAAGATCGTGGCGGCCAATTAAGATCGCCACGACGTGAGATAGCACGGCCAATTAATTGTTTGCTCAAAAGAGCCTTGTTTCGTTGGCTGTGTGGCAAGTGGCACCATCCTGTTGGAACCACTTATCGTCCAGGACCATATCCTCAATTTCTGGCCACCATTCACGGTAACTGCTTGGCCGACCTCATTTTTGAAGATATACGGTCCGATGACGCCGCCAGCCCATAAACTGCACAAACGAACTGGGGGCGCATGCACAGGTGTTTTCACATCTCCTACAGGCCCGGTTTGCTGAAATTTGCTCACACTTCTCCCGATTGTGGACAAATTTGATCGATCATGCTGACCAAAAAAAGTGCACGAAATGTATTTTAATTTGAACGCCCATTTTCGTAAAAGGCTTCAACAATATTGACGCGCAGCTCAATCGTGTAGCTCTCTATGCTTGAATATGTCAAACACTGAAAATTAGGTTGGGAAAAATAGCTTGACGTGAAAGTGTCACCCACAATTTACATCGTACATTCTGGTTGGACCACCCTTTATCACTACCTACAAAATTTGAAGTCAATCGGTCACTTCTTTCGAGAGTAATCTTGCTCACTACCAAACAGACAGACGGACATAGGGATGGACACAATACAAATGACTCCGAGAACAATTTTCATCAAACTTATTTAGGATCTTAGGTCACTCACTATCAGTAGATGGAATACGAGTATACTCTACCTCACTAATGGGTCAGAATGTTACAAATAGGTAAAATAAGATCTCGCTATAATTTTTTTAAAATCAAATTTTATGGGCATTTTAATTTTTGAAAAAATTAAAAAATTGAGTTTTTGTGCTTTACGAAATTTGTAATTGCCCTCGAACGGCTGAACCGATTTTTGCAAAGTTTACTTTGTTTTAAAGAGGACACAAACGACTTTTTTTAATATCTTTTTTTTTTGGAAATATGTTAAAAAAATTTTCCACGAAAGTTTTTTTTTTGAAAAAAGCTTTGTAGAAAACATTACTCCCCCTTGATTTTCTTCATTTTGACAGAATATTCGTCGCAATCTCATAAATCCAGAACAGTCATTTTTGGGAGACTCAATATTTGTAAAAGTTATGGAGGAAATACCAAGACTTGTCAGACAATTTTTGTCTGTTTCTGCAAAACATTGCACAGTGGTACAAAATCAAAAAGGGGAAATAATTCGACCGTTTCTTGGCCTAATAACCTATTGCGACCAAACTTGGCTTGGTAGATGAAGAGGTGTTAGAGAAGTTAATTTTTATAGTTGGGCCCCCTATGTCAGACAGGGGCGGAGCTAGAGGGTCTCAAATTTTGCCTCATCGGGTGAAGAAAATGTTCAAGCGCTTGTAACTCGTGTTTCTCTTCCAATTTATAAATTTTATAAATTGGAAGAGAAACACGAGTTACAAGCCCTTGAACATTTTCTTCACCCGATGAGGCAAAATTTATAAATTTTATAAATTGGAAGAGAAACACGAGTTACAAGCCCTTGAACATTTTCTTCACCCGATGAGGCAAAATTTGAGACCCTCTATTTTTGTGAGTGTTCTACTAACTGAGGTCTACAAAAAAACTTTTTGCACCTAAGAATTATCTCGTATAGTTACCGAGATATCTGCAATTGAATTTTTAATTTTTTCCCTTATCGTGTGCTGGTTTTTTTTAAATATCTGAGCACAAAATGCACCAATTTCAGCCATATCAACATGTCTAGATGGGCAATAAAATTTCCTATATGACAAAAACAAATTGGTTCGATATTGGGTACAAATAGTTATGACCACCTATACTACATATAAATATTTTTTGTAGGTCCCCTATAGGGCTGCCTTTTCGAATATATATATAGTTCAGGTAATTTCTTAAGTTTATTTTTTGAATTTATGCCAAAAAAAATTGGATTTGGTACCAGTGTGCACTGGTCGTATATTGCGAACCGTAGTGAAGAAGAGTATTTGAAACATTAAAAGCAGTTTTAGTTTGGCCAGAGCGATTTTTAGAAACTCATATATTCGGTAAAAAAAATACCTTTTATGAGAATTGATTTTCTAAGAACTTGAATCATTTCGCTGGCTAATAGTACTCGAAGCGTTGCAGAATATTTCTTATTAATATGCACAATCATTTAATCGACACAGCACTATAAAAAGCAGCGTAAAGGTGGAAAGTTTATATTTGATGCTGACAAAGCATTTACATTTATGAAAACAATCTAAAAGTCATCTTGCATTAACCCTTATCAAAACGTAGACTGACAAGAAGAAATTGCTTCGAAGGAAGATTCGCTCATAAAGTTTATTGGCACACAGTATTAACTTTTCTTAAACAATCTTCCAGTTTTCTTGTTCCAGCACAGTGCTTTATTGGAAAGCAAGGAAAACCCATAATTTTGCACTTGGATCTCAAGTCTGCGGGAAAGTAGTAGAGTGAGTCAAGTACAATATATTTACAAAGTCATGTGCATCCATCGAGTGTGACTTCTGTAAATATGTTTTATTCTTTTTTGAAGGATTTTTTTATGGAATATTTTCTTTGCTCTTCTTATTTTTGCTTTCCTCTGCCATAGCACTGTTTTAGTATGGGGTTTTCCATTAGGGATGATATAATTTTGAAGAGGCGTTTCGGCCATTTGTAATATGTTATGATCTGTCATTTGTTTTTCATTGTATTCAGTTGTGTATACAATTTCATCATGGGGAGATATACGCAAAAACAACGTTTACAAATTATTCAGTTTTATTATCAAAATAGTCGTTCTCCAATTACAACTTTTTGTGCGCTAAGTAAATTTTTTTAAATCCAAAAAACACTTTCCAGTCGTCCTACGACCTTCACACCCATGAACAATATTTTAGCCCTCGTTAAGAGCTATCCTTATGCCAATGACCGATTGTAGCTACGTGCCACACAGCAAATGAAACAATTGAATTGCGAGAAATGTTTGGAGATTCGATTATTTCAAGAAATTGTGATATTGAATGGCCTCCAAGAAGTTGTAATATAACGCCATTAGACTATTTCTTGTGGGGTTAATTGAAGTCATTGGTCTTTCGAAATAAACCAGGCTCTCTTCAAGCTTTACAAGTCAATATTGAATGTGCGATTCATGACATACGACTTGATTTAGTGGAAAAAGTGCTCGAAAATTGGGTTCATCGAATTCGTTCCTGCAGAAGAAGTCGTGTAGGCCATTTGAATGACGTTTTATTTAGAACTTAATTCTATTCATATCACTCTTATTAGAAAACCCTATATGTTTTGGCTGTGTTGAAATTGTGTCGTTAAATATTAATGACTCGTTAAGTTTTCTAAATAATGCATCGCCGAAAAAGGTACAATTTATGCTGTCTTCTCTTGGCTGCATAACATTGTTAGAGCCAACGAACGATATCTTCGTTTTTTACTAAATGAAAGTGGATATTTGCAAACAGAAATATCAAAAAAATCGCACTGAAATGATGTTGAAGTATGCAAAACATTGTCTCGTATGTACGTTTTGTAATGCCATTAACACGGATAAAACAAGAGAAAGCTATGTATTTGAGACAAGGGCTTCTATTACAGGTAGGACATAGAAAGAGAGAAGAAGGTATGATAAATGCGGGTAGATAATGGGTCAAGATTTATTTTTTAAACCTATGCATTTTTTCCTAAAAAGATTATAAAAGTTTGGTAAATGGTAAAATAAGATATCGATACTATTTATTTCTTGAACATTTTGTTTCCAAAATTTTATGGGGATATTCAATTTAAAAAAATTTTAAAAATCAATTTTGTGTTGTTACGAAATTTTTAATTGCTCTTGAACGGCTATGCAAATTTTGCAAAGTTTACGTCGTTTGAAAGAGATCATAACGGGCCATTTTTTGATTGATTTTTTTAATGTATTCATATTTAATATATTTTTTTAAACATTAATTTGCAGAAGCACCTTCGGTTTTTTTCGATTCGCAAAGAATATGCAACAGTAAATCCAAAACAGTAATTGGAATATTGGGGACGCAATATTTGTTGTTGTTGTTGTAGCGGTTTGGAGACGCTGAGTTGATAATCCATAAGTCTTTTACTATTACAGACTTCGTTCCGGCATATATCCGATTATCGCGGGACGCAATACTTGTAAAAGTTATGGGCGAAATACTTAGGCATGTCGGACAATTTTGGACATTTTTCCTCTGTTCGTTCGCGAACACAAACACCAAAAATTTCTTTAAGTATTCTTTTCTTTTGAAGGTGTACTGTTCGCGATGAAAGAACCGTACCTAACTCTAACGAACCGTTCCTTAGTGCTTTTTTTTCAGAACTCTGCTCAAAACAAATAACACTGTCCAACAGCATTTTTGGAACAGAATAGCGACCGTATAATTCTGAAAGGGCATGTTGATTAGATCATTTTTGTAGAATAAACTTATGGTCCAGCTGGTCTGAGTTTTTTTTTTACAGCGGGTCAAAATTTTCATTTTTTGGTCGAAGGTAGCATTATACTAAATAAAAAAAATTATGTAAGTTAATATCTGAGAGATTTCTCATTGTCCGAGTTACACAGTGGAATTTTATGAGGATAATTTTTGTGGAAGACCTTAACCCTCTAAGGTTAAGGTCTTCTCAATGGGTCAATTTGGCCCTTTTTCAAAAAAATTAAAAAAAGTTCTTTTCAAAAAGGACATTTGAGGATTAAAATATTCTACGAAAATTTTTGCCGGAAAATTTCAGTGGGGGTCGCCAAGGATACCAAAGTTGTAATTATAGCTTTTTAGGTTTAATTAGCAAAATTACATGCCAACTTATACAAACAAATTCTATAATGTCAATTTAAAGCCGTGATATCTATGGAATTATTGGAGCAGAAGAGCGACCCTATTTTGAAAGGGCGTTTTGAGTAGACCATTTTCTTAGAATAAACTTATGGTCCAGCTGGTCTGAGTTTTTTTTTACAGTGGGTCAAAGTTTTAATTTTTTGGTCGAAGTATCATTATACTAAATGAAAAAAATGATATACGAGTAAGTTATTTTTTAAAAGATATTTCTCCTTGTCAGAGTTACACAGTGGAATTTTATGAGGATCGTTTTTGTGGAAGATCTTAACCCTCTAGCTCCCCTCTTAATGGGTCAATTTGGCCCTTTTTTCGAAAAAATTAAAAAAAGTCCTTTCAAAAAGGACATTTAAGGATTAAGATATTCTACGAAAATGTTTGCCGGAAAATTTCAGTAGGGGTCGCCAAGGACACCATATAAATTTAAAGTCGCAATAAATTAAAATATAAATACCTACAAATTAGTACAGTCTAACGCGTTTATATTACCCATAGTCTATTGAAAAATTGGCGTTATTGCCATACCTGGTACCTCTTAAATATATGGCCAAAAAAACCAGTAAGGAAAGGCAGAAAGTCGGGCGGGGCCGACTATATAATACCCTACACCTCCCTAACAATGCGATAAGGGTTATTGCGATAATAATTTGGAATAATTGGTAAATGGGTAAGAACATATATATGCGGATATATCTAATTCTGAACCGATAATCGCAAAATTAAGCAATATTCGTTCCTAAATTGAGAAACATCTTTCTGGAGAATTTTGTAATGATCGGAATTATAGTACAACTTCTATAGCGCTTTGTAAACAAATCAGGAGGAACATATATATGGAGCTTATATATAAATCTGAATCGATTTTCCCTGAATACTCATTCATGTAAAATAGAAACCTCTTTCTGTCGAATTTCGTACTGATCGGATATAAAATACAGTCTCTACAGCGCTTGAATGTCAAATCGGTGCTAACATATATATGGGGGCTATATCTAAATCTGAATCGATTTTCTCCAAATTTGGCAGTATTCCTTCGTGTAATAAGAAACCTCTTTCTGCCGAATTTCGCTGTGATCGGATATAAAATACAGTTTCTACACTGATAGAAAAACCGTTCGTCACCATGACGAATCAGTTTCGTCAATATATCTTCGTACTGGTGACGAAAAGTTTCGTACATGCGATGTTTTTGTAAGTCAATAGAACGAACACGATCATCAAGTCATGTTTTTGGTGATTTCGAAATTCGTCGAGAGAACGATAAGGTTTCATTCCCACGACGAAAAGATTTATTTGGCCATTTTGCTGAAAATATGATCAAACGAAGCAATCAAATTATAATTTCTGCTTAAATGTACTGTTCTATATGCGTTCTGATTACCTTAGTTAAATACTTTGTTGTAAAAGATCAATTTAAAAAATCTAATAATTAATGACGAACACCGTTCGTCAATAAGATTATCCATTCATCATGAGAACGATTGACTTATTAGCCCTTTACGGCAACGTCAACTACTACAGCAAAACAAAGTAAGACATGCGACGTTGTTATGTTCGTCCGCGTGTGTGTTTCACGCAGCACCGATTGGTTCAAACAAACCGCACTGGCACGGCGTAACTGATGTTTGTTTAACAAAACATCAAACGCAGGCATACTCGTACATGCAGCTCGACAAGCTGTATAAGTGTGAAACATTTGTGCTAGTGGTCTGTTGGCAAATACATTACTTGATGTGATTATTTTTGATTTAAAATAGCAGAAGTAATGAATACTTCTCGTTTGTTCGATTTCAGGCTTACCTGATAAGAACTGCGTCTCGAAACGAATATTCACAACTGAACCTAGCAAGCAATGCAGTCAAATAATTTTATTTTCCATACCATTTTAAATGGTTTAAAACTAGAAGAACATTTATTGGAATTTTTAAAATTTAAATAGTCGTGGGCATGAATTCGTCGTGGTGACGAATGGGATTCGTCGTGATAATGAATGGTATTCGTCGTGGTGACGAATGGAATTCGTCGTGATGATGAATGGGATTCGTCATGGTGACGAATGGAATTCGTCGTGGTGATGAATGGAGTTCAGCATGGTGATGAATAGACTACGTCGTGGTGATGAATGCTATTCGTCGTGATGATGAATGGGGTTCGTCATGATGATGAATGGGGTTCGTCGTGGTGATGAATGGATCATCCTGCGGACGAAAGTTTTGGGAAACAGAAATTCGTCATGGTGACGAACAAATTCATCAAGAGGATTATTCCGTACGTTAGCTGACTTTTGACGAAAAAATAATCGTGATGATGTACAAATTCGTCGTCATGACGAAGCTTTTTCTATCAGTGTACAGCTATTGAATTTCAAATCGGGGGTAACATATATATGGGGGCTATATCTAAATCTGAACCGATTTTAATCAAATTCAATAGGGATCGTCCTTGGGCCTAAAAAAGATATGTGCAAAGTTTCGTTGACAGACGGACAGACAGACGGACATAGCTAAATCGACTCAGAAAGTGATTACAAGTCGATCGGTATAATAAACAATGGGTCTATCTCTTCTCCTTTTGGGTGTTACAAACAAATGCACAAAGTCATAATACCCTGTACCACAGTGTGGTGTAGGGTATAAAAATATAAAAAATGTTTTTTAATTTCCCTTTTTCATAATATGGGTAATAATTTATATATTTATCCATAGATACCATACTGCTATTTTTCCTCATTTTAGCCTTTACTAATTCCTTTTTAATCCAAATCTTTGAAGCAAAAAAATAAATATGTACTATTAAAAAATTATGAAGATTTTACCAAATATTTCTCGTCACTTCTAAATAAATGTTTTAGCAACTAGACTTCGTTAAACATATTTTAATTTGTTACGACTTTGAATTTACATTATATTACTTATTTGTATAAGATCGCCTATCATTTTACTAATTAAGCGTAAAGAGCTTTATTTACAACTTTTGTGTCTTTGGCCACCCCCACTGAAATTTTCCGTGAAACATTTTCGTAGAAAATTTTAATCCTTAAAAGTCCTTTTTAAAATTACTTTTTTAATTTTTTGGAAAAAGGGCCAAATTGAACCATTAAGAGGGGTGGTAGAGGGTTAAGATCTTCCACAAAAATTATACTCATAAAATTCCACTTTGTAACTCTGACAATGAGAAATCTCTCAGACATTAACTTACATCATTTTTTCATTTAGTATAATGCTACCATCGACCAAAAAATGAAATATTTGACCCACTGTAAAAAAAAAACTCAGACCAGCTGGACCATAAGTTTATTCTACGAAAATGATTTACTCAAAACGCCCTTTCAGAATTATAGGGTCGCTCTTCTGCTCCAACAATTCCACAGATATCACGGGTTTAAATTTACATTATAGAATATTTTTGTATAAGTTGGCATGTAATTTTGCTAATTAAACCTAAAAAGCTATAATTACAAATTTAGTGTCCTTGGCGACCTCTAGTGAA
Source organism: Eudasyphora cyanicolor (assembly GCA_963930755.1). NCBI lineage: Eukaryota > Metazoa > Arthropoda > Insecta > Diptera > Muscidae > Eudasyphora > Eudasyphora cyanicolor. Next base: position 204,808,153 of record OZ005736.1, on the reverse strand, counting down.
ATTTTCCGGCAAAAATTTTCGTAGAATATTTTAATCCTTTAATGTCATTTTTGAAAGGACTTTCTTTAATTTTTTCGAAAAAAGGGCCAAATTGACCCATTAAAGAGCTAGAGGGTTAAGATCTTCCACAAAAATTATCCTCATAAAATTCCACTATGTAACTCTGACAATGAGAAATCTCTCAGACATTAACTTACATCATTTTTTTCATTTAGTATAATGCTACCTTCGACCAAAAAATGAAAACTTTGACCCACTGTAAAAAAAACTCAGACCAACTGAACCATAAGTTTATTCTACAAAAATGATCTACTCAACATGCCCTTTCAGAATTATAGGGTCGCTATTCTGTTCCAATCAAAAAGTCTTAATTTGTTGAAAAACTGTATACATATGGGGATTTAATGACAAGTGAGTAAACTTCAAAATCCGAAGTCTTATGATCGGGATGGAACTTCCGGCAAATTTAGTCCTATTGGATTGTAGATATGACACAACAATTCAACGAGATGAGTTAAGCACTGTCCGAACTATAATGAACTGAATTTTGACATTTAGTCAAACGGACCTTTTTTCAATCCATATAACTAATTACACTTTTGTCGAAGGGCTGTGCATAAAATTTTCTGGTGTAATATGTTGTCCTAAATACGAAAAAATATTTAAAAACATTTTATGGCAAATTTTGTTTAAACAAATTTTTCTTTAAAATTCCCATTTTCTTGGAAGGTGTATTTAGTATTTGGAAGTATATGCTCGATAAAGCGCGGATATACTTTAATTTAAAGAAGGAGGACACTTTTAGGTGAAAAAATAAGTATAGTAACTGTCGATAAAATAATTAGCAAAATTTTATTTTTAAATGTCAAATCAGGGGTAATATATATATGGGGGCTATATCTAAATCTGAACCGATTTTCTCTGAATTTGGAAGTATCCCTTCATATAATAAGAAACCTCTTTTTGTAGATTTTTTACTGATCGGATATAAAATACAGATTGTACAGCGCTTACATGTTAAATCGGGGGTAACATATATATGGGGGCTATATCTAAATCTGAACCGATTTCCCTCAAATTTGGCAGTGTTAATTCACGTAATGAGAAACATCTTTCTGCCAATTTTTTTACTGATCGGATATAAAATACAGTTTCTACAGCGCTTACATGTTAAAATGGGGGTTACCATATATATGTGGGCTATATCTGAATCTCAACCGATTTCCCTCAAATTTGGCAGTATTAATTCATGTAATAAGAAACCTCTTTCTGCCGAATTTCGTACTGATCGGATTAAAAATACACTTTTTACAGCGCTTACATGTAAAATCGGGAGGTACCATATATATGTGGGCTATATCTGAATCTCAACCGATTTCCCTCAAATTTGGCAGTATTAATTCATGTAATAAGAAACCTCTTTCTGCCGAATTTCGTACTGATCGGATTAAAAATACACTTTTTACAGCGCTTACATGTAAAATCGGGAGTAATATATATATGGGGGCTATATCTAAATCTGAACCGATTTTCTCCGAATTTGGCAGTATTCCTTCATGTAATAAGAAACCTCTTTCTGCCAAATTTCACACTGATCGGTTATAAAATAATTTTTTTACGGCGCTTACATGTGAAATCGGGGGTAACGTATATATGGGGGCTGTTTACGCCGGCGGGGGCGTAGGGGAGCAAAAGACGAATTTACGTTTACTCCGAGAATGTTAATAAAAAGAGAGTAGGAGAAATAGAAATATAAATAAAACACGATTAGTTTCATGTAATATTAATAGGCAAGGTGCCTGAGGTTTATTGTTGTTTTTGCTGCTAAGTTTGGTAACGAAGATTTACCTTAAATATATTTGTACAGCAAGATGTACTTATTCGAGCGACGGTCCAAGATGGAGAGAGGTGGCGGAGCAAGTGTCAAGAACAAGAAAACGAATCGTTACTCGTTAAAATCTGCAAAGCTAATACTACAAGGATGTAGTAATGAGGAGTAGGCAGATTTTAACGAGTATGTATGCCCGATAAATTGGCCAATATATGCACCGAAACAAATCAATGACATAAACGAAATTCAAAGGAACATTCTAACTTAAACATTCCGGCCACCTTGCAACATCGAGGGGATGCTGCAACTAAGTATAATTAATATATATTTTTTTTTTTACATAATTTTTTCGATATGTATACATATATATGTGTGTATGTATATATTGTATATATATATGGGCCCCGCGAATGGAATGGACATTAGGGACCGCAACCGGATGGGTCATTAGGGACCCCGCGAAAAGGAAAGGTCATTAGGGACCGCAAGCGGATGGACCAACAAATATATATACCACGCGAAATTAATGGTCATGAGGGACCTCAAACGAGCAGGCTATTGTGGACGCCGCGAAATTAATGGTCATTAGGGACCGCAAACGAATGGGCCATTATGGACCCCGCGATAGGACAGGGCCCTTAGGGACCCTGTGACGGAGCCATTAGAGACTCCGAGCGAGGGCCACAAGAACTCCCACAAAAGGACAGAACCATTAGGGAGCCTGTGACGGGTCATTAGAGACCACGATTGAGGGCCACAAGGACTCCCACAAAAGGACAGGACCATTAGGGAGCCTGTGACGGGTCATTAGAGACCACGATTGAGGGCCACAAGGACTCCCACAAAGGGCAGGACTATTAAGGAGCCTGTGACGGGTCATTAGAGACCACGAGTGAGGGCCATTACGGACTCCCACGCACGAACAAATCTACAACTAGAACTAGCAATTAAATTAAAGATATAATATGTTTATAAGTAAATTAGTAAGGAACGCAAATTCAGTTTCCTAGTGAGTATTCAAATGTAGGCGAGATGGTGTTAATCTAGTTAGTTGATTTTTATATAGACTCCGCGAAACATCGAGATATGAAATTAACGTTTTTCAAAAGATTTAGATCACGACAAGTTCTAGTAATATTTCGAATTCAAATCTATATATATAAAGAAGAATGTGTGTTTGTTTGTTTGTTTGTTTGTTTGTTTGTTGGTTTGTTTGTACCGTATAGACGTCTAAACGGCTGAACCGATCTTCTTGAAATTTTCACAGAATGTACATGTGTGGGGCGTGGTGAAAATAGGGTACTTGAATTTTCGATATATCAAGTGGGCGTGGCCCCGCCCACATAAGACAAATTTTAAAATTGAGATATCTTGCACAATTTGTTAGCGAGAGTGCTGCAATTTTGTACATATGTATCTGGTGGCAGTTTACGTGATTGGTCCAAAAATGGGCGGGATCGGACCAATGGGCGTGGCTCCGCCCCTTTAAGCCAAATTTTGAAATCGAGATATCTTGCACAATTTGTTAGAGAGAGAACTGTAATTTTGTTTATATATATCTGTTGGCGACCTACGTGATTGGTCCAAAAATAGGCGGGGTTGGACTAATGGGCGTGGCCCCGCCCCTTTAAGCCATATTTTGAAATCGAGATATCTTGCACAATTTGTAAGCGAGAGAACTGGAATTTTGTATATATATATCTGGAGGCAAGCTACGTGATTGGTTCAAAAATTGGCGGGGTCAGACTAATGGGCGTGGCCCCGCCCCTTTAAGCTAAATTTTGAAATCGAGATATCTTGCACAATTTGTTAGCAAGAGAGCTGTAATTTTGTGTGTATAAATCTGCTGGCGACCGACGTGATTAATCCAAAAATGGGCGGGATCGGACCAATGGGCGTGGCCCCGCCCATATAAGCCAAATTTTGAATTTGAGATATCATGCACAATTTGTTAGTGAGAGAACTAGAAATTTGTATATATATATCTGGAGGCAGTCTACGTGATTGGTCCAAAAATGGACGGGGTCGGACTAATGGGCGTGGCCCCGCCCCTTTAAGTCACATTTTGAAATCGAGATATCTGGCACAATTTGTTAGCGAGAGAGCTGTAATTTTGTGCATATGTATCTGGTGGCACTCTACGTGATTGGGTCAAAAATGGGCGGGATCGGACCAATGGGCGTTTCCCCGCCCATATAAGCCAAGTTTTGAATTTGAGATATCTTGCACAATTTGTTAGCGAGAGAGCTGTAATTTTGGGTAAATATATCTGTTGGCGACCTACGTGATTGGTCCAAAAATGGGCGGAATCAGACGAATGAGCGTGGCCCCGCCCATATAAGCCAAATTTTTAAATTGATATATCTTGCACAATTTTTTAGCTAGAGTGCTGTAATGTTGTACATATGTATCTGGTGGCAGTCTACGTGATTCGTCCAAAAATGGGCGGAATAGGACCAATGGGCGTGGCACCGCCCATATAAGCCTAATTTTGAAATTGAGATATCTTCCACAATTTGTTAGCAAGAGAGCTGGAATTTTGTGTATATGTATTTGGTGGTAGTCTTCGTGATTTGTCCAATAATGGGCGGGATTGGACCAATGGGCGTGGCCCCGCCCTTATAAACCAAATTTTTAAATTGACATATATTGCACAATTTGTTAGCGAGGGTGCTGTAATATTGTGCATATGTATTAGGTGGTAGTCTACTTGATTGGTGCAAAAATGGGCGTGATTGGATCAATCGGCGTGGCCCCGCCAATATAAACCCAATTTTGAAATAGAGATATCTTACACAATTTGTTAGCGAGAGTGCTGTAATTTTGTGCCATTTATCTGTTGGTAGTCTTCGTGATTTGTCCAAATGTGGGCGGAATTGGACGAATGGGCGTGGCCCCGCCCATATAAACAAAGATTTTAAATTGACATATCTTGCACAATTTGTTAGCGAGAGCGCTGTAATTTTTGCATATGTATTAGGTGGTAGTCTACATGATTGGTGCAAAAATGGGCGGGATTGGACCAATCGGCGTGGCCCCGCCAATATAAACAAAATTTTGAAATTGACATAACTCGCACAAATTATCAGCGAGATTACTCTAATTTTGTGCACATATATAAGGTGGCAGTCTACGTGCTTGGTCCAAAAATGGGCGGGGTCGGACAAATGGGAGGGGCCCCGCCCATATAAGCCAATTAAATTTTGTGTTTCATATATATTGAGCAATTTGTTAGAGAGATCAATGTAATTATGTGCATATATATTTGGTGTCAGTCTACGTAATTAGTCCAAAAATTAACGGGATCGGAAATCTGAAGTCTGGGGCAACGAAGTGGACCGGGTCCAGCTAGTAAGTTATAAATATACGATGTAAATTTAAAGGAGGTGCGACGCTAAATACGATCGAAAGGCATAAGCTATGCTAATTTTTTTATGAAAGTGTACGTGCTCGTTAGGTAGGAAGACCACTAGTAATTACCCAGCCAAATACAGTATTTTGAGCGAGCAACGATCCTGACGAATTTTGAAGAAAACCTTCTAGAAGAATTTTAGGATATATGTCAGCTCCTATCAAAATATCTACCGGACGAGAATCAAACAAATTCGAGTCAGCCAAACGAATATTGGGTAACTGAGCTTTGAGGTCCGAAGTGACCGCAAAGGAAGGTAGGTTTCCCGAAATGGAAGGAAGGACTATGGCGTTTGTCTTCAATACAATTTTGGAATCAACGCAAGAGCTTATATTCAATTGACAACTTTTTCCAGAAGTGGCCGAAACTACACCGTCTATTCCAGAAATATTATTAGCGATGGTACGATTTGACGGAAGCTTCAACCGATTTTGAAGACTGTCCGATATAAAAGAGCCCTCTGAAGCTGGGTAAATCAACGCCCTAGCAGAATACGAAACACCGTGATGAACGATATTCACCATGGCTGTTCCCAATATGACAGATTTATTCTGCGCGACATGAAAAGATTGACGAGATGCACATCCAGCCGATGTGGATGGTTCAAAATGTTCAAGTGGAGTAGCAGAAGGCACATTCGCGTTTGCTGTGCTTGCCACTCGAGTCGAATTACTCGGAGTGGGCTAGTCACGATGCAACAAAGAATGATGATTCCGATTACATTTCAGACAACGACGTCTGCTATCGCAATTTTTAACTTCGTGCGCAGGCAATTTACACATAAACGGTGGCGTTTGGCTATAGCGAATCGATCCGAAGGCGTAGAACTTAAAAAACGTGGGCACGAGTAAATTTTATGATTTTGATCAGGGCAAAGAATACAACCCGATGGAGAAGAACGACAAGATCCCGAAGACGCTGCATTACTACGAGCATGGATCTTCTTCGCATTTGAGTGCTTTGGAGATTCATCTCCCCTCATACCATGAAGGCACATAAGTGTGCGAATTCTCTCAGTCAAGAAGGCATCCAACTCTTTCCACGATGGAAGAGACGATTTATCCTTCACACTTTGTTCCCACAACGTTTGTGTAAGTTTAGGTAACCGTTGGAGGCAAATAAACACTACTATCGGATCCCAATTATCAGTCGAAATTTCATAAATGGACATCGCCGATAGACATCCATCTATGCCACGCTGGATTGATTTCAATCCTGAACTTGTTTCTTTTTCAAGGACCGGAAGGGAAAACAGAATTTTCAATTGATTATGTACTAGAAGCCGAGGATTGTCGTACGTGTCTTTTAAAGATTTCCACGCGAGAACGAAACTACGATTTAGTAGTGGAAATTTCGAGACAATCTCGCGAGCTTCTCCACTAGTCTTGCCAACCAAATGACACAAGCGCTCGATGTCACTAAGACGCGAATTGTTTATGTATACGGCCGTAAACAAGTCCCTAAATGTGGGCCAAGATAAGAAATCGCCCTCAAAAACGTCTATGTCACATGGCGGAAGCGAAAGATTAGGTACACTTTCACTAGTTAGCTGGTCACTTCCCATGCGCGAGTTCCTATCACAATTTTCAAAGCGAAATGCAGTCGGAGAATCGACTTGAGTACCGATTTCACGAGAAGTGTGTGTAGACGTACTCATATTGTTCAAAAAGTCTGTATTTGGTGTGTCCCCGAGAGTTTCTTGTGCCAATGAAACATCAGAGCTACTATTAGTCGAATTGAGGGACAACCTACGAGAGCTATTTCTAAACGGCACCAATTTTCTGTTGATAGCGGACAGACAATTCATATAAGTTTGATGGGACACATCATATTTACTGTCCACCGAGTCGATGTCCGCTTTCCCCGCGTCTTTGGAAGATGACAAGTAATCAATACATTTATCGAACATTTCCTGTGTGCCAGCCCACAATTTGTTCAACTCGGAACTGCGAACCTCAAGACCATATACATCTATATCCTCATCTTTTAGAAGACGAAAATATCCGAAGCTCTTACAAATAAGTCAAGGGGTGTAAGAGACATTTTTAAGAAGTGTTCTTCCAAAGATAAACGCTAACCAAATTTCGAAAAAGGGACAAAAAAAATCGAATATCGCTAAGTGGGCTTATCTAAAAACTCCAAATGAGATCAAAGAAAGAATCCAAATTCCCAAATTGTAATAAATGACCAAAAACGAATAAGTTCTTAAAAGAAATGCAAAGGTAATTCCAAAAGATTACGAATATTGATCAAGATTGTTGCGATAAAGTCCAAAATATTTAATAAATTTCTCACAGTGTACCGAAATTTCAATATTTTTGATCAAATACTTTCTTGCGACAATAACGAAATTTATCGGTGAAATGTATTCCAAAAACTACCGAATATTGCACGTTTGTATCCAAATATACACGAAAGAAATGACCGAAAATTTCAATAATTTACAAAATGTTTTAAATATCGATTATATGTCGAGTTGACCGAATGTAGGGTGCACGTTGATCATGTGCCGAAAACCCACCGAAAAAGACAATCAACAGAATCGAAAACGAAAAAGATCAAAAATCGCGCTTTTATTTCAAACAAGTCGAATTGACCGAATGTAGGGTGCACGGTGTCGTATAAGACCGAAAATAATTTATGCGTAGTGTACCTCTATCACTATTTCAAAAAATATCACGATAAAAATATTTAATTTATTTTTCATAAGAAGCACGTTTTCCTAGAACCCACTGTAGGTATGAGATCGAAATAAGTTCGATGCAACCTCGTATGTAGTAGTTATGTTCGATAAGGTTCGAAGCACCACATTCGAGCAATGTTGATTGAATGTATGTACGAGTATGTTGGTTACCGAGCCAAGCAAAGGCGACATTAACAATGTACAATGTATGACCCAAACAACGAGTGAAGGGAGTAGCAAGAGGAGAGGTTCTCGTTCGAATATTTTGTTATTGTTACACTAAATGGGCGCTCTTGCAGCCGAAGGCACTGACAGTAGAAAACCAAAACAAACAATCGAATGTATAAACGAGCAACACTAAGCACTACACTCTGCACGACCGAAATAATTTGGAATTATTTTAACAATTTAAAGCGAACAAATCAAACCGAAACTTGAATTATTCCCGATTGATTTATAGCGCGATTTAGCAACGAAATGGCGACGGTGTGGACTGTAAATTTTAACGAAAAAACGCGATAGGGGTTTCGAAAGCCGACCAAAATCTATTGTTTTATTTTAAATAAATAAAAACACTCGCGACACTCACTAGCCTACTGAATGTACGTACCGATGTTTTTGTTGTAAAATGATGGTTTGTTGATGAGGTGATGGACGAAGGTTTTGTTGATGAGTGAGGGAGGTTTTCCTTGAATAGCAGCAAAAACCAATTCCACGATGATGTAGGGCAGCGGTAGCTCAAATCCGGCTCGATACGACCAATGTTTACGCCGGCGGGGGCGTAGGGGAACAAAGTAGTTGTTGCCGCGAGTGCAAATAAAGAGAGTATGAGAAATAGAAATATAAATAAAACACGATTAGTTTCATGTAATATTAATAGGCAAGGTGCCTGGGGTTTATTGTTGTTTTTGCTGCTAAGTTTGGTAAATTTACCTTAAATATATTTGTACAGCAAGATGTACTTATTCGAGCGACGGTCCAAGATGGAGAGAGGTGGCGGAGCAAGTGTCAAGAACAAGAAAACGAATCGTTACTCGTTAAAATCTGCAAAGCTAATACTACAAGGATGTAGTAATGAGGAGTAGGCAGATTTTAACGAGTATGTATGCCCGATAAATTGGCCAATATATGCACCGAAACAAATCAATGACATAAACGAAATTCAAAGGAACATTCTAACTTAAACAGGGGCTATATCTAAATCTGAACCGATTTCTTCCAAATTTATCAGTGCTCATTCATATAATAAGAGACCTCTTTCTGATGAATTTCATACTGATCGGATATAAAATAAAGTTTTTACAGCGCTTACATGTCAAATCGTGGTTAACATATATATAGGGATCGTCCTTGTGCCAAAAAAAAATATGTGTAAAGTTTCGTCAAGATCGGGCCATAATTGCGACCTGTACTTTGATTACAAGAATACATCTACAGACAGACGGACATAGCTAAATCGACTCAGAAAGTGATTACAAGTCGATCGGTATAATAAACAATGGATCTATCTCTTCTCCTTTTGGGTGTTACAAACAAATGCACAAAGTCATAATACCCTGTACCACAGTGTGGTGTAGGGTATAAAAATTAGCAACAAATTGTTTGTTCCAATTTTTGGAAGCTGACATTCTAACTAATAAAACCATGGCTATTTGAAGAGAATCTATGGATAAGTACAGAAATTATAGCACTGTTGGCAGAAATAAGAATTTCTACATAATCCGATTTTCATACACCCACTATTGTGAACAAGGTATATACATATATATCAGATGCTGCAGGTCAAAAGTGTGATATATCTATTGAGTGATCTAAGAGACCCCAAGAATATTTGGCGGAAATCCATTTTCGGCCATTTTAAGTAATTTTGCAATGTTCGTCAGCCTGTCCGTCTGGTTGGTGCGCGCGATGGCTTTCGACAGGATTAACCGATTGACTTAAAATTTGGTATGTGTCAATATTTGTTTCCGTCTCAGACTAAGATCAATGATGGACTATGTTGGCCCACTTCTTCGAGTACCTCCCCCACAAAGGGTCAACATTTAGTGAAATATTAATTATCCCATAACTTCTATACCACTTTGACCATTCCACACATAGTATTGGTTCCATGGTCGCTATCATCTTGAAAAAATGGGCTTCCTATATAAATGGACCATTCTGCACAAAAAGATAACGTTGATTCCAGTGTAAAGAAATACTTGAAATTTTGTGAAATTTATTGCTTTTATAGTACCTACAGTCCCGTGAAAAATTGGCGTTATTGCCACGCCTTTTTTGATACCTCTCATACAAATGGACCATTTTACACAAAAAGTTAAAGGCTTATAACTTTGAATCCAGTACATTCAAAAACCTTAAATTTTATGGCCTTTACAGTAACTATATTCTCGTGCAAAATGGGCGATATTATCAAGCCCCTTTTGGTACCTCCCATACAAATGGACCATTTTGCTTATAACTTGGTTTCCTGCAGATACAACTACTTGAAATTTTGTACAGTGTAATATTTTTATAGTACCAATAGTATATTACAAAATGGGCGTTATTGCCACGCCCCCTTCGGTTCCTCTCCGACAAAATTGCCAAAATTAACGACAGTTGCTAAACTTCCATTCTACGTGAAACTGGTGTTTTCAACATTTCCATCCCTTATAATCTCCTTTAATTTAAATGGTATCCTGGCTTTATCGAGCTTATGCTTCAAATCTGGTCCAGTTACTAAAGGTAACTCCCGTGAAAATTGGAATTGTAGAAACAAATTATTTAAAGAAAAACTTTACCATTAAAAAAAAATTGTTTTGGCTTCATAAAATAGTATGCCTCAATCTATTAAAAAAAGTTTATAGGTCTCGGAAACAAAAAAAATTGCTGCATAGTGTTACCTATTGTATTTTTCAAATTTTGTCCAAGGTGTTTTCGGCAGATTTTTCATCAAACTTTAAAAAAATAAAATAAAACAATTTTTTGCGAAATACGTTTCTTTGACAATTTTTGCCAAAAACTATATTTTTTATTTTATTTTTTTTTTTGCTCGAGCGAGATTTTCTTTAATAGCTTTGTGGTGGGATTGGTGGGATGCGACTTCTTTATCTATCAAAATGAAGACAAAGATAAACCAGTAAGGAAAGGCTAAAGTCGGGCGGGGCCGACTATATAATACCCTACACCACTCTCGTAATATTGAATAACTCTGAAATATAAACTTTGTAGTTCATGTATAAATTGTTTATTCTAAATTTCAAAACGATTGGATGTAAAATACAGCTTCTATAGAACTAAAGGTCCAAATCGGACGAATTATATATATGGGAGCTATAGCTAAATCTTAACCGATTTTCTTCAAATTCGGCAATGTTGGTTCATGGATCAAGAAACTCTACCATTCTAAATTTCAAAACGATTGGATGTAAAATACAGCTTTTATAGGACTAAAGGGCCAAATCGGACGAAACATATATATGGGAGCTATAGCTAAATCTTAACCGATTTTCTTCAAATTCGGTAGTGTTGGTTCACGGATCAAGAATCTCTACCATTCTAAATTTCAAAATGATTGGATGTAAAATACAGCTTCTACAGGACTAAAGAGCAAAATCGGACGAAACATATATATGGGAGCTATAGCTAAATCTTAACCGATTTCAACCAAATTCAATAGCGATCTTAACAGCTGCGAAATACTCTAAACTGCAAAATTTCAGAACGATCGGAGTGAAATTGCGACCTGTAGTCGACGAACAACTTTACATGGACAGACGGACGGACATGCTTAATCGACTCAGCTAGTGATTCTGAGTCGATCAGTATACTTTAAGGTGGGTCTAGCTGTGTTATTTTCAGGTGTTACAAACATCTGCCGTGAAACAAACTTATAATACCCTGTACCACAGTGTGGTGTAGGGTATAAAAATAGCATAACTCGAGAACCATTTAATTGCTATGGGCCAAAAGTGTAACACATTGAAGGAGTTACGTAAGACCCTAAGTATGTTCGGCGGATATCGTTTTGAGTCGAATGATAAATTTCCGTCCAATTTTTTGCGAAATACGTTTCTTTGACAATTTTTGCCAAAAACTATATTTTTTATTTTATTTTTTTTTTGCTCGAGCGAGATTTTCTTTAATAGCTTTGTGGTGGGATTGGTGGAATGCGACTTCTTTATCTATCAAAATGAAGACAAAGATAAACCAGTAAGGAAAGGCTAAAGTCGGGCGGGGCCGACTATATAATACCCTACACCACTCTCGTAATATTGAATAACTCTGAAATATAAATTTTGTAGTTCATGTATAAATTGTTTATTCTAAATTTCAAAACGATTGGATGTAAAATACAGCTTCTATAGAACTAAAGGTCCAAATCGGACGAATTATATATATGGGAGCTATAGCTAAATCTTAACCGATTTTCTTCAAATTCGGCAATGTTGGTTCATGGATCAAGAAACTCTACCATTCTAAATTTCAAAACGATTGGATGTAAAATACAGCTTTTATAGGACTAAAGGGCCAAATCGGACGAAACATATATATGGGAGCTATAGCTAAATCTTAACCGATTTTCTTCAAATTCGGTAGTGTTGGTTCACGGATCAAGAATCTCTACCATTCTAAATTTCAAAATGATTGGATGTAAAATACAGCTTCTACAGGACTAAAGAGCAAAATCGGACGAAACATATATATGGGAGCTATAGCTAAATCTTAACCGATTTCAACCAAATTCAATAGCGATCTTAACAGCTGCGAAATACTCTAAACTGCAAAATTTCAGAACGATCGGAGTGAAATTGCGACCTGTAGTCGACGAACAACTTTACATGGACAGACGGACGGACATGCTTAATCGACTCAGCTAGTGATTCTGAGTCGATCAGTATACTTTAAGGTGGGTCTAGCTGTGTTATTTTCAGGTGTTACAAACATCTGCCGTGAAACAAACTTATAATACCCTGTACCACAGTGTGGTGTAGGGTATAAAAATAGCATAACTCGAGAACCATTTAATTGCTATGGGCCAAAAGTGTAACACATTGAAGGAGTTACGTAAGACCCTAAGTATGTTCGGCGGATATCGTTTTGAGTCGAATGATAAATTTCCGTCCGTCCGTCCGGAGTAACCGATTGCCTTCAAATTTGCTATGTGATGTTGGTCCACTCCTTCAAGTACCTCCCTGACAAAGGGTTAACATTTAGTGAAATATTGTATTTTAATTATTTCTATACTACTTATTCGACTCTTCTGAAATTCCACACGTAGTATTAGTTTATTAGTGGCTATCAACCTAAGAAAAATTGGCGAAGTTGCCACACCCCTTTTGGCACATCCCACACAAATTAACAATTTTGCATCAACATTTAACTGTTTATGGCTTTATTACCACCTTATACATGAAATTTTGTACAGTGCTTTTATAGTACCTAGAGTCCAGTGAAGAGTGAGCGTCATTGTCACGCCACTTTTGGTACCTCCCACACAAATAGACGTTTTTGCACCAAAGTTAACAGCTTGCAACTTTAATACCAGTGCCTACAAATACATAAATTTTTGAACAGTGTATTGTTTTTATAGTACCTACAGTCCAGTGAAAAATGGGCGTCATTGGCACGCCCCTTCCACACAAACGTACCATTTTGAACAAAAATTTAAAGGTTATATCCTGAAAACCAATGCATATAAATACTCAAAATTTTTCAAGTAATTTGGCAAGACATACCAAAATTAAACAGCTGATAATATTACTACATATACAAGCGCATATTTACATTGCTCACAAAGTTAAGGTAAACCTTAGTCGGTTTACCCGACTGAAATGTCTTACTTGTTTTTTTAAAAAACCTTTTAAAAACAGCGACATCCAAAGATGGCATACTACTTAGAGGAAAATTGTAAAATTCCTCTGAATAATATTTCGTAGACTGTTGTTATGTTTCTAGACATTAGTCAACCGCCGCCACGACATCTCGTTCAGCCAAACGGAATTTGTTGCTTTTCGAAGAAAAATTACACTCCAGATAAGTGAAAGAAAAAACAGCATTACAAATATGAAGATGTTTAAGTGCCACTTTGGCAAAAGTGTTAAAAGAAATAGCGAGACCAACAAGAAATTAGTAGCTTAAGTTTCCAGTAGCAGAAGCAGGTAAACCTCCATGGTACTTCCACGGAGATTTTGTAGATGCAGAATTTATTGCTATATAGCAAATATTAAAAATTATTGTTTAGTTAATTCACACCAACAATAACCAAAACTGTAGTAGCACTCTACCTCAATGCCGTGGAAGGTCTAGAGCAACTGCTGCCGCCATCTCCTTAGCACCCACACTACAAGTAAAATGTATTCGGCAATCCAAACAAAACAAAGGCAACAACTTAAAAAGACGAAGAAAGAAATACGAGGAAAGTGTTAAGAGCTGCAACTTATGTTTTACATACAAACTAGCTTTTAGCCGTAGGCATCCGAAAGCATCTGTACCAGTTTCTTAGTTGAGAAATGTACCGAACATCCTTCGAAGATGAATGGGAAACGAAGGCTTGTGAAACACAACTTTACTCAGTTCCTCAGAAACGGAAGGAAGTAAGTAAGTCAAAAACTAAGAAAATATTCTCAAATGACTGGCATAATATTTAAATGGAACCATTATTCATAAGACGACAAAGGTATTCATTGAAGCATTGATCTGAAAAGATGATTCAATAGCTGGCACACATAAGCAAATTATTGCAAATGTTCTCGAAATCAATCAATTATTTATTAGGTTCATTCTCAGCTGGAATGTGTTCTGTACACATTACTTTCTGTACGAATCATCTCAATGTGTTAAAATTCTGTATTTAAAATACTTTTGCAAGGAGTGCCTTGGTAACAAGTAAATGGGGGATTTCGCGTCAAGTGAGTGAACTTTTGAAACCGATGTCTTCTGATTGGAACTTGCGCCAAGTTTAGTCCTATTGGGTACTAGTTATAACACAAAACTTAAAAGAAATCAGACTCTCCGAGTTGGAGGGCTTTGAATTTTGACATTTTAACCAAAAGACTCTTCTAAAAAATATATAAAACAAGAAAGTTCAGTCGGGTAAACCGAATTAGTTATACCCTCACTTTGTGAGTAATGTTGTATGGAATATTACACGAATTATTCTGTCAATTTTTGTTGGAGGTACCAGAAGGGGTTTAATACACCTATTTTTCGCTGAAAAGGATACTTTAAATGCATTGCACTGTGCGACTTGTAAGCGTTTATGTGCACTGTTATACTACTGTAATGAGTTATTAAATGTTAGTATGATTTGGCCATTTTATGTGGGAGGTACAAAAAGGGGCGTGGTGATAACGCACATTTCCACAGGGCTACTTTAAAGTCTGGTACGCAAAAACTCGAATCGCGAGCCGAATCTTCAAAAACTCGCTCGTTTTTAAACTCTAAATCCGAGTTTAACAAATTCAAACTCGTGAATAAAATTGTTATCAACTCATTTATTGCTTGGCTCTCTCGCGCGCCATCGCTAACAACTCTCAATTTATTGCCATCGATTGCGAGCGATCAAACCATTAATAGAGAGCGGGCTCTCTTTGTTTTCTAATTGACTGTGGTCAGTTGCATTTAACACCTTGACTATAAAAGTTTTTGATGTGAAAATGGTCCGGCAAAGTTTTCAAATTGAAAAATATGTTTTTATGATGACGTCCAAAAAATGTCGACATGTTTGGTTTGTGAGTAGACACTTAAGGGCAAAGTTACAAGCAATATAAAGCGTCATTAAGAGGTTATTCATTGTAAAAAAATAACAGGTAGTGATGAAGTACAGTCTATGTCGCTAATTCCAAGTTCCTCGAAGAGAAGAAGCAACAATATTTCAATCGCAATGAATAAAAATGAGTTCTTATTGTGTTGTGCCGTAACAGTGAAACATAGTCCGTTTAGAATATCCGACGACGAACGCTTTTTTTGGGAAGTAAATGTTTTTCTCAAAAACACACAGGGTGGACACTATAGCTTTGTCTTTGAATAATTCTTATTGGAAAAATTACCTAAATACGAGTATTATTTAATGTTAATGTCAACCATTGATTTTAATAAAAAAAATCCTGCGCAGGCCCTGAAAAGGGGCGCGGAAATACGACCATTTTTCACTGGACTGTAGGCACTATTAAATCATAACACTGGAAAAAATTCAAGTTTTTTTTTGCACAGGTATAAATGTTTACTTTTGGTGCTAAATGGTCCATTTGTGTGGGAGGTACCAAAGGTGGCGTGACAATTTCGCCATTTTCTTTTAATTGACTAATAAAATTATACTATGTGTGGAATTCCAGAAGATTTTATAAGTACAGGGTAGTTAATTATTATTCTTTCTTGGTTTTTTTTCAGCATTTTGTGAAGGAGGCTTGGGGAATTAATTATGAATCGAACAACGTACTCAAATAATAGAATTTTTGCGAAATTTCTCGTTCGTTTCAAATCTCCCACTTCTTTAAAAAGTTATAATACAGGGTGGCGCAGAATGAGCTATATGGTTTTAATGGTTTATAACTTTTTTAATTATTATTCTTTCTTTGTTTTTAATTATGAATTATGACGTCGGACAACGTACAAAAATAATTGAATTTTTCCGAAATTTTGCCAAAAGTTATGGAAAAAAGAGCACGTATATGTGAAACAGAAAATGGACATCAATACAGGATATCATCTTTCAAAGCTAATTGCAAAAAATTCCCCAATAATATACTGTATTTAAAAAAAGAAAACAATTATAAAATCTGTTAAATAAAAAAGTTATAAACAATATAGCTCATTCTGCGCCACCCTGTAGTATATATGTAACTAGCGAATCAATATTCCACTAAATGTTAACCCTTTGTGGGGGAGGTAATCGAAGGAGTGGACCAATATGGCCATCTTCAAAATTAGCCGAAGATAGAAAAAAAGTTATCGCATACCAAATTTGAAGTCAATCGGTTACTCCTTTCGAGAGTTATCGTGCGCACCAGCCAGCAGACAGACGGACGGACGGACATTTCTCATTCGACTCAAAATGACTGAAAACGAGTAACCGCCGAACACGCTTCGGGTCTTAGGTCACGCCTTCGAAGTGTTACACTGTTGGGCGACAGCAAATTATATACAGGGTGGCTGATATGTAATGTGCCTTCAAACGGCCGACAAAGCGAAGGCGAAGCGCCGTCTTGAGATGATCGATACTTTGGTATTTTTTAGTGCGAACCTTACTCTCTAAAATGCCCCAGGCGCAAAAGTCCAACGGATTGAGATCCGGAAATCTTGGTGGCCATTGTGCGGTAGAAATGCAGCGAGGAACCTCCTTTTTAAGCCATTCTTGGTTGACGCGTACTGAGTGCGATGGTGCTGAGTCCTGTTGGAATGTCCATGGTCTGCGGCCGAAATGTTTGTCTGCCCAGGGCTTCAATACTGTCTTTAGGACATTTTCCCGATAATAGTCGGCATTTATTTTGACCCCATGGTCGATGAATACGAGCGGGGAACGACCATCGGCCGTTACGGCGGTCCACACCATTACCATCGGCGGCGCTTGATTTCTGGTGGCCAATCGAAGGTGTAAATTTTCAGCTGACCTCTTTTTCAAGTAAACCCGATCATTTTGTTTGTTCACAAACTGCTCAATTTGGAATGGCTTCTCATCGGAGACAAACCAATTTCGGTAACTGGCCACTTTCGTGCAAGCGAAGCAAATCCTTGGCTCTTTCCAGTCCAAATTTTTTTTGTGCATCGGTGAGCTCTTGCACTTTTTGGAACTTCAATGGCTTTAGTCCAAGCTCATTTTTTAATATGTGTTGTATCCATTCTCGCGATATGTTCAGCTCACGAGAAATTTTTCTACCACTGCGGCGTGGATTTCGATCAAATCTGGCCGTCACTTTTCGGATCATTTCTGGTGTTGTTACCGTTTTTTTCCTCCACTTTTTGGACGCGATGCAACACTGCCAGTATCACGGTAACGAGCAATGGTACGAGAAACAAAAGATTTATTCACATTTA
Organism: Eudasyphora cyanicolor; assembly: GCA_963930755.1. Lineage (NCBI taxonomy): Eukaryota > Metazoa > Arthropoda > Insecta > Diptera > Muscidae > Eudasyphora > Eudasyphora cyanicolor. The sequence goes on along the minus strand of OZ005736.1, from coordinate 204,790,210 downwards.
AATGCTGGAGGGCTCTAACGATAGCCACTTGTGTTTTTCCACCCAAATATAAGCAATCACACTATCACGCTTGAATTCCATCACGAATAACTTTTTTCTGAATGCAATAGATCAAAATGCTTTTGTAAGCTTGTAAACAATAAAATGAACTGTCACTGAAATAAATCTGTCAGCTATCAGACTAGCGGTTTGGAAATGATAGCAACCTGAAGTTGGTTGCAATACATATCAGCCACCCTGTATACCCTCGTGTCACTAAAGTAAGGGTGTAATGATCCAAAACAGATTTCCCCGGTACATACTTGGGATCCTAGGTCACTCCTTAGATGTGTTTTAGTTTTGGCCTGTAGCAAATGATATATGGGAAAATATCAAAATTTTTTAATTTTGATGTACATTTTTTTTCTAGATTTTTTTGTCGAGCACCTAAACGGCTTTTACAACAAACGAAAATAAAAATATAAACATGCAAAAACGGTTGTTGTGAATTTAAATTTAAAAAAAATTGTATAAAATGCAATTTTCAGCGGAATTCGGAAAACTAAAATTACAATCATAAAAAATTATCATTTCTATCAGCCTATGACAAAATATTCGCTGTAGCTTCAATATTCGGATGAATATAGAGAATCCAAAAAATCCAAAAATCGACCAGGTAAAATTTTCATACGAACATTATTTTTGTGGAAATATAATTTTTGCAATGTGCATAATTTGCACAATCATCAAAATAAAATGGCGGCCCTCCGATTTCGGAGGCCCTCCGATTTCCGCCATATCTGTACCCCGCACTGGGTGTGCCTTGACGATCATTGCTGAGACAAAAGTGTCACGTTGTTCGCGTACAAGACTTCAATCTTCAATCTTCAAATAAGTATCCATGATTGTTAAGTGCACCACAGCAGTACGCCCGATGAACATAGAAATGAACATAGAAATATTAAAAATGCCAAGGACAAAATTTGCAATTTTTGCAAAAATTTAAAAAAGTGAATAAAATTTCAATGATTCATTATTTTTTTACGGCCCCCTGATTTTTGGATTCACCAGGTCAAAAGCCATCTGGGATAATTAATTCAGCTCAACCTATACATAACTGTCGATGTGCGCCGCGAAATACACTATCAAAAAAAAAATCACGCAAGTTTAACAAAGGTTTGGGAAGCTATAGCGGTGGTTCCATTAAGAGCACGTCAACGAAACCTATATAGATTTATAGGTATTTCAAACCGCTATAACCGCTTCTTTAGTGTTATTTAATTACACCGCGGGCCGCGCTGAGCGCGGTCAAAAAACAAAAAACACATGAAATCGCATTTCAAAAAGTTATGAGCTATAATTATTTGCGGAAAGATCTCACATGAACAGTGCTCACGAAAAATTCTTCCTCCATGTGTCACTCGTGTTTTTTGTAACTGACCAGTAACTTCAGAATAAATATTTTGGCCACAACTTATAAAAGAATGGATACAGATATGAACATTTCTAGGACTTTTTCACTATTTCACTATATGTGCTTATAACTTCTAAAGTTTTTCAGATAATAACAAACTTTTTTGGAAAAAAAATTTTATGTTTGTCACATTAAAGTGAGGGTATTAATATCCCAGCGGGAAAAATTGGAAGTCCTCCAACAATAAGGCCGTTTATTAGGCCTTATTTAAGATCCGAAACACATTCCGGTAAGCCTTCAGCAAATTCACACAACAGAAGGCCTTGCCGGCTGCTTCAAATATATCTCACACGCATTATACTCTCGCTTCCTTGAGAAGGTAGTGGAGGAGGTATAAATACCTTCCATGAGAAGGCACTGAAATATGCATTTTTCCTACCAACGTGAAATATCCGAACCACGTTCTTGCCTCGATACTTTTTGAAGGCAAGGGAGAATGTCAAGTGAGGTAATGCTACAAAAAAAGCTTTGGCTGCGAATCTAACTAAGCGCACTTGAACTATATTCATATGTAGGATCCAAATAAATGTTATAGATTTTGAAAAATATTGTATCTGTAGCGAAATATAGGGTGATCCATTACGAGGTTCCCTACTTTTTAAAGAAAACAACACAGAAAATTCAACTTGAATGGGGAATGTTTATTTTCATTTGAAAGAACATTCTTTGGCATTTAGTTTTTGAAGATTATGTCTATCAAATGTTGGCCGCCGCCGTCTCAGATGGTCCATGCGTTGAGTCCAATTTTCGACGATTCGTTCGAGCATTTCGACTAGTAACTGGCGAATACGCGTGTCGTAAACGTTGTTCAGGCGTAAGTCTTTCCATGATGAAATGCCAAACAATACTTAACAAAAATAACATGACAGCATGACACGACTCACACCTGTCAAAAAAAGGCTATTGAAAAAAGTATATCTACTTGGATCACCCTAGGTTAGGTTAGGTTGAAAGGGACGCCCGTCAGATTACCACTGACGAGTTCACTCGGGGCCGACAATTTGGTCCATTGTGTTTCCCGTGAGCAGAATAGAAGAATAGAAGAAATAGTTGGTGGTTGACAGACTAGGAAGAGGGAGAGAAGGTTTAGGAAGAGGGAGAGAAGATTTAGGAAGAGGGAGAGAAGATCTTGTGACTCGTGTTTTCGTTTGTCCTTGTGGCTTTACTAAACCAGAGAGATTTTCTGATGAATTTGAGAAGGGGTTTGAGCGGTGCATCTGCTAGGTTCTTGCAGTCCTGCAGTTTTGTACGATATCTTACCTCGATCGGGTTAGTGCGGCTCCGCGTTCGTCGATTTGGTTTTTAAGTTCCACGAAGGGAATTTGCACGTCCAGAGTCCCGGTTTCATTTCGCGCACCGGATCCTATCCTGGCACATTCGTCTGCTAATTCGTTGCCCTGTATGCTGATATGTCCTGGTACCCAGCAGAGCGTGATTTCGTGCGCCTGAATATGGGTTAAGGCTAGAAAGCAGTCCATCGTGCAGCGTGATTTGATAGTTCTAGAGCCCAAGGCCTTGAGAACTGCCATACTGTCGACGTAGATCTTGAATTTTTTCGGAGAAATATCCCGTTCCAAAATCTGTTTCGCGGCAATGTTAATGGCATAGATCTCTGCCTGGAAGACCGTGCATTCATCTGGGAGTCTGGTGGAGATTCTGAGATTAAGGGTATCAGAATATACTCCTGATCCCGTGCCCGTCTCCATTTTCGATCCGTCCGTGAAGATTGAGATCTCGTCGTCCTCTATGACGCTATTTGATGCCCAATCTTCACGGCTAGGAAACGTTACATTAAAATTTTTACCTCGAATTGTTCTTGGTGCCAAGTAATCCGTTGGCCTATTGATTTTGTCTGTTATGCCCATGCTTTCCAGGATTGAGCTATGTCCGTGTGTGGTATTGATTGCTATTCCTGATTCCCTTAGCCGAAGGGTCACTTTCGCTGCGGTACACTTTATGTATATATCGATTGGTTGAAGGTTCAGAATCGCCTCCAGTGCCATTTGTGGAGCAGATCTGAGGGCGCCAGTTATCCCGACGCAAATCAGTCTTTCCACTTTGGCTATACCGATTTAGTTTTAATGAAACTTTAATAACTCCGTCAATTGCAAACGGATTTTTAAGAGACTGGTTGCATTTTTGTCCTTGTAAAATATACTATAAATGTAGATTAACTAATCGTACGGTCATCTCACAATATAATAGGCAAAAACATTGCCTAAACTAGAAAATGACGGACAAAAATTAAAAAAATGTGTTTGTAGGACAAATACGCCTATATTACTACTGCTTCAAATAAACAAAATATACATCGTTCGAAAGGTCTAATTCTCTTCTTTCCAAATTAGATTAAAGATTGATTAGAGATTGGAAATCGGTTAATAATTAACAAAGTTGTAGGCTTTCAGGCGAAAAAAAGGCAAGAAAATCGGTTTTTTACCCGTAAATCCGGATTTTGGGGGAGGAATTCCAAAAAAGGATTCGTGTTTTATTAGTCAAGACCTACAGGAAAAATAGTATCCCGTCAGTTGCTTCTCAACTTGAGTTTATTTTGTCGCACTGTGTTATATACGAGATATTTTTTGCAAATTCATTAAAATTAAATAAAAGTAACAAACATTTCAATTTCACATAAGGTAAGACTGATAATAGTTTTTGGAGGTTATGTTGTTGGCACGTGTTTTTCTAAAATTATCATCGGGAATGCAAGACGTCACAACAACAACAAAATAAATGTCGTTATTATTATTTATATTTTATTTAATTTTTGCTAGTGTGTTATGTGATTTCATACATGAAATATATGAGTTTAGGAGCGGGACAGGTTACTAATAAAAGATTTGTTCCGCGTACACTGGACAAAATCGTCATTTATGATATGTTCGAATAGAAAAAATATGTTGGAACAAACATTTCAATATATATATTTCTGAAAAAATAAATTTTACAAAGCGCCCAATAGATGAGTTGGTAGCGTGTTCGCCTATGAGAATAATAAAAAAAAATTTTAAATGTATTTAAAAAAAAATTTGTTTTAAGTTTTAGTCATTTCAAGTTATGCATCAAAAAACTTCTAATTTAAATCTTCAATTTCTAAAAATCTAAACGAAACTTCGTACATATCTTTCTTTTTATAAAATTAGAAAATGTTTTGACTTCAGATGTTGGTCCATTAAAATTTTTATACCCGATAGCACACTGTGTATTGGATATTACAACTTTGTGCATTTGTTTGTAACGCCTAAAAAAAAAGATAGGCACATAGTTTATAATACCGATCACCTTTTCAGTTGACGTCTTAGGACGAGTTTTTCATATTTAAGGATGCTTTATTGAAGATGATGAAACTTACTCAGCTGTATGAAATATATCTTGAAGTGAAATCTGCGACAACGCCCCTTTAACTTTATGAAATGTTTAACTTTATGAATAGTTAAAGATAACTTACTCGACTTAATGTTTATTAAATTGTCTTAATATTAAGTTCTTACTTTAAAGATTATTTGTCATTGGCTCGAATTCATTGCCACTGTCTTTAAAGTTAGTAAACATTTTTTCTGTGTACGCACGCATTATAATTACTAAAATTAATTTCACTTTTTTGTGATGCCGAAAATTGTACGAGTAGTGTCAACACTATGAAGCCAATGTGAATACCGCTAACGAATTTCTACAATTATTTGTACAAAATTTTGATAAAATTTTTGGCGAATGTAGCGTTGTGTTCAATGTACACAGCTTATTACATTTAGCACAATGTGTCAAAACATACGGTGTGACAGCCAATTTCTCGGCATATTGCTTTGAACACTTTTTACAATTTTTGAAACGAAGAATTCGTAACGCCAATAAAATTTTGGAGCAAATAATTAATACATATAGCGATGCGCCTTTATTAAGAAAGATTCTAAGTTCATTAAATCTCGCAACAACGATATTGTGGCTTGAAAATTACTACACAAGCGGAACACGGCCGAATAATTTTTTCTGCTTTATACCGATAAAGGTTACAGGATTTTCTGACGAAACCCAGAGATTTATTAAAGGCACAAAAGTTTTAAATCTAAGACCATTTTATGAAATTCCGGTAGACTCTACGACCATTGGGATATACGTTGGAGATGTTGATATAGCCGAAGAAGAATGCTTCGAAATAAAAAACATTTATTGTAAGATGGCAGTGTTTCCTTATGGTAATTCTTTTTTATTTATGCCTATGCTTCATACATGCTCATAATACTATAAAAACAAAAATAATAAAATTATAAATCAAACTTTCCGCTTAGAAAAAACTTTCTATACTACAAATCTTGATCTAAATCGGGCTCTAAAACTCGCAGACAAATGGCGGACAAAGCTAATAAAATTGTTTTGGCTCACATAAAAGGTGAGTAAAGTTAATTAAATTTCACAGCACAACACATGATTTTGGGACTCAATTCTGAGAATTTGACGAGAAAGTAGCCATCAAAGCAAGTTTGATGGCTACTAGCAAGTTTGCTCAATTAGTAATTTAATGGCCATACGATTTTTTTTTGCACAAGGTGGATTTTTATCACTTTTTCTGTATTTTAACACGGTTATATCTCGTATACCGTAAGGAATATCTTTTTTGTGTCTGATATTGTAGACATTGAATAGGAGAAAAAAAATGCGGAACAAACATACCCGAAAAAGTGCATAGTGTCTTAAAAATCGCAAATGTAATGCCCATCAGTGCGCATGATCAATTTTATGTTAATTAACAAGTTTACATAACGTATACGCCTCACACTACCTATTAGAAACATAAAAATTAAAATGGTAAACAATTTTAATTTTTGAGATTTTGGATGCACTTTTTTCTGGTAGATTTGTTCCGCATTTTTTCTCCTATACCGTACGGTTTACCGAGGATAAAAATCCACCTTGTGCAAAAAAATTAGTATGTCCATTAAATTATTAATTGAGCCAACTTGACTAAATGAATGATGCAGGAGTTCTATTTTTGTTCTACTTTCACGTCGAATTATCAGAATTGAGTCCCAAATCCATGAGTTGAAAAATGGTGTACTGTGTTTGTTTTCCATTATAGAACTATGTATTTCATATGGCCTACAAAAATGTGGATAATTTATTATAGTCTAGTAAACCGTCTGAAGTACACTTTCAGAGTAATGTTTTATGTAAGTCTTGTATGCATACAAATTTTATTAGCCCTTTTCGGTCGATAGCCATATGAAAGTTTAAAGTGAATATTTTTCTATACTGATATAACCCTGTAATACGCATTAACAACTAAAGCTTTATATGTAGGCGCATACAAATAAAATGGTTTTTAATTTCATTTTCATTGGAGTTAAATGATGATATAAAGAGACAGCATCAAGATATGCAAACTCAATACGATGCTATCAAACAAATTGATACCAACATTCGAGCTCGCCCAAGTTAAGGTTTTCTTGCAACAACTTATAAAAGACAAGGCGGCAGAAAAAAGTATGATCGTTTGCATAATTTCTGTGAATGTGCTTTAAATAATTAACAGAATGATAATTTTTAGTCATTAGTTTATTAAACAGTAGAACAATAAAACATTTAAGAAAAGAATGACAATTATTAATAATCAGTATACTAATGTAAAAAAAAGAACAATAAAAAATGTATTAGAAAAATTCGAATCAAGTATACTATTAACAGTAAAAAAGAAGAAAATGGGTATACAAATATTAATCATAGTACACCGTCTTAACATAGTACTTTTGGGAAGTTGATGTCTGAACTCAAATTTTTTTTATCGGACAATGGAATGTATGCGTGGTAGTTTTGAGTTCAATAAATTACTTTTTCTTGTTTATTGCTTTCATTTTTCTTTGAATTGTCGAATTGAATGTGAAAAACGGACTAACAAAGTTATTGTATTTTTTTCTACATCAAAAAGTGAAATCCAGCTTGCTGTGATTTTAAAAAAAATTTCATCTCAGAGTATAGTTTAAGAAGTACTTTCTTATCTTTTGGCTCTTGCTATTGTTTAATGAGTTTTGTTTTTTAAATATCAAGTCATCGCTGATTTTTACGTTTTTGCAAATAATTTAGCAAAATTAATAATATTTATTGTTGTTATTGTTATATTATTGTTAATTATTTAAAGCACATTCACAGAAATTATGAAAATGGTTTTAAAAAATCAATAGCCAATAAATAGTCAAGCTCGAGGTCATAATTTAATTGTTATTAAAACATTTTATTTAATTTCCAATATTTCGCAATTGCTTTAAATTGCTTCATCAGGGAAAACTACAATAATATATAAAACAGAAAAAATATATAAAAGAATATACTTGTAAATATCACAGTTAACTTATTCTAGATTAAAAAAGTGTATAAGTACATTTAAAACGATCACTTACATAGAAAAAACAACAACACAATTTAAAAACTTATTCTACTGTAGTTTTACTACCATCGTCTAAGGTTGATATTGCACTGTTGGATGTTTTCTTATTGCACATATGATCGTTTGATGTTCTTTCCCTTCTCTATCAGCTGTCTATAGATTTTGGCATTTCCTTCTCTGTCTGTTTTGAAGTTTATTCTTTTCTTTCAAAACAGACACAGAAGGAAATGCCAAAATCTATAGACAGCTGATAGAGAAGGGAAAGAACATCAAACGATCATATGTGCAATAAGAAAACATCCAACAGTGCAATATCAACCTTAGACGATGGAAGTAAAACTACAGTAGAATAAGTTTTTAAATTGTGTTGTTGTTTTTTCTATGTAAGTGATCGTTTTAAATGTACTTATACACTTTTTTAATCTAGAATAAGTTAACTGTGATATTTACAAGTATATTCTTTTATATATTTTTTCTGTTTTATATATTATTGTAGTTTCCCTGATGAAGCAATTTAAAGCAATTGCGAAATATTGGAAATTAAATAAAATGTTTTAATAACAATTAAATTATGACCTCGAGCTTGACTATTTATTGGCTATTAATTCATATCAAAAGGTCGAATAAAAACAAATTCTAATGTTTTAAAAAATCGTTAAAAAATAGTTCCCATCAATTCACCACTTCCAAATTCATACAATCGAATGGTGTAATCATTTTGAAAATCGCAATAGAAAGTATAAAAGGGCAAAACCATTAAAAATTTGTATTTTTGTTGCAGTACTTACACCAGTTAGTTGTAGTAGTTGAAATTACCTTCAACACAAGGTATAGCATATTAAAATCGGTCACGTATTTCAGGAGATACAAGCTAAAGAATAAACACACCTTTTAGAAAAAAATAAATAATGCATACACAAAATTTCGAAGCAATCAAAAATAGTGATGTCAAAAGTCCCGTTTGGCATGGAATGACTCATATGTTAATATAGATAATCTATTTTTTAAAGCTGTGGAGTCAGAAGTCATTACATACGACAATTATAAATTTGCCATAAAAAAGCATTTAAATTGAAACAAATAAAATATACAAAGAAAAGTGTTTAAAATTAAATAATAACTAAAATAAATTTAAGGTAATTTGACTATAAAAAATTTCTATATGAGCCAAAACACATTTTTTTATATTACCTAATATTACAAAATGTTTTAAGAAAATAAATCTTTATTTAATGTACTGAATAAAATGAATAATTGTATTGTAGTTTAATATGAAAGATCTGTATAATCATGGGTTTTTATTTTTGGTAAAGGCAATGTTGGTTCGTTTCGGGCCTTCCCTTCTTTGGGAAGTGACAAGAGAAGTTTTCTCCTATGCTTCCTATTCAGCCGATTCTCATTATTCTCTGTCTTCCGCGATAACGCGCTGCAGAATGGATCATCTCTGAACATCAAAATATGAGGGTCGCATTCTTCATTCACTGATAGTTATATACATTATAGTATTAGGCCTAGGGAGAGAAGGCAGCGCAAAATGTTCTGATTACAGTTATGTGTTGTTTATTTATATTTACGTTTTGATACAAACAAACAAGTATGGCTTGTAGGCTAAAGGGTAAACATCAGACTAGGAACAATGAGGTCGTCGGTTCGAAACCCAGTAAAGGTAAGTAACAAAAAATTGTGGCTTTAAATAAAATTCTTAAAAACAAATTTACAAAATAATAATAACTTAAGAAATGATCTTGGGTGAGCCTAAATTTAAAAAATGTAAATGATGTATGTTGAAAAAATTCACACGTATGTTTTTTTTGATGATTTAATGACATTTTGGAGGCGTTATTAAATAAATTTTTTGGAAGATCTTCTTAAGTGTCTTTTTTACTAGCTCCTCTTAAAGGCCTTCTGCGGAACGCCTTATTTTTGAGTTTTGGAAAAATAAATTCTGGAATGCATTTGCTTAAAGGACTCCGGTGAGGCCTTCTTTCATATGGCTTCTAGAATACATTTAAATAGAAGCGAGAGGCAAGACATTGCTGTCCAATCTTACTCCGCGTTAATTTTAAATGAGTGTCGAATGCAGCGCACATGCCTACCGGCTCCCTGAGAGGCCTTCTATATGGCATTGCGTGCGCCTTCTTTTTCCCGCTGGGATGTAGTGCAATTCATGCCTTTGTAAGTGTGGAAAATGTAGTCCTCAAACACCCTAACGATCGGCAGTGGTTGCGCTTGCTGTCGTGTGTGTATGTATGTGCATTTTTTTGACGGTTTTAAATGTTGTCTCTGATGGAGAGTGTAAATTATGACACTTGGTGTTGTCGTTGGGGTTACGAAACTCTATTTCGGTCGGTGGGGGCGATAGGAAGAGGATTTTACAATGTTTTGATGACAATTTGGTTTTGGAGGGAAACAATTTGTTCTCTTTGTTGGTGGGGACAAAATAATATAAGATTTGTATTGTGTTGGTAAAACATAATTCGATTGATAGTAGTAGGAAACAAAATAAAAAGAGACTCACTCACTCACTTAAACTTCGGCAATAGCGGCAAAACATTTACGCCGTATAAAAACATGAACAAAATAAAAACACATTTACGACACTCTTCATATTTGTTTGGGTTGACGGCAACAACACTGACTGATTGTTGGTGTCTGAGAGTATCAAAGAATTTCCGCTTTTTGTGGCACCATTCTCACATTCAATTTAATTTGCATTTAAAATGTTTCTTTATATATGATTACTCAATTATTATTACTCTTTTCAATTATTATTTTTATTGCAAATTTCTTGGCATATTGTATCACTTGTTTTATTTTACACACACACATTAATATCAATCAATCAAATACTACTCTCACTTTCTAGGACATACATATATTTAGTATCAGATTGATTCTATTTTATTTGGCTCCTTAAGTTTTAGGCAAAAACAAAATTGTTTTGTTTTGTACACGCACTGATGACTTATGTTATTAGTTGGTGGGCTTTGTAGAACCACATGTTATTAGCAGCTCTGTAGAACGCGTCATTTTACAAACATTTCAAAACATAAATTAAAATAAAGCCCGTAACATCGCAACGCAACAGCCACAACGAACGAACTGAACGTACCATTAGCCGTGGCAAACAGCACGAGAATAAATGCAAGAAAATGAAACAAATGCTGTTTGGCAAAATCATGTTACGACCAGAAAGCTTTGGTATCAGCGGCGGCAGCAGCAGCAGCATAATGACGACAACGACGTCGTATATGATAATGACGTTGTTGTATTGCATGTGTGCGTTACAACAATTCCAAAGTGAAACATCGAGAGAAGAAATGGAATGACATGGTGAGAGAGTATGGAATGCTCCCTCACTTTTCCCCCAAAAAACTAAAGCAGAAATAAAACGCCAATAACAACAACATGTTGGCGTTGTCACATTGTTGTGGACGATGCACAGTGGTTTAGAATACATTGGCCAATATTCTGTAACTTTTGTTATACCCTACACCACACTGTGGTACAGGGTATTATAAGTTTGTTTCACGGCAGATGTTTGTAACACCTGAAAATAACACAGCTAGACCCACCTTAAAGTATACCGATCGACTGAGAATCACTAGCTGAGTCGATTTAACGATGTCCGTCCGTCCGTCCGTCTGTCCATGTAAAGTTGTTCGTCGACTACAGGTCGCAATTTCACTCCGAGCGTTCTGAAATTTTGCATTTTAGAGTATTTCGCGGCTGTTAAGATCGCTATTGAATTTGGTTGAAATCGGTTCAGATTTAGATATAGCTCCCATATATATCTTTCGTCCGATTTGGCCCTTTAGTCCTATAGAAGCTGTATTTTACATCCAATCGTTTTGAAATTTAGAATGGCAGAGTTTCTTGACCGATGAACCAACATTGCCGAATTTGAAGAAAATCGGTTCAGATTTAGATATAGCTCCCATATATATCTTTCGTCCGATTTGGCCCTTTAGTCCTATAGAAGCTGTATTTTACATCCAATCGTTTTGAAATTTAGAATGGCAGAGTTTCTTGACCGATGAACCAACATTACCGAATTTGAAGAAAATCGGTTCAGATTTAGATATAGCTCCCATATATATCTTTCTTCCGATTTGGCCCTTTAGTCCTATAGAAGCTGTATTTTACATCCAATCGTTTTGAAATTTAGAATGGCAGAGTTTCTTGACCCATGAACCAACATTGCCGAATTTGAAGAAAATCGGTTAAGATTTAGCTATAGCTCCCATATATATGTTTCGTCCGATTTGGGCCTTTAGTCCTATAGAAGCTGTATTTTACATCCGATGGTTTTGAAATTTAGAATGGCAGAGTTTCTGGACCGATGAACCAACATTTCCGAATTTGAAGAAAATCGGTTCAGATTTAGATATAGCTCCCATATATATCTTTCGTCCGATTTGGCCCTTTAGTCCTATAGAAGCTGTATTTTACATCCAATCGTTTTGAAATTTAGAATGGCAGAGTTTCTTGACCCATGAACCAACATTGCCGAATTTGAAGAAAATCGGTTAAGATTTAGCTATAGCTCCCATATATATCTTTCGTCCGATTTTGCTCTTTAGTCCTGAAGAATTTGTATTTTACATCCAATCATTTTGAAATTTAGAATGGTAGAGTTTCTTGATCCATGAACCAACGCTACCGAATTTGAAGAAAATCGGTTAAAATTTATCTATAGCTCCCATATATATGTTTCGTCCGATTTGGCCCTTTAGTCCTATAAAAGCTGTATTTTACATCCTATCATTTTGAAATTTAGAATGGTAGAGTTTCTTGATCCATGAACCAACGCTACCGAATTTGAAGAAAATCGGTTAAAATTTATCTATAGCTCCCATATATATGTTTCGTCCGATTTGGCCCTTTAGTCCTATAAAAGCTGTATTTTACATCCTATCGTTTTGAAATTTAGAATGGTAGAGTTCCTTGATCCCTGAACCAACACTACCGAATTTGAAGAAAATCGGTTAAGATTTAGCTATAGCTCCCATATATATGTTTCGTCCGATTTGGCCCTTTAGTCCTATAGAAGCTGTATTTTACATCCGATGGTTTTGAAATTTAGAATGGTAGCGTTTCTTGATCCATGAACCAACATTGCCGAATTTGAAGAAAATCGGTTAAGATTTAGCTGTAGCTCCCATATATATGTTTCGTCCGATTTGGCCCTTTAGTCATATGGAAGCTATATTTTACATCCGATCGTTTTGAAATTTAGAATGGTAGAGTTTCTTGATTCATGAACCAACATTGCCGAATTTGAAGAAAATCGGTTAAGATTTAGCTATAGCTCTCATATATATGTTTCGTCCGATTTTGCTCTTTAGTCCTGAAGAAGTTGTATTTTATTGGGTGTCCCAAGAAGAACGCAATTTTTAAATCTCGCAACATTCGAAGTGTCATTGTTTGACATTTGAATAATTGTTATTGTTTGTTAGTAGAAGGTACGAGGTTAGTAAAAATGGAGAAGGACAGCGAAGGGAGTTCGTTAATTGGGTATTGGAGAGACAACATGAAAATGCTGATTTTGCCGATAAAATCATCTTCAGTGACGAGGCCCATTTTCATCTTGATGGCTTCGTCAATAGGCAGAATTGTCGCATTTGGGGTGCGGAAAATCCTCGAGTGATTCACGAGAAGCAAATGCATCCTCAACGTGTCACTGTGTGGTGTGGTTTTTGGGCTGGAGGAATCATTGGACCTTTGAGGCAGGTGAAGCGCAAACAGTCAATGGTGTTCGGTATCGTGAAATGATAACCAGCTTTTTCTTGCCTAGAATTGAAGAAATGAATGTGGAGGGCATGTGGTTCCAACAAGACGGCGCCACATGTCATACAGCCAGAGAAACAATTCAATTGCTGCATCAGTAATTAAAAAATTGCGCTCTTCTTGGGACACCCTTTACATCCAATCATTTTGAAATTTAGAATGGTAGAGTTTCTTGATCCCTGAACCAACACTACCGAATATGAAGAAAATCGGTTAAGATTTAGCTATAGCTCCCATATATATGTTTCGTCCGATTTGGCCCTTTAGTTCTATAGAAGCTATATTTTACATCCAATCGTTTTAAAATTTAGAATGGTAGAGTTTCTTGATTCATGAACCAACATTGCCGAATTTGAAGAAAATCGGTAAAGATTTAGCTATAGCTCTCATATATATGTTTCATCCGATTTGGCTCTTAGATCCAATCGTTTTTATACCCTACACCACACTGTGGTACAGGGTATTATTTAAGTATAAAATGTCCCAAAAGTAAATTTATGTAAACAATTTATACATGAATTACAAAATTTATATATCAGAGTTATTCAATATTACGAGAGTGGTGTAGGGTATTATATAGTCGGCATTCATGCATTCTCATGCATTCAAAAATAAGCGAGTCATAACAATTTTTGTACATTGCGTTTTGATCCATATCAACTTTTTCAAACCCCCCACACAACACGATTTGGAATTCAAAATTTTTACTACTGATTTTAACGGTTAAAATTGTTTTCCTGTTCCAAAAAGTAAATCAAAGACTAAAAATGTAACCGCTGTTTACTTAAAAGTTGTATGTCTAAAATATAGTAAATTGTAGCATATGATGGCAGATATAATTTATTAAAAGTCAAAGCCTATACTATCCGGAAAATTTTACTGTTTTTAGAGCTTTTTCTCTAAAATTACCTCCTTTTGAATTAAAAAGTTGTACACCTAAGAAACTGCAAATGTGTGCTTTATTTGCTATACTCTCTGGAAAATTTTACTATTTTTAAAGTTTTATCTCCAAAATTGCATCCTTTTAAATTAAAAAGTTGTACACCTAAGAAATCGCAAATGTGTTACACATTTGTGACTTTAACATTCAGAAAACTGTACACTTCAGAAAATTGCTGTAACAGATTTGTAGTAGATGATGACAAATATCGTTTACGGCAAAATAGGATAATTTATCTTACAGAAAAATGTATATGTGAATTCCATTCCTGTGAATATGTTTTATAAAAATTATATAATAATAATAAAATTATTAAATAATATATATATATATTTTTCAGACAAAAATAATCAGAAAATTTTTTACAGTTTTTTAATGGACAAGACATTTTAGTGAAAATAGCACGAAACTATTAAATCATTGAATAAAATTGTAATATTTAAATTTATTATTCGTGCCAATTATTGTTAAGAATTTTCCGGTTTGTAGTAAACATACAATTAGAGCAGCGTTAAAGATAGTAGGAATAGGTAGTACAATATTGTAGATTTCATTGTGTATGTCCAAGCGCATTGTACATTTACACATTGTAAACCTGCACAATACTAACGTTTAGTTCAACTTAACTAAGTGCGGTGAACACGTGACATTCAATTTTAAATCGCGGAGAAGTGATTGTGTCAATTCGTAAAAGTGCTACAACAGGATGGATATTCGACAATATTTTAATAAAAGGCAAAGAATTGAGGAGGATGACGTAAGAATTATGATATATTTAAATAATAAGCAGAATGTAAAAAACATATAATCATTTTTATAATATGTGTATGTGTGAATAACGAAATACTTAAACGTCCGCAATGATTACACTGTGCTAGTCGGAAAATGTAACAGAAAGGAGACCCTATGGATAGACCTATGTCGGCCATGCTGAATCCAGTGCCATTAGCCGTTTCTCTATGTTAGCTCTTGTTTTCGCGATATTCGACCACAAAGTTTGTTGGGAAATCAGAGAGGTGACGTATCTCTTTGGTTATTTTGAAGTGGAAGACTTCGGAATATACGCATCAGCCCAAAGATCGAAACAAAGGTATTATTTGGACAATTATTTATCTCAAAACAGTCGTCCACGCTTCTCACCCCCTTACCCCTGAAAAGTGCAATGGAGTCTTATTATATGTTAAAAATCATACATATCGTCGACATTTTTAGTAGGCATCGTTGAGAAAAATATTCCTCGCGAAAAAATACTATGTCCTTTCTCAACTTTTTTATGAGAATTAAGCAGATTTCGAGCTATTACATAATTTGTGTAATTTTCTGCTCATGGTTTAGAAAATATTTGAAATAAATGTTTTTGACTTAAATTTTTCTAAATCATTTTTTGGTTTGTGTTAATGGAAATTTCAAAGGTAAACAACAAAATCTGCTAAATTGTGAAACCTGTTATTTTCTCATAAATGTGTTGAAAGGAGACTCGTAGTAATTTTTCGCGAGGAACATTTTTCTAAAAATGACGACGATTTGTATGACGTTTGACATATGGTAAGATTTGATTGCACTTTTTCGGGGGTAAAGGGATGAGAAGCGTGGTTGACTATTTTGAGAGAAATAATTCTCGAAGGGTTCCCTGTATTTCGTTCTTTGGACTGAAGCGCGTTTTCGGAAGTCTTCCACTTCAAAATCACCTCCGAAATAACTGACTTCTCTGATTTGTTTGCAAGCTTTGTGGTCGAATATCGCGAAAACAAGAGCTAACCTAGAAAAACGGCTCTCCATTGGATTCAGCAAGGTCGAAATAGGTGTATACATAGGGTGTCCTTTCTGTTACATTTTTAAAGTGTCCATTTCGAGCACAGTGTTATTACTATATCTACAATGAATTTTTCTGAATATTCTTCATGATTTAGGATCCACAGAGATGTAATTTGCCCGTCGAAACGAATGATGGCCATATGGAAAAGCCAACTACATCAAACTCTACAGCTTCCAGTAACCCAAACGAAGTATCACCATATGATATAGGTTTATTCGTGAACAAGTCAGCTTCAGAGAGTATCGAAGCTGATAATTATAGTTTTCCAGTGACTGTGCAAAGAAGTTTAAAATTCCAACTTTCTTGGTTACATAAATATAAATGGTTGGCGTACTCTGCGAATCAAGTCGGTGCTTTCTGTAAAACATGTGTATTATTTGCTCCTAAGGATACAGAAGTGCATAACCAAAAACTAGGAAACTTGGTATCAAGAGCATTTAATAATTGAAAAAAAGCACTGGAAGTATTTCGCCACCACTTATCACTCGAATACCATAGAAACAGGGTATTTAAAGCTGAAATGTAGAAAAGCAAGCCACAGCGTCCATCGATAAACAATTACAAATTCAGGAAAAACAGGTTTTCGAACGAAAATAGAAAGCATTTGGAAGCAATAGTTCAAACAGTAGTCCTTTGTGGTCGACAAGAATTAGCACTAAGAGGAAGTTGTGATACAGGCAGAATCGATTCAACTATTCAAAATGATGGCAATTTTAGAGCCTTGCTAAGGTATCGGGCGATAACGGTTTCAAATTTGAATAGTCACTTGGCAAATTCACCACGAAACGCAATGTATATAAGCAATCGTGTTCAAAATTAAATTATAAGTACCCAGTAAACAATTATTTCCGGCGTGTCGGACGTCGGCAAATTCTCGTAAGTTTCATTAGACATTCAGCCGAATTGTCTAAATTTCCTTTAGACATTTAAACGCTTTTCTGTACAATATCGGTCAGACAATTCTGCACATTCTCTAAAATTCCATACGAGATTTACACGACATTTCTGCACATTCTCGGAAGGGATTTCTTGTTTATTTTTCTTAATCGAGAAATATGCGACGTTTCTGCACATTCTCGAAAGGGATTTTATGCTTTTTTCTTGACCGAGAATTATTCGACGTTTCTGCACATTATCTAAAGTGTTTATTGTTTTTTTTTCTTGATCGAGAATTATACGACGTTTTTGCACATTCTCGAATGGTTTTTTTCTTTTCGAAACGGAATTTTTGTCTTGTTTTATTTCAGTAACCATGTGCCAATAATTCAATTCCCACAACATAGCTAACTGTTAATTTTCATGGAATAGCAAGAACTGTTTCTTGTTGTTGTTGTTTTGCATACATACATTCTTTTGTTTGTTTTCTTACATCACCTCTCATTTTCATATGTGCCACAAAACAATTAACATGTCGCGGATAAATTTATTTATATTTATTTATTTATTATTATTTATTGTTATTATTATTATTTATTTTTATTATTATTTTTTTTATTTATTCAGAAAAGTTGAACCATTAGTCAGAAACCGGTCGGACAAATTAGACCAAATTCGGATGTTTAGTTAGACTTCATTCCGAAATTGGTCCGACAAATCTGACAAATAGTCGGAAAAATGTCGGAGAAGTCGGACTAAATTCGGATGTTTTGTTCGACTTCCTTCCGAAATAGGTCCGAAAAATCGGACAGATAGTCAGAAAAATGTCGGAGAAGTCGGACCAAATTCGGATGATCGGTTAGACATCTTTCCGAAATTGGTCCGACAAATCGGACAAATTTCCAGAAACCGGTCGGAAATTCGGACCATTTTCGACTATTTTATTAGACTTAAGGCCGACTTAATTGAAACTAGTCGAAAAATCCTTCCGAATTTCTCTCCGATTTTTCTTTAGATTTCTGACAGAGATGTGTCCGACAACTCTGCACAATCAACCGAATTTCCCAAGACAAAAGTTACCGAAGTCGTGTCAACCGCTCACATGGTTTTCTGAACAATTTCGAAACAAAGTCGGCATCAGAATCGGCTACTTGTGCAGAGTTTCTGACCGACTTCGGACCGAATTCGGAAGAAATTGTTTGCTGGGTATTTGTCACACTCTTATACACCGACAACTTATTAAGATAATCAATAATCCAAAGCTTTCACCGTCATGGCTGATATTTCAGGGGTTGAGCAAGTTTCAATGTCTATCCGGTACCTTAACGATAACGATGGGCGGTATAAAATTTGCGAAGATTTTTTGAGTTTCGTCCCAACAAAACAGTTCGATGGAAAAGGTTTGGCTAATGTTATTCTACATTTCCTCGAAACTTCTGGTATTGATTGTAAGTTCTTATTTAGGCAATGCTATGACGGCGCAAGAGCAAGGAACGGAGAATTTCATGGGGCGCAAGCATATATCCAAGAAAAGTACAGCTTAGCACTGTATTCACATTGTGCAGCTCACAGCTTCAACTTGGTTGTAAGTTACGCATGCAATTGTCTCGGCATTATCCAAACCATATACCAGTTTTTCCAATATCCTAAAAGGCAAATAGCTCTTCAAGAAGCAATTTCTAACAACAGCAATCTCCGTGATGACAAAAAACAAAAATTAAAGCGGTATTGCGTAACTCGAAGGGTAGAACAACATGTTGAAATATATCTTCACTTACAAGTAGCCGTTGTCGAAGCTTTGGAACGCATCTGCACCACCTGGTCTGATCAGAAAACTACAACATCTGCATTTTAGTTGTTGATGGCTATTAAAACGTTAGATTTTCTAGATTCGGTCCACGTAGTTCATTCAGTTCACTGCTTGGCATTATCATTAAGTCGCGTTCTTCAAAGTGGAAATCAAGATTTAGCTGAATCCCTCCATCTGCGCGAAAATTGTACTCACCATTTTGGAGCGATTTTTTCGTCTATTAAAATATTTTGTGAAGAACAGGACATTCAAATCAAGAAAACAAGGATTGCGGCGCGGCAAAGTCATCGTTGCAATGTTGATGCAACAAATATTGAAGAATATTACAAGATATTCCATATCCAGATTTATTCATCACTCATCTCGAAGATCGCTTTTTGAAACACCAAATTTCCAATGTCTTTTTGCAACTAAAATGGCAATACTAAATGAAGAAAATTGTAAACAATTATTAGAAAAATATTCATCAATTTTGCCTGATAGTTCCTTTGAAGTGTGGATTAGTGAAGTGAAGCTTTGGAGAAGAAGAATTGAAGCGGAGAATGTCAGAAATTCACTGGAAGCTCTTGATATATGTAATATAGATGAATTTCCAAACGTTCACAAAATATTGACAGTGATGGCGGTGTTACCTGTGACAACAGCGATAAACGAACGCTCTTTTTCAACATTGCGTCGGCTGAAAAATTACTTGCGGTCAACCACGACTGAAAATTGTTTAAATGGATTGGCTTCGTTGAATATTCATCAAGACATTCCAGTAGATGTTAACGCAATATTATATGAATTTTTTATTTCGCCTCGTCGTGTCAATTTATTAAAACATTAATACAATTAATATATGATTTAAATTAAAACAATTCTTAATAAAAGTATTACCTAAATATTTTTAATGTTAATCACTATAAATATATGTACGAGTATATGCATTAAAAATTCCAACCCTTCATTTTTATTAAAAAAAAATCCTATGCACGGCCCTGCCTAAGTATGTTCGGCGGAAATCCGTTTTCGGTTATTTAAGTCATTTCAGCAATGTCCGTCCGTCCGTCTGTCTGTCTGCTGGCTGGTGCACACGATAACTCTCGAAAGGAGTAACCGATTGACCTCAAATTTGGTATGCGGTAATATTTTCCAATATCTCCGGCTTTGTTCTAAGGTGGGCCATATTGGCCCACAACTTCTACTACCTCAACCACAAAGGGTTAACTTTTAGTGAAATATTGATTCTTTAATACCTTCTATACTACTTACTCGAATCTTCGGAAATTTCACATATAGCATAAGTTTGTTAGTCGCTAACACCTCAATAAAAATGGGCGAAGTTGCCACGCCCTTTTAGGTACCTCCCACACAAATGGACCATTTTGCACCAAAAGTTAAAAGCTTTTAACTTTAATACCAGTGCATACAAATACGTGAAATTTCGTACAGTGTAATGCTTTAATAGTACCTAGAGTTCTAGTGTAATGCTTTTATAGTACCTAGAGTCTAGACAAAAGTGGCCGTTATTGGCAGTACCTACCACACAAAGGGTTAACATTTAGTGAAATATTGGGTATTTAATAACATCGATACTACTTATTCGAATCTTCTGAAATTCCACACATAGTGTTAAATTATTTCACTCTATTGCATCGAGAAAAATGGGCACAGCTGCCACGACCTTCTTAGTACCCCCCACACAAATGGACCATTTTGCATCAACATTTAACTGATCACTTCTTTAATATCAGTTCGCACAAATACATGAAATTGTGTACAGTGCAATGCTTTTATAAAAGAGAGAAGAAAATGAGTTATTTCATTGTTGCCGGTGGAATATTATTCGGAACCACTGTACAACATGATTATTCTAAGTGGTGTTGTTCTTGTGCCCTATGGGGTTAGTATTAATAATTTTAATCGTTTATAGTTATGCGAATATGTAAATCCCCTTTCTGTGTGTGCCAACAACACGACTAATCTCATGTAAAGACCTTTGTCAATGCATTTCCACTGGCTGTAATTGGAGCGACTTTGCTCTCTCTCTCTCTGTGTCTCCCATAGTCTCTTTTGATTAAAGGCGCAAACCGGCTTTTTTAATGTATTTTATAAAAGTGTATGTATGTATGTGTACATGTGGAGTCGTATTTGATGTTGTTTATTCCAGAGAGCAGTGGACTCTCATTGCCCAAACTGGTTTTGTTTCTTTTTAAGCTCCCCTGACTCTGTCCCCCACACCCTCACACTTCTTACCCTGCAGCTAAAATCATTTCTAGTTGCGTATTGAACCAGTCATAAACTAGTTGCAATGTGACCTATGCAATCCCATTCGCATCTCTTCCAGCTAAAAAGATTATATGGTGATTGCAGATCGACACGTTCGTCTCTCTGCAGTCAGCAGGAGAGAAATAATGTCTGAACTGCTTTACGAGCAATTACTTGCTAGGTGGTGGCAGAGTAAATATGTCTCTCTCCCACCACCATTCTCTTGCACTCTCTTATTCCCAAATATAGTAATAACTGAACTAGATATTAACTAGTGCTGAATTGTAAATAAACGAACTAGTTGGGTGCCTATGACAAGCCAATGTTAAAATCGATAGTTCGTTATATGAAAAAAGGCCAGATATGTTTGAAGTAAAAAGCAACTAGTATATTTCTATATACAAACTAATCATTTTGGCTGCAGGGTATTTATTGCCGTCATGCTTTTAATATATGTTCCTTTACAAGTTACAAGTCCTTTGTAGTGTTTCATTTCCACTGTGTTCCTAATTCTTTCTACTCTCTCTCGCTCATCGACTGGTTGACAGCTGTTTTGTATTTTGGAGGAGTGAGACTCTCTGTTTTGATTGCATATAATTTGCCGGTTTTTCTTTCTATTCATATTCGTTACACAGTTCTTTATGTTGATGTTATGTTTGCTAGTTCTCTTCACTTATTTGATACGGCTGTGTTTTGGTGGGGGTTTTATTGGGCATGTAATTATTGCAAAGTTTTTGAATGAAAAAGGGTAACAAAAAAATTTTGGTTGTAGGGAATTTACTGGTAAAAAAAACCGTTTAGACATTTGATTTTTTCAATATAGCCAATTACTCTATTCTTATTACCTCATTTCAGTGGAGAAGGATGTACTTATATATCATTTGCCCTACCTAAGCAGTGTTGCCATTTTTAAGCTAAACGCACTGTTTATTGTGCTGTTTGGGTCGTCTAATGTGCGCATTCTTATTATGTACGCGATATTCAAAAACGCGTTTTTCACAGTGCTTCTCACTTTCTTCGCCGCACAGTAGTGCAGAATCGGTTTTTACTGGCCAAAAATCTGTTACTTTTGAACCGATAGAGATATTTTAGTAAATTTTTTTATTGACAGATAACTCTGCAAGCTTTTCTACAGTTTAAATTTTATAAAAATCGTTTCAGTAGTTATTGAGGAATTCAAGGTCAAAGTTGAACTTTAGATCTTTATACCCTACACCACACTGTGGTACAGGGTATTATAACTTTGTGCATTTGTTTGTAACACCCAAATGGAGAAGAAATAGACCCATCGTTTATTATACCGATCGACTTAGAATCACTTTCTGAGTTGATTTAGCTATGTCCGTCTGTCTGTCTGTCTGTCCGTCTGTCTGTCTGTCTGTCTGTCTGTCCGTCTGTGCATGTATTCTTGTAATCAAAGTACAGGTCGCAATTATGGTCCGATCTCGACGAAACTTTACACACATCTTTTTTTTGGCCCAAGGACGATCCCTATTGATTTTGGTTAAAATCGGTTCAGATTTAGATATAGCCCCCATATATATGTTAGCCCCGATTTGACATGTAAGCGCTGTAAAAACTTTATTTTATATCAGATCAGTATGAAATTCGGCAGAAAGAGGTTTCTTATTATATGGATGAACACTATTCAATTTTGAAGAAATCGGTTCAGATTTAGATATAGCCCCCATATATATGTTACCCCCGATTTGACCTGTAAGCGCTGTAAAAACTGTATTTTATATACGATCAGTGCGAAATTCGGCAGAAAGAGGTTTCTTATTACATGAAGGAATACTGCCAAATTTGGAGAAAATCGGTTCAGATTTAGATATAGCTCCCATATATATGTTACCCCCGATTTGACATGTAAGCGCTGTATAGGCTGTATTTTATATCCGATCAGTACGAAATTCGACAGAAGGAGGTCTTTTTACATCAATAAGTATGCAGGGAAGATCGGTTCAGATTTACATTAAAACTCCATATATATGTTCCTACTGATTTGGTATCAAACCGCTATAGAAGTTGTATTTTACTTCCGATCATTAAAATTTTCCAGAAAGATGTTTCTCACTTTAGGAACGAATATTGCTTAATTTAGCGATTATTGTTTCAGAATTAGAATACGTTTCTACCCAATTATTCCAAATTATTATGGCAATGACCCTTATCGCATTGTTAGGGAGGTGTAGGGTATTATATAGTCGGCCCCGCCCGACTTTCTGCCTTTCCTTACTGGTTTTTAATTATTAAAAGAAGGTCATATGTGGATAAATAAACCATTTTAATAATAAATTTTGAAAAATTAAAAAAAAATCCACCAAAAATCGTCGAAATTTTTTTAAATATTGATAACTACAGGATGGGCCTAAAGAAACCAAGGGGTGTACAAGTTTAATAACTTTTTCGTTTATTAATTTTTTTTTATTTTTTCTTTCAGATTATATAGACAACACTTGGAGAATTTATAATGGAGAGGTTCACAATTGAACAGAGAACCAGAACAATAGAATTTTATTATTTAAACCAGAGATCAATTATTTTAACGCAAAGAGCATATCGTCGACATTTTAACGTCAGAATTTCGCCCTCTGAAGCAATGATCCGTTGCTTAGTTGATCGTCATCACCAACATGGCAGCGTAAATGATTTGCCTCGAACCGGTAGACCACGTGTAAGTGGAGTAAGTGTAAGTAAGCTAGAAATGTGTCATACGTCACTACGGCGCATTTTAAAAAAAGATTTACAGTTATACCTATATAAGGTCCAATTGGTGCAAGAATTAAAACCCCCAGATCATCGGCAACGTCTAAATTTTGCAGTTAAATTTCAAGAGTTGGCCAGAAATGAAACCAACTTTATTAAAAATTTGATTATGAGTGATGAAGCTCATTTTCATTCGAATGGCTTTGTTAATAAGCAGAACTGTAGGTTCTGGGGTTCTCAAAATCCAAGCGCCATTCTTCAACGCCAATTGCACCCCATCAGGTGTACAGTATGGTGTGGGATCACATCTGAAAATGTCATTGGGCCTTACTTCTTCGAGAATGAAGATGGAAGTGCTGTAACCGTAAATGGAGAGCGGTATCGGTTTATGATAGAAAATTTTTTACGTCCTGCTCTTGAAAACAGACCTGGTATGTGGTTTCAGCAGGACGGAGCCACTGCCCATACTGCCCGAGACACAATGGCACTTTTAAGTCAAATTTTTGGACAGCGAATAATTTCCAGAAATACGGAAATTATTTGGCCAGCGCGATCGCCAGATTTGACAGCACCCGACCATTTTCTTTGGGGTTATTTGAAGGAGCAAGTGTATGTGAACAAGCCAGAGACAATCCTTGAACTCAAGGCAAATATTGTTGCAGAAATTCGAACGCTACAGCCACAAGTTTTGAAAGCTGTTATGGAAAATGCTCTAAAAAGAGCCCATCAGTGCGAAGCTGAAAACGGTGGTCAAGAGACATTATTTTTCATACTTAGTGTAAAAAATTTGCCTTTTGTATATTATATAATCTGGAAGAAAAAATAAAAAAAAAATGTATAAACGAAAAAGTTATTAAACTTTTACACCCCTTGGTTTCTTTAGGCCCACCCTGTATATGATATGTAAATTTATTGATAACTATATGATAAAGGGTTCTTCAACAGTGACGTTACAAAAGTAGACCGACAGGGACAGCAAACGACGCCATATTTTTTGCCGCTCTTTTGACATTTCTCTTCAGTAAGGTTTGCCATTTCATGATGGAAAGATATACGAGCCAACAACGAGTCGAAATTATTAAAATTTACTACCGGAATTCGGAGTCAGTGGCCTCAACGTTAAGAGCGCGAATCGAAATCGAAAAATCAAAAAAAGAATTTCATTGATATCCAAAACCGTTTTTGTTTTATTTAAAAAAACTTTTGTAGCGCTCTCATAAAAAAACCCGTTACAACACACACATCTTTGCTTGTGTACATCCATACAAAGTCATATGAACAGGTAACATGAAAAGATAAAAATTATTTTTCATTCAAATTAAAAAGTTTTCTACAGTCAGGTACAAAAGTATATATGTGCTTAAAGAGGACACATACCTTTTTACTGGTAGCAAAATCTCTTAGAGCACTTTTGATCTACAGAAGTTATATTCCTCTAAAATTCAAATTTGACTAAATTATAGCACCTGTGGAAACATATAATAACACATCACGTATAAACAGTACAGTAATCAGTATACCATTTCTTAAAGACAACTATCCTACCCACCCAGCAATTGGAAGATCATTGTCATCATGAGATCATGAGTCATGCTTATGCTTCAAAAGGGCTTTATTGAAAATACAATAACAAAATATACTTGAATCAGAAAAAGATCATTCAGATGTTTGAAATGTGATTGTTTTGATCATTATTTTGCAATGATTATTCGCGCACATGTATGGTAGAAAGTTCTCATTATGGAGGTGCTTTTGTTTATAACGGGACAATTCGCTTTCTTATTGAAGCAATAATCCAATAGTCGGACATTGTGAATTTGAGTTTATTTTTATCAGTCGATTCGTGGTGTGAGGGTCTACGATTAGTGAATTAAATTTTTACAACTTGAGTTAATTAAATTAAAAAAGCAATGACAGCCCAAACAATAAAAAAATATATTTTTGTTTAGTTTCTTTATTTTATTTTTTAATTTAATAAATTTATTTTAATAATAATAATTGAAAGAATTATAAATACGACTTAAAAATTACTCGGAAAAGACTCGCAGATGGTAGAAAATACGAATTAAAAATTAATCGAAAAGGACACGTAAATGACTCTAAATACGACTGAGAAATGACTCGAAAATGATCATAAGTACAACTGAAAAATGACTCGAAAGTGAGCAGAAAATCGGTTTATAAAAGACTCTTAAAGATGAGTCGCGGGGAGGGTACCATTTTCTCCCGACAAAACATTCTTTTATGATCAGAAAATGAGCGCATTTATGATTATTTTAATCGCGCTGTGTGAAGGACCCGAATATTATCAATACTTTCACAAAATGCTGACTGGGTACATCCCATTTTTCAAGTCATTTCTCAGTCGTATTTAGTGTCATTTACGAGTCCTTTTCGATTCATTTTTAATTCGTATTTTCTACCATCTGCGAGTCTTTTCCGAGTCATTTTTAAGCCGTATTTATAATTCTTTCGATTATTATTATTAAAATAAATTTATTACATTAAAAAATAAAATAAAGAAACCAAACAAAAATATATTTATTTATTGTTTGGGCTATCATTGCTTTTTTAATTTAATTAACTCAAGTTTTAAAAATTTTATTCACTAATCGTAGACCCTCTCACCACGAATCGACTGATAAAAATAAACTCAAATTCACAATGTCCAACTATTGGATTATTGCTTCAATAAGAAAGCAAATTGTCCCGTTATAAACAAAAGCACCTCCATAAAGAGAACTTTCTACCATCCATGTGCGCGAATAATCATTGCAAAATAATGATAAAAACAATCACATTTCAAACATCTGAATGATCTCTTTCCGATTCAAGTATATTTTGTTATTGTATTTTCAATAAAGCCCTTTTGAAGCATAAGCATGACTCATTTTCTAGTCTTCTTTCAAGCATACAAGTGATTAATCACATTATGGTCACCAAAAGTACTCGAATAGGACCCAGTTAGAGGCTTTTTGAAAAAATGATCTTTCAATTGCTGGGTGGGATACTCGTTATGTTACGAGAAATGGCAATTGTATCCTACAAAAATTAAGTTTTTTTTAAATAATAAAAAAATATGTGTTGTAGGCAGCACGCCACACCCGCAATCACAAATATTTTGATCTAATTTTTTGGATACTTTAGTTTTAATATGTTTACCATTGAATGGCATCAACCTTTTTGAAAAAAATTGGGGTTTAGGCCAGTGATGAAAAAAATTGGGGTTTAGGCCAGTAATATTCAATTCCGGACCACCGTGCGCCGTTGCTTTATATCACATTAACTGCTGACCCTAAGTACGTTCGGCGGAAATCTGTTTTAGGACATTTTAAATCATTTAAGCAATGCCCGCCCGTCTGTCTGCCTGGAGCGCAGGATAAGTCACTAATATTTTGTTCTATCTCAGGCTAATTTAGAATATGGGCCATATTGGTTCATTTGTCCTAGTACCTACTTATAATTGGTTAACATTTTGTAAAATATTGCTCCTCTAATATCTTTTATTCTAACAACATATGTATAATTCCACACATAGTGCTGGCTAATCCGTCGTTATCGCCTTGAGAAAAATTAACGGAGTGCTCACGACCATTTTGGTACCTCTCACACAAAGGCATCATTTCGAAAAATTAGCAGGGTGGCCACGCTCATTTTGGTACCACCCACACAAGAAGACCATTTCTTACAACAATTTAAGTGCTTACAACTTTAATACCAGTGCATATAACTACGTGCAATTTTGTGCAGTGAGAATATTGGACACATTATAGCGCCCTTTTTAGTATTTCCCACAAAAAATTCCCAAATCATACCCAAATGAATGGCTTATAACATTAATACCTGTGCACATAAACACTTTCAATTACAATTCAGTACAGTGCAATGTCTTTGGTGGCTATCATCTTAAGAAAAATGGCCGAATTTGTCATGTACCCTTTTGTACCTCCCATACAAATCGACCATTTTGCACAACAATTTAACGGCATGTTGTGAAGTGTAATGCTTTTGCAGTACCCACATTCTCCTAGGTTAGGTTAGATTAGGTTGAAGAGAGGAGACGTTTAAACGTCTCATGTCCATGGACATACACTTAAGCCAGTGGCTCGGCTTGTTGTGCGCTCCTTATTTATGATCTTTTTATACCTCACGAGTTACAGAAAATCGGTACTAGACACGAATTTTCTCAGTATCTTCCAGTCATATTCTCTGAGATGAGTCAAGTCTGGTAAAATGTCGGACCCGAAATGTTGGGATCTTGCATGTGTGAAAGCCGGGCAGTGACACAGAAAATGTTCCATCATTTCGATGTTTTCTCTGCATGCCCTGCATTCGTCGTTTTCTGCTAGTCCTATGCGATGAATATGTGCTTGTAAGCTTGAGTGTCCCGTTAGAATACTCATCATCTTACTAATATCGATCTTGTTTAGTTTCTTGTTTTCTTTTCATTTGGATCACCCCACAGTATCTTTGCAGTTGCTCCTACTGTTGCGCTATCCTACACAGTTTTGTGAGCCATCACTGCCCAGTGCTTCAACTCATTTTTCGTGGCTTCGAAAGGTTTCCAATTTTCCAAGTCTGAGTAATCATTTATCGTTCTTTTACAGTCCAACACAGTTCTGGATCTGACCCTTTCCGATGTTATTGCTTTAATCGCCATTTGGCTATCTGTGAAGATGTTGACATATTTAGGCTTTGTCGTGTTACTGAGCCAGTTCACACACTCCGTGATTGCTCGAACTTCTGCTTGAAATACCGTGTTTATGGTCAGGGAGGCGGAAGTTAAGGTCGACTTCTGGTTCATCAATAAAAAGTCCCAGATCCGTCCTTCCTCCTCGCTTGGACCCATCCGTGTAGCAGCTGGTTCCCACTGACACATGGGCCAAAGTTCAATTTTCCCAGGAGCGTCTGTCTGGCACAAACGTATCACAGGTAGCTGTAAGCCGCACTTCAGGAATGCGGTCCGAGATTTCTGGCGTTTGAATGTGACCAACTAGATATTCTAAAATCTTCTATTGGTACGACTTGAGGTCTCGATTTATCCATTCACCCAAAACTTGTAGACGTCTTGCTGTGAGGGCTGTCGGATGTATATTGATTGGATGTGCAGTATAGTTTCCAACGCTTTTGTTGGTGCAGTTCTAAATGCCCCGCTTATGCCTAGACAGCACACACGTTGAATTTTTTGCAAAGGTATTACGTTGCACTTCTTGTCCACCACACTACACAGGCGTAGGTGATTATTGGTCTAATCACGCTCATGTAAAGCCAGTGAGTCATATTTGGACGTAGTCCCCATTTTAAACCTATAGCTCTTCTGCACAACGACCAACATCTGTGGGACTTTTTAACTCTTTTTTCAAGATGATCTTTCCAGTACAGTTTCTGATCCAAAATTACTCCCAAGTATTTTACCTTTTTAGTTATAGCAATTGTCTTATTCAGGAATCGAGGCCGGGTAAAACGTGGGATCTTCGTTTTCCTTGTAAATAGACATATTTCTGTTTTGTCTGGGTTAACATTTAATCCCTTTGGTTGTGCCCAGTTATATGCTATGTTAAGTGCCTCTTCAGCTCTTCTGCATAATAGATTTGGATGAAAGCCCCTTAGAAGTATTACAACGTCGTCTGCATAACAGACTGGTTTAAGTCCTTCATATGAGAGGGCGTTTAGGAGACTGTGTATCGTCGTAACCCATAGAAGAGGCGATAAAATGCCCCCCTGAGGTATACCACGATTTACCTTGTCTCTAATTTTTACGTCATATGACCCACAAATAATCCACCTATTCCTTAGCATAATGTTGATCCAGTTTTTCAGCGCCCGGTCAACCTGAAACTCGTCTAAGGACTGGATAAGTGTATCGGTCTGTACATTGTTAAATGCGCCCTCAATGTCTATCCAAACAGCAAGTATATACATTTCTTTACTGAAGGACTCTTCTATGTGGTGCACTACCTCATGCAGAGCTGTTTCCACTGATCTTCCTTTGACATAGGCGTGTTGTTTGAATTTTAGCCTGTCATCCGCTATTTTACCTTTGACCATGTTATCAATTATTAGCTCCATTGTTTTTAACAGGAAAGAAGTTAGGCTAATGGGTCGATAAGCCTTTGGGGTCGTATAACTCGCCTTGCCAGGCTTTGGCATGAAGACCAACCTTGATTCCTGCCAGTTTTTTGGGGTATACGAATGGGTTAGGCATGCAGTGAACACTCCAGCCAGATGAGTTGATACCAGATCCACCTCATTCTGCAGAAGTGCTGGAAATATTCCATCCGGTCCCGCAGCCTTAAAGGGAGAGAAACTTTTTATCGCTTCTTTAACCATGCCATTTGTTATATCCGTAATAGGTACTTGATGCAATACATTTTCATTCTGTAACTGTTCCTCTGTTGGTCCAGCATTACCAGTCGGAAAATGAGTTTTCATCAAGAGCCTTACAGTATCCTCTATAGTTTCCATCCTTATACCCGTTTCATCCACCAGTGTTTCGGTTTGGACATGAGTTTTTGAGAGGAACTTTTTTATTTTAGACATGCTGTTAACGCTGTCTACCTGTTCACAGAAAAGCCTCCAGGAGTTACGTTTCGCCGATCTAATGATTTTATTGTATTCTTTGAGTCTTCTGTGGTAGTCGTCCCAATATATTGATTGTTTTTTACGTCGAGGTCTGTTGTAAAGTCTGCGGACATCTTTGCCAATCGAGCGAATTTGTCCTGTCATCCAGGGTTTCTCAAAGGCAGATTTCCTTTCTCGAAGTGGGCAACTATCTTCGAATGACTTTACAAGCGCCTCGGTAATCCTCTTCACATTGATATCAATGTCTTTTGCACATAGATAATCGCGTGTAGGCTGCCCCAATCGATTTCTAAGTAGATTTCCGAATTTAGTCCAGTCGGTCTTAGCCTTATTACGGAAACTTATGGGATTTGGCGGTGGCCGTGCAATTTTAAACCTTATATAACGGTGATCTGAACAGGAGTGTTCATCCGAAACCCTCCACTCACGAATCTCATCAATAAGATTTTCCGAACATATCGTTATATCTAATACTTCTTCCCTAATTTTGTTAACAAAGGTTGCAGTGTTTCCTATGTTAAGAGTTATGAGGTCATTTGTATTCAAAAATTCGATAAGGGCGTGTCCCCTTTTATTGGTGTTAGTACTACCCCAAGCGATATGATGGGAGTTGGCGTCACATCCAGCTAATAACTCATTACTTGTGTGTTTGGATTCCCTCACCAGACGTTGTAATTCTGACGTAGGTGGCAATGTCGGCGCATCGAATGGCAGATATATTGACGCCAGGTACATATTTCCATTACCTGGCCTCAGCACCGTTGCGTCCGATGTTGACAACTCTGGAGAGTAAATAAAACATAAGTTTTTATGGCACAGAATACAAGTCCTTGGACGAGTACCTGTGTTAGCGTAGAACAGGTTATAGTTCACATGGTTTAATCCAGTAACCTTGTTGCTAGTTGTCCATGGTTCCTGGATCAAAGCAATATGAACCCTGCCTTTATTTATGATGTCCATCAGAGCGTTGGATGCTGTCTCGCTCCTGTGGAGGTTTATCTGGATGACCTCAATCATTGTCCTTCCAGTAAAAGTTTATTTTGGGAGTCTATCCTATCTGGTGTCACCACCTCATTATTTGGTAGTTTCATCTGTCCTGCCAATCGGGACCTTTCCAATTTTGAAAAAAGACTGTCCAGATCAAGATGTACGCCATGCCCTTCACCTTGACAAGATTGTTGTTGGATTCTGGGTCTATGCCCAACACGAGGAGAGTACCCTCGGTATCATCCTTCCTATAGAAGACTTCCCACTTTCTCACGGAAAGTTTTGAATTCTGTTTGCCAATGATGTCGAGGATGTACTCTGATGAGAACTTACTGGG
The DNA here is from genome assembly GCA_963930755.1 of Eudasyphora cyanicolor. Lineage (NCBI taxonomy): Eukaryota > Metazoa > Arthropoda > Insecta > Diptera > Muscidae > Eudasyphora > Eudasyphora cyanicolor. The sequence goes on along the minus strand of OZ005736.1, from coordinate 204,758,284 downwards.
ACATCCCTTAACACATAGGGTCGTTTTTATGAGTTCAGGAATGTCGCTTTCCTTATCAATTTTAGCTTTGCGCCATCCCAAGGTGAGGGGAAGCTATCCACAAGTTTTACGAGGACACCAGCGCAGCGTTGTGATGCCAGCCTTAGCATCAAAACACCCCTCTCAAACTTGCAACTCACTACTTCGATTGGTGATTCATCCTTAGATTCGAGGACGTATTCCCCTAAAAAATGGGAGTTATTGCCACGCCCCTTTTATTACCTCCCATATAAATTGACCATTTCGTACAAAATGTTAACTGCTTATAACATTGATTCCTACACATAAAAACACTTGAAATTTTGTACAGGGTAATGTTTTTATAGTACCCATGATATATTACAAAATTGACGTTATTTCCTCGCCCCTTTTGGTACCACCCAAATAAAATTGCCAAAATTAATAATGTGAAACATTATTTTTTGAAAATTCCTATTTTTACAATATGTGTCATAATTTCTACATTTATTCATAGACTGTTTGCAAATAGGCAAAATTTCCTTCCTTAGGGTAATAGCTTTAAAAAAAATTAAATAAGCAAATTTTTTACGATTTTTTTTGTTTTTTTTTTCGTGTCAGAAAAAAATATTTTTTTTGTAAAAAATCAATTGTTTTAACGACAGTTACTGAACTTGAATTTCTACGTGAAAGTAATGTTTCCAGCATTTCTGGCCCTAATAATATCCTTAAATGTTTCCCGGCTTTATCGTGCTTATATGTACTTTAAAAAATATGGTCCAAATACTAAAGGTACATTCCATGAAAATTAGAATTTTAGAAAAAACAAAATAAACGAGAAAAAATTAACAAAAAAATAAACAAGAAAAATATAAAAAAAAACTATACCATAAACAAAATTTTTGTTCAGGTTTCATAAAATAGTATACCTCAATCATACATATGCACAAAATTACCGCACACTCGTTAACAAACTGTGCAAGATATCTCATTTTTAAAATTTGGCTTATATGGGCGGGGCTACGCACATTTGTACGATCCCGCCTATTTTTGGAGCAATCGCGTAGACTGCCACCATATATATATACAGCATGCAGCACTCTCGCTGACAAATTGTGTAAGATATATCAATTTCAAAATTTGGTTTATATGGGCGGGGCCACGCCCACTTGCCACCATATCGAAAAATCAAGTACCCTATTTTCACCAGCCCCCACACATGTACATTCTGTGAAAATTTCAAGAAGATCGATCCAGTCGTTTAGACGTCTATACGGAACAAACAAACACACATTCTCTTTTATAGCAGGTTTTCCAATAGGGATGATATGATTTTTAAGTGACGTTTTCGTTAAGAGCTATCTTTTTGCCATTGACCGATTGTAGCTACGTGCCACACAGCAAATAAAACAATTGAATTGTTGCGAGAAAAGTTTGGAGATTCGATTATTTCAAGAAATTGTGATATTGAATGGCCTCCAAGAAGTTGTGATTTAACACCATTAGACTATTTCTTGTGGGGTTATTTGAAGTCACTGGTCTTTCGAAATAAACCAGACTCTATTCAAGCTTTACAAGTCAATATTGACATACGACTTGATTTAGTGGAAAAAGTGCTCGAAAATTGGGTTCGTCGAATTCGTTCCTGCAGAAGAAGTCGAACAAAATAAGATGTTTCAGAGTTGCCAGATAACATCATGGTAATTTTGGGAGTTGCGTTAACAGTATAGTATGGATATTACCGAATTTGAAGAAATATACACGTATGTATTTATCTATATTCTGTATATAACGGGGTTTCCAATAATTCAAAAGTTTTTTATTTAATGTGAAGTACAATCGATACAATTAAGTTCTAAATAAAACGTCATTCAAATTGCGTCATTCGAGTTGCCAGATAACATCATGGTAATTTTGGGAGTTGCGTTAACACATACCATTAAACAGATTGGTTCACAGAGTAAAAAAGTTGCAAATGTCAACAATTTTGTCTGACACTATTTAAAAGTAAACACTCATTTCCGTGAGATCCCCAATGTCGTAATTGCATTTAATTCATTGTTTTAAGAACACACCTTGCAATCAAAAACAACAACTGTAAGAACAACAACAGAACAGCGACGGTCCTGGAACTGCTGCATTAACCCTTTGACGACCAGGGGACATATGTGTCCCAAAAACAAAAATATGCGTTAAAAATAAACTAATACTAAAAGTATTGATATTTTTAGCTTAATGCAAAGTTAAATGATGGGTTTTTAAAATTTATAAAAAATTAGTGTGAAAAAAAAAATGTATAAATGTTTTTTTAAGAGCTAAAAAGCAAGTTTTGCACATATCGTAAACGGGATATTTAAACTGCTCTAAATCATAGACGAAATTTTCTCTTTCTTTCAAATTAAAAATTTTGTTTAATTTAACAATATTCTACAAATTGAAATTCGGTTTTGAGATATTTCCAAGAAAAAAAACTAGATTTATAAAAAAAAAACGCAACGGGACACGGGTGTCCCTGTGGTCGTCAATGGTAACTTTTCGTTTGATGAATAAGTGTTCCCAACACGAATGTTGGAAAAAACGCCATTTTGAGCACTTCAGACGAAAATTTAGGCAAAATGGCGTTATTTCCAACATAATGACATATCACCTTTTACCATCCATTCGTGATTATTGGTCTACAGAACCTGATATGGGTGTACCCTTCATAAGTAATGTAATGACAAGAAAAATATGTGAAGATATCCGTCAAAATATGCACTTCAGCAATAACGATGAAGAAGGAAACAGGAATGATCGGGCTTTTAAGATCAGACCTGTCATAAGTCATTTCAACAAAGCATTTCAAAATGCAATGAACAACACATACAAACAGGCTGCCGATGAACACATGATCAAATTCAAAGGTCATAATGCTATGAAACAGTATATCAAGAACAAACCAATAAAATGAGGATTTAAGATGAGGTGTAGATGTGACTCTGCTTCCGGATATCTTTTTGAATTTGATCTATACACTGGAAGAAAGGAGTATGGAACTGAATATGGACTTGGGGAATCAGTCGTGCTTCAGTTGACAGAAAATCTAACAGGTTTGGGCTCCGAGGTCTACATTGATAATTTCTTCAACTCGCCTTTGTTACAATATGAGTTGAAAAAACGTCAAATAAAGTCCTGTGGAACAGTAAGAAGCAACCGAAAAATATTCCAAAAATTTGCCTCTCGATAAGAATATGAAGCGAGTAGACATTTACACATCAAGCTTTGAGGGCATATCCTTTGTGAAGTGGATGGACAACAGAGCTGTGACTCTTCTCACAAATTTTCTTTCGCCTGTTGAGACAGACACCTTCAGACGTCGCATGTGCTGACAAAATCAACGTAAAATGCCCGAAAGCTATTATGCATTACAACAAAAATATGGGTGGAGTAGATTTAATGGATCAGCGAAAGTCCTTTTATAAACTAGACCACAAATCGAAAATAAAATATTACTTCCGGTTTTTTTTGACTTACTTGATATAAGCGTAAACAATTCCTACGTTATTTACACCGAATGTAAAACAAAAAATCTTGTTGAAGGGACTCAACGTAACTCCCTTGAGTTTAGACGATTGGTGGCCACAAATTTAATCGCTGGTTATTCTTCGCGTCAGAGATAATTTCCAATATTCCAGTCATCAAAAATCCCTGTCTGCAAGAGACCAGATTCTTCGCACTCTATGCTCAAAGCCAACGTAAGAAAGAGATGTGTTCAATGCGCAAAAATTAATGTAGAAAATCGCACTAATAACTATTGTTATGAATGCAATGTGCATCTATGTTTTACTACTAACCGTAATTGTTTCGCAGAACATCAAAATTAACCATAATTTATCGCAAAATTAAACATAAATTTTTATTAAAAGCTTATTATAACACTAAAAATGTAACTTTTATTGAAAAACCTATATATATAATAAAAAAGACATTTTGGCTCCCTTAAGGACCACAGGGACACATGTGTCCCATAACAAAACTCGTATACGCCACATTTTTGAATGGTTTTGCTTTAGTTGGATTCTGACAAGCTAATTTCATATCATAATGATAAAGGGAAAGTCCCCAGAAGCTTAGCTGGGAAGTACTCATTCACTGAGACATTGCGTGTACTTCATTCATTGAATTATTTCTACTTTTTTTGCCTTTTGGCTTTATTTGTCTATAAAGAGGAGTACAGGTTGCCTTTTGGCTTTATTGCCTTTTGGCTTTATTTGTCTATAAAGAGGAGTCCAGGTTGGAGTTGCCCATGCATGGTTGCCGGTAGGATACAATCACATATTTCTACAGTTTGTCCATGTGTTGCTAAGAGGCAAAAGTTGTTCGAAGACAACTGTCGCCTGCAACTGTATTCAAATGTATTCCTGAAGTTTGCTGCGCTTGCTGGTCATGTCACTTCGGTTGTCCTTGCTGGTTGACTTAAATGTTGTCGTTTGGTTGTAGGTAGAGCAGAAAATTGCATTACACCATGACATCAATTACTTCACTGGCCGAGCGGAATTTTTGTCTGGACCTTACCTGATATCCTTTAACCGTCGACATCAGCTCACATACGTCTGAGATGTCCGGCCATCGGTTAAAATTGCATTACATGTCATTTAACCAAATGTGCATACACAATTCGTCAATTCGACATAGCCCCCCGAAAAGACCGGAAGGACGCAACAATTAAGGCACACACACACAATGATGACACATACTACAACAATTAGGTTAACGGTCGTCGAGATTGTTTTCTGAGCTTAATATTTCATACAATAATTAGCAACAATCGAGTTGGTAATAACTTGTGTCGCTTCGTCCAGCAGAAAAAAACGGAATATAACGGTGCGTTTGTCTTAGGTAATGAAGATTAAATTAAAAAGATCGCATCAAATTTGTTCTTCTTTCGTTTTCGTTGTACAGCTTTCGCACTTATTTTGTGTGTCCTTCATAAGGCCGATGTGAGATAAAGATGGATCTTTGCATGTTGGATAATCCGAAGTTATATGAAATTGAATTCTGAAATACTCGTACTTAAGTTTTTTTTCGTTTTAGTTTTTTGTTTAATATGAGTTGTATGGGCAGAGCCACACCCACTATCACAGTGTTTCTATGCAGTGAAATCGACAAGAAAAATACTTCTTTTCGTAACTTTACGATTTGTCAAAGGCATATGTTCTTTATACATACGTACACGCGGTAACATCGCCATTTTTGATATGTTTGAATTGAAACAAAATATATATGGAAACAACATTTTTTAAATATTAAATATTTGTGAACAAATATTTTTTTTTAAATCAAGAAATTTGGTTGGAACGTATATATTAAACAACACGTATAATTAGAACAAAATATTTTTGACTGACTTTAACAAACAAAATATGTTTTTACACACAAACAAAATTAATCTTTTCCAAATATATTCTATTTAACAAAGATTTTTAAAACTTTGCTGATTTCTTCGAATTTTTGTTAGTTTTTCCTAGATTGTTTATAGTTTTTCCTAGATTTTGTATACCCTCCACCATAGGATACTAACTTTGTCATTCCGTTTGCAACACCTTGAAATATTGATCTGGGACCCCATAAAATATATATATTCGTGATCGTCGTGAAACTCTTAGACCATTCAGCCATGTCTGTCTGTCTGTTGAAATCACGCTACCGTCCGTAATAATAGAGCTAGGATAATAGCTCGAATAACGTATGAATGAAATTTCGTTTCTCTACGATCAATACATTCTGAGATATTCAAATTTTAAATAATGCCACGCCCACTTTTGGTCCGGCCAATTTTTTATTTTTTAAGAACCATCTGCGGCCAAGAAGCGTTCATACAAAAGAAACATCGGATCTAGTATCAAATCGAGTAATCATATTTATAGTTCATGGTTAAAATAAAACACTGGTTGCAAATTGATTCATACATATCGCACCTGTTCCACAAAAAGGTAACCACTCAAAATTTAAAAAAATGTCAGTAGAGGCCAAAAACCGTTTCCGTTAATATTAATGATATATTGCAAAAAAAGAATATGTCGTTGCAATAAAATATCATAGAAAAAAATAATAACGCTATTTTCGGTTTTGTTTTTATACCCTACACCACACTGTGGTACAGGGTATTATAAGTTTGTTTCACGGCAGATGTTTGTAACACCTGAAAATAACACAGCTAGACCCACCTTAAAGTATACCGATCGACTCAGAATCACTAGCTGAGTCGATTTAACGATGTCTGTCCGTCCGTCCGTCCGTCCATGTAAAGTTGTTCGTCGACTACAGGTCGCAATTTCACTCCGATTGTTCTGAAATTTTGCAGTTTAGAGTATTTCGCGACTGTTATTGAATTTGGTTGAAATCGGTTCAGATTTAGATATAGCTCCCATATATATCTTTCGTCCGATTTGGCCCTTTAGTCCTATAGAAGTTGTATTTTACATCCGATCGTTTTGAAATTTAGAATGGCAGAGTTTCTTGATCCATGAACCAACATTGCCGAATTTGAAGAAAATCGGTTAAGATTTAGCTATAGCTCCCATATATATGTTTCGTCCGATTTTGCTCTTTAGTCCTGTAGAAGCGTTATTTTACATCCAATCATTTTGAAATTTAGAATGGTAGAGTTTCTTGATCCATGAACCAACACTACCGAATTTGAAGAAAATCGGTTAAGAATTAGCTATAGCTCCCATATATATGTTTCGTCCGATTTTGCCCTTTAGTCCTGAAGAAGCTGTATTTTACATCCAATCATTTTTAGATTTAGAATGGTAGAGTTTCTTGATCCATGAACCAACACTACCGAATTTGAAGAAAATCGGTTAAGATTTAGCCATAGCTCACATATATATGTTCGGTCAGATTTGGCCCTATAGTTCTATAGAAGCTGTATTTTACATCCAATCGTTTTGAAATTTAGAATGGTAGAGTTTCTTGATCCATGGACCAACACTGCCGAATTTGAAGAAAATCGATTAAGATTTAGCTATAGCTCCCATATATATGTTTCGTCCGATTTTGTTCTTTAGTCCTGATGAAGCTGTATTTTACATCCAATCATTTTTAAATTTAGAATGGTAGAGTTTCTTGATCCATGAACCAACACTACCGAATTTGAAGAAAATCGGTTAAGATTTAGCTATAGCTCCCAAATATATGTTTCGTCCGATTTGGCCCTTTAGTTCTATAGAAGCTATATTTTACATCCAATCGTTTTGAAATTTAGAATGGTACAGTTTCTTGATCCATGAACCAACACTACCGAATTTGAAGAAAATCGGTTAAGTTTTAGCTATAGCTCCCATATATATGTTTCGTCCGATTTGGCCCTTTAGTTCTACAGAAGCTATATTTTACATCCAATCGTTTTGAAATTTAGAATGGTAGAGTTTCTTGATTCATGAACCAACATTGCCGAATTTGAAGAAAATCGGTTAAGATTTAGCTATAGCTCCCATATATATTTTTCATCCGATTTGGCTCTTTAGATCCAATCGTTTTTATACCCTACACCACACTGTGGTACAGGGTATTATTTAAGTATAAAATGTCCCAAAAGTAAATTTATGTAAACAATTTATACATGAATTACAAAATTTACATATCAGAGTTATTCAATATTACGAGAGTGGTGTAGTGTATTATATAGTCGGCACCGCCCGACTTTAGCCTTTCCTTACTGGTTTTTATTGATTTTAGAAAAATAACAACTTTTTTGAGTTTTTACTCTTTTCATGAAAAAAGTTTGTATACAAATAGTGGTATTATTTTGAGTTGTACCTTTTTAACTGAAAAATCTTACTCGGATTATAAGTTGAAAAGGCTGATAAATCAACGGTCCCACTTGCATAAACACTTGGAGACAATTCAAAATGTAACTCTTTAGTTGAATCTAAAGACGTTATTCTGTAAACACAGAGAGAGTCATAAGGATTTTTTATTATGAAAAAGAAGGTGGCTGCGGCACCATTACTGTGCCAAATATTTTTGGCCAAATATTCGCGAACAAGCAACGATGTGTGTGCAGGGGCTTTATCATGGTGCAAAAGCCAGTTTTTGTTCTTCCCCAAATCCGGGCGTTTTGGTGGATTGCTTCGCGCAATTTGCGCATAACATGCAGGTAATATTCTTTATTGACCGTACTACCCTGTGGCAAGAACTCATAATGCACCACGCCCCTGCAATCAAAGAAAACTGTGAGCTCGGGGTCCGGCACGCTGTTCGTCCTTCGCATCTTCTCGGCCTTTTAAGAACATTTTGTACCACCGATAAACGTTGCTTTGGTCCAAGGTAGCTTCACCATATGCCACAGTCCACACTCGGAATGCGTCAGCGCACTTTATTTTGATTTTCACACAAAATTTTATGCAAAAAAAATTTGGTCCATTTTCTGAAATAGATAAAAATCGAATACAAGTTAAAGCACAACAGCTGTCAAAAATTAACTAAACATTTAAAATGGCCAGCTTTGTCAGCATAAGTAAGGGACATGAGTACAAACATAACGCTACAAAAATATGTAAAATCAAATACACGTAGCCCGCGGAAATTAAAAATTCGCGATATTTTTTGAACATACCTCACATATCATTTGCTACGAACCAAAGTGTAATACATCGAAGGAGTGACCTAAAACCCTAAGTATGTTCGGCGGATATCCGTTTTGGGTCATTTTAAGTCGAATGAGCACTGTCCGTCCGTCTGTCTGTCTGTTTGTCTGCTGGCTGGTGCGCACGATAACTCTCGAAAGGAGTAACCGATTGACTTCAAATTTGGTATGTAGGTTTTTTTTCTTCTATCTCCGGCTAAGTTCGAAGATGGGCCATATTGGTCCATCCCTTCTGGTACCTCCCCCACAAAGGGTTAACATTTAGTGAAATATTGATTATTCAATAACTTCTATACTACATATTTGAATCCTCTGAAATTCTGCACAAAGTTTTAGTTATTAGTCACTATTACCTCGAGAAAAATGGTCGAAATTGCCACGCCCCTTGTGGTACCTCCCACACAAATGGACAATTTTGAACTAAAAGTTAATAGCTTATAACTTTATTACCAGTGCATACATAGACTTGACATTTTGTACAGTGTAATGATTTAATAGTACCTACAATACAGTAAAAAATAGGCATTATTTCCACGTTTCTTTTGGTAATGGACCATTTTGTACCAAAAGTTACCAGTTTATAACTTTAATACCAGTACATACAAATACTTGAAATTTTGTACAAAACGGGCGTTATTGGCCCTCCTCATTTGGCACCTCTCACACAAATGGACCTTTTTGTACCAAACGTTAACAGCTTTCAACTTTAATACCAGTGCATACAAATACTTGAAATTTCGTACAGTGCAATGCTTTTATAGTACCTAGCGCTTTTGGTACCTCCCACACAAATGGACCATTTTACACCAAAAGTTAGCACCTTATAACTTCAATACCGTTGCTTATAAATGCTTGCATTTTTGTACAGTGTAATGCTTTTATAGTACCTAGATTCCAGAGAAAAATGACGGTTATCAGGACGCACCTTTTGGTACCTCTCACACAAATGGACCATTTTGTACCAAAAGTAAACAGCTTTGAACTTTAATACCAGTACATACATTAAAGTTATTAAATGCAATTTAAAATGATAATAATTAAAAAAAAAAAATTACTAATTTTTTTTGAGACTCAAGGTGAGGGGATTCATTAACACAGTGCGACAAAATAAACTCAAGTTGAGAAGCAAATGACGCGATACTATTTTTCCTGTAGGTCTTATCGGGTAAAACACGAATCTTTTTTGGAATTCCCCGGACACCCCCAAAATCCGGATTTACGGCTAAAAACCCGATTTTCATGCCTTTTTTCACTTAAATGTCTATAACATTGTAAAATTATTAACCAATTTTCAATCTCTAAAAGAATTTGGAAAGAAGAGAATTAGACTTTTTGAACAATGTATATTTTGTTTATTTTTGTTTTTGTTTTTTTGTTTTTGTTTTATTCGATCTGCTTTCATAGTACATATTTTGTTTTTGTACTCAGGCTCAAGATCGTTATTGTTGTTTTCAGTATATGAAAACAACTTTGTTAAAAATTAAAGAAGAAGTAAGTGACATGTATTGGGGGCGGTTGTAATGGTTGGATATACAGATCTGTTTCGGGAGCCACCAAACTCCCATTATCAATATCCTTATTACAACGATTACTTCAGTCGAAATTATTAAATATATACGCACAGCCAAGTATCATTAAACGAGAACTGTTTACTAAAAGCGCATATCTCCAAAAAAAAGACAATTCAGTAATCATCATCCCTCGTACATCCACTCTCGTGAGTTTTTACAATGTAAAGAATTCACACGAATGTTTTGCTGTAGTTGACTATGCAACAACAACGTATTTGGTCGTGCCCTACCATTTCTTCTTTTTTTTGTTTTTGTTTTTTTGTTTTATTCGATCTGCTTTCATAGTACATATTTTGTTTTTGTATTCAGGCTCAAGATCGTTATTGTTGTTTTCAGTATATGAAAACAACTTTGTTAAAAATTAAAGAAGAAGTAAGTGACATGTATTGGGGGCGGTTGTAATGGTTGGATAGACAGAACTGTTTCGGGAGCCACCAAACTCCCATTATCAATATCCTTATTACAACGATTACTTCAGTCGAAATTATTAAATATATACGCACATCCAAGTATTGTCTTTTTTTTGAAGATATGCGCTTTTAGCAAACAGTTCTCGTTTAATGATACTTGGCTGTGCGTATATATTTAATAATTTCGACTGAAGTAATCGTTGTGATAAGGATATTGATAATGGAAGTTTGGTGGCTCCCGAAACAGATCTGTCTATCCAACCATTACAACCGCCCCCAATACATGTCACATACTTCTTCTTTAATTTTTAACAAAGTTGTTTTCATATACTGAACACAACAATAACGATCTTGAGCCTGCGTACAAAAACAAAATATGTAATATTTTGTTTATTTGAAGTTGTAGTAATATAGGTTTATTTGTCCTACAAACACATTTTTTCCATTTTTGTCCACCATTTTCTAGTTTAGGCAATGTTTTTACCAATTATATTGTGAGATAACCATACGATTAATTAATTTACATATGTATATAATATATTTTATAAGGAAAAAATGCAACCCGTCTCTTAAAAATCCGTTTTCAATTGACTGAGTTATTAAAGTTTCATTAAAAGTAAATGTGTACATAAATACTAGTTTTGACGATGATGACGAGTTAAAAATGAAACGCTCAAGCAGACATTATTGAGTTGAATGGCCAAAACTAGTGTTTAAAGACCGATTTAGTTTTAATGAAACTTTAATAACTCCATCAATTGCAAACGGATTTTTAAGAGACTGGTTGCATTTTTTTCCTTATAAAATATACTATTTAGTCTAGTTTTATGTTACGTTGGCAGCCGTATTTTTTTTTATACAAGCTCACATAGACCATTTTAGGTCCCTAGTGTTACCACGGGCTGAAATGTCCCTCATCGAAACCAACCTGTTTGATATACAAATTTGTCGATAGTACGAATATCGGTACTGGAAAGATCTGTTAGGCTGCCTAGAAAAGCCGACCCCAGTATGTCCAGTCGTCGTTTACTCAGAGCGGGGCAGTCGCATAGCAAGTGCTCAATGCTCTCCACTTCTTCCTCATCTCCACAGCTTCTGCAGAAGTCATTAGAGTCAATACCCAATCTTTTGGCGTGTTCGCCGATCAAGCAGTGTCCCGTCAGAACTGATACTATCGTAGACAATATTTGCCTCTCTAGTGCGAGGAGATATTTTGATCTTCTGAGGTCATACCTTGGCCAGATTTGTCTAGCTACCCTGCAGGTGCCGATTTCTGTCCATCTTTCGTTGGACTGCCTGATTGCCTCTTGCCTAAGCCAAAGCTTGCACGTGGATAGTGGCGCACCAATATATGCAAATTCTTCGCGAATTTGTAATGTCGTCCCTTTCCTAGCAAGTTCATCGGCTTTGCAGTTCCCCGGGATATCCCTATGCCCAGGCACCCATATGAGGTGTATATTAAACGACTCAGTCATCTCGTTAAGAGATCTGCGGCAGTCGAGGGCTGTTTGTGAATTTAGGGATGTTGCCTCCAGAGAATTGATGGCAGCCTGGCTGTCCGAGTAAATTACAACGCCAGTGTTGGTTACTATGTTGCGACTCAGCCACTTGGCTACTTCCCATATTGCCATTATTTCGGCTTGATAGACACTGCAGGTATCTGGTAGTCTGTGAGCTATATCGAATTTAAGCTCTGCACAGTGTACTCCGAAGCCAACCTTTTCATCAAGCCTCGAACCATCCGTGTAAAAGTCGAGATGGTTTCTATTACCTGGTATTCTTCCAACCCATTCATCTCTGGCGGGAATCATAGTGATGTAATTTCTCTCGAAGGTGTACACCGTTGGTATACATATAGTCCACTCGGTCGGTTACCATAGCACTACACTTTGATATCCTCATATGACCGTAGTTTTTGTACCTCCACATTGATATGCAGTTTAATCTTATTGCCGCTTTGGTTGCAACTTCTCTCGCCACAATATTAATCGGCAGTATATGGAGTAGGGCTTTTAGAGACTCGGTCGCTGCAGTCCTTAAGGCTCCGCTTATGCTCAGGCAGGCTGTTCTCTGAACCTTTGTTAGTAGGTTGGTGATGGTTAGTTTGTCAGTTGCCGTCTACCATACCACAATGCCGTATAGCAGTATAGGACGAACTACTGCTATATATATCCAGTGGATGATTTTAGGAGAGAGGCCCCACCGCGACCCTACAGCCTTATTGCAGGAATATAAGGCGACGTTGGCATTCCATACACGTTCCAATACGTTAAGTATAAATAACAGTTTTCTATCTAGAATTATTCCTAAAAAGTTTGCACTTTCAGAAAAGACTAGATCTGTTCCGCTTATCCGAGGTGAAGGGTCCACATGAGGACTTTATTCATCCTAATAAAGAGAACCAATTCTGTCTTGTTTGGGTTTACGCCCAAACCGCTGCTTCTGGCCCATCTAGCCAATTTGACAGAGCCACCTGTAGAATGTCTCGGAGGACGTTTTTAAATTTGCCACTCACTGCGATTGCAACATCCTCCGCATATGCCACGACCTTGCAGCCACAACGTTCTAGATCTAGCAGGATTAGTGGGGACAGTACTCCTCCTTGAGGGGTCCCTCTGTTTACAAACCTTGTTTGAGTTGTGGACCCAAGACATGATGTTATGCGTCTTCTCTTGAGCAGACTTTGAATTAGTCTAATTAAACTAGAGTTAACTTTTAGATGTGACAGTGCCGCAACTACTGCATCTGAGTGAATGTTGTTAAAAGCCCCTTCTATGTCAAGAAATGCCACCATGGTGAATTCCTTGAAATGCAGGGACGATTCGATAGTGCTCACAAGTTCGTGCAGGGCTGATTCTGTAGACTTACCCTTATTGTAAGCATGTTGTTTCACCGACAGGAGTTTTGTATCCAGGTTTTCCCTAATGAAATAATCTAAAAGTCTTTCCAGACCTTTCAATAGGAAGGAGGATAGGCTAATTGGTCTGAAGTCTTTTGGCCTAGTGTGTGATATCTTCCCCGCTTTAGGTATGAATACCACTTTGGTATCCCTCCATCTATTCAGGATGTATGAAAGCCTGATACAGCCTACATACATTTTCTCCAGCCTAATCGCACGATTACTCCACAATATAATTGGTTAAAACATTGCCTCAACTAGAAAATTGCGGACAAAAATGAAAAGAATGTGTTTGTAGGACAAATAAACCTATATTCCTACAGCTTCAAATAAACAAAATATACATCGTTCGAAAGGTCTAGTTCTCTTCTTTCCAAATTCTTTTAATGATTGAAATTCGGTTCATAAGTAACAAAGTTATAGGTGTTCATGTGAAAAAAGCCAAGAATATCAAACGTTGTTCTACTCACCAAGACCTACAAGAAAAATAGTACCGCAGCTTTTGGTTTTTGGACTGTCGCACTGTGTAATCGGTTTACCTGACTGAACTTTCTTACTTGTTTTTAAAGGTTTTTTAAAAAAACTTTCGTAAACATTTTTTTTTTTTAATTTTTGTCAACGCGACATTTTTATTGCAAATCATTTTTTTCAAAACTTAAAATGCTCATAACATTTTTTAAAAAAAATTGGAAGAAAAATGGTAGCGAGTAACTGTTTATAAACATTTTAGCCAAAAAAAACTACATAGGTCGATATTAAATATTCTGACCTATTGACAGATTAATTCGTGTAATATTCAATATTACATTACTCACAAAGTGAGGCTAGATCTTAGTCGGTTTACCCTACTAAAACTTTCTTACTTATTTGAATGGTGCTTTCGCTACTTTCAGAATCAAAGCTGCATATACAAATAATTTATTAGATTTTAATAATCAGGCTCTGCAACATTTTCTGTTCTTGCCTGTTAACCTAGCATTGAAAGCTTCACTTTCAATATGAATAGCAGGAAAGCATTAAAACATTTCGAAAATTGATGAGCTGTTTGTGCATGTAATAGATTCCAAAGGAGTTTGCAAAGAAAATCTACACATGCACGGAAAAACTGTTAAGTGGATAGAAGGGCAACCGGATAGTCGGAAGGATGGACGGTCGAACGAATAGTTTGTTGGAATGACTCAACATCATTCTCGTCCATTTGGTCTGTTCCATGGTGATATTGCATTTGTCCGACTCCGACCACAAATAAAAACGATGTGCTTGATTATTATTTATTACATTCTCATTGGGTTCCATAATAAAAGGCTAGGAGTAACATTAACAGTTCCAAACAAAAGTATGGTGAAGCAACATAACAAAAGGTCTCCATCAAAAAGAATTCATTCTTGCATTGAAAATATATAAGTAATGGAATGTCAGTTTGGTCGGTCGGTCTATTCCTATTGACTCCCGGAGGTGTTATGAGAATTTATTATTGTCACAAAGACACATTTTGCTAGACTAAGAAATTGGCGACATCCAAGTGTACCGACTAATCATAAGTAATTACCAGTGGAAAAGTGCGAGAATCAAAGTTTATTGAAAGAATCCCCAAAGTATTGTGAAAGGCACGTTAATTTCAACGACTTGGAGGGAGTAATAGAAATGATGATTCGTTATTTGTGGAATGACTGAATGTTGTCTGATGATATAATTTACCATCCGCAAACAGATACACATACGAAGTTGTAACAAATTTAGTAATTAAATACAAAAAGTGTTTTGGATTTATTAATGAGACGTAGACGTCTTGAGAACATTCTAACAAATATCCTATGACTTCTGTGACATTTCAGAGACATTTAAGATGTGAAAACGAGTATATACAAAACGTAATTGATATTAAGGAAATACAATTTTTAGTCAAGTCTTCGATATTTCTTTCAAAATATAGTATGTACAATTTACTCTTTCAAGAAACGCAGACATTATTTTTTAGGTATAGTATCTTTGACAAGATAGGCCTATTATATATCCAAATTTCCGGGACCTCTAGAACCACATTCACCCATCGCGAAAATGGTATATGCATGGAAACGAGCTCTATTAACAGTTTAAAAAATTTAAAAAAAACGTTTGCACAAATATGAATTCCAGCCTAGCTCTATAATGATTGAAAAATCATTTTTAACTACTAATTCTTGACCTTCGTTTCCATAGTTCATAAAACTACCATTGCAATGTAATTTTTTTATCGCAGTCACTCAGGTGATGACTGTCGGCAGTTCCATTGAATATCGGATATAAACACTTGGGAAAATTTTGCAGACATTCTATGGCTCAATTATATTTAACAAACAATTTGAAGCAAACCAAAACAAACAAAATAAGTACTCAGACACATTTTTACCGCAACGGAATCATAACAATAGAACGATATTAAAACAAAAAAAAAACAAAAGACAAAAAATGCTAAATTTAAAAAGGCATTGTAAAAAAATTATCCTCGGAAACAACAACAAGAGATGCAAAAAAGTAATAACCTGAAAAGTACATTAATACAGTGGTTATTGTAGGAAAGGCCAACCATATTCTATAACACATGTATACACACATTTTGGTGCCGATACTTTTTGAACTGTTCTTTAGTAAATTCGATCTCCTGAATACGAATCTGCAATCGGTTTTTGCCTAGCAGCTCCCGTTTTCATGTTATGGAGTAGGGTGTTGCAAACCTGACACCACTTAGAAATACCCAAATAATTGTGAAAAGAAGAAAGTAAAACATTTTTTCTTTGAATATCCAGCTCATTTAGTGACGTTTTCATATAAATATATAAAAATAATAATTCTATTAACAAGATACTAGCGAGTACATTTCATATACAATATATTTTTCACTGCTGATTAGATGTACTAAGAAGCTTCGTTTTTTGATGAATCGGCAATGTGTTTTTTTTCGGACAATATCTTTGCAGATGCCAGCAGTAATCTGCCATCATATGCGTATCCCACTTGCCTTGGTATCGTTCTTCCATTGTCCTTATATCCTGGTGAAATCGTTCACCTTGCTCTTCACTCAAGTCTCGAAAATTTTCAGGAAACCGGTCGAAATGGTTTTACAAGTAATGCATATGGTGCTCATGTTGCATCCAAGCTCACAAAAAGCAGTCAGCATGTTCTGAACTAAATCCTTGTAGTTTGATGCCTTATTGTTGCCTAGAAAGTTTTCGACAACTGACACAAATGATGTCCACGCTTTTCGCTCTTTTTCATTCATAGATTCAACAAAATTTGTGTCCTTTATTAACTGTCTGATTTGAGGGCAATCGAATATGCCAGCTTTTGTCTTTTTAATGCTTAATCCTTGCATTTTTGTAGGTATGAATTTAAAACATGATGAATCCTTATCTAGAGCCTTATCTAGAGCCTTAACAAATTGCTTGATTAAGCCAAGTTTTATATGAAGTGGAGTCAAGATTATTTTATTCCGATCAACCAAAGCCTCATTAATAAAATTTTTTCCTCCAACAACCATTTTCTCTCTTTCAGGCCAGTCTTTTTTTACCCAATGATCTTGCTTAGCTCTGGTAGTTCCAAAGGCACAAGAAGCAAGGATATTTTGCTGTCCAAGGAGGAAGTTAACCATTTTCAAGTCAACACAAATGACCCATCCATGTTCGTGATACTTAATCTTTTTCAAGACTATAGCTATATTCTTGTATTCTTCTTTCATTTGGGTTGAGTGAACAGTATATATTGATCCCAATTCGTTACCATTGTGTAAAAGCACACACTTCAAACTTCGCTTGGAACTGTCAATAAACAAACGCCAACGATCTGGATCATACTCGGGAAGGCCCTTTTTGAAAAGAGACCTTTAACATCCTGGCAGAAAACGGGATCTTCTTCCTGAGAATAGAACGTAACCAACTCTGCTTCCCTTCTACGATAGAACGTTATTGATGAAATGTTGATAGGAAACTTCATCGGAATGAGGGATGGGCCGTCGAGCAGAGTCTAAATCAGGATACATTCACTTGCTTCGGTGCTTACTAATGATGCTTCTGATATTCACTAGACAGAAATAACGGTCATCATAGTGATTTTTGATTCTCTCCAAACCATAGCCTGTCGGGTCGACCATATTGTACACCCGGATCGCATAACAGACCGATCGACTGGACTAAGTTTATGTTCATGGACAGAGACGTTAAAAGTCTCCTCCTTTCACTCTACCTTTATCAACCGTACACAATTATTTTAACTGGATCTGATAACTTATTACCATTTACCGATGTAGCGAATAGTTCGAGAGCAAAAACTACAAGCTGTGCGCGAGCGTAGTTCCAAGCAACGAGTGATAGACGCAGAGGTTCGAACAAGTGTCCGACTACTGAGGAAAGTGAGGAAAGAGAGCGAGACCCGATGATGAAGCACATAGGCAATCCGCGCTCTACACATTCGTGTTAAGCGAATTAAGTCCAAAGAAAATAAAGTTGTAAAGAAGTTCCGTCCAGTAGCGAGTAGTCTATCAGAGACGAACGAATAAAAATGTGATTTCAGCGAGTGATTTTTTTGCCTATTTTAAGACTGATTTTCGAAATTTTTTGTAATTATCACATTTAGATAATTAATTTCGATCGCCAAGTGCAAAAAAAGTTCAAAAAAATACTCCGGAAAACTATTTTTTCGCGTTTGAAAATTCATTTATATTCGTTCGTAACTCACTCACTCAAATGTAAACAAAGTTGCGACGGGACTCCGTAGAGAGGTGTAGAGGATATTCCAGTGATGACAATACGCGACCGATATAGATCGGCTCGGGAAGTTGAGACAATGCTGAGTATGTGAACTATTGCTTTTATGTAAAGTAAAATACAAACATCCAAAAGTTAGCCAGATCGATTTGCAACTGTGTCTTCATATCTTACTAACTATAGTACCGTGGGCTTCGCAGACCCATCCTTTATATCAGTGAAATACTTTAAAATAAGACTGTCTGATATCTTAAGCTTTCTTGAATATACACATTTTTGTATGTATTTTCTTGAATATTGATCTAAAATCCTCTTTGTTTCGCACTTTGGAGTGAATGCTGCATTCCGAAGATTTCCGCTTCAAATTCTCCTCCGAGATATCTTACCTTTCTGATATTCCAGAAAACTTAAAGGTCGAATATCTCGAAAACAAAGGCGAATTATACGTCATATGGCCGTATAGAATATCTCATCAAGTTATAGCTTACCACTGGGTTTCCGAGATCTATCACGCAGGAACCAATTTGAAGCAAAGCAGTATGGACGCACACCTCATGTTGTCAGATCGAAATTTATCTAAAACATCCGATACTCTAAGGGTCATATACCCGGTTGTTAGGTACGCGATACGCACGCCAATATGGGTCTAAACCACAACCACCATGAAACACCCGAAGGGCCAATGACCAGTTTTTGTTACATTCAGCACCGGACAGGTCGCCTAAGGAAGATTAAGAAAACGTATCAATCTCATCAAACTCTTTTGCAGAATTGATAACAAACTGAAGGGCCGGACGTTCATTTACATTGTATGAGAAGGCTTTCCTGTTTTATGTATAACAAATTCCTTAGTATCCCTCCGCTTTGTCTGTATATTTTTGTACATAATGATACTAGTGTAAAGACCTTTGAGCTACGCAATTAACCTATCGACCACCGCATGCTATCCTGCAGCCGAAACAATGTCTGGTCTGCCAGGTTTGAATAAATTAAATGTCCATAATATCATGGGTTCAGTGAGAACCTTACGGTTCTACTTCAAAAGCAAATCATGTACACAATGTATGTAATGTAATTACCACGAAAATGTATATCCAGAAGCAACTTCTGTGATTCCTCACTTTTTTCTGACGAGGCTATAATTCTTTTCGTTATCATTACTGCAGCATTTATTCTGAGTCGTATGTTTGCTTTATGTTAAGAGTGGCAGAATTTAGGTCAGGCAGTTTCGCAGCATCTGCAAAAATCATTGCGCCAGACTTGCAATATCTCTGCGTGCCGTCCAATAATGCAGTTATCCGTCATGGCAGACCCGATAGGTGATCCTCCCGCTATGGTTAATGAAAGCGGTGCCGTGCGTTGGTGCGTTTGCGGTATCGCGTGATTTAACCGCGCTGTATTATTTTCTTATTGGTTATCTAGTCACTCGTATACGCCGACGGAAATCAACGCTCAGAGAGTTATTGCCGCAATACGGACCCAAATGCTGCGAAAAGTGTGTGAATATTGGAGCCACCGATTGTGCCATGTATGCGCCAGCCGTGGCAGCCATATGGGCCAAATCATATTTAAACATTAATGGTATAAAATTATCCATCCAATAAATTAATATGAAACATATTTTGCTTTATTTTAATTTAAAGTTCTGTAACTCTAAAAAAAACCGTTACGCCTCTGTGGTGTGGTACACAAATTAGTTGAGTATTGAATAGCTCGGATATCTCGAGTTCTGCTACAGTGAAGGACAGCTTTGAATTTGGAAATACGGTTTCCAGGGACTTTATAACAGTCTGATTATCAGAGAAAATATTCATAACGACTTTAGCCCGAACATTTAGGTTTAGGAAAGGGTGGCAGCAGTATTTTTTTATACAAGCTCACATAGACCAGTTTGGGTCCATAGTGTTACCACGGGCTGAAATGCCCCTCATCGAAACCAACCTGTTTGATATAAAAATTTGTCGATAGTACGAATATCGGTACTGCAAAGATCTGTTAGGCTGCCTAGAAAAGCCGACCCCAGTATGTCCAGTCGTCGTTTACTCAGAGCGGGGCAGTCGCATAACAAGTGCTCAATGCTCTCCACTTCTTCCTCATCTCCACAGTTTCTGCAGAAGTCGTTAGAGTCAATACCCAATCTTTTGGCGTGTTCGCCGATCAAGCAGTGTCCCGTCAGAACTGATACTAACGTAGACAATCTTTGCCTCTCTAATGCGAGGAGATATTTTGATCTTCTCAGGTCATACCTTGGCCAGATTTGTCTAGCTACCCTGCAGGTGCCGATTTCTGTCCATCTTTCGTTGGACTGCCTGATTGCCTCAGCCAAAGCTTGTACGTGGATAGTGGCGCACCAATATATGCAAATTCTTCGAGAATTTGTAATGTCGTCCCTTTTCTAGCAAGTTCATCGGCTTTGCAGTTATCCCATATGCCCATAAACTGCTCAGCCTTCTCGTTAAGAGATCTGTGGCAGTCAAGGGCTGTTTGTGAATTTAGGGATGTTGCCTCCAGAGAATTGATGGCAGCCTGGCTGTCCGAGTAAATTACAACGCCAGTGTTGGTTACTATGTTGCGACTCAGCCACTTGGCTACTTCCCATATTGCCATTATTTCGGCTTGATAGACACTGCAGGTATCTGGTAGTCTGTGAGCTATATCCAATCTAAGCTCTGCACAGTGTACTCCGAAGCCAACCTTTTCATCATGCTTCGAACCATCCGTGTAAAAGTGGAGATGGTTTCTATTACCTGGTTTTCTTCCAACCCATTCATCTCATAGTGATGTAATTTCTCTCGAAGGTGTACACCGTTGGTATATAGTCCACTCGGTCGGTTACCATAGCACTACACTTTGATATCCTCATGTGACCGTAGTTTTGTACCTCCTCATTGATAGGCAGTTTAATCTTATTGCCGCTTTGGTTGCAACTTCTCTCGCCACAATATTAATCGGCAGTATATGGAGTAGGGCTTGTAGAGACTCGGTCGCTGTAGTCCTTAAGGATCCGCTTATGCTCAGGCAGGCTGTTCTCTGAACCTTTGTTAGTAGGTTGGTGATGGTTAATTTGTCAGTTGCCTTCCACCATAACACAATGCCGTATAGCTGTATAGGACGAACTACTGCTATATATATCCAGTGGACGATTTTAGGAGAGAGGCCCCACCGCGACCCTACAGCCTTTTTGCAGGAATATAAGGCGACGTTGGCCTTCCTTACACGTTCCAATACGTTAAGTCCAAATAACAGTTTTCTATCTAGAATTATTCAAAAATTTTGCACTTTCAGAAAAGACTAGATCTGTTCCATTTATCCGATGTGGAGGGTCCACATGTGGGACTTTATTCATCCTAGTAAAGAGAACCAATTCTGTGTTCTTTGGGTTTACGCCCAAACCGCTGCTTCTGGCCCATCTAGCCAATTTGTTCAGAGCCACCTGTAGGAGGACGTTTTCGAATTTACCACTCGCTGCAAATGCAACGTCGTCCGCATATGCCACGACCTTGCAGCCACAAAGTTCTAGATCCAGTAGGATTTCATTCACCGCTAAGTTCTAAATTAGTGGAGACAGTACTCCTCCTTGTGGGGTCCCTCTGTTTACAAACCTTGTTAGAGTTGTGGATCCAAGATATGCTGTTATGCGTCTTCTGTTGAGCAGACTTTGAATTAGTCTAATCAGCCTAGATTTTACACTTAGATGTGAAAGCGTCTTTGTCAAGAAAGTCCACCATAGTTTAATCCTTGAAATTTAGGGACGATTCAATAATGCACACAAGTTCGTGCGGGACTAGATTCTGTAGACTGTGCCTTGTTGTAAGCATGCTGGTTTCCCGACATTAGTTTTGAATTCAGTTTATCCCTAATGAAAGTATCTTAAAGTCTTTCTAGACCTTTCAATAGGAATTGGCCTGAATTCCTTTGGCCTAGTATGCGATAACTTTTCCGCTTTGGGTATGAATACCACTTTAGTGTCTCTCCATAGATTGAGGATCTATCGATATCACCATTCTAAAACATGCTAAACTTAGCATGTTCCAAATTATATTCAGTCAAAATGTGATGTTTATTTGTTAAGCCGAAGTTATTCACAAAACAGTACAGCTGATTCGATTTTCGTTACAAAGGAATTCCACACAAATTTAGTTTTGTAGTAAAATAAAAAATAATTAAAATGTCAGACCATAAATTAATTGTGGACAAAATTTTGAGTGGTGCTTACTCGTTGTCACCTCGACGAAAGGGAAAGAGTTTTGTCTGGAATATTTTGTCTGAAGTATTAAAGGAAGATGGGTCAATTATGGAAGATTTGGTCTACTGCCGTTCTGCAGAAAACTTTAATACCTGACAACATTTATGACGGCTTAAGTTGGAGGTTTGATTTCCGAAGCATTTTAACTTCGGAAATCAAACCTCCAACTTAAGCCGTCATAAATGTTGTCAGGTATTAAAGCAGCCAATCACGCTAAGACCCGTGTCTACTCCAGATAAAACAGAGACACTCAATGTACTATCCAAATGGGTTGTTGAGGATTGTCGCCCGTTTTCATCCGTTAGTGGATCTGGATTTAAAGATATGATTAAACATTTTATAAATATTGGCGCTACGTACGGAGAGTGTTTTGACGTAGATGACATGCATCCAGATGCTACAACTATTGCTCGCAAATGCCAAAAGGAAGGTTGTGAAAATAAAGCGGAGATTAGCAAAGAATTGAAAGAGGTCGTGAGTAGCGGTGGAGTGTCAATAACCACGGATTTGTGGACCGACAGCTATGTCCAACGCACATTCTTAGGAGTCACTTTGCATTACCAACAGGAGTATCAGATGGTCGACATCATCTTGGGCATAAAATCTATGGACTTTGAGCGATCAACCGCCCCTAATGTTTTACAGAAATTAAAGTCAATTTTAAACGAATTTGAGATTGACAATATGGAGAGCATAAAATTTGTGACTGACCGGGGGAAAAACATAGTTAAGGCATTAGAGAACAATATATGCTTAAACTGCAGTTGCCACTTATTTGCAAATGTGCTAAAGGCCTCATTCGAAGCAACAAGAGAGCTAGCCGAATTTATAACTGCCTGTAAAAAAATTTTAAAATATTTCAAAAAGGCAAATCTGCAGCACAAAAAACAAACCAGCGTAGAAAATAAGAGCAAACAAAAAAACAAGTGAAAAACCAGCACATCAAGAAAGAGTAAAAAACATACGTAGCAATTTTGAGTTGGTATTTTTGATACTAGTTTATTTCACCACCGTAGTAGAAGAACACACACGGGAAAGTGTAAACAACTACCACATGAGTTTTCTACCGATAGTTCAAATGTTTGTGTATGAAAAATACTATGTTCGTATGCGGTGTACTAGTAGTTGCGGTGTACCGGCGCAGATCTCTGGTAGGTATTGATATGAATGTCTAATACTTCATGTACTTCAACATTTTCTGCAATTCGACTGGTGAAATACCATCTGGTACAAATGACTTAAGCTGTTGATTGCCCAGCTAGTTCTGGGTTCATCAGCCATCAAGCTTGCGACGCCTGAAGTCCACTTTTTGATCCAGCATCCTGCAAGTAACCCACAGTAAGAAGCTGATAGTATCTTCTTCAGCCTTGAGGTGTCGGAGACCTTTTTCATTTTCGCCACAGTATGTATAGCAAGAGCTTATTTGCGCTACTGAAAGGAAATATTCACCATTTCTGGTGTGGTCGGTCAAGACCAACGGACGATTGGGGAACCCCGCTCCATTGGAACATGAAGGCATCCTCGTCTGATGGATATGAATAAACTTTTGTATATTGTATCAACCCCTAAGGCTGTCGTCAAAACCATAAGTATTGCGGCTAGATTTTTATATTTAATTTTTCGTGGCTTTCTTCACTACACTTTTGTTTTTTATAAGGCCCTATTTATAGTTGGCACAGTCTTGTGGTGGTCTTGTAGACTTTGTCCTGTATAGCACTTCCTTAGATTAACTATCTCTGATGACCTTCATTGTGGTCGCTGTTTATGCGAGTAATTTAGAGCACTTGTAATACGATCTATCATTTCCTCGATGTCTACAATTGTCTCCACATTTAAAATGTCATAGATATAAAGAAACTGGATTTATGAAAAACATATGAAATTTAAAAAGAATAATCTTCAAATGGTTCGAAATATCTAATTACCTCTCATGTTGTCGGCTGAAAAATCACTGTCAAGTCGTACTTCAAAGTATTTTCACCTTTCTTAAAGACTTAGTGAAGAAGAAAGTCAAAAGAGAACAGCAAACAATTTGATATGCAAATGGACAAACGAATAAAGGACAAAGCCAGTCCCAGAAGCCGGGAGACAACATGTACAGAAATTCACAAAACGAAACAGTGTAATTCAATTAGCTTTAAAATCTACGAACAGGAACAAACATGTTATAGGAAATTCCATCACAGCGGCAGAGGCGGCAAGGACGACGGGCTACTACATATCTCTCAAACAAAGACGAGTCGGTCGGTCGGACAATGACAGAAAGAGATCTGAACAAGTACATATTACGATTTGAAAACTAAATTTTTCCTCCTTTTGAAGTATGAGTATGTATGAATGTATTTTAGTGTTTTTTTATCACTTTAACTCATTTCCATTCACAAAACACCGAAAGAATGTTAAAAAAACCAAAATAAGAACCCATTTCATTGTAATTTTGTGCAAAGTTTCTTTCCACTTGCATTTCGTTGTCGGTCTATGCAACCCTAGCTGTACTAACTGACTGCCCTTACCATGCTCCACTTGATATTTGTCTCTGCTCCGCTCTGTCCTGCTCTTTTCATTTCAGTCATTGCTTCATTCACAAATGCTAAACACAAAAAGAGAACAACGCAATGTGAACGATATCAGTTGTAGTAAACGTGAAACGAAAATAAGACTTTTACGTTTACAAACGTGATTTTTCGTATAAGCACAGACAGAGAGGCAGACAGGCGGATAAACAGACACATCGACAGAGTCCGTCAGTCGGAGATTGAAATGACTCTATGAAAATCCAACTCAACCTCCAAGCACTCACCCACTCAGAGGACTGTATTGTACGACACAAATGATGAGAATCCATGTGCATGTACGGCGAGCACATGCAAACAGAGCTATTCACTCTCACAATATACCGAACCATCAATTTACCATATTCCCGCTCTCACAAGTAGAAATTCAAATATTCTCAGTTACTTCTCCTTTTTTTTAGCTCAAAAAAATAAAAATCTCCCCTGAAAAGAGTACTTTTTCTTTCGTTTTGGTCTTGTTGCTAATTTAAGCAAAAGACACCCACTGGGATTGATTGAAAAAGTGGCAACAATGTCAGGAGTTCGAAACTGTTAGGAAAATCGTGGCTATGATGAGGAAGTACTGCAGGAGTTCCACAAGATTGGGACAACTACAAAGAAGATCTTAAGCAGTACAAGAGAGGGTTGAAATGAATCAAACTGAATATTAGATAGATTTCTGCTATGTCGTATAAAGCTCAGATGATGCCACAACGTTACGGTAAGGTTTAGGTAAGGTTTAGGTAAGGGTGGCAGCCAGCTTTACCAGATCACATAGACCAATGTCGATCCCTAGCGATACCATGGGCACGGATGCCCCTAATCGAAACCGACCTGTTTGAAAACATGTTAATATTACGAATATCGGTAGCGGAAAGATGTTTCAGACTTTCTAGAAAGGCATACCTCTGTATATTCAGACGTCGTTTACTTAATGAGAGATAGTAGCAAAGCAGCTGCTCAATGTTTTCCACTTCTTCCTCATCGCGACAGCTCGTACAGAAATCATTGTACTCAATACCCAACCTTCTAGCGTGTTCGCAATCAGGCAGTGTCCCGTCAGAACTGATACTAACATAGACAGTCGTTTTCTTTCTAGTTCTTATATTGGCCTGAGAACAGTTATCGATTGCCTACCTATCCTTTAGTTGTTGATTTCTGCCCATCTCTCATTGGACTGTCTGACTGTATCTTGCCTAAACCAATGCTGGAATTTTTAAAGTCGTCCCTTTCTTCTTCATCAAATTCATCGGCTTTGCAGTTCCATGGGATATCACTATTTCCCGGTACCAGGTATATGTTTAACTGTTCAGCCATCTCATTGAGAGATCTGCGGCAGTAGAGCACTGTTTGTGTATTTATAGATGTAGCCTCCAGAGATTAAATGGCAGCCTGGCCGTCGGAGTAAATGACCACTTCCCTTATTGCCATTATTTCAGTTTGATAGTCACTGCAAGTATCTGGTATGTAGTACGTGGTATATATCAAGGCAATGTTCATTACGGTATCCCCGAAGCCAACCTTTTCATCAAGCTTCGAACCATATATATGGAAGTGGAGATATTTAGTACTCGTATTTCCTGGTATTCCGCTAACCCAGTCCTCTCTGGCAGGTATCTTAGTGGCAATGTTCCTTTCAAAGATGTAAACCATTGGTATATAGTCCACTCGATCGGTTACCATATCGCTACAGTGTGATATCCTCATGTGATCGAAGTTCATTTACCTCCACATTGATATACATATGTTTATATATATTTCATTTTAATGCCTTTGTGGTTGCAACTTCTTTATTCAAAATAGCAATCGGCAGTAGATGAAGTAAGATTTGTAGAGACTCAGCCGCTGTAGACTTTAAAGCCCCGCTTATGCAAACAGTTATCTGAACGTTCATTAATTGACTGTGGTTGCAACTTCTTTATTCAAAATATCAATCGGCAGTAGATAAAGTAAGATTTGTAGAGACTCAGCCGCTGTAGGTTTTAAAGCCCCGCTTATGCAAACAGTTATCTGAACGTTCATTAGTTGACTGTTGATAGATTGCTTATCAGTTGCTGTCCACCATACTATAAGTATATGTATATCCAGTGGACGTTTTTAGGAGAGGGGGCCCAACGCGACCCCACAGCTATCCTACAGGAAAATAACACAGTACAACACATGAGTTTGGGACTCAATTCTGAGAATTGGACGTGAAAGTACCCCAAAAATAAGAACTTCTGCATCATTCGTTTAGTCAAGTTGGCTCAATCAAGGTGGATTTTTAGCACTTTTTCTATATTTTTGCTCTGTATACCGTACGAAATATCTCTTTTGTGTCTGAATGCGGAACAAACCTACCCGAAAAAAGTGTTTCCAGCGACTTAAAGGAGGAGGGCTATAGACACTATAAAAACATTACACTGTACAAAATTTCAAGTATTTGTATACACTGTTATTAATGTTATAAGCTGTTAACTTTTGGTGCAAAATGGTGCATTTGTGTGGGAGGTACCAAAAGGGACGTGGCGACTTCGCCCATTTTTCTCGAGTTGATACCGACTAATAAGCTAATATTATGTGTGGAATTTCAAAAGATTCGAATAAGTAGTATAGCAGTTATTAAAGAATCAATATTTCACAACATTTTAACCCTTTTTGGGGGAGGTACTAGAAGGAGTGGACCAATATGGCCCATCTAAGAACTTAGCCGGAGATAGAAAAAAATATGACCACATACCAAATTTGAGGTCAATCGGTTACTCCTTTCGAGAGTTATCGTGCGCACCAACCAGCAGACAGACAGACAGACAGACGGACATTGCTCATTCGACTTAAAATGACCCAAAACGGATTTCCTCCGAACACACTTGGGGTCTTAGGTCACTCCTTCACTTACACTTTTTTCCGTAGCAAATGATATATACCCTAGTCACACTAAAGTGAGGGTATAAATAGTAGATTAAAAACTCCAATTGAGTATTGTCCAACGTGCATATCATTTAAACTTAATCTCATCAGTTCGATACAAACTCTCTCTGAGAACGGTCGAGTTTCGTTACGCTCTACATATCTTCTTTTAACTTCGCTATAAAAATATCGGAAGTAATTAACATATTTATTAGTGTTTTTGTTGTCTTTTGTCGTTCTTATTGGACTCCGCGTTTTTTCTGATAATAAACACAACAGTTTTAATAATAACAAACAACGGCAAATGTTTCAGCAAATGACATCAACTGTCCGTCCTACTTGGAGAACTTGCAAAAGCGACTTCAAATAACTCTCACCGCAACGTTGTTCGAAAATAAACAGTGCGTGTTATTCAACCCCACACCCCGCAGAATCAGCAAGCAATCAATCAGAACATGCAGAGTATTGGTAACTCTTACGCGTCGTGCTTAAGAGAAAATGCTGATCACTTCAGCACTAAATGACCTTCAACAATGTACAAATAAAATTCAACAGATACAAGTTGTCATGTCAATGGTGAAATGTGCCCATGGTTTGCGATAGTGGTAACATATTTAAAATGCTTCACTGGAACGCCCACGGCATTTCTAACAATTCTCATCTCAAACAATTTGAATATATACTTGAGGAAGAATCCGTACACATCGCTTCACTAAATGAAACCCACTTAAATGAATCACACAAACCCTATTTACGAAATTATTTAATTTATAGGAACGATAGAGAAGGCGGTAAAGGTGGCGGCGTCGCTCTTATAGTTCGGAAAAATGATGATGATTACAGAATTGTCTTTTTTTTTGATATATGCGCTTTTAGCAAACAGTTCTCGTTTAATGATACTTGGCTGTGCGTATATATTTAATAATTTCGACTGAAGTAATCGTTGAAATAAGGATATTGATAATGGGAGTTTGGTGGCTCCCGAAACAGATCTGTCTATCCAACCATTACAACCGCCCCCAATACATGTCACTTACTTCTTCTTTAATTTTTAACAAAGTTGTTTTCATATACTGAAAACAACAATAACGATCTTGAGCCTGAGTACAAAAACAAAATATGTTAGAAAAATATACAACACAAACTTTTATCCGTTAGAAATACAAAATCGATTGAAAATTTATCTGTAGAAGTTATTATAAGCAATAAAAAGATTGTCATTACAACAGCTTATTCGCCGAAATACACTACGCACTTCAAAAACGACATTCTACTTCTTACATCGCATGGCAAAGAATTCTTTTTAATGGGAGACTTATATACCAAGTATACTTCATGGAATTGCTTATCAAACAATACGGCTGGAAATGTGATTTTCAATATACAACAGAACCAACATTTTTTCATTCATCACTCTTTGGAACCTACATACTATCCGTACCAACAAAATCGAACTCCGTCTGTCATCGACATTATACTCACCAATGCATCATATTCCATGTCCTTAGATGTCTCTGGGTATGAAATACCTTCTGACCACCGTCCAGTTGTTTGTACTCTGCATCAGTCAACTACAAATACTCTTGATACTTCTCATTTCGACTTCAAGTCAACAAACTGGCCTCTCTTTCAAAACTACATCGAAACCCGGATCAACGAGCATAATGCAATGTATTCCAACACCGACTCAATTGACCATGATATCGATAAATTTATTGCAATTATTTTAGAAGCTCGTAACGTTTCAACTCCATTGGTAAGCCCTAACAATAATTACGTATTATCAAATGATACAATTAAACTCATAAAGACAAGATCAAAACGGATGTAACATATACAAGAAATGCGTAAAACTTATTAGCATAATTTGAAATTTGAAAACGATCACATTCCTATTGTCCATGATGTCAAATACCTAGGTGTCACATTGGATAAAAATTTAAGCTTCAGCAAACACATTGACTGCAAACAAAAGTACAAAAGCGTTAAGAGCTCTTTGGTCGCTAATAAATTATCGATCAACTGTTAGCCTAAAAAAGAAGAACTTAATTTTTAACTCAGTTATACGCCCAACACTAACATTTGCATGTCCCAAATGGTATAAAGCTGCCAAAACGCATATAAAAAATTACAAATAATTCAAAATGAATGCTTAAAAATAATATACAACCTACGATGGAGATATCCAACGGACCTTCTTCATAGTAGAAGTGGTTATGAAAGAATCTACGAATTTATATATATACTTAGGCAAAGCTACAACGATAGAAACATACATTCTTCCTATCCCATGATAAGAGCATGTCGAGATTTATCATTATAACATTATAAAATAAAAATTTACCAAATTGATAACTAATTGTATAAATTGGTTTACACCTTTGTAAACAGAATTTTATACACTAATGTTTTCTACATATATTTGAAATTATAAAATTCATAATAAGGTTTTTTTTTCCTATTTTTCCCTTGAAATTGTTCAAATTCTACATAAAACATTATAACTAAATAAATAACCTCATTTGTTGTAATATATAGAATAGTATCTCAAACAATGTAAATATGTATATAAATGAAATGTTAATAAAGATGATGTTAAAAATTGAAAAAAAAAATTAACAAAAACTTAATCTCTTGCACAATCTCCGCCATTCATGTTGACCAGGACTCATTCAAAATGGGCTCGAGATTTTGAATTATTTTTTCCCATACAGCCGAACACTGTGCCGTAGGAA
Organism: Eudasyphora cyanicolor; assembly: GCA_963930755.1. Lineage (NCBI taxonomy): Eukaryota > Metazoa > Arthropoda > Insecta > Diptera > Muscidae > Eudasyphora > Eudasyphora cyanicolor. Next base: position 204,727,614 of record OZ005736.1, on the reverse strand, counting down.
CACGAAGTTTTCTACTAACAGCCCAAATATGTGGGGTTACACCAAATATATGGGCTTAAGCATTGGAGAATAAGGACCTAACCTTAAAACAAGTGCTTCCCCGAACGAATTTTATAATATTCTATAAATTGAGTTAAACGTTTTTTGAATTTACAAATTCTCATTACGAGTTAATATTCTTCGTTATTTTCTCATTACGAATTTATACTTCTCAATATATATTTTTATGTTTTCATTACAAATTTACATTTAGCAATATGAATTTATATTTTCTCATTGAAATTTACATTTTCCAATATGAATTTACAGATACGTAAATTCATAGTAAGATTACTATGAATTTACATGTTCTCATTACAAATTTACATTTTCCAATATGATTTTATATTCTCTCAATACAAATTTACAATTACCATGTTCTCATTGCAAACTTGAAAAGGTGTAGATTATTTGCATTTAGCCGAGTAGGGTCCACACATTGAACCTTATTCCTCCTAGCAAAGAGAACAAATTCCGTCTTGTTTGGGTTAACGCTCAAACCACTTCTGGCCCATCGAGCCAATTTGTTCAGAATCACGTGTATAATGCTTCTGAGGACGTTTTCGAATTTGCCGGATACCGCGATTGCAAAGTCTTAAGCATATATCAGCCACACTTTGCAGCCGCAACGTTCCCGATCTAACTGGATTTAGAACTTTGATTTTACAGCTAGATTCCAAATTAGTGCAGATAGACAGTGACCGTATATTCTTTGCCCAATCGGGAATTTCTTCTAATTAATGACTTAAAGATTGACGGCCGATTAGTTCTCCTTAAAACTTTGGAAAAATTATTTGATAGAGTCTTTACGACAATAATTATCTTTTGAGTATAAGTGTACCTAATTGCGCATTGATAGTTATCTTAGGGCTAATATGATCAGTCAGCTTTATTGAAGACTCTCTCTCTCTCTGTCTCTGATAGGAAAGTTTGTTTAGTTATAAAGGGGAGAAAGTCCTCAATAACTTATATCAAGCCGCAGTAGTTATGGCTCTGGAAACCCATAAAATAACAGCATAGAAGGTTTAAATAGAACCTTATGCTAAAGAATCTCTCAATTAATTGTAGTCCGCTTTCCTAGAGAAGAGATAAAGTAATTGCATATGGAGAGGATATGGTGCACAGTGCGATGGCTTCATTCATTTTTGTGCAAAAAATATAAGGTGTGGTCCTAGATCATTGGAATTTGGCACAAAGTAATATATTGACTAAATTAAAAAAAAATTGTATTTCATCAAAAACGGCCACGCCCACCACGTAATCCTCTTTCAGAAAATGTATAAGTTTGTTCAGCGAACGGCGAAATACGGTGGATTTTTTTGCGTAAAATAAAGAATAGTACCCCGTTTTTTTTGTGCCAGTCAGAAGACCGAGCTCGAACGAGCCAACTTTTTTTTATTCAAGCAAAACTGCAAGCACAAATATTTAAATTTCGGCATGATCGGATAAAAAATGCGCCCTCTATAACGTAAATATGTCTAATCGAAAGGGACCTTTGTACGGGAGCTACATCAAAATATGGACCAATATGCCTAATTTTCAATAGGCACGATTGAATGTAATACACAGTACAAATATTCAAATTGCGGCATGATCGGTTAACAAGTGCGCTCTATGGTGCATAAATATGTCTTATCGAAAGGGACCTTCGTATGGGTTTCCTGGGAATATGCTAAATAGTAGAAAGTAAAAACATCTAAATTATTCCGACACTGCTCCAAACTTTAGGCCAGGTAAATATCACGGGACATGGAACCTGCTCAATCATATGCTACGGAATACATAGATGGAGAACCCAGGGATAGTAATATAAAAAAATGAAGAAAAGGTGAAACGTAAAATACTAAAAAGGAAGATTTGTATCACCTGTCTTGTGGATTACTACTACAAGCAGTAACAAATAAGTAGTGGCATTTAAAAAAACTTTTGTGATACTTTTTACACAGTGGACGAAATTTAAAAAACAAATTATTAGAACCAGTTAAGATTTTATAAACATTGCGCGCCCAGTGTGCAATGGATTCATATAAATAGTCAATGTTAAGAGGGAAAAGGCACAGTTAGAAAATGTGAAAAACACCGTTTTCGGTGATATCGTTCACAAAAGATTGTAGGAGTGTATTTGTAGCGTCTACGGTTTTTTCCCTACGTTGTATGTGTGGTGTTGTGATTTACGTATGTATGTATTTGCGAGAAATGACACAGGTACATCAACATTCAAATAAGCTGTAGTGCAAACTGTCGTCTGTTGAGCAAATTGTGTTGCATTTTAAGGTGACCAGATTAAGCATAAAAGTTCTGAAAATAATTATCGAATGGATACTTCTGCACTGTCCTAATTTGGGTACAGACATGTCCTTATTTCATACTTAATATGCGGAAATTTCTCTATTATTAAGAGAATTGTCTTATTTATGTATGGGATGTCACTTCTTTAAAAGTTAACATGTCTACGGCGCACAGTGGTTCAGAATCAAAATCCATCGGCCAAAATTCAACAACTTTTGTTCTAGTAAACATTTTTGAGTTCGGTAAGCACCCGAAGGATTATTTTGAGATATTAACATTAAATATCGGGCAATCGTGTCTATCTTAAAAATTGGGCTAATGTTGAATAATTTTTTTTATTTTTGGATCTAAACGAGAAGTAAGATATCTATTTTTATGTTTTTTACATGTTTTAACGCATTTGCTCATAATGCGCAAACAAATTTTAATTTTTTTCGTATTACAGATTGTCGCATTTTTCAGATTTCTAAAACTCGAACTGTTTCTCATATCTTTTTATTTCAAATTGTGATTTGTGAAATTTATTATTGCGACAAAAATATGTTTGTAATAAATATTTAAAAAATGTCCTTTTTGAAAAAATGTATGACTTTGGACAAAACATACCCTTTTTCCTTTGAAAGCCTTTGGGAATTGTGGGATTTACATTTACAAATAATAACAAGGGTGGCAAAATTTTAAGGGCCGATGTTGATTTTGAATAAAGCACATTTTATTTTGGAAATTATTGTCGTTTCTTTTTATTATGATAATATTGGTACGGCTCAATTATTTATGGAACAAAATATCGGCCAAATGGACGCCGCGACCTCGGCGGCACATCTCCATCCGGTGGTCCAAATTTTCGATGACGCTGAGGCATACTTGAGGTTCTATGCCGTTAATGTGCCGAATTATCTCATCCTTTAGCTCCTGAATTGTTGCTGGCTTATCGACGTACACTTTTTCTTTCAAATAACCCCAAATCATGGCGGCCAATTGACATTGCCACGACGTGAGATAACACGGCCATTGAATTTGTTGCACAAAAGAGCCATTGTTTCGTTAGCTGTGTGGCAAGAGGCACCGTCCTGTTGAAAATACATATTGTCCACATCCATATCTTCCAATTCGGGCCATAAAAATTTCGTTATCTTCTCACGATAGCGAACACCATTCACATTAACTGCCTGACCTGCCTCATTTCGAAGAAGTATGGCCCGATGACGTCGCCAGCCCATAAGCCGCACCAAACGAACTGGGCGAGCATGCACAGGTGTTTTCACATCTCCTACAGGTCCGAAACAATTAAAACTCTCTACCAATTTGTGTATTTGTTTCTATTACTTTTATGCAACAGACAGAAAGTAACTGAAACATATGGTCTCAAACCAAAATAAATTCTGACTGAATGGCTTAAAAAACTTTAACGCGTTGCTCGATTGTGTATCTTTCCATGGTTAAAATTGAGTTAGTCTGAAATTGAGAAATGTCAAATGAAATGCAGAAAAAACGTTTAGGTGTGGTTCACATTCAATATCGGTCCTTACAATTTAAGCACCTTTATAATGGTACTAGCTGGACCCGGTCCACTTCGTTGGCCCAGACTTCAGATCTCCGATCCCGTTTATTTTTGGACTATTTACGTAGACTGACACCAAATATATATGCACAAAATTACATTGATCTCTCTAACAAATGTATCAAAAACAAAATTACAGCACTCTCGCTAATAAATTGTGCAAGATATATCAATTTAAAATATTGATTTATATGGCCGGGGCCACGCCCACTGGTCATATCCCCCCATTTTTGGATCAATCACGTAGACAACCACGATACAGCACTATCGCTAACAAATTGTGCAAGATATTCAATTTCAAAACTTGACTCACTCGGTCGGTGCCACGTCCATTAGTCTGATCCGGCCCATTTTTGGACCAATCACGTAGACTGCCACCAGATACATACATATGCACCAAATTGCAGCACTCTCGCTAATAAATTGTCCAAGATATCTCAACTTCAAAATTTGGCTTATATGGGCGGGGCCACGCCCATAGGTCCGATCCCGCCCATTTTTAGACCTATAACGTAGACTGCCACCGGATACATATGCACTAAATTGCAGGACTCCCGCTAGCAAATTGTTCAAGATATCACAATTCTAAAATTTACCATATATGGGCGGGGCCACGCCCATTGATCCGATCCCCATTTTTGGAAAATTCACATAATCTGCTACTAAATGCATACACACCTCTCTGTCATTATCTAGTATTTATAAAAATTTGCTTAATATTTATATTGTAAATAGATTGCAAATAAAGAAAATAATAAAAAAACAGTAAGGAAAGGCTAAAGTCGGGCGGGGCCGACTATATAATACCCTACACCACTCTCGTAATATTGAATAACTCTGATATATAAATTTCGGACAAAACATATATATGGGAGCTATAGCTAAATCTTAACCGATTTTTTTCAAATTTGGTAGTGTTGGTTCATGGATCAAGAAACTCTACCATTCTAAATTTCAAAATGATTGGATGTAAAATACTGCTTCTACAGGACTAAAGAGCAAAATCGGACGAAACATATATATGGGAGCTATAGCTAAATCTTAACCGATTTTCTTCAAATTCAGTAGTGTTGGTTCATGGATCAAGAAACTCTACCATTCTAAATTTAAAAACAATTGGATGTAAAATACAGCTTCTATAGGACTAAAGGGCCAAATCGGACGAAAGATATATATGGGAGCTATATCTAAATCTGAACCGATTTCAACCAAATTCAATAGCGATCTTAACAGCTGCGAAATACTCTAAACTGCAAAATTTCAGAACGATCGGAGTGAAATTTCGACCTGTAGTCGACGAACAACTTTACATGGACAGACGGACGGACAGACATGGTTAAATCGACTCAGCTAGTGATTCTGAGTCGATCGGTATACTTTAAGGTGGGTCTAGCTGTGTTATTTGCAGGTGTTACAAACATCTGCCGTGAAACAAACTTATAATACCCTGTACCACAATGTGGTGTACCTACACCACTCTCGTAATATTGAATAACTCTGATATATAAATTTCGGACAAAACATATATATGGGAGCTATAGCTAAATCTTAACCGATTTTTTTCAAATTTGGTAGTGTTGGTTCATGGATCAAGAAACTCTACCATTCTAAATTTCAAAATGATTGGATGTAAAATACTGCTTCTACAGGACTAAAGAGCAAAATCGGACGAAACATATATATGGGAGCTATAGCTAAATCTTAACCGATTTTCTTCAAATTCAGTAGTGTTGGTTCATGGATCAAGAAACTCTACCATTCTAAATTTAAAAACAATTGGATGTAAAATACAGCTTCTATAGGACTAAAGGGCCAAATCGGACGAAAGATATATATGGGAGCTATATCTAAATCTGAACCGATTTCAACCAAATTCAATAGCGATCTTAACAGCTGCGAAATACTCTAAACTGCAAAATTTCAGAACGATCGGAGTGAAATTTCGACCTGTAGTCGACGAACAACTTTACATGGACAGACGGACGGACAGACATGGTTAAATCGACTCAGCTAGTGATTCTGAGTCGATCGGTATACTTTAAGGTGGGTCTAGCTGTGTTATTTGCAGGTGTTACAAACATCTGCCGTGAAACAAACTTATAATACCCTGTACCACAATGTGGTGTAGGGTATAAAAAAAAAAGAATGCATACACACAAAATTTCAGTTCTCTAGCTTAAAATTTTTCTCAACATTAAAATTTGACCCATATGGACGGGTCCACGCCCACTTGATATATTAAAAATTCAAGTACCCTATTTTCAGCACCCCCTACACATGTACATTCTGTGAAAATTTCAAGGTCCAGCCGTTTAGGCATCTATACGGAACAAACAAACAAACCCACAAACATACACTCTCTTTTATATATATAGACTAGCTGAGCCCGGTGCGCTTCGCTGCCCATGTCAAAATTAGCCCTGTAGAAACTGTATTTTATATCCGATCAGTACGAAATTCGGCAGAAAGAGGTTTGTTATTACATGAAGGAATACTGCCAAATTCGGAGAAAATCGGTTTAGATTTAGATATAGCCCCCATATATATGTTACCCCCAATTTGACATGTAAGAGCTGTAGAGACTGAATTTTATATCCTATCAGTACGAAATTCGACAGAAACAGGTTTCTATTTTACATGGATGAGTATTCAAGGAAAATCGATTCAGATTTATATATATCCTCCATATATATGTTCCTCCAGATTTGGTTACAAAGCGCTATAGAAGTTGTACTTTACTTCCGATCATTACAAAGTTCTCCAGATGAAAAAAGTTCTCCAGAAAAATGTTTCTCAATTTAGGAACGAATATTGCTTAATTTAGCGATTATCGGTTCAAAATAAGATATACATACACACACACCACATTTACCAATTATTCCAAATTATTATCGCAATGACCCTTATCGCATTGTTAGGGAGGTGTAGGGTATTATATAGTCGGCCCCGCCCAAATTCTTGTTTCATTGGTCATGCATCACATTATCATATTGCGATTGTATTGGAGTGAGCAGCTGTAATTATCGCATACCGAGCATTTTTGTTCATGTATTTCCTATATAATACTTGCAAGATATATCAAAATATGGGCTGTGCCACGCCCACTGGTCCTATTCCGCCCATTTGTAAGCCAATCACGTAGACTGCTACCAGATACATGTACGCAAAATTTCAACACTCTCGCTAACAAAATGAGCAATATAATTCAATTTCAAAATTTGGCTTATATGAGCGGTGGCACGCCCATTGGTCCGATTCCGCCAATTTTTGGACCAATCACGTGGACTGCTACCAGATACATATACACAAAATTCCAACAGTCTCGCTATCAAATTGTGCAATATATCTCAATTTCAAAATTTGGCTTATATGGGCGGGGCCACGCATATTGGTCCGAACCCATCCATTTTTGGACCAATCATGTAGGTCGCCAACGGATATATATATACAAAATTCCAGGTATCTCGGTAACAAATTGTGCAAGATATCACATTTGGCTTATATGGGCGGTGCCACGCCCATTGGTCCGCCCATTTTTGGAAAAATCACGTGGACTGCTACCAGATACATATACACTACATTGCAGCACTCTCGCTAGCAAATTTTACAAGATATCACATTTTTAAAATTTGGCTTATATGGGCGGGGCCACGCCCATTGGTCCGATTCCGCCCATTTTTGGAAAATTTACATAATCTGCCACTAAATGCATACACACAAAATTTCAGTTCTCTAGCTTAAAATTTTTCTCAATATCAAAATTTGACCCATATGGACGGGTCCACGCCCACTTGATATATCAAAAATTCAAGTACCCTATTTTCAGCACCCCCTACACATGTACATTCTGTGAAAATTTCAAGAAGATCCGTCCAGCCCTTTAGGCGTCTATACGGAACAAACAAACAAACCCACAAACAGACACTCTCTTTTATATATATAGATTAGAATTTCTGCTGTCAATACGTACAAATTACAAACAAACTTAGTTTTAATATAAATTAATTAGGGATGAAATGTTATACAAAAATGTTGCCATGAAATTTTACTAGATCCCAAAACTTAACACAAAACCAAAAAAAAACTGTTAAATTCCAGCCAAAATCCTATTTAATCGTATCGTTATTGCTTCGACCACTGGTGCGTATTGATATTAATTAATGTTGCTTATACGCCATAGTGGTCGTATTGATAACATTGCTGCTACTAGAACAGGCAAAATATTGTTTTGACGGTTTTTTTTGCTGTTTGTACTATGTTTTGCTTCTGCTTCGCATGCGAACATTTATAAAACCAGTAAGGAAAGGCAGAAAGTCGGGCGGGACCTACTACATAATACCCTACACCTCCCTTACAATGCGATGAGAGTCATTGCTATAATAATTTGGAATAAATTAAGCAATATTCGTTCCTAAATTGAGAAACATCTTTCTGGAAAATTTTAATGATCGGAACTAAAGTACAACTTCAATAGCGCTTTGATACCAACTTAGGAGGAACATATATATGGAGGTTATTTATAAATCTGAACTGATTTTCCCTGAATACTCATTGATGTAAAAAGACCTCTTTCTGTCGAATTTCGTACTGATCGGATATAAAATACAGTCTCTACAGCGCTTACATGTCAAATCGGGGTAACATATATATGGTGGCTATATATAAATCTGAACCGATATTTGACATTATTCCTTCATGTAGAAAGAAACCACTTTCTGCCGAATTTCGCACTTATCGGATATAAAATACAGTTTCTACAGCGCTTACATGTCAAATCGGGGGTAACATATATATGGTGGCTATATCTAAATCTGAACCGATATTCCTCGAATTTGGCAGTATTCCTTCATGTAGAAAGAAACCTCTTTTTGCCGAATTTCGCATTGATCGGATATAAAATAGCATTTTTGCAGCGCTTACATGTCAAATCGGGGGTTATATCTAAATCTGAACCGATTTTTTCCATATTTAACAGAGTTCATTCATTTAATAAGAAACTTCTTTTTGTCCAATTTCATACTTATCGGATATAAAAAAAAATGTTTACAAATTACAAATTATTCCAAATTATTATCGCAATGACCCTTATCGCATTGTTAGGGAGGTGTAGGGTATTATATAGTCGGCCCCGCCCAAATTCTTGTTTCATTGGTCATGCATCACATTATCATATTGCGATTGTATTGGAGTGAGCAGCTGTAATTATCGCATACCGAGCATTTTTGTTCATGTATTTCCTATATAATACTTGCAAGATATATCAAAATATGGGCTGTGCCACGCCCACTGGTCCTATTCCGCCCATTTGTAAGCCAATCACGTAGACTGCTACCAGATACATGTACGCAAAATTTCAACACTCTCGCTAACAAAATGAGCAATATAATTCAATTTCAAAATTTGGCTTATATGAGCGGTGGCACGCCCATTGGTCAGATTCCGCCAATTTTTGGACCAATCACGTGGACTGTCACCAGATACATATACGCAACATTGCAGCACTCCCGCTAGCAAATTGTGCAAGATATCAAAATTTGGTCTATGTGGGCGGGGCCACGCCCATTGGTCCGATTCCGCCCATGTTTGGAGCCATCACGTAGATCGCCAACGGATATATATACACAAAATTCCAGGTCTCTCGCTAACAAATTGTGCAAGATATCACATTTTTTAAATTTGGCTTATATGGGCGGTGCTACGCCCATTGGTTCGATCCCGCCCGTTTTTGGATCAATCACGTGGACTGCCATCAGATACATATGTACAACATTACAACACTCTAACTAACAAATTGTGCAAGATATGTCAATTTCAAAATTTGGTTTATATGGGCGGGGCCACGCCCATTGGTCCGATTCCGCCAATTTTTGGACCAATTACGAAGACTGCCACCATATACATATACACAAAATTCCAGCAGTCTCGCTATCAAACTGTGCAAAATATCTCAATTTCAAAATTTTGCTTATATGGGCGGGGCCACGCCTATTGGTCCGATCCCGCCCATTTTTGGAAAAATCACGTGGACTGCTACCAGATACATATACACAAAATTCCAGCAGTCTCGCTATCAAATTGTCCAATATATCTCAATTTCAAAATTTGGCTTATATGGGCGGGGCCACGCATATTGGTCCGAACCCATCCATTTTTGGACCAATCATGTAGGTCGCCAACGGATATATATATACAAAATTCCAGGTATCTCGGTAACAAATTGTGCAAGATATCACATTTGGCTTATATGGGCGGTGCCACGCCCATTGGTCCGCCCATTTTTGGAAAAATCACGTGGACTGCTACCAGATACATATACACAACATTGCAGCACTCTCGCTAGCAAATTGTACAAGATATCACATTTTTAAAATTTGGCTTATATGGGCGGGGCTACGCCCATTGGTCCGATTCCGCCCATTTTTGGAAAATTTACATAATCTGCGTCTAAATGCATACACACAAAATTTCAGTTCTCTAGCTTAAAATTTTTCTCAATATCAAAATTTGACCCATATGGACGGGTCCACGCCCACTTGATATATCAAAAATTCAAGTACCCTATTTTCAGCACCCCCTACACATGTACATTCTGTGAAAATTTCAAGAAGATCCGTCCAGCCCTTTAGGCGTCTATACGGAACAAACAAACAAACCCACAAACAGACACTCTCTTTTATATATATAGATTAGAATTTCTGCTGTCAATACGTACAAATTACAAACAAACTTAGTTTTAATATAAATTAATTAGGGATGAAATGTTATACAAAAATGTTGCCATGAAATTTTACTAGATCCCAAAACTTAACACAAAACCAAAAAAAAAACTGTTAAATTCCAGCCAAAATCCTATTTAATCGTATCGTTATTGCTTCGACCACTGGTGCGTATTGATATTAATTAATGTTGCTTATACGCCATAGTGGTCGTATTGATAACATTGCTGCTACTAGAACAGGCAAAATATTGTTTTGACGGTTTTTTTTGCTGTTTGTACTATGTTTTGCTTCTGCTTCGCATGCGAACATTTATAAAACCAGTAAGGAAAGGCAGAAAGTCGGGCGGGACCTACTATATAATACCCTACACCTCCCTTACAATGCGATGAGAGTCATTGCGATAATAATTTGGAATAAATTAAGCAATATTCGTTCCTAAATTGAGAAACATCTTTCTGGAAAATTTTAATGATCGGAACTAAAGTACAACTTCAATAGCGCTTTGATACCAACTTAGGAGGAACATATATATGGAGGTTATTTATAAATCTGAACTGATTTTCCCTGAATACTCATTGATGTGAAAAGACCTCTTTCTGTCGAATTTCGTACTGATCGGATATAAAATACAGTCTCTACAGCGCTTACATGTCAAATCGGGGGTAACATATATATGGTGGCTATATATAAATCTGAACCGATATTTGGCAGTATTCCTTCATGTAGAAAGAAACCACTTTCTGCCGAATTTCGCACTTATCGGATATAAAATACAGTTTCTACAGCGCTTACATGTCAAATCGGGGGTAACATATATATGGTGGCTATATCTAAATCTGAACCGATATTCTTCGAATTTGGCAGTATTCCTTCATGTAGAAAGAAACCTCTTTTTGCCGAATTTCGCACTGATCGGATATAAAATAGCATTTTTGCAGCGCGTATATGTCGAATCGGGGGTAACGTATATATGGGGACTATATATAAATCTGAACCGATTTCTTCCAAATTTAAAAGTGTTCATTCATATAATAAGAAACCTCTTTCTGCCGAATTTCATACTGATCGGATATAAAATACAGCTTTTACAGCGCATACATGTCAAATCGGGGTAACATATATAGGGGGGCTATACCTAAATCTGAACCGATTTACTCCGAATTTGGCAGTATTACTTCATATAATAAGAAACCTCTTTCTGCCGAATTTCGCACTTATCGGATATAAAATACAGTTTCTACAGCGCTTACATATCAAATCGGGGGTAACATATATATGGGGGCTATATCTAAATCTGAGCCGATTTTCTCCGAATTAAGCAATATTCCTTCATGTAATAAGAAACATCTTTCTGCCGAATTTCGCACTGATCGGATATAAAATAACATTTTTACAGCGCTTACATGTCAAATCGGGGGTAACGTATATATGGGGGCTATATCTAAATCTGAACCGATTTTTTTCAAATTTAACAGTGTTCATTCATTTAATAAGAAACCTGTTTATTTCCAATTTCATACTTATCGGATTTAAAAAATGTTTTTACGGCGCTTACATGTCAAATCGCGGTAACATATATATGGTGGCTATATCTAAATCTGAACCGATTTTAACCAAATTCAATGGGCAAAAAAAGATATATGTAAAGTTTCGTCGAGATCGGACCATTATTGCGACCTGTACTTTGATTACAAGAATATGTACATCTACAGACAGACAGACAGACGGACATAGCTAAATCGACTCAGAAAGTGATTACAAGTCGGTCGGTATAATAAACAATGGGTCTATCTCTTCTCCTTTTGGGTGTTACAAACAAATGCACAAAGTCATAATACCCTGTACCACCGTGTGGTGTAGGGTATAAAAATGTCACCGTTTTAAAAAACATTGCATTCTGTAATAAATATGTAGTAGAGGCATATGTAGTAGAGAGCCAGGAGAATATCCTAGTGACAAATCAATAAGGATTTATAGACCGAAATAAAAACAAACGAGAATACAGTAACAAAACGTATGGCACGAACATCAAACTAACATCAAATTAACAATTTGTTTCTTGTACAAATATTATTACCTGATGTGATTTTTTCGTGTAGAAATAACAGAAGTGAGTTAATAATTGTTATTCGTTTGGAAGAAGCTATGCTGGGCTAGATTTTTCACCGAATAATCACAGCTAAACCTCGCTGAATGATCGGAGTAGCATCCTTCAAATATCGGAGCTGTGCTGTAAAGTAATTGTATTTGCTTCGCCGTTTTAAAAAAAATGCATTCTATAATAAATTAAAGTAATTAAGGTAAAAGTGGTCTAGAGCCAGGAGAATATCCTAGTGATAAATCAATAACGATTTAAAGACCGAAATAAAAACAAACGAAAATACAATTTGATAAAAAAAATTATCCAATTAAGTTGAAATATTTAATTTTTTACCATTCATCCCTGAGAAAAATACGCTCTGCAGTTAATATACAAACACCCTGTCACCTAATACATAAGAAGGCAGCAGGGCACCCCATTGCCGTAGAAGTAATCGAAAAACATCATACCTCAATATTGTTGAGTAGTCATCATGCCGGAATAGCAATACAGCTGAACGTTGAGCCGACAACACCGGCAGATATGTTTGTGTCTCTAGCAGTGGATATCAATGATTGCAGCAGTAGCTGTGCTAAGCACGGCTGCAACGACAGACACGTTCATTATGGTACTAGTAACACTAGTAGTAGTATCGTAGTAGTATTTATTAGCAGTTGCTGCAAAATATTGTTGAGTAGTCATCATGCCGGAATAGCAATACAGCTGAACGTTGAGCCGACAACACCGGCAGATATGTTTGTGTCTCTAGCAGTGGATATCAATGATTGCAGCAGTAGCTGTGCTAAGCACGGCTGCAACGACAGACACGTTCATTATGGTACTAGTAACACTAGTAGTAGTATCGTAGTAGTATTTATTAGCAGTTGCTGCAAAAAGTAAAATAGTAGTAGTAGTAGAGTAGCGGTATGAGCCGTAAGTAATCAGTTAGCCGTAGTACGTAAGGACGTAGTAAATGCACAGTATCAGCAACGGCAGCGATTTGTATGAAATTACAATCATTTAAAGATTTTGCCCGGATTTAAAGAGGAACACTTTAAAGCCACAGAAATGGGTGATGCTGATGATGCTATCGGAATGAGCTTTGGCTCATCTCTTGCTGATGCTGAGGACGATGATGATGGCAGCGATACTATCAACAGTGAATCTGGTAGCAGGAACCTTGTAGGGTTGGATTTGGTAACGGTAATGGCAGCTACTGCCACTAGATACTGAGAGGATTTGCCTTGTCTGTCTGGCCTTTTTCGTCGTAGTTGTCGCTGTCGTCATTGTGGGATTCAAGTTAATTTTGCTGTATTTGGATATCACATCACGATTTTTTCCATCCTCCAATATTTGCTGTTCGTACAGTGAACTTTCGACTTTTAGTTCATTTTAATGTTTTCCTCGGAGTGCACAACGTGGCTAAATGAAGGTGACTTGTTTTTTTTTATGCCCACCATTGTCGTTGTGGGTTGTTGTTTTGCGCTAGTTTTTGTTAGCTCCATTACTACAGTTGGATGGATGCTTGGCTAGTAGGTAGCCATGAGTAGGACCATAATGAAGCAAAAAAAACTGCCCAGAGAAATTGTAACATTTGTTTTAGAAAAAAATTCATTGAGTGTTAGAAGTGCCTATTTTAGCCCACAGAGAGACCAACTTCACTAGCCGGAAGTGATACTGTTAATTTAGACATTAATTTGCATTATCTGGTCAAAAAACATCACATCATCGCGTAGCGTTCATCTCCAGAACAGAAATAAATTTATTGACAGTTTTCAGTTGGGAAATAATTATAGATTCCATGGGGAATATTTCAATTGCTGTCAATTCTGGTGGATAATATAATAATATAATAATAGTCATTTGAGCATTAAAGGAAAATGTTGACCAGTTCAATACATAATCCTCGTTGAGAGAAGCTACAACTCTCAGTACTATCCATATAATATGGGAAAGAAGGAAAGTGTTTGTTTTCCAATCAAGGATGATGGCTTTTATCTGGGGTTACCAGATAACAAATGCCAAAACTCTGTAAAGACTGTAAAATCTTAGAGATTAAAAATATGTACAACTGTGCTTACCGGATCTAAATCTACTGATGCCTTCCTCTACATATACTAGAAGCTACCAGTGAAGCTACTAGAGCCGACAGACTGAGGACTGAGGTCTGAGGTCTGTCTACCTTCATACCAAAGACGATCGCGAGGACTATAGGACTATACCTCTAGTATGAGATATAGTCAACAACAAAGAGCTTTTTCATTAAATTAGAGCCGATCACTCAGGCCTTTCTCTATACTACTCGTAGAGTCAACCACCCAGCGGTCGTTTATACTAAAGGGTGTCCCAAGAAGAACGCAATTTTTAAATCTCGCAACATTCGAAGTGTCATTGTTTGACATTTGAATAATTGTTATTGTTTGTTAGTAGAAGGTACGAGGTTAGTAAAAATGGAGAAGGACAGCGAAGGGAGTTCGTTAATTGGGTATTGGAGAGACAACATGAAAATGCTGATTTTGCCGATAAAATCATCTTCAGTGACGAGGCCCATTTTCATCTTGATGGCTTCGTCAATAGGCAGAATTGTCGCATTTGGGGTGCGGAAAATCCTCGAGTGATTCACGAGAAGCAAATGCATCCTCAACGTGTCACTGTGTGGTGTGGTTTTTGGGCTGGAGGAATCATTGGACCTTTGAGGCAGGTCAAGCGCAAACAGTCAATGGTGTTCGGTATCGTGAAGTGATAACCAGTTTTTTCTTGCCTAGAATTGAAGAAATGAATGTGGAGGGCATGTGGTTCCAACAAGACGGCGCCACATGTCATACAGCCAGAGAAACAATTCAATTGCTGCATCAGTAATTAAAAAATTGCGCTCTTCTTGGGACACCCTTTAGATCTGATCACTGAGGTCTTCGTTTGTACTAGATTTGATCACGAAGATCTTCGTGGATCTACATGAGACGACCAACAGGTCGTCAGCTCGTAAGACATATCGATTTTAAAACATGCTAAGTCGACTAAGCAAGTTTTTAGGGAGATTGCATATTTATTTCCTATATATTCCAAATTATATTAAGTCAATGTTTATTCGTCAACCCAATCAAATGTTATTCACAAACCAGTACAGGTCATTCGATTTTCATTATAAAGGAATTCCACACAATTTTAAAAAATTCAACAAATGTCGATCGCCTCTCGTGAAAAGTACATTTTTTCAATAAGCATAGTTTAGAATGGAGGTATCGATATTAGATTCGACAAATAAAGTCTTGCTTTAAATCAAAGCCGAGCACTCAAGTCTTCCCCTTATCTACAGTTGAAAACTGAGACCATGCTCTATACCAAATAAAACGCTCAGCTCTTCCCCCAAAGTAGAATCGTCTGGAATAACTGAGTCGATCACTGAGGTCTTCAATCGTAGTATAGTCGTCCACTGAGGCTTTCAATTATAGAGTCGCCCACCGAGGTCGTCCTGAATACCAGGGTCGACCACTGAGGTCTTCCTGTACGAGTATACCCAGGTCAATCTCTATACTAGCGTCGGTCACTTTCTCTATAATAGAATTGACTACTGAGGTCTTCGTTTGTACTAGAGTTTACCTCCACGGTCTACCTCTATGTAATATATAAGAGACGACCATAGATATTCACTTCTATAGAAGAGTCAAACATAGAGCTATTAAGCTACATAATCTGGAGTCGACAACTGAGGTCATACTCCAAGCAAATTCGAGCTCTCAAGTCTACAGTTGAAAACTGAAACCTTGTTATGTATATACTAAATCGAACACTGAGCTCTTCACCCAAAGTAGAGGCATCCTGAGTCCTATATACCAGAGTCGTTTACAGGTATATAGGACTCAGGATGAGTCGACAACTGTGTTCATACTCTAAAACCAAATTCTAGCATTCAAGTCTACTGAAACCTGGTTATATACGTACATTGTACACTGAGCCCTTCACCCAAAGTAGTGTCGTCCTGAGTCGACCACTGAGGTACTCCTATATACCAGAGTCGTTCACTGACCTCTTCCTCTATACTAGCGTCGACCACTGAGGTTTTCCTCTTTATGAGAACCGAATCAGAAGCGTTCCACTGAACTAAAGTCGACCACTCAGGCCCGGGCGATACTAGAGTTTAAAACTAAGTCCCTGCTTTCTACTAAATCGAAGTCTTTCTGAAGTCTTTCTCTCTACTAGAGTCGACCACTGAGGCTTTAGACTCTACTATAGTCTACCACTAAGGTATTTTTATGTACTAGAGTCGACCACAGAGGAATTCCTCTCTATTAGAGTAGAATATAGATGCCTTCCTCTCTACTAGAGTCGACCACTGATATCTTTCCTCTACTAGAGTAGACCATTGAGCTCTTCCTCTATAATAGAGTCGTCCACTGAGGTCTTCCTCTCTACTAGAATCGACCACTGAGGTATTCCTTAATACCAGATACGAGGACTGAAATACTCCTCTCTACTCGAGAGGTGTATTTCCTCTCTAGTCTGGAGTCGGGAGTCAGTGAGCTGTTCCTCTATACTAAAGACGACCACATAGGTCGACTTCTACACTACCAATGACCAAATACCAATGAGTATTTTCTTCTCAAACAAGTTTAAGAAAATTCATTTCATTGGTGTACATTGCCTCTATTGCCAATTTTATCTGTATTTATGTATCAACTTGAATTAAATGTTTTTTCTTTTTCTCTGACTAAAATGTCTGCGGACGAGAAAATTGAAAAAAGGATAAGCAGCAAATATATGTGATTTTTTTTCTGTCCATGTTCATTATTGGTGCACCCAAATGCATTTGGAAGGAAGAACTTAGTCTCGAAGGATAATGCGGTCAATGTAATGCAGAACATCGCTGTTTGTTATCAATTTCACTCAATCTCTATATTTCGCTGCTATTCCCATTCTTCTGCCATTCGTCGCTCAACCGGCATAAAATGTGCAATTTCTGCATAAAATACAATATTTTAGATAGAGTAAGAAGATTTTTCTCCCATTTTCTTCGGGAGACTGAACATAAATGGAATGAGGCCTTATATCTTTATTGAAAAACGTATTCGTTATCAATTAAAAAAGAAAAATGATGGGATATACTACGATGAGAAACCAGATTTCCTTGATGGGTAGGTATGTTTTTCATTTGGCAAGGATCGTTCGTTGCCCTCTTTAGTAGTTAGTTATGTGTGTGCGTGTGTGGCTTTGCGGAGTGACTTAGGGATTGAAAGATGAAAACACTCATAATTCATGAATAATGGTTTTCGTAATTTTTTAATTTAAATGTTATCCCTGAAATCTTTACTCTGCTTTAGCCACTTTTCTCAATATGCTTGTTTTTGTACCCTATAATCGCATAGTTAATTGTACAAGAAAAATTCGTAAAATTTATTATTGATGATATTTGATTTACAAGAGAACAATTTTGACAAATATAGTAGCCAATATGAAAATAAAAAAAAATGTAAATGGCCAAAGCCAAAAGAGCTTTAATTTTGGATCACCAAAATTTCTGCAAAAATTTGAACTGCTCGGCCATCTCTTTGAGGGCTATCAAGGGCTGTTGTGAATTTGGGGATATGGAATCCAGATAACTGATGACTGCCTGATTGTCCGACAACGACTCAGCCACTTGGCGACTTCCTTTATTGCCATTATTTCGGTTTGATAGACACTGCAGGACTACCAGATGGTAGTCTGTGAGCTATATCAAGACTGAGTTCCTTACAGTGCACTCCGAAGCCAACCTTATAAACAATCTGTTTGTCAATCAATCTTCGAACCATCTGAAGTTGAATGGTTTCTGTATTCTGGTATTCTGCAACCCATTCTGCCAACACACTAAATTACCGTAACACTCTTTGAAAAATATTAACTATCTGTGCAATACTTTAAATGACGATAACTCCATAAATAAAGAAGCAAGGCGCTTAGGGCTATGCGAGTAATCGCCCAAGGGAAAATCGTCCAAAAGTTTAAACTGAACAATGTTGGTGGGTACTTGTTTATTTTTGTTTGGGCAATTGTTCACATTGTGGTTTGTGGGTATTTATTAATAACACTATGCAACACAATTTTTGTCGAAGAGTTGTACATATATTTTAATGGTGTATTTTGGAATCCTAAACACGAAAAAATATTAAACAAATTTTTATGGTAATTTTTTTTTAGTTTTTTTTTTTAACTTCAACTTTTCATGGATTTTACCTTTAGTATTTAGTCCATTTTTTTAATTATTATTCCGGTTGAACCGATTTCCGAATTGAAGGAAATTATCAGGGCTACGAGTGTTATTAATTGCATTTTCGCGTATAAACAGTAGTTTAGTAGCTGTCTATAAAGCTATTAGAAAAATAATTATTTTTTGTCAAAAAATACTATATTTTCTGGCACGAAAAGAAAACAAGTGCAAACAAATTTTTTCTTCTTTTATCTGAAAGCTAGAAATCTAACGAAAAAAAACAAAGCTTATTGAAAAAAAACTTAAAAGTAAGAAAAATTAAAAAAAATGTGTTTCATATTTTCCCGTTTTCGAATAATGTTTTTGCTTTGTTTATTGCTTATTGACTTTCAAATGAGGATTGACTATTTGATATCACTGTAAAATTGTCGAGGGGATTACATTTTACGATCGTTCGTATCTATCCATAAAATTGTATGTTCAATATGAGAATTATGTACAATGAATGAGATCAACAGAGGTAGAGAGGCAATAGACAATATTTGTGTTTCTTTAGTTTTTATTAGTTTTCCGTTTAGTTATCCCTTTTTAGGGCATTAATGGAAGCCCAAGGAATTCCCTGTCGTATTCACAGGTACATATTAAAATTGTATAACCCCACGAAACAGAAAGTAGGTTTCTATGGTAGAAGCAAACGACTTTTCAGATACAGGTACTGTTATCTACGTACCAACTTTCTTTGTTCCATTCGTAATTCAACATCTTAAAGTGAAAAATCGATTTTGTAAAAATTTTAAACTATGAGTAAAAAGCAAATAACTTTTCAATGTGTAAACGATCCCAGCAATTTTTGCTAAATCTGCAGAGAATATGCATTTAAAATATTCGACGACCGTTATCTAAACAATTGAAGTAATTTATGTACAATAGTATTTTGTGAAGCTTGTGTCATGCAAATCTTACTCGATGGAGTTTGGGGAGTATGCGGTAATTTTTTTTTCGATACTGTATGATACTGTTTCTGTAATAAAACATCTCACTTTTAGGCATCATCTGGAATACCAATGATTTGGAGGCACTCATCCACTCATGATACAGACTGCTATTTTTGTCTAAGTAGCCGGATTGGAGTAGGAAGGAGTATTCGCTGGAACTACGCCGAAGTTAAATCTATCACCTTGCCAGTTGAACATTCGGACAAAATACGAGTTCCCTAATGTCCAAGTATAGCTAACAGCATATACTTGGACACCACTATGAGTTCTCAACTCATAGTGGTGCCAGTTTTAGTCAGAAGCCAGCGCTTACAACACAAGCTCAACTCAATGATCTAGTGAGAGATTTGAAACTGACCACAGATAAGGCAGAAATACTTGCATCTCGCATAAAACAACACAATATATTGGGCCCAGATGTTAACATAACATATTATAGAGATCGTCATATACCTTACACAAAGTTTTATACAATTATGGATAACATGTGCTTTTGCAAGGACATTCCTAGATTGTTTGATGAACTTAATCAAGCATAAAATTCAAAGGAATGTCGGTTATTTGTTCACAGCATCAAATAAAGTTTAAAGGCAGTACTTTTGCTATCGGAAATGAGAAACCATCGATTCCCATCGCTAATGCTGTAAACACTAAGGAATCCTACGAAACAATGGCTAAATTGTTAAAATACATAAAATATGAACAACATGATTTGAAAATATGTTGCGATTTAAAAGTAGTTGCGGTGTCTTGTGGAATGCAAGGTGGATATACAAAATATTGCTCTTTTTTATGCCTCTGGGATAGCCGTGCTCTAGAAGATCACTACGTAAAAGGAAGGAATGGCCAACGAGAGAATAAATTACATTTGGTGAAAACAACATCAAATGCACACAGAGAAATGAAGTCCATCGAACGGCGGTACCAAGGACACTGTGATGAAAAAATGATGGGCTATTATATTTGGTTCCTTATTATAGAAACCGATTCCGAAATTTACGCGCGCAAAAAAGATTCACAATCACTTCTAATTAAGCCTCTACATATAATAAACAAAAATGTACAAATGTAAATAAATAAAATGTTAATGAAAGTATCAAACAAAACACTCTATTTAAACAAAAATTGAAAAAACACCATTTTTATAAAATCCTCTAACTTCTAAAAAAAAGTGCTACAATTTCTTTTTCACTTCATATAACAATCGATTTTCTTCAAATAAGCTTGGTTTTTCGTTAGACTTCTAGCTTTCAGACAAAAGAATAAGAATTTATGGGTTTTTGCGTACGAGAAAAAATAGTTTTTTCAAAACAAAAGTTGTGTCTAATTGTTTTATCGACAGCTACTGAACTACAGGTTGTACGTGTAAAAATATATTCTTGTAGTCCTGATAATTTCCCCACTTTAAAGGCAATTTTGGCTCTATCGGATATATACTTCAAGAAAATGGTGCAGATACTAAAGGTATCATAAAAATTGGAATTTTAAAGGTTTCGGTTTCATAAAATAGTATGCCTCAATCTACACAAAAAAAAAGTTTTTAGGTCTAGGACAAAAAACAAAAATTGTTTGTTACTTATGTTGTTACACAAATCGTCGGTGCGCCGACGAAAACTCCTATGTGTTTTTTTACTAGTTTTCAGGAGAGACAAAAAACGTTGCTATTTCGTCAAATCGCGATATTTTTAATATCTCAGATTTTTGAATTTTTCTTTTCATTATTTACCACCAATATATCACAACAAAAATGGTATATGTGAAAAGCCCATGACGTGGTAAATGGTTTTCATGAAAATCGACACATAGGATGTTTTGTTTGGAACATTTTAAATATTTATAAAACAAAAAAATTACACATAGGAGTTTTGATAGTTGAATGTTCACAGCGTACCTCAAGCAAACGAAAGTTGGCCTGGATTGTGGCTAAAAACGGCTAATTAGGTTTTGTACAGAATCATCCCCTCTACTTAGATAAGAAGAAATCCAAATCTGATCTGCTTCCTTTCGCGAGTTGTCACGATAAAATCAATTTTTAACCAAAAAACCGAACTTAATTTCATTGAATCGCGGAAATTTAAAACTATAACATAATTTCCAATAAATATGAACATTTGTAAGACGCTTTGTAATGTCCGCGATATTTGTTATATTATTCTATAGCGAAATTTTTGTAATCCAAAAATTCGACTTACACCGCTAAATTTTTACAAAAATATTATTGCGAATTTATTAAAATTAATATATTTACATTCTATGATTTCTGAGGGATAGATTGGCACTAGCATTTCCGCCTTAAACATCCCGCGACGAATACATTTCGAACAAAAACATTTAAGTTCAGCATTTTTTAACTATATAATGCTATTATTACGCGAACGGTCAGTCCTAGGAAAAAGTGGTCAAAGAAAGTTTGGGAGATATTAAAAACGACAACAAGTCTTTCTTTAACAAAAAAATTATAATAATTTGGTGGGGATTTACAATGTGTCAAATCAAAATATGCCTCATATAAAGAGAAAAGCATACAAAAGTTTTAACACACTGTAAATCCTTACCAAATTACTATAAATTTTGTTTGTTAAAGAAATAGTTGTAGGCCTTTCGCTTATCTCCCTAACTTCCTTTGACTACTTTTCCCTAGAACTGTTCATGGCGAGATAATAGCATTATATAGTAAAATATTTCCGAACTATTTTTTTTATAAAATCTATTTGTCGAGCGATATTTTTCGCGAAAAAGCAGATATTAATCTATTCCTCAGAGATTATAGAATGCAAATATATTAATCTTATTAAATTCGGTATAATATTTTTGGAAAAATTTGGCGGTGTAAGTCGATTTTATGGATTACACAAAATCCGCAATATAAAAACATGGCAAATGTCGCGGACGTTACAAAGCGTCTTACAAATAATCATATTTAAAGGAAATTGTGTTACAGTTCTAAATTTCCCCGTTTTTCTTTACAAATCCAATTTTGATCTATTCATTGTCGAATAGAGGGGACGATTCTGAACAAAACCTCATTAGCCGTTTTTTGGCGTGAATTTAAGCCAACCTTCTATCCCTTGGGACAGGCTATGCCTACAACACATAGGAGTTTTTGTCGGAGCATTGCTATGGAGGGATACACATAGGAGTTTTTGGTAACTTCGGAACCGGTCAAGATTGCGCAAAATGCTTTGGTGGGTAGTCGTTTGACCACTAGGACGTTCTAATTCGACAATATTTTTTAACGAAAAATTACACATAGGAGCTTTTGTCGGCGCACCGACGAAATGTAAAAAAAATTAAGAAGACTCAAAAAGTTGTTGGGCTTTTATTAACTTTGCTATTAATAAACAAGTATTTATCGTCTGCGGTTAACTGTAAGTCAGATTATATAGGGTGATCCAAGTAGAGATACTTTTTTCAATAGCCTTTTTTGACAGATCACGTGTGAGTCGTGTCATGCTGTCATGTTATTTTTGTTAAGTATTGTTTGGCATTGCATCATGGAAAGACTTACGCCTGAACAACATTTACGCGTGTCATTCGCCAGTTACCAGTCGAAATGCTCGAACGAGTCATCGAAAATTGGCCTCAACGGATGTACCATCTGAGACGTAGCCGCGGCCAACATTTGATAGACATAATCTTCAAAAAATAAATGCCAAAGAATGTTCTTTCAAATGATAATAAACATTCCCCATTCAATTTGAATTTTCTGTGTATTTTTTTTCTTTGAAATGGTAGGGAACCTCGAAATGTATCACGCTATATGAATATCTATATCTCGATTAAAAATCGCACGATTTGTTAATTAAAATTTTTTCGCAATGCGTTTTTTTCTTATAACCTTCTATACAAATTAAAATTTAGAAATTTTTTTTAAGATAACACTATGCAACAACAATTTTGTCAAAGGGCTGTTGGTGTAACATGGTGTTCTAAACACGAAAAATTATTTAAAAAAATTTTTATGGTAAATTTTTTTTTAAAAAAAATTTTCCCTAAAATTCCCATTTTCTTGGAATGCGCCTTTAGTATTTGGATCATATTTTTGAAGTATAAGCTCGACAAAGCTGGGATATATATTTTAAATTGAAGGAAATTATGAGGACTATAAATGTTAATAATGACACATTCATGTGGAAACAGAAGTTTAGTAACTGTCGTTAAAACTATTGGAAAAAATTATTTTTATATCCTCACTTTAGTGTGACGAGGGTATATATCATTTGCTACAAAAAAGTGTAACACATCGAAAGAGTGATCTAAGACCCTAAGTATGTTCGGCGGATATTCGTTTTGGGTCATTTTAAGTCGAATGAGCAATGTCCGTCCGTCTGTCTGTCTGTCTGCTGGCTGGTGCGCACGATAACTCTCGAAAGGAGTAACCGATTGACTTCAAATTTGGTACGTGGTAATATTTTTTTCTATCTCCGGCTAAGTTCGAAGACGGGCCATATTGGTCCACTTCTTCTAGTACCTCCCCCACAAAGGGTTAAAATGTTGTGAAATGTTGCATCTTTAATAACTGCTATACTGCTTATTCGAATTTTCTGAAATTCCACACATAGCATTAGTTTATTAGTCGCTATCAACTCGAGAAAAATGGGCCATGTTGCTGCGCCCCTTTTGGTACCTCCCACACAAGTGCACCATTTTGCACCAACAGTTAACAGCTTATAACATTAATAGAAGTGTATAAAAATACTTGAAATTTTGTACAGTGTAATGCCACGCCCCTTTTTGTGCCTCCCACACAAAGGTACCATTTTGCACCAATAGTTAAGAGCTTACAGCGTGAGGACCAATGTACGAAAATGCAACAACATTTTGCACAGGGCAACACTTTTGAAGTGCCTACAGCCCTGTAAAAAATGGACGTCATCACCACGCCCCTTTTTGTACCCCCCACACAAAATGGCCAAATCATACCAAAATTTAATATCTGATAACGTTAATATACCACTGCAAATAAACGCTTATAATTCGGCACAGTGCAATGTATTTAAAGTATCTACTATTCAGCGAAAAATAGGTGCATTTGTTAAAAACATTCTGGTACCTCCCACACAAATTGACAGAATAATTCGTTTAATATTCCATATTACATTACTCACAAAGTGAGGGTATACCTTAGTCGGTTTACCCGACTGAAACTTTCTTACTTGTTTTACACAAAATCGCATGTTTTGTTGGCACAAAAAACCATAAAAATAGAAAAAATCTTAAAAAAAAAAGCTAGCATCCTAACGAAGAAAACAGTGCACAGTTGAAGAAAATCTATGGATAAATGTAGAAATTACACTGTGTGCGCACAAATATGTATCCTCGATGAAACTAACGTACTCCGCATAATTTTGACCCGCTAATTCGAATGGCAATAACAGTTTTTTTCTGAGACATCGCGGTTTCGAGATATTTAGCCACAAAGTTTGCTGGCAAGGAGGTTAGTAGATTCAAACACAATTTTAGTATAGAAAACTTCGGAACAAATGTCCTATGTCAAAGAATAAAAGAAAGGGGACAATTCAAGATGTAGGGTGTTTTCGGAGAAATACTTATTGACGTGTCTCCTTCCTTTCGTTCTTTGACATAGAACTTCTATTCCGAAGCTTTCTATACGAGATTTGTTCCTGTATTTACTAACCATTCCTTTACCCATCAAAACTTTGTGGTTAAAAACGATATATTTAAACCACTGGGTTGTCATTAAAGTGCATTGTGGGGACCTGTAGTAAGTGGAGTTTTTTTTATCGAATACATTTTTATCATCCAAAAAATCCATTAATTTCTACGACTTTTGATATATCATTCATTTTGGAGGGATATTTTCAGGGGTAATGGTATGAGCGGGGATGTCGATTGTTTTGGGAGAAATACTTCTATGAATGTGTCCTTTATTTTGTTCTTTGACATGCAACATGTATTTCGAAGCCTTATATTTTAAAATTGTGTTTGAATTTACTAACCTTTTTTTACCCAGTAAACTTTGTGGCTAAATATCTCGAAAACGAGATGTCACAAGAAAATATGGTTAGTACCATTCAATTTAGCTGGTCGAAATTATGCGGGGTAAGGTGTTTTCATCGAGGATACATTTTTAAAGTGAATTTTGCACAGACCGTGTTATAGCTCTTTTGGTAGAAATAAGAAAATTTAAACATAATCCGGTTTTTAAACCTCCACTATTGCGAACAAGGGTATATATCAGATGCTGCAGACCAAAAGAGTAACACATCGATGGAGCAACCTAAGAGACCCCAAGAATATTTGGCGGAAATCCGTCTTGGGCCTTTTTAAGTCATTACAAATAGGTAAAACCAGATCTCGCTATGATTTAAAAAAAAAATAAAATTTTATGGGCATTTTCATTTTCGAAAAAATTAAAAAAAATAAAATTTGTGTTTTACGAAATTTGGAATTGCTCTCGAACGGCTGAACCGATTTTTGCAATGTTTACTCTGTTTTAAAGAGGACACAGTGCTCCATTTTTTGTAAATATTCAAATATTCAATATTCAAGCGCGCGTAACTCGTGTTTCTCTTTTGTGTGTGTTCTACTAACTGAGGTCTACAAAAAAACCGTTCACATCTAAGGATAGTTACCGAGATATCTGCAATTGAAAATTTTTCCCCTTACTGTGTGCTAGTATTTGGTAAATATCGGATCACAGTATGCACCGACATGCATCGAAAAAGTCAGCAAAGTTTTAAAAATCTTTTTTAAATAAAATATATTTGGAAAACTTCTTAAGCAATACCATTATTTGTGTATAAACACATATTTTATTTGTGAGGGTCAGATTTCAGAAACAGACCAAGAGGGCAATTCTTAATAGCTGTAATGGATACAATCCGTGAAGCTATCGAGGACATACAACCGTAAATTTGCGAATTGGAGATGTTAATGAGGGTTTGTTCAAGTTTGCTACGCTTCGCGAGATATCGCGAAAACAGTTAAAAACGTAGTTAGTTACAATGAACTATAGAAAAAATCGCCGAAATTCAGAACTGTAACACAATTTCCAATAAATATGAGTAATTGTAAGTCGTTTTACAATTTACGCGTCATTTGCAATATCACCATTCGAAGTCGATTTAGTCATGTCCGTCTGTCTGTCTGTTGAAATCTCGCTAGAGTCCGTAATAATAGAGCTAGGTTGATCAAATTTGGCAGAAATATTTCTTGTATTTGCAGGTCGTTTGGGATTACAAATGGGTCATATCGGTCAATGTTATCATATAGCTTATCTATAGACGTCGCTCCAAAATATGGTTTTTGAGCCATAGTTACCACATTTTTAAAGCAATTTAGCTGAAACTTTGCAGTTTGTATTCTATATTGACAAGAATTCATCGCAACAAAAATTTTACAAATCGGTTCACATTTTGTTATAGACATCCTATAGAGGTCGCTCCAAAATACGATTATTTAAGCCATTAATATCACATTTTCTAAGCATTTTAGCTGAATCTTTGCAGTTTGTGTTTTATTTAGAAAAGAATTCATCACAGTTAAAATTTTTTTTAATCAGTTCATATTTTGTTATAGTCTAGCTATAGATGTCGCTCCCAAAAAATCAGGTTTAAGGCACCACGTTTTCTAAGCAATTTAGCTGAAACTTTGCAGTCTGTATTATATTTTGGCAATAATTAATCTCAATAAAATTTATATAAATCAATGCTCCCAAATATGTTTTTTTGAGCCATAAATACCAGATTTTTCAGATGAAGAGTTTGAGCCCGCAAAGTTGGCTTAAAATTGCAACGTTCGTTTATTTGCTTAAACACAAAGCATCGTTCCATGATTTGCTCCACATAACAAGATTTTTCCAGTAATAGAATTGAATGCAATCCCTGGTGGAGGGTATATAAGATTCGGCATGGCCGAACTTAACACTTTTACTTGTTGCCTGTGACATCGCGTTTTCGAGATAATTACCCACAAAGTTTGCTCGGTCAATAAATAGGTTAGTAATTTCAAACACAATTTAAGTATACTCGGAATATATGTTACAAATATGTCAAAGAACAAAATAAAGGAGACACTTTTAGAAGTATTTCTCCTAAAATACACGTCACCCCCGCTCAACCCCATACTACTGAAAATCCCTCTCTAAAAATAATGATGTATCAATGGTAGTAGAAATCAATGGATTTTTTTAATGATGTATTCGATAGAAAGATATCTTGTAAAAAAATAACTATAGGTCCCCACAATGCACTTTAATGGCAATCCAGTGTTTGTTATATACTACGTCATTTACTGTGGAAGTAAAGTCGAACTTTACCGAATCTGTACTCATTGTACCTTCTGTATTTCCAACATTCTTTCTGACTTCACTTTCGCCCCTGATATTCACTTTTAGTTGTGATGTGAACAACTTTGACACTGGCTGTGGCGACGATGGGTGATGGCAGAGTGCTTTAAAAAAGTAGCAGTTTGTTTTTTAACACATCACTCTCGTTAAATGAAGTTTTCCCTCCGATGGCTTCGTTGATTATACCCATAAAAAAGTGGAGTTTTTTTTAGTGCCTCCACCATTTCGTCGACAACCATCACACTTCACTCCCGCTTCTGGTGCATGTGTTGTTGACGCTAGTGCTGCCTTTATGCACTGTTGCTTGTGCACTGAACCTCTTACTTCCGGTTGCTACTGTTGTTATTGCTACTGGTGGTGTCCTGCTCACATCCTTTTCGCTGAGCTTCAGTTGATTTTTATATTTAATTTTTTTGTCATTGTTTATTTTCTACTTAATATGAACTTTACGCTGTTTTTCCGTCTCGTAATATGAAAACGTAACATCATAATTTGCATGATACCCCACAACGACCACTGATACAGCGCCACTTTGCAATCCGTCTAGAGAATTGTGGGTTATACGAGTACATACTTATTCGCCAGTAAGCCAGTCAAGGGCACAATGGTCTGAAAAGTGGGATCCCAAAGATTTAGTTGGGAGAAACTGAATCCCAACTGCGGATGCCAAATTGTGTATCGACACGATCTCAATACGAGTACATACATTGAATATATGTGGAAAAAAAATATTTGACACAGATTAATACGAAAATTGGAAAATTATATAAAATATCATAGCTTGAGCCAACAGAGCTCAGTGTCTTATCTTTTCCAATTCAATGTCACCATCAACAGGACACTCACCAAGCCCTTTAATGGTGTGGTGAAGGAGAATGACTCCATTCCCAAGGACAAATGAAGTCATGTCGCCCACAAATGCCCAATGCCTCGCTGTCTTTAGAGAGACGCCGGGCACACCACCAATCTACAATGTTGGAGGATGACAAAATGAGAGAGTAAAGCTCAGAAGCACGACTTCGAGCATTGAGGGGTTTGGGACGTTTCTGGACTCTGACACATTTCACACATCTGACAAGCTCCTTGAGTGACATGCTCCTCGAACTGAAAATTTTCGTAGTTTTCTACACACTCTAAATCTTTTCATATCGTATGTTTTTGTTTTGGTAATAATTTTTTTATAAAAACCTTTCGTCTTGTCACACTAGTTCCAGAACAGTATTTTTCAATGTAAAGAACACATTGATTCATCTACCGATACGCTGCATAACAGGCAAAATGGGAGAACCTTTAACACCTCTAAAATAAAATTCCGATGTGATCTTTGAAAACGCCGATTCACGTATATATTTTTTTATCTCATCTACCAGAATCAGAACCTTGTTATTTTTTCGAGTTGTACAGTATTAAATATGGATGGGAAAAAAAGGCCCTTTTGACCAAAATGCCAAAATTCAACACCCTTCAACTCGGAAAATTACCCGATCTTTTTGAAATATTGTGTCATAACTACTAAACACACAATAGGACTAAACTTGGTACAAGATCCACCACAAGTACTACACGCAAAAAAAATCATAACACCCAAACGAAAAATTAGATAAACGAAATTCGTTTGTCGCAAACGATTTATGTTTATCTCAAAACCCAAAGAAACGATTATAGCAAACGGTTAAGTGGTCTTATCATAAATGATTTATATTTATTACAACCTCTGTGAAAGTTTGCAAACAATTATTGCATTTGCCACAAGAAATATCTGTTTATCCCAAACTTTATGAAACGTTTGAGGCAAACGGTTATTGTATTTGTCACAAGCAATGTCTTGTTATCCCAAACCTTATGAAACGTTTGACGCAAACGGATGTTGTGTTTCTTACAACCAATACATGTTTATCCGTAATTGAGAAAACGTTTGTTTTATAATCAACACGGTCAAAAATTTTGGTAAAATGTACCCGGGAGCTCCCCGACAAAGTTAATATCATTTGGGTTTCCATTAATCAAAAACAATAAGTTTTAAAAAAAATTTAATTAAAATTTGTTTTCGCAAATCGTTGCTTTGGTTTTTTATATAAGTGGTTGTTGCTATTGCATCAGCCAGCGGTACAACGTCGGAGGCAACAAAAAAATGAAATAAATACAAAAATAAAAGCCCAATAGCATACGACTTTACGCTTGCTTGGCGGAGTACGACTGCAAATTTTCTGAAGTGGTGCAAAAGTTGGAGGAAGGAATGCATAAAAAATATCCTCCACCATCTACAGAACTGCTTATTAAACAACACGCACAAACAAAGTTTATTTTTGCACATACAAACTAGAAAATGTATAACATAGCACTCTCACAAAATTAGAACAAGTTTGTTCTCCCAACTCTCTTTAAAATGTCCAACCATATTTAAATACAATGTGTTTCCTTAAACGATTCTTTTTTGCCGTAAACGTAAATTATGAAAATTTTGGAATGAAATAATATCACGAACATTACAGCAAGAGAAACAACGTTTGCGATAAACGTTTTCATTCTCTGGAAATATTTCAACAGTTACGGGAAAAGTAGAGCGTTTGAGACAAAGAACTACTTCTTTGATTTACTCCTCCACATTCGTCCACTTCTTCGATTAACTCCTCCGCAGAGGGTTAACATTTTGTGAAATATTGATTATCTCATAACTTCTATACTAGTATTCAGAATGGGCGAAGTTGCCACGCCCATGTTTTTTTGTGCCAGCAAAAAACATTTTTTTGAATAAAAATATATTTTTTTAATTGTTTTAACGACTGTTACTAAACTTCCATTTTTATGTGAAATGATGTTTTCAGAATATCTAGCACTCATAATTTCCTTTAATTTAAATGGTATCCCGGCTTTATCGAGCTTATACTTCAAAAAATATTTATAATACTAAAGATAACTTCAATGAAAATTGTAAGTTTAGAAAATAATTTTTTTTTTGTCTCATAAAATAGTACTCGTATGTCTCAATCTATATATGCATATGTAAAAATATGCATCGATAAATTGGAGAAAATGTAGTAATTTTTGATACAAGATCTTATACAATGACCTCGCATCACATTTCAACATTCAAGCTTCAGCTGTTTGTCTGTTACGCCCTTTCAGAATGGTAAGGTAACTATTTACAGATTTCAGGCGGCTCACATTGACATATCAAAATTAAAGAAAGATGCCGAAAATCTCTTTTTTTTTTACAAAAATCATAGCCGGTACAAAATGGAAAAGAGGAAATGATCGAATTTTCGGTGAATTTAAAACATAAATGTGTTAGCATATTTTTTGCATATGCTCGATATATGCAAATATGCAGTTTGCATAAAATATGCAAAAATAGATAGGTGTATATTTCATTTTTTTTTTGGCGAAACAAATGTGTTAGTTTTGCCGTACAATCTTCCAATAAAAATATGCAATTGCATACGAGTATATTACGCTGTCTACATATTAATCGTATAAAAAAACACAATTTTTGATTTTTTTGCGATAAAGGACATGACAAAAGTTACATGTTTGTGGGGAGCGGTATGATCGAAATGGTTGGGAAGCCCTGTCCTATATAAAGCAATGATTCATATTAATTCATTTCTAATGTAACTTTTAGTTTTTTTTTTGTGGTGTTAGCCCATAGTGCAAACGAGGTTATATGCAGCCAGGCTTTCACATGAAGGACACGAAAGAAAATTTTACACAATCACTGTTCTCCACCCGTGTTGTGGAGCAGTCCTTTGCCTTTTTAAAGTCTGTCTCATGATTTTTGCTGTTGTTGTTCTTTCTGCATCACTTTATTACTCAACTAAGCAACAACGCTTTTTCCCACCATCAACAAATGAGCAATTCAGATTTTCATCTCCAGATTCTGTTTTGATTTCAGTCATTTTTGGGTTTTTGCTTTTCGTCGGTTTGGTTTGACTGTTGACGTTTGAATCTGTGAATCTTGGTAAATGGTTGATGGAAGATGTTGCCCTCGCGTTCATTTGGCATTTTCATAATTACTCGTATTTCTGTTTACTTCACTAACTATTTTACACTAAAATTGGAGTCATATTTTTTTCTGTTTGTTTTTTCATTAACTTTTTGTCACAAAGTGAATAAAAATTAACATCCTTTAATTTCTACAGAGATTTCCCAATGTAATGAGCAGTACTTTAGAATTTGTTTTTATATGTCTTTCAAATCGCAAGCACAGAGAAAATAATTTAGTTGTAACAGCAGCCTTTTTTGCCAACCATATTTCTGTTATTGAGACAACCATATCGAGGAAAAGGTTAAATGGATATAGTAATCATTTTAAAGTTCTAGAAAACAATTGTTGACCACAACACCAAATGAAATAGGACCATTACAAACATTCAGGTGACTATTTCTTCTGGTTGCACAGAAAATGGTTTGGTTGTGACAACTGACATTTTCGCCAACCGAAGTTTTGTTGTTGTCGGAATAATTATTTTTATTTTTTGTGATCCGAATATGAACACTAAATTGCTGTAGTAATTATTTTGACGTTCTACAAGTCATTATAATTGGTTATTGGAAGTAATTGCAACTACAAACCCTAAATTTCAAACTGAAACATCTATGAACTATGATGATACACGATTCATGCCATCAAATGTTGTCAGAACTGGTTTGTTTACTTAAAAATATGCCATTACATGTGTACGATCGCGTATTCATCGCTTATGTGTAAAGCGTAGCAATGGTTGGCGATTTTTATTCGCTGGGAAAGATCGCTTAATCATCACCAAAAATTCACAAAAATATTTGCAACGAACCATACCATTTGGTGGTTTTTATACACGCTGCAAAGATCGCTTCTGTAGTATAGTGTCCCAAAAATATTCGGCTTGAAATATACCGTCATCTGAAATCCAAAATCACGTAACATCAAAAAAATAAAAATTAATTTTATGATTGATTAGGCTAAACTACACATTCCTACAAAATTTTGGAGTTCAATATCAAAAATTTAACAGTTTATGTGTGATACTCAATATGACGTTACAGCAAACAATGTCATTAAAATAGCGGAAAGATTCATAAAATTTTATTTTATTTAATTCTGAATGTACGCCACAACTAATTGCGCTAGATTTGTTATTTGTTTTCGCCTTAATAGTCGGAAATCCCTAAATTTGGTCAACAGCTTAAAATTACTTTACTTTGTTTTTTGTTTCTCCTGAAAAATCATGAACATGTAGGTTTCGTTATTTTGGATTTCAGGTAACGATACATATGTTTAGGGCAGGGATCGGCACACTCATACAACCATACAAAAACATTGCTCTCTCTCAATGTAAACTGAATGAAATATTTTATACTCATTCAATGCGTGAGAGGAGAGAGCCGCCCATGGGCGCTGTTTTGCCGATCTCTGGTTTAGGGTACACTCCAAATATATAATAGGGATGATATGCTTTTGAAGTGACGTTTCGGCCACTTGTAATATTTCATGATCTGTCATTTGTTTTTCATTGTATTCAGTAGTGTTTACAATTTCATCGTGGAGAGATATACGCAAGAACAACGTTTACAAATTATTCAGTTTTATTATCAAAATAATGGTTCTCCAATTGCAACTTGTCGTGCGCTAAGTCCATTTTTTTTAAATCCAAAACAACCACTTTCAAGTCGACCTTGACACCCAATATATTTTAGCTCTCGTTAAGAGCTATCTTTTTGCCATTGACCGATTCCACTAAGCATAATTTTTAGGTCTAGGACACAAAAAAAATTTTGGTATAGATTGTGGCATACTGTTATATAAAATCAAAACCAAAAATTTTTTTATATATACGTTTTTTTAAAAAAAATTTTATTTAAAATACTAATATCGTACTAATATCGACGAAAAAAACATAAAAAATAGAAAAAATATTTTATTCGATTTTTTAAAAGTTTGCATCCTAGCGAAGAAAATAATGCCTATTTGAAAATCTATGGATAAATGTAGAAATTATAGCCATTTTGGTAGAGGTAAGAGTATTTAAAAAAAAATTTTTAAATCTGTTTAAATAGCGATTTTATTTGTTACTTTTATTTATATTATGTGCATTTGAGTTTATTTACATGTACAAGTTTAATTACAAGTAATTGTGACTTCGTTGTTGACGTTTGTAGATTTCGGAATCGGTTTCTCCAATGAGGAACCAAATATAATCTCCCATCATTCTTTCATCCCAGTGCCCTTGGTAACGCCGCTCGATGGACTTCATTTCTTGGTGAAAACTTTCGCCATGTTCGTCGCCAAGATTCTCGGGGAAAAAGTTTAAATAGAAGAAAATATTACCACATACCAAATTTGACGTCAATCGGTTACTCCTTTCGAGAGTTATCGTGCGCAGCAGACAGACGGACATTGCTCATTCGACTTAAAATGACCCAAAACAGATATCCGCCGAACATACTTAGGGTCTTAGGTCACTCCTTCGATGTGTTACACATTTGGTTCGTAGCAAATGATATGTACCCTCCTCTGAGGGGATAAAAAAAGATTTTTTGCAATTCTGGATTCAAATAGGCATTATTTTCTTCGCAGTCGCAAAAAAAAATAATCTGTACAAAGTCTGGAAGGCCTACATCGTAGTACCTATTACGGGCTAAGACAGACAACAACAATTAATAATTTCGTTGACGGGGATGCCTTCGCGTTCCGATGGAGCGTGGTTCCCCAATCGTCCTACTGTCCGTCCGTTCGTATTGGCCAAAGCCGACCACACCAAACATGTTGAAAATTTCCCCCCAGTACTCACATCAGGTGGTACGGTAAGGAAAACGTCATGTCCGATCGTCAAAACGTAAGCACAATGAGCACCGGATAGCGCTCAGAGTTTTGACGAAGTTGGAGGCTGTTGAGGTTTCGGCTGTTACCGAAAAACAAAAAGAGTCACTTACCTGGGCTAAAGGCGTCATAGATGCTTTATCCGGCTGAAAGAGCCACAAATTCAGATGTGTTAACGGCTAATAAAGTCAAAAGAATCAGATCACCTGATGAACACCTGCCTTCGAAAAAGGCAAGAGGCCCTAATGTCACCATTAACAGGACACACACCAAGCCCTTCAACGAAGTGGCGAAGGAGAGTATAGTGATGGCCGTTATAGACAAAAGTAGTGGGGATGGATCCATCCTGAAGGACAAATGGAGGCCATGTCCAATCAGCCATTATGGCTCATTACGTCGATGTCCGTAAAGAAATGCCGGGCAAACCACCAATCTGCAACGATGTAGGATGGCAGCAGGGGAGAGTAAAGCTCTTATATTTCGTAGATGCCAGAGCAGTAGACTTGTATAAGGCTGCTCTGAGTCGAGCGTGGTTGATACACGGCTTTCTGGAAGTGCGGAGGTACCCACGCCCATTATTTCTGGTTACCCCAACTCTAACAGAAGATCTGTAACGTCCTTCTCTGAGGACGAAAGCTTTACTTCTGACACAGAGGGGCTGAGGGGAGTCTCCGGACTCTTTGACGCATCTGGCGGGGCACGCTTCTCGATGATACGGACGAAGAGTCATGTCGATAACACCCTTGTCGGGGTGGATGTTAATATGTCAATTACCAATGATGGTAAGAATTCTACAGATTAACCTCCATCATGCTAAAGCAGCCCCAGCGGCTCTATTGCTGCGCCTGTCCACAGGTGCAGTAGACATCGTCCTGATACAGGAGCCATACACAGTGGGAGGAAGGGTGTGCGGTATCAGGACACCCAACTTTAAACTGTTTGTGGCCAACTGTGAAGGCACTCCAAGAACCTGCATTTTGGCCAGTAAAGATCTAAGTATCTTTCTCCTGGCTAATTTAAGTGGTAAAGAACAAACATCTGCTAGTCTGGAGATCGGTATTTACCGACTGCTCTATTCAGGGAAGTAGTAGAAGAAGCAACGTCTGATGAGGTCGAGCTGATTATAGGCGCAGACATGAACGCTCATCATACTATCCAAGGTAGTACGGATATAAACAATAGGGGTGATTCGCTTCTTGATTTTATTCTAACTACCAACTTAAGTATTTGTAACAAAGGTAATAAACCGACCTTTACAATTAAAGAGAGACAAGAAGTACTAGACGTAACGTTTGCTACTGACCGGCTGTCAGACAAAATTATTGGGTGGAATGTACTGGACGACCACTCATTCTCAGATCTATTGAGTTCAAACTCGCTGAAAAAGCGCCTGAACCTGCCGTCTACAGAAATGTGAGAAAGACAAAGTGGCACCTGTATGAGAAGAATTTCAAGGAAGTCCTCAATTCCAAACTTCTGTACGAACCGAATGACAAAGCCGGTCTGGATAATCTGGTCGAGCATATCACTACATCATTCAATAGTTCCCTTGAAGAAGCCTGCCCAAAAACAAGGTACAAGGGTAAAACTAAACCCCAATGGTGGACTTCTGATCTAACGGATATGAAAAAGACTTGCAACAAGCTATTCAACAAGGCTAAATCTATGGGGTCGCTAATGTTTTTGATGCCTATAAAGAACAACTCAAGATCTATAAGAAAGAGCTTAGAAAGGCGCAAAGACGCTCTTGGTATACCTTCTGTGGCGAAGTGGAAAAGGTCTCCGACGCCGCAAGGCTGAGGAAAATACTATCAGCTTCAACCTGTACAGTGGGTTAGTTGCAGAATGAGGCAAATAATTGGACCAAAAACAGCGAGCAGTCTCTTAATGTACTGCTTGACACACATTTCTCGGGGAACTCTCTAACAGAACTAGAGGATCAGCAGAACCAAAAAGAGTGCGAGTGGACTGCGAGCATCTCACAATGGGAAAAAAGGGGTAAATACGCGCTCATAGCAGTATTTTCTACCTCATGACTATACCGTTAGAGATAGAGTCCTAAGGTTTGAACTATCTTCAAGAGAATTCTTTGGAGAAGAAATTGGTGTACCCAGATTTAATTTTACTGTTACCATGTATCGCACAGTGCAGCTAAAAAACGACTTTTTTCGAAATTAGTGCAAAAATCAGAATATCGTACCAACTTCAGTGATCATGTTTTTCAATTAAAGCTGAGAAAATGTAGTTCAAAATCTATTGGAGTTACGTGATTGTGTGTTGGTGCGTTTTAAATATATAGACCATTGAAGTTGAAACATATTTTTGTCAACAATGCGTTAAAAGTCTACAAAACCGGGTAATGCGTTTGAAATTGAAACCAAAACAACATAAATTGGATAAAATCGTCGTCTGCAATATTTTTGAAAGCGGAAGTGTTGCACTAATGCACTTACACGATACGTCGTCGACTGTTGATAAAAGAAAATGTAAATTAAAAACAAAAGTTAATCGGTCCACCCTAATATACATAAACTGCAGAAGCGTTTAACTACATTTTTATAGTTTTTGTAGAAGAAGTAAACTATAAAAATTACACATATAATCCTAATAATATTAATAGGATCGCTATTTTTTTCGTATGTATTATCCGATTTTGCCGAAATTTCGTAAAATTTATTTTTTTGGACCAATAAAATCGGTCCATATATTTCGGGAAAATCGTTTCATAGATAGATGTAGCTCGCACACATATTTTCTATATTTAAAGTAAAAAAAGCACATATTAAAAGTACAAAAATCTGCCATAATCGCAAAAAATCGCAAATAAACTAGGTACTGCTGGATACACCACTAGGTCATCTAACATCTCTATGTCATATGGTAGTGATCCTACGTGATCCAAAAAAGTTTTATTCCATTTACTGTGTATACTTTTTTTGAAAAACAAGAAAAAACTGTATTTTTACTTGGAAATATCTCTTCATTTAAAGACGTTAAAAATACGTCTTATACACAAAAATTAAGATTTATATAACCTTATTATAAGTTACAAGTCCGGTTGCATTTCAGCAACAAGTTAAGTTTATTTATTGAGCCTTTTTTTAACAATTTAAATAATTACAAACTAGTACCTTATATTTTATCGCAGTGTGTCATTCTTAGGACTGTAACGTATTATCCTAATGTAATATAATAATAATTACGTCTTGCCTTGTGGGTAGAAACGTCAGATACTTGGGTATGTGTACATTTGAAGCGAAACCAATATCGCCCTTGCTCCCGGGGCTTCGCTTTATCGTTAGAGTAAATCCTAGGTATAATCTTAAAACTACACTTACAACTACACTTAAAACTAAAAGGAACAAGATATAATTAAGTTAAAAATGGAAAGGATAGAAAATGGAATACAGAATAAGAGCTTTATGAAAGGAAAGTAAGTTCAGTATCCAAAGAATACTACTAGAATACTACTAAAGCCGCCAAGAACTATACATCAAAACTTAAGTCCGGTCAACCAATTTCGAAGCATAGTTCCTGACAGAATCGTCAACAAAACGGTGGTTAAGTAAAACGGTTCATAAGCATTACCCTCTGTGCGTTCCCGGAGGAGCGCGGTCAAAGAAGCATGGACGAATGGAGATGGATATGTTATAATTAGGTGGATTCTCATTCACAAATCCGATAGGAGAAAGATAGGCTATATCCGACCAACTAAAGTCTTTTTGCATGTCAAAGATCTCATTTATGTAGTCATTGTCATGAGATGATACCCTTGAAACAAATTTTCTTAAAATATCGCATGCATAAAGAGCTATCGGTGTAACCTTAGATTGCCTATAAACGTAATTGTTGGAATATCGCTTGCATCGAGTCTCGAAATTCCTCCCAATACATAATCTCAAAACCTTCCGTTCCAAGATCTCGATTTCCTTCATGACCGTCGGGGATAAATGAAACCATATAGGAAAACCGTATAGAATAGCAGGTCGTATAGTGGTCTTATATAATAAAAGCTTAGTGCTGATCGGTAACTCTTTATTGTACAAAATTCTGGAAAACGCACCAAGTATCCCATTAGCCTTACGTGTAACCAATCTGGCATGCTTATTAAACTTAAAGAGCTTATCGAATTGAATACCTAGGTATTTAATGTTGTCCCTAAAAGGAATCTCCTCATCGCCGATGATCAACCGTAATTGCTTACTTTCCGGGACCACGAATCTCTTACATTTCCCTGATGCATTACGCAGACAAATCGCCTCACTTTTCCTAAAATTTATTTTTATTCCCCAACTATCATAAAAATCCTTAACAGTGCGAACATGTTGTGCTATATCGCGTAATGCCCCTATCGGAGATTCATTATGGGAGTAAATAAGGCTATCAGCAGCATACAGTAACCCTATACAATTAGATCCAAAATGTGGAAAATCATACATAAAAATACTATATAAATGTGGGGCTAATATGGAACCCTGAGGAACCCCACATCTAACAGCGCCATAGTCAGAATACGATCCATCGCCCTGGACACAAAAGCGCCTATCCGAAAAGAAACTATGAAATAGCTTAATGATTGATGAATCAAAACCAATCCGAATCATTTTGTACAGAATACCATTATGGTATGTCCTATCGAATGCTTTCTCGACGTCAAGAGAAACGGCTATCGTGCAATGACGATTGCGTAGGTTGGTAATGACGTCGTTGTGAAACTTCAATAAGGCATCAACAGTTGAATGACCTTTCTTAAATCCAAATTGTAAATTCGGAATATAACCATCGGTAACGGCAATGTCCATTTTCCCACGAATTATATGCTCAAAGAGTTTTCCTAAATTAGACAAAAGTGAAATTGGTCTTAAATCATCAACGTCATTGCTATTTCTCTTTTTTTCGGATAGGTACTATCTTAGACGTCTTCCAAGGCCTTGGAAAGTAGGCATTGTTAAGGCAATTATTAAAAATTATGGTCAAGTATTCGATAGCCTTCGTAGGCAGTTTTCGAATTATGAAGTTGGATATACCATCCAATCCCGACGATCTCTTGTTGTTCAGTGATCCTATGTACCCTGTAACCTGATCCAGGTCGACCAGCCTATCACTGGAATGCGTATTGAGAGATGAGCAATCTGCCGTGAATGTACGGATATGGTCGGGTGCCTCCAGAATGATTGTATCAATCGTCTCTTCAATATCCGTGGTATCGCGTTGTGGAGGAGAACCATTATAAATATCAGAAAAATGATTTCTCAAAACATCCAACCTTGTCGATTCATCATCAATAGGCTGACCATTCACCGATAGAGACCGAAGAGGTTCATTCCGATTATAACCAATCATACCATACACCTTCCTGTGAGCGGTAGGGCCGGGTTTAATATCACGTAGCCTTTGCCCAAACAATCTGGCTTGCTCAATCTCCACTTGTCTCTTAATAATAACACTAATCAGTTGAACCTGTTTCGATAACAAAACATACTCCGAACCACATCTGTTGAAATTCCGGCGATATATCCTCTTCATTTCCCTTTGCCAACCATATTTAATTCTATACAAATGTTTAATTCTATCCGAAACTACGAACTTCCTTCCCCTTAATTCAACCCTTTCGGAATGAAAGTCGCTCGTGGAGTTAACCACATTCACGAATTCATCAATAAAATCGTCAATCTCACCGTTCAACAGATTCCTGTTAGGATCCGGAAGGCGATCTGCCAACCTTCGCACCAAATCATCGCGAAAGGATTCCCAGTTCGTATTCCTAAATGACACATACGTCCGTGGATTATTAAGAATAATATCAAAATCGGGTAAAATCATTCGAAGTCGTATGGGGAAATGGTCAGAGAAGGTAGGCAAAGTGGAAACACTCAAGTTCGTCCTGTCACCATCCATCAAATCTGTACTAACAATAAAGTGGTCCAAATATGATGACGCATTCGGGTAAGATGGGATATAATCAGAAATGCGCGCAAAATCCAGAGAATAGTAATTTATCCAATCAAAAAGTGCATTACCATTCGTGTTCGTCATGGAATCACCCCACGACACATGTCTAGCATTCAAGTCTCCACCGAAGCACGAACCGTCAAAAGTACAAGCTACGCGTCGCAATATCGAAAGACTATCATATACCCTCGATCTATTAGAGTTACAAGGAATGTAAATCGATCCGAACAGTATTCTCCTCTCAGTACCATCCACCACGATATCCACGATTATAAAAATGCCGGGAAAATTCAGACCTGAAATTCTCATCACACTAAATTTGATAGAATCCCGAATGGCTATACCAACACCCTGAGAACTATTGTCTCGTATAAAATTATAATTGTCTAATCTAACCTTATGACAATTCCGTAAATGTGTTTCCTGGATAAATGCTATATCTATATTATTTGTACCTAAAGTCTTCTCAAGATCTATCCTACGACTCACCTCAATAAGTGATCTGACATTAAAAGTTAATAGGTTGAAATATTTACGGACCATAATGTCGTTTAACTTCTTCCACCAGAGAAACACATCGCTCTTTGGCCTCCGTCTTAGACATATTTCTGTACTCCTTAATAAAGTTTTCTATTCTTGTTTCAAGTGAAACAACTTCAGGTTGACATATTGCCTGTGCAATTCTCAAAAACTCCTTTATCAAATCGGGCCTAGGAGCAGAAAGGGTCTCGTGGGAAATTACATTATTACGAAAATGGCTAGCATATGACTGATTTGGTGTAACTAATTGGACATTCCCCAATGCATTCAACACATTACCTCTAGCCTTACTCTTCAGCTCTGCCTCTTTCGATCTCAATTTAACCATAAGTTCCTCATATTTCGCGTAGGCCGGACAACCACGATAGCTAGCGGGATGACCTCGATTTCCACAATTCGAACAGAATGGCTTATTTTCCTCAGAAGACACAAATTTACATTCACCAGGTCCGTGGTTCTCATCACATTTCACGCAAACATAGGGTCTGTTGCAATTTCGAGATAAATGCCCCCACTGCTGGCATCTCCAACATTGTACTACCTTCGCATTCGCCTTTGGTGATTCCCATGTAACTTTTTGACCCAAAATATAACGAAATGACTTTATCTCCTCCACAGATTTCCCGGTGAACAAAGTGACCAAGAACAAACCTGTATCTATACCCTTCCTCTTCGAGAAGTCCGTAGAGAACTTGGCAACTGTTTCAACTGTATTGGGAGCAATATGATCCAACTCTGCCTTAATCTCATCTACATTCGTCATATGCCAAACGCCTCGCAAAACTACGCTAGTCCGTTTAAACTCCTTTGGAGTAAATGAATATGATTCGACCTTACTTTCCCTTAGAAGGCGCATCATTTCAGAATGCGCCTGTGGATCTTTCAGATAAAGTTTGCTCTTGTTCTTACTCTTATCAATGATTCTGTATTCCATGTTTCTATTCTTCATCTGTCCCACAAGGTTTCCTATATTCACACCAAAGAGAAAAATGGGTGGACAGAATGTCATATTTCTAACAGATACATTATTAGTTTCCTTAGTTTCTTTAATTTCCTTAGCAGCGCTTTCCTTCTTGGAGAAACCAGGAACTGTCTCAATATTCAAATCGCCTAAGATTGCATAGCGATTTTCACGATTAACAGTTAAATTGCACGAATTTCCATCACGAATCTTCGGCAATTGTTGCCCAGCTTGATTGTACCGTCTTTTTTTGCTACTCACCAAATGAAAAGTATTATTGTCAGATTCAGGTGGTAGATCTTCATATTCCATTCCATCAGATTTAGCAGAAAATGGTGTCGAATTGTCAGCAGCATTAGTGGACTCTTGTAATGTAATAACATCCTCCATTGTCTGTGGGCGATCGGTATTTCCAGTTTTCTTCCATCCCTTAGTTTTGGGAATTGTACCAGTTTTTTTTTGGAGTTATGTTGTTTCTATATTCGGAACCAGCTCTAAGATCTTGTTGCAAATTTATTTCATCTTCAGGCAATGCAGCCTTGTCAACCAGATGCGATTCTTCATTGAAATATGCGGCCTTCAATGCTTCACCAATAGGTGCCTTTGTCTTATGGGAATTCGAGACTTTGTCAGGAGGCAATTTTGCCAGCGGACTCGCGGCAGAGCCTATCATTGCAAATTCAAATTATAAAGCAAATCAAAGCCTTTTCGTCAGCAAAAGGAACAAAATGTAAATTCCAATGATTGAATCCAGAAAATTCTCCACAAATATTTTATTTTCAAATTTCAATTATAATTTTTTGACAGGAATACCAAATACGTCCGCACTCTTCAAATGTTCGAAATGAACCCATTTCAGCAACAAACGAGAATTCTACAAGCATTTTAGTATAGACATTTTATCATCGCATTTTTATTTGAATTTATTAGTAAAAAACAATCTTTGAATGGTCATAACTCGGAGTCGCCTAGAGATATTTTCATAAAATTTCAAGGAATTTTCATTAAATGTTATCCACAATAAAACAACAATCCCAAAAAACTGATATTTGAAAGTTGTTTTCAAAGTCCTATGCGCGCATATTTCATCATATTTTCCCATCGTGCGTCG
The DNA here is from genome assembly GCA_963930755.1 of Eudasyphora cyanicolor. Classification (NCBI taxonomy): domain Eukaryota; kingdom Metazoa; phylum Arthropoda; class Insecta; order Diptera; family Muscidae; genus Eudasyphora; species Eudasyphora cyanicolor. The sequence goes on along the minus strand of OZ005736.1, from coordinate 204,684,073 downwards.
CTAGCTTGTTGACTGAGAGATCCAGAATAAGCTGGGCTATAAATAGCTTTGAGCCTTTCAAGTCACCTGGACCAGACGGCATTACTCCAGCAGAAATGCAGAAATTATTGAAGTACATTATCCCCTGGCTGGAGAAAAATCAGGCTTTCATACATCCCGAATCGATGGAGGGATACCAAAGTGGTATTCATACCTAAAGCGGGGAAGATATCACACACTAGGCCAAAAGACTTCAGACCAATTAGCCTATCCTCCTTCCTATTGAAAGGTCTGGAAAGAATTTTAGGTTATTTCATTAGGGAAAACCTGGATACAAAACTCCTGTCGGTGAACCAACATGCTTACAATAAGGGGGAAGTCTACATAATCAGCCCTGCACGAACTTGTGAGCACTATCGAATCGTCCCTGCATTTCAAGGAATTCTCCATGGTGGCATTTCTTGACATAGAAGGGGCTTTTAACAACATTCACTCAGATGCAGTAATTTCGGCACTGTCACATCTAAAAGTTGACTCCAGTTTGATTAGACTAATTAAAGGCCTGTTCAACAGAAGACGCATAGCAGCATGTCTTGGGTTCACAACTCTAACATGGTTTGTAAACAGAGGGACTCCCCAAGGAGGAGTACTGTCTCCACTAATTTGGAACCTAGCGGTGAATGAAATCCTGCTAGATCTAGAACGTTGTGGCTGCAAGGTCGTGGCATATGCGAACGACGTTGCAATCGCAGTGAGTGGCAAATTCGAATACGCCCTCCGAGACTTTCTACTGGTGGCTCTGAATAAATTGGCTAGATGGGCCAGAAGCAGCGGTTTGGGCAAGACAGAATTGGTTCTCTTTACTAGGATGAAAAAAGTCCCACATGACCCTCACCCTCGTATAAATGGAACAAATCTAGTCTTTTCTGAAAGTGCAAAATTTTAGGAATAATTCTAGATAGAAAACTGTTATTTAGACTTAATGTATTGGAACGTGTAAGGCAGGCCAGCGTTGCCTTATATTCCTTGAAAAAGGCTGTAGGGTCGCGGTGGGACCTCCCTCCTAAACGTCCACTGGATATATATAGCAATAGTTCGTTCTATACTGCTATACGGCATTGTGGTATGGTGGTATGGTGGACGGCAACTGACAAACTAACCATCACCAACCTACTAACAAAAGTTCAGAGAACAGCCTGCCTGAGCATAAGCGGAGCCTTAAGGACTACAGTGACCGAGTCTCTACAAGCCCTACTCCATATACTGCCGATTAATATTGTGGCGAGAGAAGTTGCAACCAAGGCGGCAATAAGATTAAACTGCCTATCAATGCGGAGGTACAAAAACTACGGTCACATGAGACTATCAAAGTTTAGTGCTATGGTAACCAACCGAGTGGACTATATACCAACTGTGTACACCTTCGAGAGAAATTGCATCACTATGATTCCCGCCAGATATGAATGGGTTGGAAGAATACCAGGCAATAGAAACAATCTCCACTTTTACACGGATGGTTCGAAGCTTGATGAAAAGGTTGGCTTCGGAGTACATACACTGTGCAGAGCTTAGTTTGGATATAGCTCACAGACTACCAGATACCTGCAGTGTCTATCAAGCCGAAATAATGGCAATATGGGAAGTAGCCAAGTGGCTGAGTCGCAACATAGTAACCAACACTGGCGTTGTCATTTACTCGGACAGCCAGGCTGCCATCAATTCTCTGGAGGCAACATCCCTAAATTCACAAACAGCCCTCGACTGCCGCAGATCTCTTAACGAGATGGCTGAGCGGTTTAATATACACCTCATATGGGTGCCTGGGCATAGGGATATCCCGGGGAACTGCAAAGCCGATGAACTTGCTAGGAAAGGGACGACATTACAAATTCTCGAAGAATTTGCATATATTGGTGCGCCACTATCCACGTGCAAGCTTTGGCTTAGGAAAGAGGCAATCAGGCAGTCCAACGAATGGTGGACAGAAATCGGCACCTGCAGGGTAGCTAGACAAATCTGGCCAAGGTATGACCTGAAAAGATCAAAATATCTGCTCGCACTAGAGAGGCAAAGATTGTCTACGTTAGTATCAGTTCTGACGGGACACTGCTTGATCTGCGAACACGCCAAAAGATTGGGTATTGTCTCTTGCCTTCTGCAGAAGCTGTGGAGATGAGGAAGAAGTGGAGAGCATTCAGCACATGCTATGGACTGCCCCGCTCTGAGTAAGTGACGACTGGACATACTGGGGTCGGCCTTTCTAGGCAGCCTAACAGATCTTTCCAGTACCGACATTCGTACTATCGATAAATTTGTATATCAAACAGGTTGGTTTCGATGAGGGGCATTTCAGCCCGTGGTAACACTAGGGACTTAAACTAGTATATGTGAGCTTGTATAAAAAAAATACGGCTGCCACCCTAACCTAAACCTTCTTCGCTAGGATATTTTTTTAAAATTTTTTTTCTATATTTTATGTTTTTTTGTCCCAGGATTTTTTTTTAAAATAAGCTTTTTCCAATTTGTTTAATGACTGTTACTGAACCACTGTTTATAAGTGAAAGAGATATCGTCGGCTCAATGCTATTTTGTTCCATACGCCATTTGTATGATCGGAGAAAAACGAAATTTATTGTTTGGGTAAAAACGGGACTGAAGAGTTACACACTTTTTATTTCATAGGGTTCCCAACAGTGTTTGTATGATTCTCATGCATTTCTATGCCATTACATTCAAAAATAAGCAAGTTATAACAAATTTTGTACTTGACATTTTGGTCCATATCCACTTTTATTTTAATATTTTTTCGTATTTGTATTACATGGACCACAAAAAGGGTCGGTATGGGAGGACAGTAATTTACATATTGTGATCGAAAGAACGTAAAATACTGAGTCAAAAATATAGCGCGATAGAAAAATGGAGACATAGAACAAAAATATCAAAATAATTTCCCGTTATTCAGAGTTAAATAAATTTACCCTACCAATATCTCGAAAACTGGGCGAGATAGGAAAAAAATTATTCCAGATTCTGAAAGAGCATGCATGAAACCATTATTATCAATTCCTAACTCAAAAAACAGAAAAATGGCGTATGGAACAAAATAGCATTAAGCCGACGATATTTCCAACATTGGTAGCCTATATTAATAGCATCAATTTAACGTATAAGTCGACCTGATCAGGCTTATACTCCAAAAATTATAATGCAAATACTAAGGGTATTTCGACGATAACAGTATTTGTAATAAACATTTTTTTAAAAAAAATGTATCCATGAAAAAATTTTTGGTTTTGATTTTATAAAACAGTATTCTACAATCTATACAAAGACATAATTTTTAGGTCTAGGACACAAAAAATTTTTTGTATTCGTTAAGTCTCGTAAAAATTTTTCCAAGAAATTGTTCTTAAAAATTTTTTCAAAAAAATTTTCTTACAAAAATGGCGCATTGTGTCCTCTTTTAAACAAAGTAAACTTTTTTACAAAAATCTGTTCAGCCGTTCGAGAGCAATTACAAATTTCGTAAAACACAAAGTCATTTTTTTAATTGTTTCAAAAATTAAAATGCCCACAAAATTTTTTTAAAAAATATTATAGCGATATCTTATTTTACCTATTTACCTATTTGTAACTGCTTACAAACATTCTAGCCAAAAATAAACTACATAGGTCGATATTAAATATTCTGGCACAATTAGTACTCTTAAACAGAAGCTAATACTGCTTATGACAACTTCTTAAACAATAACTTTGTTTGGATTAGCGATTTTCCCCCGTGCAAGCTGAAAACTAATCCCTTCTTTAGTATATTGCCCAAACATATTCGGCTTGAAGCTTAGATATGTTTAGGCTACACTCTAAATATATAATATTAAGTACACACTTTTTTGCAATAGACAGAAAGTAACGGAAACATAATAAATGCTGACTGAGTAACAAAAGCACATACCAACAATAAATAGCAACAACATTTAAGTATTCAAAATAAATATGGATAACTTAATTGTGTTAAGTTTCCCATCAATAAAAAGTATTTTTTAGAAATGTTCAATGTTTGTTAAAATACTTTGTAAATGAAATTTTATATTCTTGGATAGTAATAAATTAATTGAAGAATTGACTACAAATAATGAATTGGAATATATAGTAATTTCAAATGAGTGCTTTAAAAAAAAGTTAATGCTACATATGTCATTATGGTATAATTTCGAAATCAAGGACAAACTAAAACCGAATTTCAAAAAAATCTGCAAAGTTTGAAAATCTTTTTTAAATAAAATAAATTTGGAGAATTTCCTAAACAATAATTTTGTTTGTATTTAAACACATAGGGCCTTATTCATAAAAGCTGAATGAAGGTTTGAGGAACGTTTTAGCAGTGTTAAAACGTTCTTCAAACCTTCATTAAATTTTTATGAACAAGGGCCATAGTTTGTTAGAGAAAATTAGTTCGCAAACATATTTTGTTCTAATTCAAACATATCAAAAATTGAATTTTTTCCCGTGTTCGTATCATATTTACAAGAACGGAAATTTCCTTTAGACATAAAAAATACATTTTCAATTAAATAGTTTATTTATTACCAAAACAACTTTAGTTGCTACAAATACACAGTATATTTGTCTTAAATCCTTCGTTGCTGCAGAAAGAATCTGTTCGTATATTCTAATAAAACTTAACTAACTTTAAATTCCAACTCAAGACCGCAAAAGCGACAAAGTAACGTTAGAGTTCATAATGTTTAAAGGTGCCTGGCTCACATAATTACTTTGGCAGCTGGCAATTGCCATCAAATAGCCAAGGTATGCCAATTACAACGGAAGTACATGCAATTAAGCGTTGTATGCAGACTAGAGAACAAAGGAGAGATACAGGGGGAATGTGCAAATAATGTGTAGGTGAAGCATGAAAAGGGACAATAACAATGACCAATATAACGATACAACTCAGTGCAGATAGTAATTTAAATGTTTGCTTTTACGGGAGAGAGAGAGAGTGTCATTGCATTCCACTGGCAAGTAGTGGTATTGGAAGTGGAAAACAGCAAAAAAGAATGGTGGACTCTTTAATGAAAATGAGAATTCCAAATCATTGCATTGTACCGCATTTTAGGTGTTTTTATGGGCAAAGGTTGGTCTCTTTGTGTGAGGGGTACCAAAAAGGTAGTGCCAGTTACGCCCACTGTTATTATAAGGGAATTCAAATATAAAACGACCCAAAATTTAAAATTTGAAAATTTTACCCTTTCGATTTCTCTGAAATTGTGCACAAGTATACTGCAAGACAATGCGAAATTATATCCTATTGTCGTTTATCCACATTCATCCGGTATATATTTTATCGGGTGCCAAAGTCGGTCATCTACAACATTTTTGTATCCCCTCACCTTAGAGAGGAGGGTATATATAATTTGCTACGAACCAAAAGTGTAACACATCCAAGGAGTGACCTAAGACCCTAAGTATGTTCGGCGGATATCCGTTTTTGGCAATTTTAAGTCGAATGAGCAATGTCCGTCCGTCTGTCTGTCTGTCTGCTGGCTGGTGCGCACGATAACTCTCAAAAGGAGTTACCGATTGACTTCAAATTTGGTATGTGGTAATATTTTCTTCTATCTCCGGCTAAGTGCGAAGATGGGCCATATTGGTCTACTCCTTCTAGTACCTCCCCCACAAAGGGTTAACATTAAGTGAAATATTTATTTTTTTAATAACTTATATACTACTTATTTGAATGCTCTGAAATTCTACACATAGTATTAGTTTATTAGTCACTATTACCTCGAGAAAAATGGGCGAAGTGTCCACGCTCATTTTGGTACCTCCCACATAAATGGACAATTTTGAACCAAAAGTTAATATGTAGCTTATAACTTTATTACCAGTACATACAAAGACTTGAAATTTTGTACAGTGTAATGGTTTAATAGTACCTACAATACAGTGAAATATTGGCACGCTCCTTTTGGTACCTCCCACACAAATGGACAATTTTGTAGCAAAAGTTACCAGCTTATAACTTTAATACCAGTGCATAAAAATACTCGAAATTTAGTACAGAGTAATGCCTTTATAGTTCCTAGAGTCCAGAGAAAAATGAGCGTTATTGGCCCGCCCCTTTTGGTATCTCCCACACAAATGGGCCTTTTTGTACCAAAACAGTTTTTAACTTTAATACCGGTGCATATAAATACTTGACATTTTGTACGGTGTAATGCTTTTATAGTACCTAGAGTCCAGAGAAAAGTGACCGTTATTGCGACGCCCCTTTTGGTACCTCTCTCACAAATGGACCATTTTGTACCAAAAGGACACAGCTTTTAACTTTAATACCAGTACAAGCTTTAAAGTTATTAAATGCAACTTAAATTGTTAATAATTTTAATAAAACAAAAAAATAAATTAATTTACTAATATTTTTTTGAGACTCAAAGTGAGGGGATTCATTAGTCGGTTTACCCGACTGAACTTTCTTACTTGTCTTTTACAAATTTAGCTACTTTGAAGCCGACATATATACATGATAAACGAGGCCTGTACAAGAGAAATAAGTGAATTTTGAAATTTCTAGAGGCTGCGTGCATTCGATTAGCGTTTTTTATTTTAACAAATTTGTCTCGAACATAATTTGAGAGTTTGTTTGTGAGAGATGGATGTGTTTTGCTTGTTCGGCGAGAGAATTTAAAATTATCTTTTATATTGAACAGACTTCGTAATTTCTATTTGAAATATTTTAACATCCTCTCTAAGAATTATAAATTAAGTAATACATTTTTGTATATTAAGGACTTCAAACGGACGATTATGTCCTAAATTCTTTGTGGTACCTGTACCTCCCCCACAAATGTTTAAAATTTTGAGACATGTAAAGAATCTTTAACTTCTATAAAACTGATGGGAAAAAAAATTGCATACATAGTAATTATATTACTGTCTACTACTACTAATAAGTTCGTTGCAATCTAACTCCTTCAGTACTACAGGTGAATAAAGTAAATCAAGGTTATCAAAAATATAAATAAATAAAATAATTTATCCATTTTATAGTTTATTATTTCAAATTGATTTAACATTTGTTCTATAAGCTGAACAAATATGGGCGAAAATGGTTCCTCCCACACAAAGGGATCAATTTGTACAAAAGGTTAAAAGCTTATAACATAAATATTTAACAGTGCACACAAATACTTGAAATTTTGTGCAGTATAAAGTATTTATAGTACCTACATGTCCAGTACAAAGTGGGCGTTATTGTCACGCCCTTCTAGTAAATCTCACACCAATGGTAACAATTTTGTGAAACTCATTAACGTATATATATAAATAAAGAGTTTTATTTATATATTTATTTTTTGTGGGATGTGCTTAAAAAGGCGTGGCAAGAACGCTCACTTTGCACTGGACTTTAGCACGACTGCGTTATCAGAAACAAGACAAAATGGGGTTCTTTACTAAGAAGTACAAGGTCGCATATGAGGACCCTCCTCGGATAAATGGAACAGATAAAAATAAAAATTCTAGATAATTCTAGATGAACATATTCGACGTATCTGGCATGTCACTTAAAATTGAATTTTTTCAGAAATTAACTTTAATTTTGTTAAGAATTTTGAGAAAGGGACATTTTTGTAAAGGGTGATCTAAGTAGAGATACTTTATTCAATAGCCTTTTTTTGCAGATTACGTATGAGTCGTGTCATGCTGTCATGTTATTTTTCTTAAGTATTGTTTGACATTTTATCATGGAAAGACTTAAACCTGAACAACGTTTACATGTGTCATTCGCCAGTTACCAGTCAAAATGCTCGAACGAGACATCAAAAATTGGACTCAACGTTTTTTCATCGAGTATTTTTTTCAATAGATTTTTTTATGTTTTTTGCTGGAGTATAATGTTTGCACATTTTCAATAGAAAATATTTGAAATTTTCCTATAGAAAAAATAACTTACAGAACTATTTTCCACTGAAATTATATTCATAATATTTTTTTACAGATTTTTGTATGAATTTAAATTAATCTAATATTCGTTTCATAAAATTGCTCTAAAAATCATAACTTCACTACCATCAAATTGAAAATGTATTAATAAACATTTCTCTAGTATTAGTCGCAGGCAGCACTGTCAAAGAATATCATGTTGTTAAATAAGCTACATTTCTTTGCCAACGACCATACCACGCTGAGTACATCGGTTCTCGTCCGATCACCGAAATTAAGCAGCGTCGGGCGCGGTTAGTACTTAGATGGAGGACCGCTTGGGAACACCGCGTGTTGTTGGCATTGTCCAACTTTTTTTTGAACGTTTGTTCATCGAGTTTTTTTTTCAATAGATTTTTTTATGTTTTTTGCTGGAGTAGAATGTTTGCACATTTTCAATAGAAAATATTTGAAATTTTTCTATAGAAAAAATAACTTACAAAACTATTTTCCACTGAAATTATATTCATAATATTTTTTTACAGATTTTTGGACCATCTGACACGTAGCCGCGGCCAAAATTTGATAGACATAATCTCCAAAAAATAAATGCCAAAGAATCTTCTTTAAAATGATAACAATCATTCCCCATTCAATTTGATTTTTCTGTGTTTTTTTCTTTAAAAAAGTAGGGAACCTCGAAATGGATCACGCTATACATAATAAGAAAAAGAATTGTATAATAAATATTACGCCATGGGGAAGAAGTAACATTGACTCAAAAACTGAAATTTTGCTCTCCTGAGCAATTTTGAAAAAGTTAGTTCCGTCAGTTGGTCATCCAAGCGACGATATGATCCATAAATAATCTACCTATTCCTAAGCATATTGTTGATTCAGTTTTCAGCGCCCGGCCAGCAAACAAGCAGACAAAACTGGTTTAAAATCAATTGCCATTAATGTATGTATTAATACATTGCGCAATCTGCAAATCCAATTTTTATACATTGTTCATAGTTTTTGCTGCCGCATTTCGCCAATAACTAGAAAAATATTGAAGAAATTGGTTTATCGGCGTAGACGAGTGACTTTACATATCTCCAAAGAAAAAAAAAACAATGGGTCACAATTTTGGTGTTTGAGCTTTCAAATATTACGAGTATAACGCTTTGTTAAGGTTTTCGAACGAAAGAACTTGAGAATCCAAAAATATAATATCCACTTTATCCCCCCTTTTATATAAATGTACATCCACATCTATATCGTTTCAGCTGTTGTGATAAGATAGTTGTGTTCTCGGAAAATTATCCTAAACTTTTAGGATCGTGTAAAGTACAATGATTTTCAGATGCCAAATAAGAAGAATGTCTCTCCATAACAAAACTGTGGTATTGTAATTTCACCAAAATAATGAAGGCATAAACTATTCCTTTGATTCTGTATTAATTTTTTCCGAGAAGACAAAAGTGCGATTCTACCATGTACTAGTTTTTTGTTGAACATATTTCAAGGATGCAACTCCGAAGCATTGTAAAGTTGCTTAACTCAGATTGGAGGACGAAAAAAACCGTCATATAGTCAATCCCAGTCTTAGAACCAACAATTGAGTGTTTTCAAGTACTCTTTCCCGTTTTCGCATTGCCTTTCCATTTTCCACTCTACTAAAAAAAATGTCAGGAATTGATGACTACAATACCGCTGATGCTGACGACGAGGAGAGGATTTTGTGAAAGATACTTGTACACGCAAAGAAAAAACAAGTAAAGACGGATTAAGTTCGGTCATGCCGAATCTTATATACCATCCACCTAGGATCGCATGTGAATGGTTATGGGTACTAATAAACCCATTATACCAAATTTCAGCCCAATTCATTGAAATTTAAAGTTTTTGTGACGTTACGAAGTCAAATCTAGAGGGACCTTTGTACGGTGGCATTGACCTATGACTACCGTAAACCCAAGTTACCATTTTTCAGCCTGATTAGTTGCCATTTGTGGTCTCTATGACGTTAAGAAGTCAAATCGGGGAGATGCTATATATGGGGGCTACATTCAAAAATGGACCGATATTGCCCATTTTCAATCCCAACATATCTGTAGAGATAAGAAGTATATGTACCAAATTTCAGTCACCTAGCGCAAGTATTATAGATTGTAGCGTGATAACAACAGACGGACGGACGGACGGACAGACGGAAATGGCTAAATCGTCTTAGAATTTTACGACTATTAATAATATATGGGGTCTCAGATCAATATTTAGCGGTGTTAAAAACGGAGTGACAAAATGAATATACCCCCATCCTATGGTGGAGGGTATAAAAACGTTTGCAGGTCGTTTATCGCAAACATAGTTACTTGTCCAAAACGCTTTACTTTTTCCGTAGCAGTTGAAATATTTCCAGAGAATTAAAACCTTTATCGTAAACGTAATTTTCATAATTTACGTTTACGGTAAACGAGAAACGTTTAAGGAAATTTTGTATTTAAACATGAATGAACATTTTAAAGAGAGGTGGGAGAAAAAAATTTTGGTGAGAGTGCGGTCCTATACATTTTTATGTGTTGGAATAATATATGATAGGTGTTGATTTATTAATAGTTCTGTCGACTGTTGCAGCACTTCGTACTCAGCAAGCGTTGGTCATTTATTTTTGTACTCGCGTTTGCGGTGTTTGATATTTGATCCCTTATAATTAATTCTTCCAAAAGAGTAATGAAATTGTGTTAAAATCGATTGTTTATGGTAGCTTCCAGCTTCCACAAAATGTTCAATATTTTCATATAGTGCTCGATGATTTCAGTTAATTTCATTTCGTGATTCATTGATCAAAAACAATAAATTATAAAAAAAAATCTTTGGAAATCGTTGCTTTGGATTTTTATATTAGTTGTTGTTATTGCATCAGCCAGCGCTACAATGTCGGAGACTACGCAAAAAAGCAGTAGCTATATTGTTTGAATGAAATCATACACACTGTACAAAATGTGAAGAAGAATACTTCAGTCTATGGCTGAAACCACCTTTATGGACTCATCGCCCTCTCAATGAGGCACAATACAACTGTATACTTCTGATTATAACCCTTTGGAAACAGCTGAATGTTCAACAGTAATGAGGTGAATTTATTTTTTAATAACACCATGCTTTAAGTTTTTCATGTTATTTTCTAATGTAGTTTGCTCTTCTATTCACGGAAGTGGAAACTTTTTAATCTTGACATATGAAGTTCACTTTTGACTAAAAAGTTTGCTATATGGTAAGATAAAATCTGGATGTGATCCATACAATGGTCTCTTAAATTTAAAATATGTTCTTACATACTTGCTTTTAGCTCTTATGGTACATTTGACCAAAAAATGTGACATTTTAAATCAGAAAACATTCCACAATCGGACAAATTATTGTTTTGCCACAAACGTTTTCTTAATAATGATAAACAGGTATTGCTTGTGACACACACAATAACCGTTTGCCTCAAACGTTTCATAATGTTTGGTACAAACAGATACTCCTTGCGGCAAACGCAATAACCGTTTGCAACAAAGGTATCACAGTGTTAGGTATAAACAGGCATAGCTTGTGGCAAACACAACAACCACTTCACAGGGCAACAAACACTTCACAGGGTTTGTAATAAATATAAATCATTTATGATACACTAACCGTTTACTATAAAGATTTCTTTGGGTTTTGGGATAAAAATAAATCGTTTGCGACAAATATAGACCACAAACGAATTTCTTTTACCTAATTTTTTGTTTTGGAGTGACGTTTTTCTTTGCGTGTATTTGGTAAGTAAGTAAGTGCCATAAGATGTAGTTGATGATGGCGGCAGCGAGAAATGGAAGACAAAATAAGAAAATGAAATCTCTTCTTGATTAAATTGGCGTTAGTGCTGTATAGGGTTTTTATGACTTTGTTCAGTTTATGAGTTTATTTGGAATTTTGTGATTGTCTACTTCTAAATCACCACGATGTCGATTTAGCATACTTTCGTACATATGTCCATAGATAGAACAAAATTTCTTTTGTGTGCGCTTTAAAATGATGTTATTGAGTTTTTGAAGAGTCATTTCTATAGCTTCAGTCTAAGGTAGTGTGATATACATACATATTTTTTTTTGCTATGAACCAAAAGCCCAGTTCATCGAAGTAGGGGCCTTCAGAATCGTATGTACAACAGTAGAGGTCATTCGATTTTCTTCAAGAAAATTTGATCGCCTCTCCTGAAAAACAATTTGTATTATTTTGATAGATAAACAACTCCCATTCCACTGATATAACACAAAGCTCTTCAAGGGTACGACCAAAGCTTTCTTTCGAGCAAAAAAAAACAAAAAGTAAAATATGGTTTTTAAAACAAAAAAATTTCTGATTTTTTTTATTTTCTTGAAGATTGAAACACGTTGGGCAACATTTTCGAAATATAAAGGCGCCCATAGACGAGTACTGCCGCTGTTTATGCCGATGAACCCCATGTGTACGTGTGTGATTGACATTTTCGATACACACGTATCAATCAAAATTTAATTTTTCCATTTTTTTTTAATTTTTCACACAAAACTATTTTAAATTTTCTTTGTTTACATACTTTAAAATTTCGAATAATCTGACATATAATAATGAACGAAGATTACCTGATTGATGGGTGTTCATTTTAAAAATCATTTTCATACTGCAACCAATTCATTCTCGTGTTGTGTCAAATTCACCAATACATACATATTGCCGTTCCTGCGGCAGTACTCGTATATGGGGGGCTTAATAGATAACACTATGCAACAAAATGTTTGTCGGAAGGCTAAAATTTTCTGGTGTACGAGTAATATGTTGAAAAAACATGAAAAAAAATATTAAAACAATTGTATGGTGAATTTTTTTTTTTAATTTTTCTTAAAAAATCCCATTTACTTGGAAAGCCCGGATATACTTTAAATCATAGGAAATTATGAGAACTACAAATGTTAGTAATGACACTTTATGTCCGTCAACCTGTCTGGTTGGTGCGCACGATATCTTTCGACAGGTTTAACCGACCGACTTCAAATTTGGTATGTGTCAATATTTTTTCTATCTCAGACTAAGTTCAAAGATATACTATGTTGCTCCACTCCTACGAATAGCTCCCCCACACATGTTCAAAATTTAGGGAAATATTGAATATCACATAACTTCTATACTACTACCCAGAATCGTTCACAACTTCACACATAGTATTAGTTGCTTGGTCGCAATCATCCTGAGAAAAATAGGCGAAGTTGCCACGCCCCTTTTGGTACCTCCCATACAAATGGATCATTTTGCACAATAAGGTAACGTCCATACAAATACTTCACATTGACATAGTACTAAAAGTCCCGTGAAAAATGGGCGTTATTGCCTCCCATACAAATGGACCTAATTCCATAAAAATTGAACGGCTTGCAACTTTGATTCCTGTACATACAAACACTTGAAATTTGGTACAGTGTAATGTTTTTATAGTACCCATAGTGTATTAAAAAAGGTACCTTTTTGGTACTACCCAAGCAAAATTGCAATTTTGAAATAAAATTATTTTTTTTTTAATTTCCCTATCTTTACAATATGGGTCATAACACTATGCAACAAATGAACACTTTTTGAAAAATACACGGACTTGACAGCATAGGTTCGATTCTACTATCAAAGGGTAGTATAACCCTATACTCGGTTTGGTGAAATTGGTGACCAATTTTTTTTATGGGCCTCCAAAGTTTCTGAAAATCAGTGGGACCCTCGAAAAAGGTGTCATCAGCTTTTGTCCTACAACTAATTCAGACTTGGTGATACCGCTTAACTATATTTGGCAATAATGTAGCTAAGAATATGCTGAACAAAGTTTCTTAAAATTTTTTCCGGAAAAACAATTTTTCCGGTACTTTTTTTTGAAAAAGTAAAGGAAAAAATATTTTTTTTTACTTTTTTCAGCATAACATCCAGGGACTCGTAATTTTTCAATAACAATGGTTGGCAAAATTGTAGCCAACATAAATCTGAACAACTTCTGTGAACATGTCAATACAATCTGAACGTGTCAGGGCACCCTAAATAGCTCAAAAAACCACATTGTACCCCAAATATGTAACAAAAATATATTTTTTGGTATAGGGTATGTTCGGCAAATTTATAGAAAATATTAAGGCCAATATTTTTGTGGAACATATTAACCCTCTAGCTCCCCCACATAACTGTAATTTTTTGTCCCATTTTAACGAAACGTAAAAAAACCCCTTAAAATGGGGAGGGCGGGGATGAAATGTTCTACAAAAATCTTGGCCATAAAATTTCACTATATGTGTCAGAACACACCAAAGCTCAAAACATAACATAAACACCAAAAAAAGGTCAAATTCCTGTTCGTGCAGCAATGTTGTCAAACGATTTAGTGGAAGCACGTTTTTGACTGCAATTTGACCGTTTTTTTGGTTTTTATGTTAAGTTTCGGGCTTTGGTGTGTTCCGACACATATAGTGATATTTTATGGCCAAGATTTTTGTTGAACATTTCATCCCCGCCCTCCCCATTTTAAGGGGTGTTTTTTACGTTTTGTTAAAACGGGGCCAATAATTACAGTTATGTGGGGGTGCTAGAGGGTTAATATGTTTCACAAAAATATTGGTCTTAATATTTTCTATAAATTTACTGAACATACCCTATACCAAAAAAATATATTTTTGTTACATAATAGTAATTATGCTGAAAAAAGTGAAAAAAAATATATTTTTTCTTTACTTTTTCAAGTAAAGAGTTATTTAGGTGCCCAGACACGTTCAGATTGTATTGATATGTTCACAAAAGTTGTTCATATTTACGTTGGCTACAATTTTGCCAACCATTGTTATTGAAAAATTACGAATACCTATAAGTTATGCTGAAAAAAGTGAAAAAAAATATATTTTTTCTTTACTTTTTCAAAAAAAAGTACCGGAAAATTGTTTTTTCGCAAAAAAATTTAAGAAACTTTGTTCAGCATATTCTAAGCTACATTATTGCCAAATATAGTTAAGCGGTATCACCAAGTCTGAATTAGTTGTTGGACAAAAGCTGATGACACCTTTTTTAGTATCACCACTGATTTTCAGAAACTTTGCAGGCCCATAAAAAAAATTGGTCACCAATTTTGCCAAACCGAGTATAGGGTTATACTACCCTTTGATAGTAGAATCGAACCTATACTGTCAAGTCCGTGTATTTTTTTCACTGTTGCACAGTGTAATTTCTACATTTATCCATAGGCTTTTTGCAAATATACATTGTTTTCTACGATTGGATGCCAGCTTTTAAATAAGTGGAAGAATTTTTTTATAGTTTTTGATAATTTTGAAATTGGATTGAATCTATCGAATAGTCTTTCTAAGGTATTAAGTAGAACCGACGATCGGCCGGAAATTCTGTGGTGTATTATAAGACGGTTTCCCGATTTGGGAATGTACATACAGTCACAGCTCTGTCAGCGATATCTTGTCTGGTCCTGGCGACTTATAAGGTTTAAAGCTTTTTATTGCCCAGATATCAAATATTCTTTAGATGGCTGCACTTTAACGGTATCTCCAACTGAGGTATCTGAGTCTTTTCAGATAAGATATAGATTGTGTCCGTGAGAGTCCTCACTAGACTTCGTCCAAGGACTATAACCTCTGCATGAAGACATTCATTTCTTCGTCTACAGTAGAGTACACTACTTCACTGCACACTGAAACGTTGTATTTTTTACTCGATTGACACTACCATAGAGTGATCGAAAAAAAACAAGAAACACTTCACACTTTTTGATGTTTACAATCTAGTCGTGTACTCTGCTCGTTCGGTTGTTGTATTCTTTATACTGGTTTCAATTCGTCAAACGAAGAAGCGAGTACACTGCTGTTTTCTATTTCTTCAGTGTGTACACTAGTGTAGTTATCCCTCAAAATCAATAAATTTCTACGGTGGTCCGTCGCTCTTTGTTGTTGCGTCTCTCTTTGCAATGACAATGAGTACAGTAGTGCAGTGTACACTGAAATCGAGTATTTTTGTTGTGGTGTACAGTGTTTGAATGTGTGTACTTCTCTATTGTCTTGTTACTTATTTGTTTTGAAACCTGTTTGTTTGTTCTCAGATTATTCTCGCTTCTGCACTACCTGTTGCCTGCTTAAGGGAAATGCTTCGGAGGCACTGAACAAGTTTGATAAGCAAGACAGGCGGTCACATGCTAGGCAAAATAGCCGCATTAATATTAATAGTGTAATTTTGTTCTCGGATCTATGGATTCTTAGGATCCATTATTATCCAGTAGTTGCATTTCTAAGAGACAATCATAAATACATGCAGTTATGATAAAAAATTAATTTGTTTATAGCAATCGGGAGGCATTGTATTATTGGGTTCAATTTTTTTGTACACCATAACTACTCCTAAACTATTGAGTGTGTCGATATTTATGCAAACCGGATGTCGTAGTACAAAAAACATATTCATGCCAAATTTCATGCAAATTGGACCATATCTGCAACCAGCACTTAGCGTATAGACATCAAGCTTGTGTGGGAGGTGGCAGTGGGAGTTGCCAGACTGGTCCAAATTTTTGTTCATTTATTATGTGTGTTACGACAAACAGATGTGCAAATTTTTAGGTCTGTATATAGCTTCCTTCACATTTATGCCACAAAAAATGTATTTGGGACCAATGACCCAATACGGATTTTCACCGAACATACTTGGTGTCTTAGGTCAGTCCTTTGATGTGTTACACTTTTGGCTCGTAGCAAATGATATATACCCCCGTCACACCAAAGTGGGGGTATAATTTAAAAAATTAAAAATACTCGTAGAAGCTAAAGAGCAATAAAAACGAAAGAAAAAATATTTTTTTTTATTTTACTATCCGGAAGTCTCATCCCTTTTAAATAAAAGAGTCGGTTAGGGAAGCGAGTGGGGAATATGTACGCACAAAGCTGCTTAATTTCCTACACGATTGCTTATTTCGTAAGATTTTTTATTGGGTTTCGTTATGCTCTGTCCCACTACAGTATTTTCATGTATAAGCAAAATTTCTCCAATCGAAAAACGATTGCTTATACAAAGATGTTGATAGTTGAAATGCAAAATGACGTTTGGGCCTGGATTTTACAACGGCAGGTATAGCGAATAACTGAAATATACCATATCCTACATATATTTTGGAAATTGTGGAATCGTTTCCCCATGAAGAAAGACGTTTGGGTTTCTTTGCATTGCTTTACAAAGAAAGTAAATTGTAATTTAGAGAAATCCCTCAATAAATAAATCAATACGTGGGGTCGTAGATTTCTACTTCTACAGGCTATTCTATAGGCTTTGACATGGATAGATTTTTTTTATTTTCTCCACGATTTAAAATTGAATTTTTGTTATTTTCGCCTTTCTCTCGGAGAGATCATGTTGAAATAACTCATACTCTGCGTTTCGTGAAATCAGTACAAAAAGTATATTGAAATCAATACATTGTTCAATTACATATATTTTTGAAATTAAAAATTTATTGAAAATTGAATGGAAATTTTTGCATACACCACAGAGGAATTGTTAGTATTGCATTGTGACAGCATTTTCAATTACTTATATATAACTAATTGCCTCAATGTAATTTATATTTTTACTGTGTGAGAGAAGGACCCGTCCACACAATATGTAATTACATATTTCCAAAAACTATTATTATTAAAATATAAATGGATAGTAAAATGATTGGGGCGTTTGTCCCTCTTCTATTTCAAAAATTACGAAACATCAATCTTAGAATTTGTTATACGGCCATGAGAATACGACCTTATAGTTTGTGAATTTGGTTTAATTTTCTTTTTTAGAATATCTATGAGGTAATTCGCATGAGTTAATTTAAAAAATCTAAAATTGGCTTTTATTTACAATAGAGTTGTTTTACATTCAAAGATTAAGTCTATACTACTCGTAGTACCATCAATTCAATGCCCATTTTCCTGCTGGATTTAAAAACATACTGCAATAAAGTGTTGGAAGATGCAAGCAATATGCCACAATGAATGGCGATGTAAAAATCACAATGCAATTTTGTTGCTTAACTTAATTGATGCAGTTTTCATTTTCATTTAAATCTTTCTCCCAATCGTTGCAATGTACAAATACAGACGGTAAGAAAAGTTATGACACACTACATATTTAGTATTTTTGACATTAAACTTTGTCGCAATAAGGAACATAATGGGATTAAAATGTATGAATATGTTTACTTACATTGAAAACAAGTCTTACTGTATATAGTTGCCCAAAATGAACAAGTAAAAGCGTTAAGTTCGGCCATGCCTCTGTAATTTAAATATACCCTCCCTTATATACCCTCCACCATGGATCGCACGTGAATGATAACGGGTACTAATAAACTCATTATACCAAATTTCAGCCCAATTCGGTGAAATTTGAAGTTTTTGTGGCGTTAAGAAATCTAACTGAATATACCCCAATCCTATATACCTATGTACAATATCTATGAAAAATTTATTCGAGGAATAAAAAACACAATATGTTAAATGAAAAATGTAGTAATTATATCAAATTGAAGGCAAGTCTTACTTAATTAAAAATTTTAAGAATAATAAAACGAGTACGAATTTGAATAAATCAAGCAAGAAAGTTCTGTCGGATAAAACGACTTTCGCATTCCCCCAAATTCAGTCCCATAAAATATTCGTAATTTTTTTTTTGTTTAAATTAAATTATTATCAATTTTAATTGCATTTAATAACATTAAGGTATGCAATGATATTAAACATATAAGTTGTTAACTTTTGGTACAAAATAGTCCTTTTTAGGAACTCTAGGTACTGTAAAAGCACTACACTGACAAAATTACAAGAATTTTTATGCACTGGCATTAAAGTTATAAGCAGTTACATTTTTGCACATTTGGTACCCCCATTGTATGGGGGGTACCTAAAGGGGTCACGACACTTCACCCATTTTCACCCTTAAGGTATTAGCAACTGATAAACTATTACTATGTGAAGAATTACAGATGATTCGAATAAGCAGTATAGAAGTTTTTAGAGAATCAATATTTAACTAAATTGTAACCCTTTGTACGGGAGATACTAGAATGAAATTTTCCTAAAATTATTCTAAAAATTTTAATGAATAGCAGGAACTCTCCCATTTTATTTAATATGCATATTTATCAAATCACATTGTAATAATAAGTGCAATGAAAAATATTTCAAAAATGTTATACTTGAAATTTTAAAAGTCATGTAAAAAGGACAAACGATCGCGAAATAAAAAACTGAGTATGCAGTTTATCAAGCCCTGTCGCCCGGTGTTATATAACACTAGCTTCCAAAAATTTTGTCGAAGGACTGTGCATAACATTTTCTGTTGGTGTCATAAACACAAAAAATATTTAAAAAATGGAATGTTGAAGTTTTTTGTAATTAAAATGTTCTTGGAATGTAGCCTTAGTACATGGACCACACAAGCCCGATAGAGTCGTGATACGCGTTGAATTTAAGGAAATTATGATGGCTTCACGTTGAAACAGTGGTTTAGTAACAGTTGTTAAAAAAAATAGAAAAATTTCGATAAAAATCGCAAAAAATTATGTCATTCCATTCCGTTAAAGCCAGCATCCTAATGAGGAAAACAATGACACTGGAAAAAAGTCTAAATCATTGAAATTCGTGCCTTACGAATTTCAATGATTTTGCCTTTAATTAAATGCCTCAACAATTCAGTTAATGATGGAGCACCACATCATTCATATGGCTGTCGCGGCTGGCCTTGCAGTGTTTTAAAAAGGGTGTCCCATGAAAAAGTTGCGTTTTAAATATGTTATTAAAAAAGACGAATAAATATTTTTCAATGATTTTGCCTTAACATTCCTGTTAATGATAAAGATCCACTTCAAGTATATGGCTGCCACGGCTGGCCTTGCAGTATCCCATTCTGTGTCGACCCCATTTTTCACCATATTTTCGATTGTGTGGCCCTCTATGGCTGCAATTTCGTGTTTAAAGTCATGAAAAGTCTCTGGATGGTTAGCGTTATCCTTAATGTCTCCCCACAAAAAATAGTCCAACGGAGTCAATTGTTTTATATTTTTAACTATAATAGTACTCGTATTACACTGTACAAAATTGCGAGTGTTTGTATGCACTGGAATTAAAGTTATAAGCTATTAACTTTTGTTGCAAAATGGCCCATTTGTATGGGAGGTACCTAAAGGGGAGTGGCAACTTCGCCCATTTTTCTCAAGGTGATAGCGCCTAATTAACTAATACTTTGTGTAGAATTTTAAATGTTTCGAATAAGTAGTATAGAATTTATTAAAGAATCAATATTTCGCTAAATGTTAACCCTTTGTGGAGGAGGTATTAGAAGGAGTGGACCATTATGGCCCATCTTCGAACTTTGCCTGAGATAGAATAAAATATTACCGCATACTAAATTTGAAGTCAATCGGTTACTCATTTCGAGAGTTGTCGTGCGCACCAGCCAGCAGACAGACAGACGGACGGACGGACATTACATCTGCTACATAAAATGACCCAAAACGTATATCCGCCGAACATACTTGGGGTCGTAGGTCACTCCATCGATCGGTTACATTTTTGGCCCGTAGCAAATTATACTCGTATTTACCCTCGTATCACTAAAATTATAACAATTCTAAATTAAGTAGTTTATAATAATTCTAAAGCTTCAAAGATATGCGAAAAACTCAAATTTTTAGTTAATAATTTTTTAATTAAAACCTCTTAAAAGCGGCGAAAAATTTACAAATAAGACTATTCTGAAAAAAAATCGATGTATAGTTTAAAAAGTTGTAGCTACTTTAACAAATCTGCCAACCCCACATGTTAAAACAACTACCAAATGTAACGTAACATTATGTTAATAACATAACAGCACACTACTGATACTGATATTCTATGTACTTAATTAGATATAACTTTTTATATTATGCATCGATTTTTTAGAATGGTCTCATTTTGTTCATGACCGATCAGACTTTATGATAAAAATATAATAATTGTAAATTTTTCGACATTTTTAAGAGATTTGAATTAAAAAATTATAAAATTTTCCCCATCCCATTAATAGACCTTGAAGCTCTTTAAGGAAATTACCTAAACTTTCTTTGAGCAAAAAAATCTAAAACAAAACCAGTAAGGAAAGGCAGAAAGTCGGGCGGGGCCGACTATATAATACCCTACACAATGCGATAAGGGTCATTGCGATAATAATTTGGAATAATTGGTAAATAGGTAGGAACATATTATCTAATTCTAAACCGATAATCGCGAAATTTAGCAATATTCGTTCCTAAATTGGGAAACATTTTTCTTGAAAATTTAAATGATCGGAAGTAAAGTCCAACTTATATAGCGCTTGAACACCAAATCAGGAGGAACATATATATGGAGGTTATATTTAAATCTGAACCGATTTCCCTGAATACTCATTCATGTAAACAGACCTCTTTCTGTCGAATTTCGTTCTGATCAGATATAAAATACAGACACTGATCGGATATAAAATAAAATTTTTACAGGGCTTACATATCAAATCGGGGTAACATATATATATGGGGACTATATCTAAATCTGAACCGATTTCTTCCAAATTTCAAAGTGTTCATTCATGTAATATGAAACCTTTTTCTGCCGAATTTCATACTGATCGGATATAAAATGCAGTTTTTACAGCGCTAACATATCAAATCGGGGGTAACATATACATGGGGGCTATATCTAAATCTGAACTGATTTTCTCCAAATGAGGCAGTATTCCTTCACGTAATAAGAGACCTCTTTCTGCCGAATTTCGCACTGATCGGATATAAAATACAGTTTCTACAGAGCTTACATGTCAAATCGGGGGTTACATATATATGGGGGCTATATCTAAATCTGAATCGACTTGCTCCGAATTTAGCAGTATTCCTTCATGTAATAAGAAACCTCTTTCTGCCGAATTTCATACTGATCGGATATAAAATAAAGTTTTTACAGCGCTTACATGTCAAATCGGGGGTAACATATATATGGGGGCTATATCTAAATCTGAACCGATTTTAACCAAATTCAATAAAGATCGCCCTTTGGCCAAACAAATGATATGTGTAAAGTTTCGTTGCGATCGGACCATAATTGCGAACTGTACTTTGTTTACAAGAATACATGCACAGACGGACAGACGGACAGACAGACAGACGGACAGACGGACATAGCTAAATCAACTCAGAAAGTGATTCTAAGTCGATCGGTATAATAAACGATGGGTCTATTTCTTCTCCTTTTGGGTGTTACAAACAAATGCACAAAGTTATAATACCCTGTACCACAGTGTGGTGTAGGGTATAAATATATTTTGCATGAGCCACCTCTATTGGGGAGGTATATGAAAACATTTCCCGATGCCTCTCATTTTCAATCCCAAACGACATGCAAATATAAGAAATGGAAATGCCAAATTTCATGAACATAGCTTCGAGAGTTAACACATGTACCAGCCAAACGGATTGACATTTGCAAGTTTACCAGATTACTCCTTACATGTGTTGCACTGTTTTTCATAGCAAATGGTATATGTATTCCCCACTTCACTTATGTGAGGGTATAAAAATGGACGAAATAGCCACAGCCCTATTGATACCTCTAACATAAAAGGGAATTTTTTTGTTCAAAAATTAATAGTGTACAACTTTATTTCTGGCACAGACTTAAAGCGTGTGAAGTGGACTTGTAAATTGTGCCAAAACTTGTTTGATTCACTGTATGCCCGTATTTATTTGTGCCATGTGGCTGACTATTGTGAGTACTCATGGATGTTTGCACGTACTTCCTTCCGTTCTTACTTTTCTTGGCAATTGTAATTTTGGTGCTGTTGCTTTCCCTCCATTTTGAATGCTGTTGTTGTTAAAGTTTAAGTTTTCTGTGTTTTACATTTATGTAAAACTTGCCGGGATATTTGGTTCTTCCTAATGTGTGATGGGAATGATGCCTTAGGAAAACGAGAGATTTTTCGAAAACGGCAACAAGGAGTACTGTGACGCCAGAAATAAGTCAAAATAGTTTAAATGATATTATGCTGAAAAAATCGCTTCTGTAGTGTGTGTCAAATATTATTTGTTGGGAGAGTACCCTAAACATGGATATGCTTTAAGCAGAATATGTTTGGGACAATATAACTATAGAAGCGATTTTTTCAGCGTGTATTTATGTTAGGCGAGAAACACAAAAGTTACACGCATTTAACTTCACTTTGAGTATTTGTACAAGGACTTCGTTGTGTTCGGGGACGGACCACATTAAAATGGTACATATCTGTTCATGATCGCATTTAGCTCCACATATAACGTTACCATCCGTTCTGACTTTTTCACGTTCCAGAAATCACACTGTATAGCCGAAGAGAAATGGGTTGGCAGAATAACAGGCAACAGATACCATCTCCACTTCTACAAAGATGGTTGAATCTGGTTCCGGAGTACACTATAAGGAACTCGGCCTTGATATAGCTCACAGACTACCAGATACCTGCAGTGTTCATCAAGCCGTAATAATGGCGATAAGGGCAGTTGACTGAAACGCATCATAGAGACCAACACTGGCGTTTTCATTTACTTGAAATTTATACAAAACAGTTTTTATATTGTTGTGGTCCCAGTGTAGATCTAGGTCTCAAATGTGCTAATTAAAGCCATAAATACCACATTTCACCACACTGTGTAGGGTATGAGCTTGTGCATTTTTTTGTAACACCCAGAAGGAGAAGAGATAGACCCATCGTTTAGTATACCGATCGACTTAGAATCACTTCCTTAGTCGATTTAACCATGTTCGTCTGTCGGTCCGTCTGTAGATGTATCGTTGTAATCAAAGTGCAGGTCGTATTTATGGTCCGATTGTGATGAAATTTAGCACAGTGCTCTTTGTTGGCCCACTGACGATCCCTATTGAGTCAAAATCGGTTCAGATTTAGATATAGCCCCTATATATATGTTTTTGACATGTAAGCGCTGCCTTCAATTATCTGGAATTCACAAACAGTCCGACTGCCACAGATCGCTTAAAAAGATGGCTGAGCAGTTTAACATACACCTCATGTGGGCACCTTGGAACATTACAAATTCTGGAAGAATTTGCATATATTGTTGCTTCAAGGCAAGAGGCAGTCCAATGAAAAATAGTCAGAAATCGCGCAAGAGGCAGCCCAATGAAAAAAAAAACAAAAATCGCCACCTGTAGGGTAGCGAGACAAATTTGACTAAAATACGAACTGAGAAGGTCAACATGTCTCCTCGCACTAGAGAAGAAAACTCTGTCTAAGTTAGCGTCACTTCTGACGGGACAGTGCCTGCTCGCCGAACACGTCAGAAGGTCAGGTATTGAGTCCCATGACTTCTGCCGGAGCTGTGGTGATGAGGAAGAAGTGGAAGACATTGAACACCTGCATTGTTACTATTACTCATTAAGAAAACGATGTCTGGATGTACTGGGGTCAGCCTTTGCTGGAAGTTTGACAGATCTTTCCGGTACCGAAATTCGTACTATTGATAACTTTGTTTATCAAACTGGTTGGATTCGATGAGGGGCATCTGAGCCCGTAGTATCACTAGAGACCTACATTGGTCTATGTAAGCTGGCTGGACCCCTAACCTAAATCAATACATTCGTATTATTTGCAGGGAAATGTCATCACAGTGGTGTTGTAGGGTATCAATATCAGCTAAGCGCGACTTTCAACTTTCCTTACTTTAATTTTTCTATGTAAATTCCTCCCAATGCACGTCATAGTAAGGAACGTATGTGCCTATTTATGTACATTCAGATTTTTTTTATTTAAAAAGCTATATTTTCATAGCAAATTTTATGAAATTTTAAAAAGATCAGTTCCATGATTGAAGGCCGTACACCTGTTATTTGACGGCACTATTAGTGTTGGTGCTTTTCTTTACTGGTTTTTATTGAGAGCTGTCGGTTAAAATCGATATATAGATACTGCTCTCATGTAGAGTGGGAAACCTTCCTCGACTATTGACTTTTAGAACTGCAGCCATTGTAAACTTATGTTTATTGTTTTGTTTATGTTGCTTCCATTTGTTGCTTGTTCCTCACTGTCGAATATCTTGTCGTTTTATCTTATTTTCAATGGAGGAATATTTTCATTTTCTTAACGAAGGGATGTAGTTGGCAAGTGGTGGACGACAATGTGTATCCATGGTTGGATGAATAGATGGATTTACAAAAAGAGCTGCAGCAGCACAGCTTTCGGTTTTACAATACTCCTACCATGTCTCTTGTCGTTGGTTGATTTTGCACTACAACTAACTCTGCCTCTGTCGGGTACGTGTTGTTCTTATTGTTGCATATACATACTTCAATTTGTATTTAAATCTTTTAAGCAATTTTTGTATTTTTACAAGAATTCTTCTCGTAGACGGTGCCCCTTCACAGGTTTGGATTAATAACGCAAAAAGAACCCTCTTCGATTTTTTATCGGCTGTTCAGTTTTTTTCGAGTGCATTTCGTTCCGTCAACATTTTTATTCTTACATTGCACGTTTGTGTGTTGTTTCTTAGAAGGTTTTGTTTCCCGTTTTTAATTTCACGCGAAAAAAATTTGCGATATTAATTTTTTACACGTTAAATACGTCACTTTAAAAGAAGCAACGGAAGCTAAATGTAAAGATTTACTCGTTATAAGCTGTTAAATTTTGGTGCAAAATGGACCATTTGTATGGGAGGTACCAAAAGGGGGGTGGCAACTTCGCCCAATTTTCACTGGACTATAGGTACTATAAAAGCATTACACTGTACAAAATGTCAAGTATTTGCATGATGTGATATTACAGATATAAGCATTTAACTTTTGGTGGAAAATGGTCCATTTGTGTGGGAGGTACGAAAAGAGGGGCGACAACTTAGCCCATTTTTCTCGAGGTGTTAATGACTAATATTATGTGTAGAATTTCAGAAGATTCGAGTAAGTAGTATAGAAGTTATTAAAGCATCAATATTTCACTTAAAGTTAACCCTTAGTGGGGGAGGTACTAGAAGGAGTGGACCAATATAGGCCATCTTGGAACTCATCCGTATATAGATACAAATATAACCGCATACCAAATTTTATGTCAATATGTTACTACTTTCGAGAGTTATCGTGCGCAGCAACCAGCGGACAGACAGACGGACGGACGGACATTGCTCATTCGACTTAAAATGACCCAAAACGAATATTAGCCTAACATACTTGGGGATATGTACCCTCGTATCACTAAAGTGAGGGTATAATTACCGAACAAGATTAGGTCGCATTTTTTTCCCCGACCCTGTCGATGTATGTATTTAGTTAATGTCAGTGTAGACTAAGTATATTTCGATTTCCATTACATGAATTTCTTTTCAGAAGTGAAATTGCCACATGATAAATACAAATGGTTAAGATATATTTGGAGAAGCATGACAAAAATTGTAGGGACAATATTTGACCCGTACTTCCGTTCCGTGGTCCAACCATAATGCACAATGTTAAACTATGACCCATATTGAAAAATATGTAAATTAAAAAAATAATTTTTCATATTTTTTATTTTGTTTGGTAGGTACCAAAAAGGGCGTGGCAATAACATAAATTTTTTAATATACTATGTGTACTATAAAACATTACACTGTACAAAATTTCAAGTGTTTGATATTCAATGTGCAGGAATTGATGTTATAAGCCGTTAACTTTTTGTGCTAAATGGTACATTTGTATGAGAGGTACCGAAAGGGGCGTGGCAATAACCCCCATTTTTTACGGGACTGTAGGTTCGATAACAGCATTACACTTCACAAAATTTCAAGTATTTGTGTGGACTGGAATCAAAGTGATAGCGACAAGGAAACTAATATAATGTGTGGAATTGTGAATGGTTCTGAATGTTAGTATAGAGGTTATGAATATTTCACTAAATTTGTATCCTTCGTGGGGAAGGTACTGGAACGAGTGGACCAACATAGTCCACCTTTGACCTTAGCCTGATATAGAAAAAAATTTTTACACTTTCCAAATTTGAAGTCAATCGGTTAATCCTGTCGAAAGTGCACACCAACCGTGCGCAAAACCCAGATATATATTTCGTCCGATTTGCCTCTTTAGTCCTGTAGAAGCTGTATTTTACATCCAAATGTTTTGAAATTTAGTATGGTAGAGTTTCTTGGTGCATGGATGAGCATTATATAGTCGGCCCACCCGACTTTAGCATTTCACTACTGGTTTTATTTAGAATTAACATCGTGCGTGGACAACCGTGGCAATTTTCAACCATAATGCCCGGTGTTAATTGCGAGTCACACGTGGAAAGCCTGGCGTGGCGAGCATTTAGCCGATATTTGTTTCACACATAATTGTCATAGATTATTCTATCATAATAAAATTTATTAAGATAATTCCATGAAAACTACTTGTTAAGTTAACATCGTGCGTTTAACATAACCACCCTGTATTATTTTTTATCTTGGGCTTTCGCACCAAAATTGCCTTTTCGTTTTCTTTTGTAAAAAAATGCTGCACTTTGATAGGGTTTCGTTTTCTTTAGTAAAAAATGTGGCACCTGCACGATGTAAAAATAAACTTCCAGCCTTGTATTTAATCGAAGGTGTGGAAGCTGCCCTACAAAACATATGTTTTTCAGTCCATGAAAAATAAGCGTTACTGACACGCCCCTTTTGTTATCTCCCATCCAAAATGGCTAAAACATATCAATATCGAATAGCTCATAATTAGCTCATAAACACTTGCAATTCGGTAATGTGGAATGCCTTTCAAGTATCTACTGTTCAGCGCAATATAGGCGTTTTCACCAGGCCACTTCAGTACCCCTGTTCTGTAACTCTCGGTGAGAACAATTTCTCACATGGAACGTGTAAGAGCCTTATGTCCCTTGACATTATGTCGCTGGACGTTATGACATCCCACCAAATATGCAACGGTCAGCGCCTTAAAGATTACTCTTCGCCGAGAATGGAAAAAATTCATCAGACCACTTATGTTCGAGTACGTATAGTCATAATCAAGGAACCATGGTTAAATGGAGATATGGAGATATGGTTTGTGGGCTTAGAGCGCCAGGGTTTAAGCTGCTTTAAGGGGCAGGTAATGGAAGACGTAGAGCCCGTTTACTTGCCAAAAACTACCTTCTTTTAGTAGTGAAGACATAGTATCAGCCAGTCTCGAGTTAGAAAACTCTCATGTATGGTTAGCCTCCGTTTATATGGCACATAACACTGAGACGACACCCTGTGCATTGAAATCACTGGTAGGAGCGGAAGACAAGGACCTAATTGTGTGTAGTGATGTGAATGCACACCATCATATGTGGGGAAGTACTGACATCAAGGACAGGGGCGAATTACTTACCGAATATATTATAATTATTAACCTTGTGATTTGTAATAGAGGGCATGAACCTACCGTTATTACTAGAAACTGACAGGAGGTGCTCGATGTCACCTTTGTCTCCGAGAATTTTAGTGGAAGGATTTCTGACTGGAAAGTTTTGGACACTCTTTTTTGGACAGCTTTTCCGACCAAAGCTTTTCTTCGAAAAAATTCCTGAAATGAAAATGCAAACTATCTGGAATATAGAAGAAACGGTGGAACGAGTCACTGCAACTCTTCACGACTCGTTACAAATCATAAGTCCCACACAGAAACCAAGGGGCAAACAACGACCGCAATGGTGGTCGTCTCAATTGGTTATGCTGAGGAAGTGCTGTAGGAAGTGCTGTAGGAAGTGCTGTAGGAAGTGCTGTAGGAAGCCCTTCAATGGGGCAAAGGCGACCAGAGCCCCATAGGACTGGGACACATACAAGGAAGAACTCAAACGGTACAAAACAAGAGTTGAGAAAGGGTCAAAATAAATCCTGATTAGATTTCTGTAGTAGGGTAGAAAGCTCATACGAAGCCTTAGGGTTACGGGCAATTTTAGCCTTAACACCTTGTAACGGGTTTTCCAACAAGAGGTGTTATTTTGAATCACCCGGTATTTCGGTAGCTGTTACTTTTGAAGCTTTTATTCTTTGACATTTGACAAGTAGAAACTACGCCATTACTAACCAGTAAGGAAAGGCAGAAAGTCGGGCGGGGCCGACTATATAATACCCTACACCTCCCTAACAATGCGATAAAGGTCATTGCGATAATAATTTGGAATAATTGGTAAGTCGGCAGCAACATATTATCTAATTCTGGCCGAAAATCGCTAAATTAAGCAATATTTGTTCCTAAATTGAGAAATATCTTTCCGGAAAATATTAATGATCGGAAGTAAAGTACAACTTCTATAGCGCTTTGATATCAAATCAGGAGGAACATATATATGGAGGTTATATATAAATCTGAACCGATTTTCCCTGAATACTCATTCATGTAAAAAGAACTCTTTCTGTAGAATTTCGTACTGATCGGATATCAAATACAGTCTCTACAGCGCTTACATGTCAAATCGGTGGTAACATATATATGGGGGCTATATCTAAATCTGAACCGATTTTCTCCAAATATGGCAGTATTACTTCGAGTAATAAGAAACCTCTTTCTGCCGAATTTCGCACTGATCGTATATAAAATACAGTTTCTACAGCATTTACATGTCAAATCGGGGGTAACATATATATGGGGGCTATATCTAAATCTGAACCGATTTTCTCCGAATTTGGCAGTATTCCTTCGAGTAATAAGAAACCTCTTTCTGCCGAATTTCGCACTGATCGTATATAAAATACAGTTTCTACAGCATTTACATGTCAAATCGGGAGTAACATATATATGGGCGCTATATCTAAATCTGAACCGATTTCCCTCAAATTTGGCAGTGTTAATGAGAAACCTCTTTCTGCCAATTTTTTTTACTGATCGGATATAAAATACAGTTTCTACAGCGCTTACATGTCAAATCGGGGGTAACATATATATGTGGGCTATATCTAAATCTCAACCGATTTCCCTCAAATTTGGTAGTATTAATTCATGTAATAAGAAACCTCTTTCTGCCGAATTTCGTACTGATCGGATTAAAAATACAATTTTATACAGCGCTTACATGTAAAATCGGCGGTAACATATATATGGGCTATATCTAAATCTGAACCGATTTCCCTCAAATTTGGCAGAATTATATCATGTAATAGGAAACCTCTTTCTGTCGAATTTCGTACTGATCGGATTAAAAATACACTTTTTACAGCGCTTACATGTAAAATCGGGGGTAACATATATATGGGGGCTATATCTAAATCTGAACCGATTTTCTCCGAATTTGGCAGTATTTCTTAATGTAATAAGAAACCTCTTTCTGCCGAATTTCACACTGATCGGTTATAAAATAAATTTTTTACGGCGCTTACATGTGAAATCGGGGATAACGTATATATGGGGGCTATATCTAAATCTGAACCGATTTCTTCCAAATTTAACGGTGCTCATTAATATAATAAGAGACCTCTTTCTGCTGAATTTCATACTGATCGGATATAAAATAAGGTTTTTACAGCGCTTACATGTCAAATCGGGGCTAACATATATATGGGGGCTATATCTAAATCTGAACCGATTTTAACCAAATTCGATAGGGATCGTCCTTGGGCCAAAAAAAAGATATGTGTAAAGTTTCGTCGAGATCGGACTATAATTGCGACCTGTACTTTGATTACAAGAATACATGCACAGACAGACGGACAGACGGACAGACAGACAGACGGACACAGCTAAATCAACTCAGAAAGTGATTCTAAGTCGATCGGTATAATAAACGATGGGTCTATTTCTTCTCCTTTTGGGTGTTACAAACAAATGCACAAAGTTATAATACCCTGTACCACAGTGTGGTGTAGGGTATAAAAATGTAACGATACACGATTCAACAACGCATTGAAATTATTAAAATTCGAAAATCATTTTGACTGATGAGGCCCATTTCCACCTCAGTTGCTACGTCAACAAGCAAAATTTTCGCATCTGGGTTCGGAAAACCCATCCTCAATGTGTGACTGTTTGGTGCGGGTTATGGTCCGGCGGGGTCATTGAACCTTACATTTTCGAAAATTAGGTTGGATCAACAGTTACGGTGAATGGATTGCGCTATCGAGATATGATTAATGATTTTTTATGATCGGAGTTGGATGGTATTGATCTGGAAAACGTTTACTTTCAACAAGACGGCGCTACGTGCCACACAAGCAACGAAACCATTGCTCTTTTACGGGACAAGTTTCCGGACCGTGTTATCTCTCGAAGAGGTGATCACAATTGGCCACCGAGATCTTGTCATTTAACACCTTGCGACTTCTTCCTTTGGGGCCACCTGAAAGATAAGGTCTACGCCAACAGCCCAGCGTCGATTAAAGACCTCAGAGATAGAATTCGTGAGGCTATCGAGGACATAGGGCAACCATTTTGCGATTGTGTTATGGAAAATTCAATGAAAAGGATACGGTCCTGTAAGCGTGGTCGTGGTGGCCATTTAGCTGATGTTGTTTCTCATTATTAACGGCATACCTTCCTCTTTATTATGAAATAAAACCAAAATAACACCTCTTGTTGGAAAACCCTTTACTGTTGGGTACATCAAGAAAGATGACACTTCATCGACTAGTTTCAGTGAGGAATCGCTGGGAGTGCTCCTGGATACACATTTCCCGGGCAACTCTGAAGAGGCATTGAGCACTGAGTTGGGGATTCCCTTGAAGTGCAGCCATCAGAGGTTGCCAGCGAGATTGTAACCAAATATAGAATTGTTTGGGCTATCAAAAGATAGCATGTGTGTTCTGTCTCCTGTGCTATGGAATCTATCCATGAATAATATTCTGCTTTCTCTGCACTCCGCTGAGATCTGAACCACCGTATAGTTCAAATAGATAATGCTGTCGTCTGGTGAACAGCTCTGGAGAAATCCTGCGATTAGACTCAAGGAACTGTCACTATGGTCAGGGAATGGCTACGGACATAGTGTCATTATAGACAGAATGCCTGACATTCCTGGCACTTTTGATTACACTTTGACAAGAATTATCGCACCTTATACGTGATAGATCAGAATGGAATGGTCGTATCCCAGGACAAAGGAGATTCGTTTCAAACTCAATAACCAAGTGGGTTTTGGTGTCTTTTCTGAGAAACTTCAGCTATCACTTGCAAAAAGACTTCCTGATCACGGTAGTGTTTACCAATCCGAAATCTTAGGTATTCAAGACGTAGCGAAATGGCTGAAAATTAATGTGCTGATCAAAGTCGGTATAAAACAAATTAAATTTGAACTACCGATTACTTAGACTTATGATTCGAGCAAAGCATCCAGAGACAATTGAAGCGTTAAAACATGAAATCGAAGTTGCCATTGAAGAGATTCGACCCGAAACAATCGAAAATATACTGAAAAAAAAATTCTGGTTGATCGGATCGGGTACCGCCGAACCAGTCGTGGTAGTCATATGAATGATATTGTATTCCAATATTAGATGATAAAGTTTAACCTTTCCAATAAAACCAGAAATATGAAAAAAATTATGAGTACTTTTTTTATAGCCGATTCGAATTTAAAATTTTAAATGGCCCAACCGTTATGTATAAGGAGTTTTAACGCTCTATTCCGAAATCGGTTTGATGATTGTGCAAATTATGCGAGTTGCAACATTTACATAACCTCAAAATAGAACCATTAATTATTAGAAGACCTCGGAGCTTTGCATATCTTTCAATTTTCATCCGATTTGAACCAAAATTTGTATTTAGACGTTTCATCGCTCAAATTTAAATAATTTGAGTGCATATCAAAAATATGAACCAGTTTTTCGATTCCTTTTTCTTTTAAACGAATTTTGGTCCAATCAGAATTTTTCTATCAATCTGCAAAAAAATATGCAATTGCATATAATCCGAGGTCTAATTATTAGTTTCAATCTTAATATATACATATTATGGTTTAAAGCGTACTTATACTATAGCAGTTATCCCGGGTGAGCACATAATTACCGTATGTCAATGCCGACTTCACAATCCGAAACTTATAAGAATGTTATTTTAAAATTTCTTAGCGTAAAAAAAACACAGTTCGAGAATTCAGATTTATTTAGAAAAAGTTATAAACTTTGGTTTCAAATCGTCCATTCAAATAGTCCATTTGTGTGATAGGTACCAAAAGAAGCGTGCCAATAACGCCCATTTTTCACTAGGATCTAAGTACTATAAAATCATTACACTGTTAAAAATTTCAAGTATTTGTATGCACTCGTATAAAAGATATAACCCGTTTACTTATGGTGCAAAATAGTCCATTTGTGTGGGAGGTATCAAAAGGGGCGTGGCAACCTTGCCCATTTTTCTCGAGGTGATAGCTGCTAATAAACTAATACTACGTGTGGCATTTTAGAAGATTTTTCACTAAATGTTAACCCTTTGTGGGGAAGGTACTATAAGCCGGAGATAGAGAAAAATATTACCGCATACCAAATTTGAAGTCAATCGGGTACTCCTTTCGAGAGTTATCGTGCGCACCAGCCAGCAGACAGACAGACGGACGGACGGAAATTGCTCAAATGACTTAAAATTACCCAAAACGGCTTTCCGCCGGACATTCTTAGGGTCTTAGGTCACTCCTTCGGTTTGTTACACTTTTGGCTCGTAGCAAATGATATATTTACTTATATTTTTCCGATTTTTATATTTTGCGGTATTCGATATATTATATAATTTTTCAATAAAAATTTGTTTTGATTCGCTATATTTTTGTAAAAAATATGTAAATTTAGTTTTCTTAAATCTGCCAAAAATTTTATTTTATAAAATTTTTTTAAAATTTAAATTTGGAACCGCCATAACTTTTGCGGCCTGTGATACAATTAATTCATAACAACGGTTTTTGCATGTTTATACCCTACACCACACTGTGGTACAGGGTATTATAAGTTTGTTTCAGGGCAGATGTTTGTAACACCTAAAAACAACACATCTAGACCCACCTTAAAGTATACCGATCGACTCAGAATCACTAGCTGAGTCGATTTAACCATGTCTGTCCGTCCGTCCGTCTGTCCATGTAAAGTTGTTCGTCGACTACAGGTCGCAATTTCACTCCGATCTTTCTGAAATTTTGCAGTTTAGAGTATTTCGCAGCTGTTAAGATCGCTATTGAATTTGGTTGAAATCGGTTCAGATTTAGATATAGCTCCCATATATATCTTTCGTCCGATTTGGCCCTTTAGTCCTACAGAAGCTGTATTTTATATCCAATCGTTTTGAAATTTAGAACGGTAGAGTTTCTTGATCCATGAACCAACACCACCGAATTTGAAGAAAATCGGTTTAGATTTAGCTATAGCTCCCATATATATGTTTCGTCCGATTTTGCTCTTTAGTTCTATAGAAGCTGTATTTTACATCCCATCGTTTTGAAATTTAGAATGGTAGAGTTTCTTGATCCATGAACCAACACTACCGAATTTGAAGAAAATCGGTTAAGATTTAGCTATAGCTCCCATATATATGTATCGTCCGATTTGGCCCTTTAGTCCTACAGAAACTGTATTTTATATCCAATCGTTTTGAAATTTATAATGGTAGAGTTTCTTGATCCATGAACCAACACTACTGAATTTGAAGAAAATCGGTTTAGATTTAGCTGTAGCTCCCATATATATGTTTCGTCCGATTCTGTAGAAGCTGTATTTTACATCCAATCATTTTGAAATTTAGAACGGTAGAGTTTCTTGATCCATGAACCAACACTACCGAATTTGAAGAAAATCGGTTTTGATTTAGCTATAGCTCCCATATATATGTTTCGTCCTATTTTGCTCTTTAGTCCTGTAGAAGCTGTACATCCAATCATTTTGAAATTTAGAATGGTAGAGTTTCTTGATCCATGAACCAACATTGCCTAATTTGAAGAAAATCGGTTAAGATTTAGCTATAGCTCCCATATATATGTTTCGTCCGATTTTGCTCTTTAGTCCAGTAGAAGCTGTATTTTACATCCAATCATTTTGAAATTTAGAATGGTCGAGTTTCTTTATCCATGAAACTCAACCGATTTGAAGAAAATCGGTTAAGATTTAGCTATAGCTCCCATATATATGTTTCGTCCGATTTGGCCCTTTAGTTCTATAGAAGCTATATCTTACATCCAATCGTTTTGAAATTTAGAATGGTAGAGTTTCTTGATCCATGAACCAACATTGCCGAATTTGAAGAAAATCGGTTAAGATTTAGCTATAGCTCCCATGTATATGTGTCATCCGATTTGGCTCTTTAGATCCAATCGTTTTTATACCCTACACCACACTGTAAATTTATGTAAAAGTAAATTTATGTAAACAATTTATACATGAATTACAAAATTTATATATCAGAGTTATTCAATATTACGAGAGTGGTGTAGGGTATTATATAGTCGGCCCCGCCCGACTTTAGCCTTTCCTTACTGGTTTTATTTGTATCTTCGTCTGTTGTTAAAGCCGTTGTTGTGCTCGCAATAAAAAGCTTGAACATTTTTACTCCACAATTAAAAAAATTTGATATTTTCCCATATATTTTATATGCGTCGATATATAAACGAGAACCGTTTCTCGGATAAGAAAATCTAATTTACCAAATTTAAAAATGATGAAATGCAAATATGACTTCTTTAAAGTCGAACGTACCGACTGACTTACATTCACTTTCTGAATCGATGTCTGTCTTTCTATATATTCTTATGATCAAAGTGCAGGTCGCAAATATGAACTGATATTTAATTGGTACGGAAACATTTTTGATCCGTATTGACATTTGATCACTATAGGCCCATGTTTTGATATCGACTCCATAGACCCTCTTGAGAATGCATTTTTAACAGCTTTTGACGAAATTTAGGCAAATATATTTTATATTGCATAACATCGTCCGTAGTAAAAATGATTCACATCGGTCCAGGCCTTAATATAAAATTTATTGACTTTCATTTTATGTTGTCCTGTATCGCTCCTTGTTATAATTGGTTCACGTTTTGATATATCCCCCCATATGATGGTTCCAGACGAATTTGGCTTCTTGGCGGTATAGATGCCACGTTTTCCAACCGACGAGCCTTTAGTGTTTCCTTACAGGTTTTTAATTTCGATAAAAAGATAAATTTGTTAAAACGCAAATGTTTTTACTTTTGAGTACAGAAAGGCACTCTTTTAAACACGATAAAAACAATTGCATTTTGTTGTACTTCAAAGAGTCAAACCTTTTTGTTGGCGTGTTGCGTAGCGTTGTGGAACAATGTCGATAGAGCATGTGTACGACTTATAATTTATTTTGCAAAAGTGTAGATTATTTTCCTACAAAAGACCTGTTTTATAAAAAAGTATCAAATGTATCGCGGAAGTACCACGGTACTGTGAGGGTTTTAAAAATACAAAAAAAAGTACTAAAGTACCAACATTATCATCCCTGTCATGGAGTCATCATCGTGCTGGAAAGAGTCATCGAAAAATTTACCATCCGAATATATCAACTACGGCGTCGGAGTTTTTTTTTGGGTCTAAATAAAGATCGGTTCACGATCGAGTATTTCACTCTGAAAGAATAAATTTTATTGTAAAAAGTCATTTTCTTGGAATTAGGCATTTATTTTACTTAAAATCTCTAGTACTATACGAAGTTCTGAATGTACGAAGTTTCTGAGTGTAGAGGGCCAAAACGGGGAATAGTGAATAAGCTGTATAGTACAGATGTGATATTTTTGTGGAACATGTTAATCCTCTAACTCACCACCATAACAATAATTTTTAGATCTTCATAAACGTAATAAAACTCCTTTAAAACTATGGAGGGCGTGGATGAAATGTTTTACAAAAATGTTGTCCATAATATTTTACTATATGTGTCAGAACGCTCCAAGTCCAAAACTTAACACAAACATCAAAAAAACGGTTAAATTCCACACGGGGCAAAATCGCCTTTTTGATATGTTTGAATATAAAGAAAATATATTTGAAACACAAATTTTTAAATATTATATATATTTGAGCAAATTAATTTTATTTGAAAATCAATAAAATTTATTTGGAACGCATATATTAATATATTACAACAAAATATATTTGGAAGCTAGTTGTCTCAAATAAATGTTTAAATACAAATATGTGTTGAAATACAAATAAAATTATTGTTTAGGAATTTCTCCAAATCTATTTTATTTAAAAAAGATTTTCACAACGTTAATGATTTTCCGAACTTCATTTTTGATTTTTCCTTGATTTCGAATTATACTTCTTAAATCAAGGAAAAATCAAAAATGAAGTTCGGAAAATCGTTAACGTTGTGAAAATCTTTTCAGCAGCATTAAATTTCTAAAAATTTTAGTCATTATTTGTTGTAAATCCTTTTAGTAATTTATTGTTTTCCAAGATTTAACGATCTCAATAATAAAATATTTTTAGAAAACATTGAAAATTTCTAAAAAATTAACTTTGAATTCCTTAAATCTTAACACAGTTAATGTATCGGTATATTTTCTGAATACTTAAATGCAAATAAATATTTCTTTCGGAAATAATATTCCCAAATATATAATATTTGTGTGTACCAAATATAATATATTTAGAGTGTACCCTAAACATATATATATATATTTAAAGCCGAATATGTGTGTGACAATATAGTACAGAAGCGTTTATTTTTCAGCGTGCAGTCCATTCACATGTGTATGAAAATAACATCCAAATTGAGAAAACCGAAAAATCCCAAAACCACTAATTTAAAAATTTCTCCCATTAAAGCAATCTAAAAATGACAAAGATTTTTTTCAACCCCTTATAACAAATTACAAATAGAGAAGGACAAATTGGGATTCGGATTATCTATTGTCCCCATCAAATCATTTGAGATCAAGTATGACTTTTGCCTAAACCCTTAGGGGGGTACACTCATAACTAATGGTGAGTTGGAACAAGTTCTTATGACCAATGGAATGAAAACACAAGGTAAAATCCTAAAGGCGCCTTAAGTCTGAAAACAAAACGATTTGAAGTGTTTGACCAAAACCAAGCAGAGAACTCAATTAAAAGAAATCACACGAATCGAAATACAAACAAAGGGGCCACATGACGAACACATTTCCTATAAAACTCATTTGTTCAAAAAAATCTTCTACAAAAACGTATGCAAATTTTCGTCATTTTAGATTTGAAATCGACAAAAATGTCGGTGCTAAAGACTTCCGCTCCAATTGGACCACTTAAGGAAAACGGAGAGTGGCATGGCAAGCAAGGAAATTGTTGTGAAACCCTTTCAAATCCCAAGCACAAATACAGAGACAGATAACCGCATGTCATCCTTGGAACACTTTGAACAGGACAACAACAAACATCGGCAGCCACAGATTTCGCACAAATTTCGTGCGATGAGTACTTTATAAGTTTTGTGTGAAACTTGTGACACGTCTGTCAACGTGTTCAATTTCGATATGATATAAAATTCCTCAATTTGTTTGTCCTTTCTTAATTTCTCAAATGCAAAGTCTATCGGGAGCCCCATCATGTTTGCCCCAATAAAAAACAACTTTAAATATTCCCTCCTATCGTTGGTGTGTCGTTAAAAAAGAAAAGTTTTAAATTTCATCAGATAGAGTTCAAAAGATATGGATGATGATTTTTTTTTCAATGGAAGCACAAAAAATTTGGCTTGATGAGGTACGGTGTCGGCCAATAGGTAGGAGATGGGTTATTATATCGTCGGTCAGACAAACATTTCAGCACGATTTGCGATTTGTTTTTTGGATTTGTATTTCGTCGCTTGCAACTCTTCCACCTTCAACAAAGCTCTCGAATATTATACGAGTTGAGGTACACGAGACAGACTTTCAGTCTGTCCTTTTAATTGTTTTTTTTTCGTTTCGAATCTAATGTTGTTATATTGATACCTCCTTTCTACACTATGCTAAGTGCAAAAGCAGTAAAGAAAGGCAGAAAGTCGGGCGAGGCCGACTATATAATACCCTACACCTCCATAACAATGCGATAAAGGTCATTGCGATAATAATTTGGAATAATTGGTACGTAGGCAGGAACATATTATCTAATTTTGAGCCGATAATCGCTAAATTAAGCAATATTCGTTCCTAAATTGAGAAACATCTTTCCGGAAAATATTAATGATCGGAAGTAAAGTACAACTTCTACAGCGCTTTGATACCAAATCAGGAGGAACATATATATGGAGGTTATATATAAATCTGAAACGATTTTCCCTGAATACTCATTCATGTAAAAATACCTCTTTCTGTAGAATTTCGTACTGATCGGATATAAAATACAGTTTCTACAGCATTTACATGTCAAATCGGGGGTAACATATATATGGGGGCTATACCTAAATCTGAACCGATTTTCTCCGAATTTGGCAGTATTCCTTCATGTAATAAGAAAACTCTTTTTGCCGAATTTCGCACTGATCGGATATAAAATAAAGTTTCTACAGCGCTTACATGTCAAATCGGTGGTAACATATATATGGGGGCTATATCCAAATCACAACCGATTTTCTCCGAATTTAGCAGTATTCCTTCATGTAATAAGATACCTCTTTTTGCTGAATTTCGCACTGATCGGATATAAAATAACATTTTTACAGCACTTACATGTCAAATCGGGGGTAACGTATATATAGGGGCTATATCTAAATCTCAACCGAGTTCCCTCAAATTTGGCAGTATTAATTCATGTAATAAGAAACCTCTTTCTGCCGAATTTCATACTGATCGGATTAAAAATAAACTTTTTACAGCGCTTACATGTAAAATCGGGGGTAACATATATATGGGGGCTATATCTAAATCTGAACCGATTTTCTCCGAATTTGGCAGTATTGCTTCATGTAATAAGAAACCTCTCTCTGCCGAATTTCACACTGATCGGTTATAAAATAAATTTTTTACGGCGTTTACATGTGAAATCGGGGTAACGTATATATGGGGGCTATATCTAAATCTAAACCGATTTCTTCCAAATTTAACAGTGTTCATTAATATAATAAGATACCTCTTTTTGTTGAATCTTATACTGATCGGTTATAAAATAAATTTTTTACGGCGTTTACATGTGAAATCGGGGTAACGTATATATGGGGGCTATATCCAAATCAGAACCGATTTTAACCAAATTAAATAGGGATCGTCCTTGGGATATGTGTAAAGTTTCGTCAAGGTCGGGCCATAATTGCGACCTGTACTTTGATTACAAGAATACATCTACAGACGGACAGACAGACGGATATAGCTAAATCGACTCAGAAAGTGATTACAAGTCGATCGGTATAATAAACAATGGATCTATCTCTTCTCCTTTTGGGTGTTACAAACAAATGCACAAAGTCATAATACCCTGTACCACAGTGTGGTGTAGGGTATAAAAGGTAGTTTTCAGCAGAGGCGATCAAAGTTTGATGCATTTTTTAAATTTGTGTGGAATTCCTTTGTAATGGAAATCGAAAGACCTATACAGTTTTGTGAATAACTTTTGATTGGGTTGACGGATATACACCAAATTTGGCTTGTAATACTTGGCCGATTGTGATGTACTATAAGTTGGTTTGAAGGTACTGTTAAGTACTTTCAAAAAATAAAAGCTGTCTTGTTACACCCCATAATAATTTTTAAAGTTTTTCCATTTTAATCAGTTAATTGATTTCTTGAAATTTAAAAGTCATGTTCTTAGACGCCTTTTTCAGCGACTGTTTGGAAGTGGTGAAATTACGGATCTCTTTTTTAAGATTTTTTATCGAATATATATAAAATAAGACAATTTTTTTTTCGGCATAAAATTTTG
The DNA here is from genome assembly GCA_963930755.1 of Eudasyphora cyanicolor. NCBI lineage: Eukaryota > Metazoa > Arthropoda > Insecta > Diptera > Muscidae > Eudasyphora > Eudasyphora cyanicolor. The sequence goes on along the minus strand of OZ005736.1, from coordinate 204,643,320 downwards.
CGGTCCTTTGGGTATATTTAATTTATTTAGAAGTTATTAAAAAATATAATTTTTACGCTATATTTTGACACATATATGTATTCGAAACCGTGCAACACATGAAAAAATTATATTAGGAAAAGTTAAATGCCATATAATTTCCAATTTTTAAAACTATCACGAAACAATTTAGATCCATTTTTTTCGAGATGTGCTCAGATATGTGATGTAACCTCTCCGTTTTGGCATATTGCGGCATATAGCGAGAACTAGAGCTACTTCAATGAAATTAGTTTATAGAGCGATGGACACACACATACTTCCACAAAATTCAATATCGTACTTCTGTATTGGTGAGAAGTGCTCACGCTCTCTTTGTGCACAGCGAGAACTATTAATGTCCGAAGCAAAAAAAAAAGTTCAACATATTCTACATGTATTTTTTTATTATTTCTTGGATTTAAATTTTTCGAGTGTCCAATTTTTTTTGAGTTCTGTTTATTTAAAAATATTTAAATTGTTTAATATGTTATAAGATATATTTATAGTAAACAAATAATGTCAGATATGCTTCTATCATTATAAAAAAAGTTCATACGATTTTACGCGTGACAACGCATTTACCGGAAAAATACAGCAAACAAAAAATATTGCTGCAATTTTATCATACATTTTTTCTTTATGTGCACGCTAAGCAACAAGCGACGACACAACCGCGTCGATCGAATATCAAAGCGCGACTGAATGCTAGTGAACTCTCATTCAATGTGTGTGCTCATGTACACGAGAGAGGAAAAACCCCGGGTAGTGCTTTTGTCCATCGCTGGTTTATAGCATTATCAATTTTAATTGAATTTAATAATTTTAAAGTATGTACTGGTATTAATGTTAAAAGCTGTTTACTTTTGGTACAAAATGGTCCATTTGAGCGGAAGGTACCAAAAGGAGCGTGCCAATAACAGTCACTTTTCTCCAAACTCTAGGCACTATAAAAGCATTACACAGTAGAAAATTTCATGTATTTGTATTCAATGCTATTAAAGTTATAATCAGGTAACTTTTGGTACAAAATGGTCCATGTTAAAAACCAAAGACCGCTGACCGAATATTGAATAAACAGCTCCGATTAATCAGTAAATAAGCGTTCGTTTATTCACTAAAATGGGATTATTTAAAAAACAATTTCAAGAAAATGTGTATAATAAATCTTAAAATTTTTCGTATCTATTCCACACAAGGTTTTTTAACGTAATGAAAAAATTATATTAAATATTGACAAACAAATTCTAGATTCCAAAATCGAATATAAATCAATGACAATTGAATACTATAGACGTCGCATGGAGTTTGACAATTCGTTTGGTGTGTTTGCATATTGGAGATGGCGCTTTGTCTGGCTAAACTGTAAAGAGAGCGTTCTGCAAAGAGAGGATAGATACTTTTATTTACTCTGCAAAAAGAGAAAAGATTTTCATCAATAATTTTATTATATTCCAACTTCAAAACATTCAACAAGAATACAAACTGAAAAACTCACTCTCTTCTCAGAAATTATTTGAGAGTACAAAAAAGTCTGCATGTTTTGACAGAGAAATAATTGGGAGAGGAATTAGAGAATGAGAGAAAGGCTGCTCGGATGCCACCTGGCGGATGAAGTCTGTAAATACCATGCGACGTCTATAGTATTCAATTGTCATTGTATAAATTCAAAACGTTTTTCCATAAACAAGTGAATGAATAATATATAAGCAATAAATAACAATTCTGCCCCCCGTTAATTGACCACGGAAATTCACTCGTCCGACAGGTCTAACACGACCAACTTAGACACAGGCCTTTTAAAGACACCTTCGCTTATTTCGACATCTGCTCCTCTTGTGGTGCCATATTTGCCATTATATTGATTTACTATTCTACTTCTTCGCCATTTCGATCTTGGAGCGCTTTCATCACAAGTAAGTACTCAACTTCCAACCTGTAAAGGAGAAGAGTAAAAATCTGTAATTTTACTCTTCTTGTTAGTTCAGGGAGGTATTATCTAAAGCACGGTACTATGTTCCGGTTTCACGCTGAAATCCCATACAAAAAACAAAGTTGTGAAAATATGAGTGAAATTTTATCATTTGTGGTACTATGTTTTTTCAACGTGAGAAATTGACATTTAGCGCCGATACAAATTAATTGAACGCCGCAACAAATTGAAGTCGCCAGCATTGTACTCCTATTTATTTATATTCACATTTGTCCGCGAGAAATTCAACTGTTGTAATATTAGCAATAAAATTTCCTAATAAAGAATATTAAATTATCTGAAATAAAAAAAATAATGCAAAGGACGGAAAATAATTATGTACATGGAATAAACGAGAAGAGTAACATTCCGATTGGACAGCAAAGCAAAAAATGTGCAGAACACTGGAAGGACATGTAATTGTAATTACATATGTACATTTACGTTTGTATGTTTAGAACAATCGTGACGAAAAGCATTGAAAAACTTTGTGGACGGCTAACGCTACGGAAGCAGTAGGACAATGGAGTTGGGCAGTGCCTGTGATCTCGTTTTTAAATGGTTATAAAGAAAATAGTCAGTTCTTGCCAGCCATAGGAGTTGGCAAAAGAAATTCCGTTTATGGATGGAAGTTTAATTTATATACATATGTCAACAAATATAATGTAAATCCTTACAAATAATAATAAAACATATTTTCGGTTCATCAAAACATCATTTAATTTATTTATATTCGTACAACAGCAGGAAATTATTTTGTTATTTGTAACATGGCTTCTGATGCCTCACAAGCATCGCCAACGTATCAACACAAAATAAATAATTTATGTATAACAACCCAATGATCTTCAACAATATTTCCTTTCTGCAATATAAATTAACTATTTTATAAGTCGGCATTATTTCATTTAAGTGTTTATTGATTAGAATTTAAACTAGTCTTTGTTTTCAAGAAAAGCAAAAAGGAAAAAATGAACATGCTTATACACACACACACATTCATATAAAAGTGACATTTCGCCACACACACTTCAAAAATGCAATGCCACTTTGTAAAAAAGCGTTCCATTTTTCAACTTGAAATAACATTTTGTGGAATTTTTTCAAGCTGAAAAAACATAGTACCCACCTTAATCCATCGAACCAAAAATCCGTTCTTTAAATTTTGTAGTATTCGCCACTGTTTTCTTAAACAATTTAATCTTTGCTCGTAGTTTTCAGGTATTTGGGTTGAATTACCGCATCCCCAATAAGAAATGGTTTGGTGTTATTGGTTCAGGTTCATATGGTGTGACAGGTATATGCGTCAGAGGTCTTGAATTTACTATATTTTCACATTCTATTAGAAGACTCATAAAAACTTCCAATTTAGGGGTAACACATCCTAATAAAACGGAGAGGGACCTTTTGGCCGTCTGTATTAAACGTTCTCAAGCACCGCCTGACATGGGTCTGATGGAATGTTAAAAATCCATTTAATTCCTAAATTTAACGATGACCGGAGGATTTCGTTGTGATCCATGAAATTAAACTCATTACGTAGTTCCTTATTAATTCCAACAAAATTTCGACCGTTGTCACTACGAATTTGGAAAGGAATTCCACGTCTGTTAACAAAATTTCGTAGGCTTAGCATGAATGAGTCCGTTGATAAATTCGCTACCACTTCGAGATGAATTGATCTGACCGTCAAACAGGTGAATAACACCACCCATCGTTTTTCTTGTCGACGGTGCATTCTTATGTTGAATGGACCAAAGAGATCTACACCAGTATAGGTGAATGGTCTGACATAAGGAGTTACTCTATCAACCGGTAATATTCCCATTTGAGGTTGCATTGGTTTGGATTTTCTAAATTTACATAGTACGCAATTACTTTCAACGGTACGCACTAGTCTTCTTAAAGAAGGTATCCAATATTTGTCCCGTACGTCACCAATGAAGTTAGCTGTATCCTGATGAAAATTTTTTGAATGATAAAAGTCTACTAATAATTGAGAGAAACGATAATCCTTTGGCAGTATAATAGGACGTTTCGAATTCGTAGATAGAATCTCAGAGTTGTCGAGACGACCACCTACGCGCAACGCTCCAAACTCGTCAATATAAGGATTTTAAGTTCTTATGTTGCTGGAACAATCGATAATTTTCTGAGATGCCAATCTGCTATATTCATCGGGAAATGCCATTTTTTGAACGTAAGCTATGATTTTTCTTTCTGCCTTTGACATTTCGTCTAAATTTAATTCCCCTTGATATTTGCTTTCACCATGTTGCTGAAATCGAATATTTTCGCAAAATCTTCCTATCCATGCCATTACGCGTATAGTTTGAAGATCGTTCAACAATGCTATTCACTATATGTTGGTCTTGGGATGTTGCCATAGCAACATATTTCAACTTTATATGTAAATTCTTTGCTGTTGTCCTCTCTGGCTACAATGGAACTTTCGTCGGGCCAATTTTCTTCTGCACTCCAAAGAAACTCTGGGCCATTTCGCCACCTCCCATTCGGATCATAATTAATGGGAAATTTAGCTTTTGTAGCTACATCCGCAGGATTTTGCAAAGTTGGGCACCATCGCCACTCGCATATTTTTGAATAATCTAAAATTTCTTAAACTCTGCTTGCAACGTACTGCTTATATTTGCGGTGATCCGATCTTATCCATCGAATGACAGTGTATGAAACTGTCCAAAAAACAACATTGTTAACTCTGACGACATCGTGGCAATGAATTATAGATTCCTTTAATCGGGCTGCCGTTACAGCTGCTTGTAATTCAAGTTTTGGTATAGAGTGAAATCGCATGGGAGCACATGCTGTATTTCCAGTCACGAAAATTACATTTGAATTTGATCCATCTTCAATACGCCAATAAGCCACACCGGCTAAAGCTTCCTCACTAGCATCACAAAACAAGTGGAGATGAATTTCCGAACCTTTATATCCCAAAAAATAATGTCTGGATACTTGATAATGGGTTAACTTGGGTAACTCGTTCAACCACATTTTAAATTTTTTATATATTTCCTCTGGCAATTTTGAATCCCATCCAATACCGCTTTTCCAAACATCTTGCATTAAAATTTTACTGACAACCATGAAATCCGCCACAAAACCAAACGGATCGAAAACAGACATTGCAATACTCAGTAATTGTCTTTTTGTAGGTGTTGAATTGGCTATATTTGGTACTTTGTGAAATTTTAGTACGAAAACGAACATATCAATTTTAGTTGCCCAGTGCATATGTTGTCGACTGCAACATCTATTTTGTCATCATTTGAGATTCTCAGTTCTTTGGTAACTATTTCCGAGTTTATCGACAGATTGTGCATCTCGAATCCACCAAGGCTATGCATTTTTTGCTACAGCTTTCACAACATTATTAGCTTCCTCTTCTGTTTCGAAGCAATCGACGTAATAGTCAACATAATGTTTTTCTATAATTCCGGCAACTGCCCGAGGATATTCCTCCACAAAATCTACAGCATTTCTATTTTTTACGTACTGGGCCATATTAGGCGAGTATGTTGCCCTAAAGACCATTCTTTGCATTATATACGTTTTTGGAGGTTGAGACACATCACCATTTCTCCAAAGAAATCGAAGAGAGTCTTGATCTTCTGGAATAATATAAATCTGGTGGAACATTTCCCTCAAATCTCCACACACCGCGACTGCTGATTGTCTAAACCTAAATATATCCTTTAAAAGTGGTTGGTTTAGGTCTGGGCCAGCAAGTAAAGCTTTATTTAGAGACATATTTTCAACCTCTGTCACAGCGTCAATCACGAATCTTAATTTCTTGTTGTTGATGTTTTTACACCAAAATGTGGCAAATATAATGTTTTATTTGAACGTTGCAAAGCTTCTTCTTCAGATAGTATTCTTGAATACCCTTTATCTAAATATTCTTGAATTTTGGCACAGTATTCCTTTGCATACTTTGTATCAGTAGACATTCTTCATTCCACACTCTCCAATCTCCTTACGGCCATATCATATGATTCAGGGAAAGATACAAAGTCATCGCGCCACAATATTCCTGACTCGAATCTATCACCTATTTTCCTGGTCGTACTGTTCAGTATAGTAAATGCTATTTGATCGTCTTCGGATAGTAATGTTTCGCAATGTCGAATTCCAAAGGTCTCAAATCCAAAATAATTGTTCTTTAAAGCTTCCATTTCGTTCATATGATCATTAATGGCTGATTTTCTGCAATGACAAGATACCAAACGTTTCTGCCCGCCATTTACATTCCCATAAACCAACCATCCCAATTTTGTCCCAATTGGACCAAGTGTTGACAATATATGAGGAGTTATAATGGGTACGGTTAGAAAAGCATGAGCTAAGCTTATAATCATTTTTGGTTTAATTTGATTATAGTTCTTCAGCGATATGCCGTGAATATTTTTGAAATTGGACGCATCAAAGCTTTGGCTTGGTAAATTAAGATTCTTTGTCAAGTACACGTTTCGCACGTTGTATCGGTTGGACCCATGTTCTAGGCCACTTATAGTTATATCAACGATCTCCGTGCGTTCCTTAGATATCTGTTGGTTGATCCATTGAATTTCCAAAACATCCTTTTGGTCATATATACCAAATTTATGAGCAATCTTAGCATGTATCATGGACACGTTCGCCCCATCATCCACAAATGCATAAATATCTTCGAATCCACGTGGCCCGTATATTCGTGTGCAAAAGATTATGATGGTATCGATCGCAACCGCTGATGTCGCATTTTTGTTTTGAGTAACACTTAATAGCTCGATGGTCGAACTTAAGACAAGAAAAACATAATTGTAGCGACTTAACCTTTTGCCCAAAGACATTGCAGTCCGCCAATTATTTGCACTCTTTTTTACACAATCTACACTTCCTATTCTCCACCGATAAACACGCATAATTAGTATCACATTTAGGTTCATTTGATACAGGAAGAGGAAGTGCGTCAGTTGTCATATTAACAATTTTCCGAATACCACAAAGCCATTGAGAAAAGTCAGTTATTGTAGGCGTTCCATTCAAAGATAAACATTTTTCTGCCCATTGAAGTCGTCTTGCAATAGGAAGCTTTGAAAGAAGTTCGCTCAAAAGTAATGGCTTGGACAAATGATAACTTCCACCGACTGATTCCAAAAATGTTGTCATATTGGTCACCTTATTTGAAAATTGACAAGAGAAGTTAGGTCGGAATCTTTCACCGGAGCTAAAGATCTAACTTTATGGATTTGGGATTTAATCAATTGTTCCGGGCGACCGAACATTTCTGACAAATTTTGGATTATGGCGTTAACGTTTATGTTAACTTGTCAATAACGACTCGACTGTCTCTCGAGCTTGACCTTCTAAACAATCCCTAAGACGCATTATATTTTGAAGATCCGAATATGCAAATTCTTGAGTTGAAATTGTAAAAGATTCGTTGAATGTTTGCCATTCCTCTGGTAAACCCGAAAACTTGGGAAGTGGGTAGATCCTTTTTCGGTGCTGACTACAAATCGACTGTAAAGAATTTGATTGTGAAGATAGGAAATTAGACGACGAAGTATGGGATATTGGCTGAGTTGTGACGAAAGTTGAAATACAAGGTGCTACGCTATAGCTTCCCGTACACGAGACGTTGGTCGATGATGCAGAAACAATACGAGCAGAAATTGACGATGCACTTGAAGCTGTCGTCGACGAAATATTCGTATCACTAGGAATCGACAAAGTATTTGTTTCCAGAACTTGTTAAGTTGCCCGTGGGTAATACTAGGACGTGTCATATTAGTCTCCACACTTCGCATTTCATCCCTCAATGCAATGATAGAATTTTGATTGCTCAAGATATTTGATTCGACCATTAAATGTATGTCTCTTATTTGACCGGATAGAAGTGATTGCATCTCTTCAAATCTTTTAATAAGACTAAGACTTGGCTTTGTGTTGAAGTGCTAGGGAATACAAAGTTTGCCTCCTGCGAAGATGCATTTGCAGGCGTTGTGACAGTTGAGTTGTTAGGCGATCTTGTAAGTGGCATGATAAACCCTGAATCCTCCGACTTTGTCTCATAAAATATGTTAAGTTCCAAAGATTGTTTCCTTCTATTGAAAATCACACGCAATATAAAGATTGTCAAAACTCTGACTCGGATCTCCCAAAACGGCGACTTGAATATATATAATATATATGTATATATATTATATTCCAAATTAATTAAACTTCTCCCAACTGGCGACTTGAACAGGAACACATCCAGAACGTATATGAATTCAAAACGTTTATAAGCAATAAATAACAGTCCATTTGTGTGGGAGGTACCACAAGGGGCGTGCCAATAAGGCCCACTTTTCTCTGGTACTATAGAAGCATTACACTGTACAAAATTTCAAGTATTTGTATGAACTGGTATTAAAGATATAAGCAGTTAACTTTTGGTGCAAAATGGTGCATTCGTGTAACCATTTTCTTGACTATCTAGCGACTAACAAACTAATACTTTGTGTGAAGATTCGAGTAAGTAGTATAGAAGGTATTATAGAATCGATATTTCACTAAAAGTTAACACTTTGTTAAGCAGGTACTAGAAGGAGTGGACCAGTATGGCCCATCTTCGAACTTAGCCGGAGATAGAGTAAAATATTACCGCATACCAAATTTGAAGTCAATCGGTTACGGCTTTCGAGAGTTATCGTGCGCACTAGCAGGCATACAGACTTTGTTGAAATGACTTTAAATGGCCCAAAACGGATTTCCGCCGAACATGCTTAGGGTCTTAGGTCACTCATTCGATGTGTTACACTTTTGGCTCGTAGAAAATGATATATACCCTCCTCCCTAAGGTGAGGGGATAAAAATAGATCCCATCATTTCACCAGTTTCAAACGCACACAGTCGCTAAAAAAAGACGTCTAAGAACATGACTTTAGAATTTCAAAAAATCAATTAATGCACGGGGCATGCCTTTATTGATATGTTTGAATAGAAATATTATATATGTATTTCTGAGCAAATAAATTTTATTTGAAAATAAATAAAATTTACTTGGAATGCATATACATATTAGTATATTACAACAAAATATATTTGCAAACAAATTTTCTGAAATAAAATGTGGGTAAATACAAATAAAATAATTTTTTAGGAATTTCTCCAAATATATTTTATTTAAAAATAAATTCAAAACTTTGCCGACATTTTCGAAGTTTTAATTCCTTCCAGTTAAAAATACCATATGCGGTATTAACTTATTTCTTAGAACACTCATTTTAAATTTCTGAGTATTTGAAGATCTTCCTAAATATATAGTTTTTGTGTTTACCAAATATAGTATTTGGAGTGTACCCTAAACATATGTATATTTCAAGCAGAATATGTTTGTGACAATATGCTACAGAAGTGATGTTTTTCAACGTTAAAGCTATTATTTTTTAAAGCTATTATTTTTTGAAAGTACTTAACAGTACCTTCAAAACAAGGTATAGTACATCAAAATCGGCCGAGTATTTCAGGAGTTACAAGCGACTGAATGAACAAAACTTTTTGAAAAAATCGTAATTCCGCCATTTGTAAATTGTTCATTACTTTTGAACACAATTTTTTAATTTCTTTCTTGAAACACGTTTAAAATATTTTTAAGAGAAGTATACATACATAAACAAACTTTCGAAACAATCAAAGCTTGTGATGTCAAAAATCGTACCGTTTGCCATGGAATGACTCATATACAAATACATATCGCGACCTAAGAGTGAAAAGGCCCGAAGTCCACTTTTTCCTAAATGTATTTTCTGAAGCGAAACGTAAGATAAGTTGGATAAACAAAAGCCAAAAAAATTATGCTTTGTCATCTTTAAAAGCTGAATCGTAAAAGCGCTAAGTCCATAATCCCTTTATAAAAACATTCATATACAGTAAGCATTTTGCCTCTCCTGTACAATTTGAAATATTGGACTTAGCGCCTTTACACTCTTAGGTAGCGATATATAGCATCTATTTTTTAGGGTATTTACTAGTGATAGCTCCTATTGGTATTTCACAGATTTATTCCATCATATTCTGTATTTTAGGCAATGTTTGCAATGACTATAGACTGACAAAGAATGAGCAAAATATTGCCACCATTCTGGCTGTCACACAAAGTACCATATTCTATATTATACGAGTATTACTCACTAAGTTGATATTTTGGCCTCCAGAATAAACCATATCGGTTCTGCTGGACATTGTTGTGACGAACTTAAACTAGTAACATTTTCTTGGAAAAACGCTGGTTTTTAGTGAAAAATTTCTATTCACACTTCTAACATTGCCCTTTGACTAATGGATCTTAATCTAAGCCAATGACAACAAACAAACTACAATACAAAACGCCAGCGCCACATCTAAATACATACATGCATACATATAAATTTAAATTCCAGCGCCACTCTAACAAACTATTTTTTTTTTGTAAATTGTGATGAGGACTTTGGCGGCGAGGACGCAGGCACTACTCACTCCTCTTTCGCTAATGTTTATTTATCATCATCTTCTCCCCATAATCGAAGGGGGCAACACCTCGTAAATAAATAAATACTCCAAAAGCATACAGCAAATGGATAGGATACCGCCAACAGCAACTACAATAAGCTAAACCCAAAACGCAATGCGAATGGAAGACGAAGATTTCATTTCCAATTTTTTCTTTCGCTCTTTGGGTTGTTTATTTGTGAACGATGACATGAAATTTAGAGTGAAACGTACAACACTGATAAACTAACACAAGAAACGGAACAGGGTTTCATCGCCATTGCGCCACTGCATTTTTGGACATTTCAGCGCATTCAGTGGCCATACCAGACCAGTCATTCGCTGGAAAGAACGAAATTTAAAATTCATAACGTTTTGTTATCATTTGGCGCCACTGCCAGTCGTCGTGCAATCGATCGAAAGAATACGGAACCTAAGAAGCATGGCAGACGTCGTCTTTATTTTAATCATACAATAAGATAAATAGATATACCACTCAATTGTTCTGGTCCCCATTGTTTGTGGATATTAGGCCTGCAGGAGATGATTGGAACATCGTTTGCTAATTGTTGGCAAATGCGTGGGTGTTGTTGCACTTCGGTTTATGGGAATGCTTTGAAAGAGGAATTCGATGATTTATCGGCTTTTGTGGGGTCTCTTGTTGCTATGTTTTTATTATAGTTGTCAACAATTAATTAAATTCAATTATGTGGATTTGCGGATCATTTCGGTTAATAACAATTTGTCATTGGGTTATTTTGGCGAAAATTAGCCAAAGGATTGATGGCTTTCGTGAGTGACATCAATTTTCATTGCGAAATATTGGATCATTTAGAAAAAAATGCACATGAACAATTCCATATACTCATCCCAGCTATCAAGTTTGCAATCATATGAAAGCAGTGAAAATGTCAATAGTGATGAATTTAGCTTAAAAGTACACAGAGCCGGAAATACAATGATTTTATTAACCATGTGTCTGGTAAAATTGTTCATGGTAAATGTTTGATTACCAAGACAAAATAACCTTGTAAAGCGTTTTCCAATAAGAGTGATATGATTTCTTTGACAAAAACACACTTATTGTTAACGAAATTTAAAAGTTTTTTATTTAATGTGAAGTACAATCGATACAATTAAGTTCTAAATAAAACGTCATTAAATGTCTCCACGACTTCTTCTGCAGGAACGAATGCGATGAACCCAATTTTCGAGCACTTTTTCCACTAAATCAAGTCGTATGTCGTGAATGGCACGTTCAATATTGAAGAGAGTCTGGTTTATTTCGAAAGACCAATGACTTCGAATAACCCAACAAGAAATAGTATAATGGCGTTAAATCACAACTTCTTGGAGGCCATTCAATATCACAGTTTCTTGAAATAATCGAATCTCCAAACTTTTCTCGCAACAATTCAATTGTTTCATTTGCAGTGTGGCACGTAACCACAATCGGTCAATGGCAAAAATATAAAAATATATAATATAAAATATTGTTCATGGGTGTCAAGGTCGTAGGTCGACTGGGAAGTGTTTTTTTTTTATTTAAAAAAAATGGACTTAGCATCATTTTCAAATGTGAACTGAATGTTTATTTTTGCTCTAGCTCCTTAACGGTACTTCGGATCGGGAATAGGTCAATGGCAAAAAGATAGCTCTTAACTAAATAGCTAAGATCTAAAATATTGCTCCCGGGGGTCAAGGTCGACTGGAAAGTGGATTTAAAAAATTGACTTAGTGCACGAAAATTTGCAATTGGAGAACGATTATTTTGATAATAAAACAGAATAATTTGGAAATGTTGTTCTTGCGTATATCTCCATGATGAATCTGTTAACACTACTGAATACAATGAAAAACAAATGACAGATCGTGACATATTACAAATGGCCGAAACGTCACTTCAAAATCATATAACCCTATTGGAAAACCCGTTATAAGGTCAAATGTACATGAAAAATGGTTAAGTTAACATTATATAGGGTTGGTTTTTTTGAGAGAGAGAGGCAGAAAAATGTGCGAGATAAACAACAATTCAAAGATCATTCGGCTTTGTTGTGGTCGACGTTTTTCAATTGCTTTGTGTTAGACGAAGTTAAGTATTAAGTTTCACGAACTTGAAACGAATGCGACTGTCGTCATAAGAGAATTTATCTGGCTCATTCAAAACACCACCAAATGCTAGCTTCGGTGCTTGATGGAGTGCGGGAGTTCAGTTGGTGTTGAATAGTCGATTGAACTAGTGCTGGTGTCGGAAGCTTCGGAAGCTATTTGTGTAAAGGTAAGTAGTAAAACACTTTTTAAGGAACTACATTCATAGGTAATTATGTATGTACATATGTATGTGTATTTCAAAAGTGGAATAATAAAATATGTGTGAAAAAAGTGGAATAATAAAATATGTGGGTTAAAAATGTTAATAGTGTTTTGTGCCTGTGTAATTATAGTAAAGGCGAATAGTATTATTACTATTATTCAATTCAATTCAATTCAATTTATTTATCCATAAAAAACTAAACAAAAATTCAATATCTTATGACTAACGATAATAATAAAACTTATAATTACTTAGCGTATACTTTCTAAATCTACGTAGCTTATACCTAGGGGAGTTGCAGCGTAGCTGCAACCATCGATAATACTAAATAATAATTATACAAATAATCCCCCAAAAAATGGACTGTAAAAAGGGGCTAATACTACAGGAAAATCTTACAAACTAATACATACAAACTAATAATTATAAACTACAACTTACATACTAGGCAATATTTACAAATATTTACAACTATTTACAACTATTTACATACACCCAATTACTATTATTTTTTTGTGATTGTGCCATTAAAATTGTGAAATTCCGCGTTTAAAAGTGGGAAAAATATGTACACGCAGTCGCATTAACGGTGCATGAAAAAAACAACCAACAACAATGTATGTAAATAAGAATATGCAGCGGCAAACAAACATACGGAGAGAAGTGATATGTGCGTTGGGTGCTACGCCGTGCAAACATATGTTAGTTGTTTATACCCTACACCACACTGTGGTACAGGGTATTATGACTTTGTGCATTTGTTTGTAACACCCAAAAGGAGAAGAGATAGATCCATTGTTTATTATACCGATCGACTTGTAATCACTTTCTGAGTCGATTTAGCTATGTCCGTCTGTCTGTCCGTCTGTAGATGTATTCTTGTAATCAAAGTACAGGTCGCAATTATGGCCTGATCTTGACGAAACTTTACATATATCTTTTTTTTTGCCCAAGGACGATCCCTATTTAATTTGGTTAAAATCGGTTCAGATTTAGATATAGCCCCCATATATATGTTAGCCCGATTTGACATGTAAGCGCTGTAAAAACTTTATTTTATATCCGATCAGTATGAAATTAAGCAGAAAGAGGTATCTTATTATATGAATGAACACTGTTAAATTTGTAAGAAATCGATTCAGATTTAGATATAGCCCCCATATATATGTTACCCCCGATTTTCATGTAAGCGCTGTAAAAAGTGTATCTTTAATCCGATCAGTACGAAATTCGGCAGAAAGAGGTTTCTACATGAATTAATACTGCCAAATTTGAGGGAAATCGGTTGAGCTTTAGATATAGCCCACAAATTATTTTTACGCAATATTTTATTATTATTTTTTCGGTACTGATTTCCGGGCCGTAAAAGTTTCCATTTGACCTACAAACCTTCAATAAAAAATTTGGTGCCGATCGGATAACGCTAAGGTCTGCCCAAAGTTGTTTGAAAACACAAAACTCACTTTACATGAACAAAATTTGGGTTTTAATCAAAAGTCACATGTTCAAGTAAAAAAAAAAATATTTTATTAGCATGATATTTTATTTATTTTATTACCATTTCTTCTTGTTTTTGTTTTTTTGTTTTATTCGATCTGCTTTCATAGAACATATTTTGTTTTTGTACTCGTACATGCACCAACTTCCACTCTCGTGAGTCTTTACAATGTAAAGAATTCACACGAATGTTTTTGTTTTTCCATTGTAAAGACTCACGAGAGTGGAAGTTGGTGCATGTACGAGGGACGATGATTACTGAATTGTCTTTTTTTGAAGATATGCGCTTTTAGCAAACAGTTCTCGTTTAATGATACTTGGCTGTGCGTATATATTTAATAATTTCGACTGAAGTAATCGTTGTAATAAGGATATTGATAATGGGAGTTTGGTGGCTCCCGAAACAGATCTGTCTATCCAACCATTACAACCGCCCCCAATACATGTCACTTACTTCTTCTTTAATTTTTAACAAAGTTGTTTTCATATACTGAAAACAACAATAACGATCTTGAGCCTGAATACAAAAACAAAATATGTAGCATGAAAAGTTTTTAAATTATCTTTGAATAAAATTTTCTTTCTTACAAGTCGTAAACAATCAAAATCGGCCGAAAAACGAAAAAGTTACAGCAGTTTTCATTTGAATTTTACGTCATGACAGGGCATGCATGCACACCGGCATGGCCTCAGGCATATATGTACATATGTAGACCTAGGAGCAATCACAATAAAAAATAGATCATTATATAACATGCTTGTGCATGCATGAAAAATAAAACAACAAACAAAAATGGTTGGATCTACATGTTGGACAGATTTGCATGATAGTTGATTTTTCGCATCAGTCTGACATTTTTTACTGGTCAAATAAGAAAACATAAGCAGAACTTTGCAGCGCGCTATACGCCCACGCAACAGGGTCGTTTACAGAACGCGCTCTGCCTCCAGCCTAAGTGAATTGAGAAAGGGACAGCTTCGCACAAAATTTAATTTTAGTCATATTCTTATTAGTCTCCAGATCGACCACATCCAAAATGGTTCCTAGATCCAGTGATAAATTTCGCACCATAGAATCAGTTGGGCATGTAGCACATACAATATCTGGAGCCAAACTGCCGTCAAACAGACAGATATTGCAAGTTTTCTTTTTTAATATGCGATTTGTTAATGTTGGCAGAAAGAACTGTGCAAAAGATAGTGCTACGCTGGCACACGTGATAAATATAAATGTCAAGATAAATTGCTAAAGTTGTACGGCGACTGGAGAAATGTCCACAAACAAAGTGCAAACAGGAGATCGAATAAATCAAAATTAAACGTGCACATTTTCAAGAAAAAATGGATGATCTGTTCGATATAGCTAGTGCAAACGCCCTGAACGAGATGTGTATAGAAGAAGACAAGAAGTTTTTGTTGATGCAAAGACAGAAAGGCAGACCAGGGTGCATGGCAGGCGTTGACATGAAATTGTACGGGCGAGAACAGCGATCCGAGCAACGAATTCAAAAAGCAGAATCGCGAAAGCGAAAGCATTCAGAACGTAACAATCAATCTTGTAAGTTAATAAATTGAAGTGTTTTACTCGTAATTCCGTAAAACAACTGTTGTTGTGTAGTACTCGATACAGTTTACATTGGAAGTGACGATGAAGATGAGTTCGATGATAGCATTTCGGATACGGATATGACATACGAGTTACATACCGATGATGATGATGATCACACCAAAAGTCTAAGAGGACGACAACATTGGATCTCGTCACGTCTTACAGTAGTCCTTGATAAGGCCAAAGTTAGCTGTTCAGATGCTGTACATATTTTGATAGCATGCGCTCATGATGTGATAACTGTAATGAATAATGCTGCGACGCCTCTGACCTCTGTTGGTGAGCTTGTGATTAATCGATCTACAATATATGAGCTACGAAAAGAAAATCGTAAGCGAGAAGCGGAGAAGCGGATAAGGTGCAAACAGAATTCATTGCAAATGTAATTTAGTTCAGATCTAAACATATATATAATTTATAGCTTTACGAATCCATCGATTTGTATTTTATTTTTTATACGTAGATCAATAGCGTACATTCATTGATTATTCACTGGGACGGAAAACTTTTGCCGGAGCTATTCGGCAGAAAAATCGTTGATAGAATTGCAATCATCACCAGTTATGAAGGAACATCAAAATTTTTGGGCGCTCCCAAAATCCCGGCTGGTACTGGAGAAAATATGGCCAAAGTCGTTCATGATACACTCATCAATTGGGATATTTCTAATAAAGTTTCCGCCATGGTTTTCGATACCACGTCGTCAAATACAGGTCAAAACACAGGATCGTGCATTTTGTTGCAGAACAAATTAGATTTAGATCGAAAATTAATCAAGTTCCCATGTCGTCATCACATAATGGAGATAGTATCGAAACATGTGTTTGAGGTTAAACTTTCGGCGACTTGTGGTCCTGAAGTGCCTATTTTTAATCGTTTTGCTGCCGTATGGGTAAGTCTCGACCACAAATCGTTTAAAAACAGACTCAAAGATCCAATTGTACGCTCAAAAATAAGTAGTGCTGACAGCGAAGTCATTAAGAAATTCAGCATTAAACAGCTAAATGAAACACAAATCCGAGCTGATTACATGGAACTATTACAATTAACAATACTGTTTCTTGGTGGTGTCGGCGATAACTTCCGAACACCTGGTCCAACATCCCACGCAAGGATCATGGGAAAAGGCATTTATGCCTTAAAAATATACCTATTTCGAGAGCAGTTTGCATTGACAAAACGAGAGTCCAGTGGACTACAGGATATATGTATTTTTCTCGTGCGGCTGTATGTCAAAGCGTGGTTTACATGCACAAATGCCATACGAGCACCAAATCAAGATATACACTTCTAGAAAGACTCCATCGCATACGCAGAAATCGACCGAGATGTGTCTGAAGCGGTTTTGAAGAAATGGAAAAATCATTTTTGGTATTTGGCCCCAGAATCAATGGCTTTTTCGATTCGGATGTTTCACTCGAAGAGAAACGAAAAATGGTTAGGCATCTGCAATCAACAGAACCCGTCGTAAATCTGGAAAGCGATAGAGAGTTATCCGACCCGAAACTATTGCTGTGTAATAATTTGAGCGATTTCGTCTCATACAAAACCAAACATTTTTTCGGTGCTTTTGTATTGAGTACTGAATTTTTAAATCATGACCCATCCATTTGGGAAGTAAATGAAGATTATCAAGATGCTTTCGATGTTTGTCGTAATCTGTTTTTTGTTAACGACACTGCTGAACGCGGTGTACAATTTATGAATGATTACAACAGAATACTTACGAAAGACGAAGAGCAAAATCAATTTATATTACAGTGCATTGAATAATATCGTAGAAAATGTCCCTCACATAACAAGTCAGATCTAATATAATATTGAAATAATTGTATTTTTTGTTTTTTTTTTCACCGATCTCAATATTTAAAAACTATTTATTAATTAATAATACAAAGAAATGTAATTTTACTTACTTAAACATACGATTTTTGAATAAAAAAAAGATTTCCCCTATAAAGTGTTTTCTAAATTTTGAATGAACTTTGGGCAGACCCTAGGGTTATCCGATCGGAAGTCTTTTAGGCCAAATGGAAATTTTTCGGTCCGGAAATCAAGGAACGCAGCAACTTTCACTTTTTGCATCATGTGCTATAAACTGTCTAGCCCACATATATATGGGCATTTCCAGAGAAAGGTCCACCACGATGAGAAAAATAAAAGTTGATAAACTAATGTTTTTTTCTTTTATATTGTTAAAGAAATATTTGAATTTAAAGAATATAATGAGTTTACAGCATATTTTTGTTTTTGTTGTGAAATATTTGAACAGAAAGTCACAAATATTTTTTTTCATTGTTGGCCCCTTTAAGTGCTGCTTTTGCATTTCACTGTTATTTGTTATATATTCGTTTTATGGTTGCAATCTTCGTTAAAGATCTTTGTACCAACAACAAACTATTAGGAAAATAGAAACAGAGATAAAGCAAGCATCGACTAACGGTAAATTTGTAAGTTTCTTTCACCTGCTATTGTGGTGTCACGTTCGCGATAACAAAACGCAGTTTTGTATCAGAACTGCTCATCCAGTCGAAGCAAGTAATTGAAAATTTATATTCAAACAAAGTTAATTGTGCTTAATTAATAAAAAACAAAAATTGTTTGCTGTTGCTTCTAAGAAAGCTTTAATTTTAATCAAAAGTTTGTCGCGTTCGCCATCTTAGTTGGACATATTAGAATAAAATTTGTTTTTTTTCATTTTTGCTTACTTTTTGTGCGGATGAGTAAAAATAATAATAAAGAAGCATCACGACGACATTTAGAAAACATTAAAACAGAAAGAAATTAAATTAAAAAAAATTAAATTAAATTAAATTTACAAAAATTAAATTTAAAATTAAAAAATTAACAAACATGGGTTCCTTATTATTATTATTATTATTATTATTATTATTATTATTATTATTATTATTATTATTATTATTATTATTATTATTATTATTATTATTATTATTATTATTATTATTATTATTATTATTATTATTATTATTATTATTATTATTATTATTATTATTATTATTATTATTATTATTATTATTATTATTATTCTTACATTTGTAAGTGTAGAAGTTATACTTTTGTTTTCTAAATGCAATTATTACGTGAGAGAAATAATGTCGCGTTAGGAATGTTGCGTGCGGAATTTACACTAAGAGCGGCAAAAAAAATCCAATATATATATTTTAACATGACAACCTCTAATTAAAAACTACATTAGTCTATTTTAGTTTAAAAAAAATTGCATTACAAAATTCTGTTTCAATTCGCAGATTTTTGAATATTTCTAGATGCAGTCGAAAACGAGTTCTATTTTTTGTCGCGTTCGGGATCCCATGTTTTTTGCCAATATATCAGAAAGCAACTAATCGACCAAACCTACGTTTTGCCCTAAATATAGTGCTACTAAAATGCTATCGAAAAATGTATACAACAAAAACAATTTTTCGATTTCTTTATTTTGTTTCACTTTAAAGGCGTACGAATGTCGCGTTCGGCATCCTGGAAATACCCATATGTTACCCCCATTTGACATGTAAGCGCTGTAGAAACTGTATTTTATATCCGATCAGTAAAAAAATTGGCAGAAATAGGTTTCTCATTACGTGAATTTACACTGCCAAATTTGAGGGAAATCGGTTCAGATTTAGATATAGACCCCATATATGTATATGTTACCCCCGATTTGACATGTAAGCGATGTAGAACTGTATTATAAATCCGATCAGTAAAAAAAAATGTCAGAAGAGGTTTCTCATTACATGAATTAACACTGCCAAATTTGAGGGAAATCGGTTCAGATTTAGATATAGCCCCGATATATATGTTACCCCCGATTTAACATGTAAGCGCTGTACAATCTGTATTTTATATCCGATCAGTAAAAAAATCTACACAAAGAGGTTTCTTATTATATGAAGGGATACTTCCAAATTCAGAGAAAATCGGTTCAGATTTAGATATAGCCCCCACATATATGTTACCCCCGATTTGACATGTAAGTGCTGTAGAGACTGTATTTTATATCCGGTCAGTACGAAATTTGACAGAAAGAAGTTTCTTTTTACATGAATGAGTATTCAAGGAAAATCCGTTCAGATTTATATATAACTTCCATATATATATGTTCCTCCTGATTTGGTATCAAAGCGCTATAGAAGTAGTACTTTACTTCCGATCATTAATATTTTCCGGAAAGATGTTTCTCAATTTAGGAACGAATATTGCTTAATTTCGCGATTATCGGCTCAGAATTAGATAATATGTTCCTGCCTACTTACCAATTATTCCAAATTATTATCGCAATGACCTTTATCGCATTGCTAGGAAGGTGTAGGGTATTATATAGTTGGCCCCGTCCGACTTTCTGCCTTTCCTTACTGGTTTTGTTGTGCGAAGTTGACACTGTTTAATGTACATACATACATATTTTGTTAGAAGTGCTATCTAAATTTCTACATATGTACATACATATAAACGAATAGTTTCTAATTTGTTGTTTCTCATTTTTGTTGTTTCTATTCGGTGGCTGCTCGTTCTGGGAGTCCGGCCTTAACTTTTGGTAAGTTGTGCCTATTCCAAAAAATTATTTTTTTTAAAGACATACTAATATTTTCTAACCTTTTTCTTTTCAGGTGTTTCTTTTTCGGTGGCTGTTCGTGCTGGGAGTCCGGCCATGAAACTGCTGGTAAGTTGTGCGTTGAAATGACAGGAAAAGTGGTATGCATGCATAAATTTTTTTAATATACAATTCAGTGCACTTCCTTCGAAGAAGTCTTCCTTTGACTTGCCCAATCCTTGATTTTTATATCTATTACGATTATGATTTTGGTGGGACATCGGCTTTCTATCAGATTGCCGTTATTATTAATCTCTTCTCTCCTATAAGTTTGCCGTAAGATCGGACTAAGCTCAGTACCCCAAACTAAGTGACTAACCATCCTGAGCCCTTAATAATCGAAAGATGCAGGGAGTTTACCTGTACGGCATCTTTTGAGCGGGGACTGATCACATGTTGGTCAAGCACAGAAACGTAGACATTTAACTTATAGTCACAGAGCAGAGTTTTCCATCACATCAGCCCATCGGTAAATGGTTATGCCCTTTGAACCAAAGAATTTACGTAAAAAGTCAAAAGATCTTCTTTGAAGTGCACCTTTTTTACATTTATACTCATATAGTTGGACCCGGTCCACTTCGTTGCCCCAGATTGAGATTTCCGATCCCGTCCATTTTTGAACCAATCACAAATCCTGCCACCAAATACGTATACATAAAATAACAACACTCTCGCTAACAAATTGTGCAAGATATCTCAATTCCAAAATGTGGCTTACATGGACGGGGCCACGCCCATTGGTCCGATCCGGCCCATTTTTGGACCAATCACGTGGACTGCCACCAGATACATATGTACAACACTACAGCACTCTAGCTAACAAATTGTGCAAGATATATCAATTTCAAAATTTGGCTTATATGGGCGGGGCCACGCCCATTGGTCCGATCCCGCCCATTTTTTGACCAATTACGTAGAATGCCACCAGATACATATTCGCAACATTGCAGCACTCCCGCTGGCAAATTGTGCAAGATATCAAAATTTAAAAATTTGGTCTATGTGGGCGGGGCCACGCCCATTGGTCGATCCCGCCCATTTTCAATCACGAATACTGCCACCATATACACAAAATTCCAGCTCTCTCGCTAACAAATTGTGCAAAATATCTCAATTTCAAAATTTGGCTTATATGGGCGGGGCCACGCCCATTTCACATAATCTGCCACTAAATGCATACACACAAAATTTCAGCACTCTAGCTAAAAATTTTTCTCAATATCAAAATTGGACCCATATGGGCGGGTCCACGCCCACTTGATATATCAAAAATTGAAGTAGCCTATTTTTAGCACCCTACACATGTACATTCTGTGAAAATTTCAAGATGATCGGTCTAGCCGTTTAGACGTCTATACGGAACACACAAACTCGCAAACAGACACTCTCTTTTATATATGGGGCAAAATTCCTCAAATGTCCCAGATAAGAAATAAAAGTTGTCCGATTTGTCTAAATTTTTACTCGTTTATTGTTCAAGCATAGAAACTCGGAGAATGCTAATATTGGGTCAATCGAACAGCGATTGACCAAGTTATTGGACATTCAATTCGGAAAAAAGCTATATTTTTTGTCAAAATTGAAATTTTCTAACGCATTTTTCACATACAAATAAAGATTTTAGAGCAGTGCGTCAAATGACATTCTGGAGGGATATTTCATGGACTCTCTTGCAGATAAACAACTAATTTCGTAAAGTTGCATTTTGGACCAATTCTTTTGCATTAAAAAAAATATTTCGCAATATCAAAAATATATCACGAAATTTTTTTTTCTGCAATATTTTTAAAAGAGTCTTTGACATGTTAGTTAGTTCATATCAAATTTGTGGAATGTACTTTTTCAACAACAAAAAGATATGATTTTTTTAAAAAATTTAGTTCTAAAAATTACAGTCAATGCTAACAAGTTTGTTAAAATCAATACTGCACAGTATGTTAATCACATTGATACATCCCCAAAGTGTCATTACTTCACGATCCATGTACTTACAGGTAGTGAACACTTAATGATCATCCGGTTTGATTAAATGTTTAGCTAGTGCCTTTGCAATTGGATTGAAGCTACTTCGTATTTCAAATAATTTTACCATTCAATAAATAAATTGCGTTTATGTACGAAATTAAACGTATACATATACATATGTATTTATACATATAAAAATATTACTAATTTATACAAATCAATTTAAAGATCAAGTAGAATTTTGATTTTTAGATAGCATTAAACGGCTGTTTTCATCCAATTCGAAAAATTTTTTAACTAACTCTTCAGTTTTATAAAGTAATTTTCTACCGCATTTCGGCTTTGGGATTGCTAAAATTCCTTGCTCAGAACACAATTTCTTTGAAGTTCTAACTTCCCGTTCAGAAGCGCCGAATTCCTTCATAAAATGGTTGTGTCCCCAAGTTGGTGGGGAAAGGGTTAGTAATTGATTTTTTTCTTTTTTATCCAGCTCTGACAAAATTGAATCACCATACTTTTCGCTGGCTGGATTACGATACTTTTTACATCCAGTCCACTCAACGCCACTTTCACGATCTTCACAATTCAGATATTAAAATTGCTTTTTGGATTTTGAAAGTTGAATCGAACATTTTATGCAAATGTTCGCTTCCTTTGGCAAATTAAAATTTGGCAAATTAAAATTGCTCCACAGGTTTTCGGATATTTTGAGTACGGTTTTAGGGTTATGACTTTTAATCCCAAATGCATCGCGTTAAATATGGATTAAGTCTGCTGGACTCCATTGTTGTTAGAAGATGTATTGAAAAATCTAAATAGTTTTCTTTATACTCATATACGTATGTATTTTCAATTAAAACTTGGTTTGACGAGGTCTGGTATGCCGTACAGTGACAGTTTATAGAAATATATGTAAAAAATTTTCTGATTTTTTAGAATTTTGTTATTTTTTCGAACTAGATTTGGTAAAAAAATCATATCTTTTTGTTGCGGAAAAAGTACATTCCAAAAATTTGATATGGACTAACAAACATGTCAAAGATTCTTTTAAAAATATTGCAGAAAAAAAATTTCGTGATATATTTTTGATATTGCGAAATATTTTTTTTAATGCAAAAGAATTTGTCCAAAATGCAACATTACGTAATTAGTAGTTTATCTGCAAGAGAGTCCATGAAATATCCCTCCAGAATGTCATTTGACGCATTGCTCTAAAATCTTCATTTGTATGTGAAAAACGCGTTTGAAAATTTCAATTTTGACAAAAAATATTGCTTTTTTTCCGAATTGAATGTCCAATAACTTGGTCAATCGCTGATCGTTTGACCCAATATTAGCATTCTCCGAGTTTCTATGCTTGGACAATAAACGAGTAAAATTTCAGGCAAATCGGACAACTTTTATTTTTACTTGGGACACTTGAGGAATTTTGCCCCATATACTCGTATAGATTTTCTAATCTTTTTTTTTTTTCTTTTCAGGTGTTTTTTATACATACCTATATATGAACATATATTCTCGTAAATAAAATAAAAAATAAACTTGCGAAAAGTTAAATTTTTCTTGTTTTATTTAATATTAAAAATTATTACAACAACTATGTTTCTGGTTACAAGAAGTAACCACTAAATAGTTAAATTAACAATAAAATAGGTTTCAATAACAATCCTCATAGTTAATAATATTAACAATTTCATTGTTATAATGAACATGCATTGTTCCAATAAAATAACTATGAAATGTTAATATTAACGATTGTCATGGTTAAAAAAATTCAACAATGCATTGTTAAAATAACAAATATTATTATAATATTAACAATTTTCATGGTTAAAAAATTCAACCATGGAATAGTTACATTAAATATTATTATTGTTAAATACCAGTCAACAAGAAAATGTTCAAATTAACCTCATATAACGTATAATTCAAACCATGTTTATTTATGGTTAAGTTAACCTTTTATAATAATATTTGACTCAGTGTATATCCGTTGGCTCTATTATTAACTAATAAAATGTTGAAATATCAAGGGAGTTTTGGGATAAATTAAACAAGTTGGAGAAAGTTAGAGGCTAAAATTACTTTTTAGTCTGGCAAAGAATGTGCAACATTTTCCAGTGTTCCGACATAATTTAACTATAGTTATCTATCATCTAACCTCAACCTGGGCGCGGTTGATGATTCTCACCCAAAATACTGTCGAAAAACTTTGTTTAATAAAATGCATACATAAGAAACATTCTTTTTCTAGTTCAAAAGGCTATAATACATAATAAAAATATGTATAATTATACACATTTTTATACCCTCACTTTAGTGTGACGAGGGTATATATCATTTGCTACGGAAAAAAGTGTAACACGTCGAAGGAGTGACCTAAGACCCCAAGTATGTTCGGAGGAAATCCGTTTTGGGTCATTTTAAGTCGAATGAGCAATGTCCGTCCGTCTGTCTGTCTGTCTGTGTGTCTGCTGGCTGGTGCGCACGATAACTCTCGAAAGGAGTAACCAATTGACCTCAAATTTGGTATGTGGTAATATTTTTTTCTATCTCCGGCTAAGTTCGACGATGGGCCATATTGGTCCACTCCTTCTAGTACCTCCCCCACAAAGGGTTACAATGTTGTGAAATATTGATTCTTTAATAACTGCTATACTACTTATTCGAATCTTTTGAAATTCCACACATAGTATTAGGTTATTAGTCGTTATCAACTCGAGAAAAATGGGCGAAGTCGCCACGTCCTTTTGGTACCTCCCACACAAATGCACCATTTTGCCCCAAAAGTTAACAGCTTATAACATTAATAACAGTGTATAAAAATACTTGTAATTTTGTACAGTGTTATGCTTTTATATTGCCTACAGTCCAGGGAAAAATGGGTGTTGTTGTCACGCCCCTTTTGGTACCTCCCACACAAAGGTACCTTTTTGCACCAAAAATTAACAGCTTATAACATTAAAACCAGTGTATAAAAATACTTGAAATTTTGTACAGTGTAATGTTTTTATAGTGTCTATAGCCCTGTGAAAAATGGGCGTTATTGCCACGCCCCTCTTTGTACCTCCCACACAAAATGCCCAAATCATACTACAATTTAATGTCTCATAACGTTTATACCAGTGCACATAAATGCTTATAAGTCGGCACAGTGCAATGAATTTAAAGTATCTAATGTTCAGCAAAAAAAAGATGTATTTGATAAACCCCTTCTGGTACCTCCCACACAAATTGACAGAATAATTCGAGTAATATTCAATATTATATTACTCACAAAGTGAGGGTATAACTTAGTCGGTTTACCCGACTGAAACTTTCCTACTTGTTTTATCACAAATCACAATATAAACCAGGCCTTCACATCTGACATATAAATGTTCCAAAATTCATTTCCCTTTTGTTATAAAAGTTTGAATTTTTCTACACTTAACGGTTCCCCCGGAGACACGTTTCGTCATTTGAGAAGTCATGATCTAAGCCCATGCAAAAACTTCCACTTGCATTGCGTGAGACTTCGCTAAGCATTCGCCAGAATGAAACTGAAGAAGAATCCATGAAAAGTATTTAATAAAGAATAGGCCATAGATATAAAGAGCATAGTAATTGTTTCAGTGTACGGATAGTATGAACTGGCATCTATTGTATGACTTTCAAGTAAATTAAACTTTAATTTGTTTGCAAATACTACCAAACAAATTATGATAACAATAATATTATGTGCACACGATTGCCAGATCGGACAATGTTATCAACCCTGTTAAAGTGCTGCCAATGCACGGACAATCACAGATTGTTAGGCAAAGGTGAATTGACAGTTTAGACGATTGCAAGAAACCTTACAATTTCATATATTTTCAATATATTTTGTAAATATTTATATGCAGGATTGCCAACAAAAATATTTTTTAGACAGTATTGCCAATAAACTGTTTCTCTGGCAATGGCGCCATTGACAGATGCATTAACTTCGCACATCTTTCAATTTATTGACGATTACTTTTCTGCCAATGTTGCAGGACAAAAATTGCAAGTTCACACGGCTGTAAGTTCACATGGT
Source organism: Eudasyphora cyanicolor (assembly GCA_963930755.1). Classification (NCBI taxonomy): domain Eukaryota; kingdom Metazoa; phylum Arthropoda; class Insecta; order Diptera; family Muscidae; genus Eudasyphora; species Eudasyphora cyanicolor. The sequence goes on along the minus strand of OZ005736.1, from coordinate 204,616,750 downwards.
TGGAAATTTTTCGCCATTTTCCTGACAATAGTGTAAGATCTGACAACCGTACGTACATAGCTTAAGAATTATCTTTCATCATCAGCAACAAAACTATAACAACTATAATAAAATAACAATAACGGGGGCGGCAACAACAATAACAATCTCATTTGTAACAATAACATAATCGTTTCAACCGAAAGAAATAAAATTGGTTCATTCCACACGTCTTAAAGATGTACTACGGAAACGTGAACTGCTCTCTGCGCCAAGAAATAAACTGCAGTTGCCGAAGCAACTACACCATCAGAAACATAAAGTACACCATTGAATGACAACAAGTGGAGAAATAAACAAAAGGAGCAAATCATCCAAAGGAGTAGAGAAGTGTTTCTATTCCCATGTCTCATGAACCCTGAATACATGCATGACTGCCCGTTTGTGTGTCCGTCCGTCTGCATATTTGTTTGTAGGGGAGGTTTTGTATTCAATATGTGGATCCATTTCCTTTTGTGTTGGCAGTAACAACGGAATAAATGTTGTTTACCGAAATGTTTATGTTGCTTAAAATTGTGTATTTATATGAACACAGCAGCGATAACCATACTCGTATGAATCCTGACAATGAGACGACACAATGCCACAACAGTATTGGAAATACCAGCAATACATGAGCTGGTCTAACATCCTCAGCAATAGCGGGAGTTGAAGCGTAGCTTAACAGCAGATGCCAATACATGCTTAAGCATCACATTATAAATGAAGAGCTGTTGCAATGCTACTTGCACCACAGCAGCAGTTGCAGCCTAGGAGCTGTTGCTACTGTTCTTCGGTGACGTCTTCATAGAGTAACGGTGTTGTAGTAAAATATTGCTCATGGGTGTCAAGGTCGTGGGTCGACTGGAAAGGGGAAGCTCCTTACGGGTACGTCGGATCGGGAATCGGTCAATGGCAAAAAGATAGCTCTTAACGAGAGCTAAAATATTGCTCATGGGTGTCAAGGTCGTAGGTCGACTGGAAAGTGATTTTGGATTTAAAAAATGGACTTAGCGCACGAAAGTTGCAATTGGAGAACGATTATTTTGATAATAAAACTGAATAATTTGTAAACGTTGTTCTTGCGGATATCTCTCCATGAAGAGAGATATAAAGAAAAACAAATGACAGATCACGACATATCGATACCTCCATTCTAAACTATGCTAAGTGCAAAAAGCTAGTTTTAAATTTTCATAATATTTAAATTTTCAGTTCCAAATATATTTTCTTTCAATTCAAACACCAAAAATTGCGATTTTCCTAGTGTAGATATGAATCTACATACATTGTTCGCTTCTGTTAATCAATTCGTATTCGCAAAAACAAAACAAAAACAGTAAGGAAAGGCAGAAAGTCGGGCGGGGCCGACTATATAATACACTACACCTCCCTAACAATGCGATAAGGGTCATTGCCATAACAATTTGGAATAATTGGTAAATGGGTAGAAACAGATTATCTAATTCTGAAACGATAATCGCTAAGTTAAGCAATATTCGTTCCTAAATTGAGAAACATCTTGCTGGAAAATTTTAATGATCGGAAGTAAAATACAACTTCTGTAGCGGTTTGATACCAAATCAGGAGAAACATATATATGGAGCTTTAATATAAATCTGAACCGATCTTCCCTGAATACTCATTCATGTAAAAAGACCTCCTTCTGCCGAATTTCGTACTGATCGGATATAAAATACAGTCTCTACAGCGCTTACATGTCAAATCGGGGGTAACATATTTATGGGAGCTATATCTAAATCTGCACCGATTTTCTCCGAATTTGGCAGTATTCCTTCATGTAATAAGAAACCTCTTTCTGCCGAATTTCGCACTGATCGGATATAAAATACAGTTTTTACAGCGCTTACAGGTCAAATCGGGGGTAAGTATATATGGGGGCTATATCTAAATCTGAACCGATTTATTCCAAATTTAAAAGTGTTCATTCATATAATAGGAAACCTCTTTCTGACGAATTTCATACCGATCGGATATAAAATACAGTTTTTACAGCGCTTACATGTGAAATCGGGGGTAACATATATATGGGGGCTATATCTAAATCCGAACCGATTTTCTCCGAATTTGGCAGTATTCCTTCATGTAATAAGAAACCTCTTTCTGTCGAATTTCGCACTAATCGGATATAAAATAAAGTTTTTACAGCGCTTACATGACAAATCGGGGGTAACATATATATGGGGGCTATATCTAAATCTGAACCGATTTTCTCCGAATTTAGCAGTATTCCTTCATGTAATAAGAAACCTCTCTTTGCCGAATTTCGCACTGATCGGATATAAAATAACATTTTTACAGCGCTTACATGTCAAATCGGGGGTAACGTATATATGGGGGCTATATCTAAATCTGAACCGATTTCTTCCAAATTTAACAGTGTTCATTCATATAATAAGGAACCTCTTTCTGCCGAATTTCATACTGATCGGATATAAAATAAAGTTTTTACAGCGCTTACATGTCAAATCGGGGCTAACATATATATGGGGGCTATATCTAAATCTGAACCGATTTTAACCAAATTCAATAGAGATCGTCCTTGGGCCAAAAAAAAGATATGTGTAAAGTTTCGTCGAGATCGGACCATAATTGCGACCTGTACTTTGATTACAAGAATACATGCACAGACGGACAGACAGACAGACGGACAGACGGACATAGCTAAATCAACTCAGAAAGTGATTCTAAGTCGATCGGTATAATAAACGATGGGTCTATTTCTTCTCCTTTTGGGTGTTACAAACAAATGCACAACGTTATAATACCCTGTACCACAGTGTGGTGTAGGGTATAAAAATATAGTAGATGAGAACAGTAGGAATCACAACAAGTTAGATGCTATATATGGGAGCTATCTCTAAATATGGACCGATATCGCCCAATTTCAATCCCAAGTTACGTGCAGCTGTAAGAAGTATCTATACCAAATTTCAGCCACCTAGCTCGAGTATTATAGAATCACGCTACAGATTACAACAGACGGAAGAACGGACAGACGGACATGCCTAATCCTCTTAGAATTTTAAGACGATTAAGAATATATATACTTTATGGGGTCTCAGATCAATATTTAGAGGTATTACAAACGGAGTGACAAAATGAATATACCCCCCATCCTATGGTGGAGGGTATAAAAACAAACAGTGAAATAGACGCATTAATTCGTGTAATATTCCATAAAGTGAGGTTAAACTTAGTCGGTTAACCCGACTGAATTTTTCTTACTTGTTTTTTAGGAAATTTACCAAAATTCTCTCAATTTCCAAAATGTTTAAACTTAGGGTTTGGTATTTTACAAGAATTTGCCTATTAGCTCCTAATATTTCTAGAATTACAACATTAGACCATATATCGTCATCAGAAACGAAAAAGGGCGTAACAACAAGAAAAATGGAACTTAAGTTTGATGCAGAGCACTGCATTAAAATACATATCCTGACAAATTTTCAAAAAAATTGCGAATTTATTAACGAAATCCAAAAGGGCCTAACAACAAATTATTTCTATTTTCATAGTTAAAAATATCTATTCCACGCAATTTTCACAAACATGTAATAAATCATGTTTATGTGAATTGTATATGCATCATTATGTTTAGGTATTATAATGAAAGCCACGTTTTTCTAACGATAAAGTTATTCATTTTATTCAGTTTTATGCTTCTCCAGTAATATTTTCAAATATGATGATACGTCCTTTTTCGTTTCTAATAACGATATATTACATATCAACGCTGAAGTGCACAACGAAGTCACCGGACGCACACCTCACTATAATTCGGTTTGTAGTTGACATCATTTCATTATGTCAATAATGTATAAGTATAGATAACGAAAATGTTAGGATATACATTAGGGTTAGTCACTTTTTCTGCGGCAAATGCTCATACCACTACGATGTAGGGCGATGAACTAGTTACAAATAACTATTTTTTTACTGTGCGATCAAAAACCTTCCGCACCGAAAGCTTATGATATTAAATATTAAAATTTGAGAAAAAAATTTTTGGACAATAAATTAAGATTCGCGACTTAGCAGACTTATTATTTATATTATATTAGTTTTTCTCACATTTAAAAATCAGGAAAAAATTCGAAACTAAAAATTCTGTTTCGAACATCAGTAATTGCATTCGGTGCAGAAGGTTTTTGTGCAATTTAAAAAAAAAGTAAAAGCGCAGTTCTTTATATTTTTACATGCCCTACACAGTAATATCAGGAGCAATTTGATATTCCAAAAAAAGTTAAAAAAATGACTAGCCCTAATATACGTACATATGTATTCATCATAACTCTTTGACTGTTGGCCGGTCGACGGCTGGGTGTGATTTAAATCAAATCCGTAGCAAAGGAGTGACTTGTAATTTCCCACGTCAATGAGTCGTAGTGTACCTGAATGCAATTAATAAATAATATAGGAACGATGATATTTCCTGGTATTGCGACTATCAACAACTCATTTGCCATCAGCAGAGGTTGACTACTGCCGTAGTCAATTAAAGTTGCAAACAAAAAAAAAAAAACGAGCCATACAGACACTACATACCGAACAATTTCACATTCCTACATGAATCTGATGTCATAATTTATGAAATGAAATTGTGGCCCAGTTAATGGCTGCAACATCGGGATGGCGCAAAAAAAAATATGACGTACAAATGTATTCGATAGCAACGTAATTGGATTTCATCTAATTTCGTTTCATATACGGCTAATTCTATAAAAAATTTCTGCAAAATGTAGAAATGATTTCGATGGTGCCCGGTTGGTTGTGCCATAAAAGCCCACCGTTTTACCCATAAAAGCCCACCGTTCTACTAATCGAACACTTTGGTTCAATGAATATTTTTATTTAATTAATTTTGTTAATATTGCACTTTGAAGACTCGATTTTCGCTTAAGGAAATTTTTTTAAAACATTATTTGACTTTAGATTCGAATTTCCTGTCTCAAAAGACACTAGGAAAATAATTTTTCTACAGAACTCGAAAAAATTTGTTGGCGTTAATTTTAAATTAAGACATCCCTGGAGATGGGTATAAACCATTATAAATGGGCACACAGGTTTCTCAGAAAATCATGCACGAAACGATGAAAATGAATTCCGAATCCATTGACTTAATGACAGCCTTTCTATCTGACAATATACATACATACATATGTACATATTTTTTTTCAGAACGTTATATCTATGCCCTCCTGCTATCTCCCTAATAGCCATTACTTCAGCCTGGGCAACCTACGAATTATGGATACTTATAGGCTCTTCTGATAGACCCCGAACCAGATCATATTATTTGCTATAGAAGTACACTAGGCGGGTGAAATTCTTGTTCTATGGGTCATTCAAGAAACTTTTCCGAAGAAACCAAAAGACGCATCTAAATTCATGTTCTATGGGTCATTCCACGAAACGTTGCCGAAGAAACCATACTTCAAAAATGAATTTTGAGCCCCCGGATCTTTAAAATACGTATTTTTAATATAATTGCGTGCACTTGCTGTCCTTTCTTTGGACCATGCTCGGCATATTACAGTAGGTAGATATTTTTCTAGCTAATTTAAGTCTAGAAATGAATGCAATATAATTCACCAGGCATTTTCTAAATTTAGTCGTGTTAAACTAAAATTGCTCATATCCATGATCATATAATCTCATGTTGCAAATTTACTGCAATGCGACCGACAGTAATATGCGTTACTCTGAAAATACACCAAAAATTTAACAAAACTAAAAGTGGAGAGTACATCTAATAACACCCAATTTCTAACGTAAAAACACAATTAGTGCGTGGTACAGTGCACAGTGGGGAAATTTCGATAAATCTTGAAATTACTCGGTCGCTTCTTAACAATGAAAAGAAATTTGGTACTTTTATAAATTTGTTGTCGGGCTTATGGTTTGAATTTTGGTTTTCAAGCGATACCTTTTTTCTGAAGGAGTACCAGCCCATCTTCTTTCGTCGTGATATACACAAATATTGTATTTGGAGTTATCGTGCTCATTAACTGGACATACATAAGTTCTTATGTCGTTACCACCTTGAGAAAAATTGGCTAAATATCTTTAAACTTGTTTTCAAATTAATACATTTTGTTCACATTCCCTCTTCATACCCCACTGTGCTGGCAAGGCAGCTAATAAAACTAGAAAATACTGAGAATATTGTAAGCAAGCGCGCTAAATATCCACTGGCGAATTCCAATAGTACAACTGAACCGTTAGTGTCAACCATCCCCTAGCACTACAACTCCAAGTGCAATGTCAGTGTAAAGTATTCTATGCAATTCATTGAAAGTGTTTCACTTTAGTTTTTATCTTCGAGGTACCTTGGTTGTGAAAGCCTTTGACGCTACTTCATGGCATGCCACTTAAATGACAATATCTCAATTAGTTTAGAAGTTATAGGTATTTTAGTGTTCGTCCAGCAATACCCGAAACTATCGCTTACAATGCAATAATAATATTACCCATAATGTATGCTTTGAAATTACTCACTGAATTTTGTCTGATGTGTCATAAGCTATGTATAGACGTTTGCCAGATCGGCCAATATAAAATATTTGTATTGGCAATCCTGCATATAAATATTTAGAAAACCTTACAACTAAGGTTTTCTTGCTTCCAATTCACCTGCCTAACAATCTGTCATTGTCCGGACATTTGTAGCACTTTAAAAATATACATAAATTTTAAACTAATTGGCGTATAATAACTAACTATATCTTAAATGAAATGTTGAAATTTCTACTTTCTGACTAGCATGCTATTTATCTGTTTAGAAGGTTAGCTGTTATTAGCCAATTAGTTTAAAAGTTATGGACGTTTTGAAATGGATATCATATTGCAGTTGTTCTAGGAGGGATCAGACCAACTTTAGTTTGTAGATAACTTTCCCACAATTCATATGTGCAAAAAGGTCCTTCTCGGCCCGGGCAGTATATATTGCCCTTTAAAGTCAAGATACAAAAATCTGAGGTGGAAAATGAGAACGTCATCAGGAGGGCCACCCAACAAAGTTTGGGGATGCTGGGAAAATGAACTAAAAATCAATGTCTGGACGTTTAAAACAATTTGTATGCCAATCGGTTTACAAGTTATACTATTTTCAAAATTGGAGAAATTTTTGTAAGTGTTTCCCTAAATTTATGTTCTTATAACTTTTAACGTAATTAGAGCATGACCTCAACTTATACCTTAAACGATAGTCTTAAATGTTGTTGGTTTAATATAATATTTTCAAGAGAGCCTAATGTATGGTGTAGGTAAAATGGGCCCACAATCTATAGCGTTGTACAATACCAGACTACAGTTGACTAACCACCAACGAATCGCGTCATGCCTTGGTTGATGTTGGATTTCAAGGTCGTTTTCTTTTTCGCTTGGCTATTCAAAAAATACCTTCCTTCACTTTGAAGGAGGGTAGTTCTCAGTGAGAAGACCATAAAATAACATCAATAGGGAAACATAAAAATAAATTCAGTTTAATTTGTTATAATTTAAATTTCAAAGAAAAAATTATAACTAGCAAGGCGCTAGAATACTTGGTACTCCAATTCATGTACAAGTAACAGGAATATTATATTCACAATACAATTTCTATTCTCAATCTGATAAGACATTGATTGATTTATTGTAAAATACAGAAAAACAACAATGTTTTCTTTAGGAAAATATCATATTATTATTTATATTTTGTTTAAATAGTATTATATTAATTTAAGTATTCATATACTTTTATAAGGACTATAAAATATCATAACGGCAACATGATTTTTTAAATATAAATATTTATTATAAACCTAAACTACATACATACATATAAATTATAGTTATATTTTTTTATATTATAGTTTTTATTAAATAACTAGCTGGATCCGATCCACTTCGTTGCCCCAGATTGAGATTACCGATCCCGTCCATTTTTGAACCAATCACGAATCCTGCCACCAAATACAAGTATATACAATAACAGCACTCTCGCTAACAAATAATGCAAGATATCTCAATTTTAATATGTGGCTTACATGGGCGGGGTCACGCCCATTAGTCTGATCCCGCCCATTTTTGAACTAATTACGTAGACTGCAACCAGATACATATAAACAGAATTACATTACTATCGCTAGTAAATTGTGCAAGATAGCTCAAATTTGGGTTATATGGGCGGGGCCACGCCCTTTGGTCTGATCCCGCTCATTTTTAGACCAATCACGTAGGCTTCCACCAGACACATACTCAAAATTACAGCACTCTCGCTCACAAATTGTGCGGTCCATACATATGTACAAAATTACGGCACTCTAGTCAACAAATTGTTCAAGATATCTCAATTCAAAAATTAGATTTATATGGGCGGGGCCACGCCCATTGGTCCGATTCCGCCCATTTTTTGACCAATCACGTAGACTACCACCAGATATATATACACAAAATTACAGCACTCTCGCTGACAATTCGTGTACTTAGTTATAAACCAGTAAGGAAAGGCTAAAGTCGGGCGGTGCCGACTATATAATACCCTACACCACTCTCGTAATATTGAATAACTCTGATATATAAATTTTGTAATTCATGTATAAATTGTTTGCATAAATTTACTTTTGGGACATTTTATACTTAAATAATACCCTGTACCACAGTGTAGTGTATGGTATAAAAACGATTGGATCTAAAGAGCCAAATCGGATGAAACATATATATGGGAGCTATAGTTACATCTTTACCGATGTTGGTTCATGAATCAAGAAACTCTACCATTCTAAATTTCAAAACGATTGGATGTAAAATATAGCTTCTATAGAACTAAAGGGCAAAATCGGACGAAACATATATATGGGAGATATATCATTGTTTTTGTTTTTGTTATTCGATCTGTTGTGACTTTTCATAGTTTTGTTTATGACTATTGAGTTCGAGATTAAACAGAAAAACAAACCTTCTTTAAAAAAAGAAGAATAAGAAATGTGTGAAATGTATTAAGGGTGGTCACTGGTTGGTGGACGATATCGTTTCGGAAGCTACCAAGCAACCTCATCGGCACCTTGGACAAAATACCCCGTCAATAATTGGCACAATATGAGAGCAGCTCAATATGAAATAATTGAGAACTGACTTCAAAGTCCCATATCTCCAAAACATTGCAGACAGTATTTCTCAACCTTAATACATCTCCACACTTCTTGTTTGGTTTTTTGTGTGTCCCTGCAATTTGCGGGGAAGGCACACGATTTGTTGTTATTGTCGCTTCTTACAGCGACAACAAACTCGAACTCAATAGTCATAAACAAAACTATGAAAAGTCACAACAGATCGAATAACAAAAACAAAAACAATGATGAATGAGGCAGAGTACGGCCGAACGTTTGTTGTCGCTGTAAGAAGCGACAATAACAACAAATCGTGTGCCTTCCCCGCAAATTGCAGGGACACACAAAAAACCAAACAAGAAGTGTGGAGATGTATTAAGGTTGAGAAATACTGTCTGCAATGTTTTGGAGATATGGGACTTTGAAGTCAGTTCTCAATTATTTCATATTGAGCTGCTCTCATATTGTGCCAATTATTGACGGGGTATTTTGTCCAAGGTGCCGATGAGGTTGCTTGGTAGCTTCCGAAACGATATCGTCCACCAACCAGTGACCACCCTTAATACATTTCACACATTTCTTATTCTTCTTTTTTTAAAGAAGGTTTGTTTTTCTGTTTAACAGAAAACAAAAACAACGATCTCGAACTCAATAGTCATAAACAAAACTATGGGAGATATAGCTAAATCTTCACCGATTTTCTTCAAATTCGGTAGTGTTGGTTCATGGATCAAGAAACTCTACCATTCTAAATTTCAACACGATCGGATGTAAAATACAGCTTTTATAGGACTAAAGGGCCAAATCGGACGAAACATATATATGGGAGCTATAGCTAAATCTTAACCGATTTTCTTCAAATTCGGTAGTGTTGGTTCATAGATCAAGAAACTCTACCATTCTAAATTTCAAAATGATTGGATGTAAAATACAGCTTCTACAGGACTAAAGGGCCAAATCGGACGAAACATATATATGGGAGCTATAGCTAAATCTTAACCGATTTTTTCAAATTCGGTAGTGTTGGTTCATGGATCAAGAAACTTTACCATTCTAAATTTCAAAATGATTGGATGTAAAATACAGCTTCTTCAGGACTAAAGAGCAAAATCGGACGATACATATATATGGGAGCTATAGCTAAATCTTAACCGATTTTCTTCAAATTCGGCAATGTTGGTTCATGGATCAGGAAACTCTAGCATTCTAAATTTCAAAACGATCGGATGTAAAATACAGCTTCTATAGGACTAAAGGACCAATTTGGACGAAAGATATATATGGGAGCTATATCTAAATCTGAACCGATTTTCTTCAAATTCGGCAATGTTGGTTCATGGATCAAGAAACTCTACCATTCTAAATTTCAAAACGATCGGATGTAAAATACAGCTTCTATAGGACTAAAGAACCAAATCGGACGAATGATATATATGGGAGCTATATCTAAATCTGAACCGATTTTCTTCAAATTCGGCAATGTTGGTTCGTGGATCAAGAAACTCTACCATTCTAAATTTCAAAACGATCGGATGTAATATACAGCTTCTATAGGACTAAAGGGCCAAATCGGACGAAACATATATATGGGAGCTATAGCTAAATCTTAACCGATTTTCTTCACATTCGGCAATGTTGGTTCATGGATCAAGAAACTCTACCATTCTAAATTTCAAAACGATCGATGTAAAATACAGCTTCTATAGGACTAAAGGACCAAATCGGACGAATGATATATATGGGAGCTATATCTAAATCTGAACCGATTTTCTTCAAATTCGGCAATGTTGGTTCGTGGATCAAGAAACTCTACCATTCTAAATTTCAAAACGATCGGATTTAATATACAGCTTCTATAGGACTAAAGGGCCAAATCGGACGAAACATATATATGGGAGCTATAGCTAAATCTTCTTCAAATTCAGCAATGTTGGTTCATGGATCAAGAAACTCTACCATTCTAAATTTCAAAACGATCGGATGTAAAATACAGCTTCTATAGGACTAAAGGGCCAAATCGGACGAAAGATATATATGGGAGCTATATCTAAATCTGAACCGATTTCAACCAAATTCAATAGCGATCTTAACAGCCGCGAAATACTCTAAACTGCAAAATTTCAGAACGATCGGAGTGAAATTGCGACCTGTAGTCGACGAACAACTTTACATGGACAGACGGACGGACGGACGGACGGACATCTTTAAATCGACTCAGCTAGTGATTCTGAGTCGATCGGTATACTTTAAGGTGGGTCTAGCTGTGTTATTTTCAGGTGTTACAAACATCTGCCATGAAAAAAACTTATAATACCCTGTACCACAGTGTGGTGTAGGGTATACTAATATTTTATTGTAGGGATGATTCTAGAAACAAGGATGCTGATGTCTTTCCGGGAAATTCGCTATAGCAATTAAATTTCCGGGAAAGTTTCTATAGAAATCAAATTTCCGGGAAATTTTCTATAGAAATCTAATTTTCGGAAAATTTTCTATAGAAATCTAATTTCCGGAAAATTTTCTATAGAAATCAAATTTCAAACGAAATAAAATTTTCGGGAGATTTTCGATATAAATCAAATCTCCCGGAGATTTCCTATATAAATCATAAATCCGGCAGATTCAAAACTCTGGGAGATTTTCTATACAAATCAAATCTCCGGGAGATTTCTATACAAATCAAATCTCCGGGAGATTTTCTATATAAATCAAATCTCTGGGAGATTTTCTATATAAATCAAATCTCTGGGAGATTTTCTATATAAATCACATCTCCGGGAGATTTTCTATATAAATCACATCTCCGGGAGATTTTCTATATACATCAAATCTCCGGGAAATTTTTTATATAAATCAAATCTCCTGGAAATTTCCTATATGAATTAAATTTACGGGGAATTTTCAGAAATCAAATTTCCGGGAAATTTTCTATAGAAATGACATTTTCGGGAGATTTTCTATATGTAAATCAAATCTCCGGGAAATTTTCTATACATAATTCAAATCTCCGGGAGATTTTCTATATATCAATCAAATCTCCAGGAGATTTTCTGTATATAAATCAAATCTCCGGCAGATTTTTTGTACTTATACTTTATTTTTGGCTAAATTGTTAATAAGCAGATACAAATAGATAAAATAAGATTTCGCTATCATTTTTTTTTTTAAATTTTTTGGAAAAAAATGTTGTGGGCATTTTAATTTTTGAAAAAATTAAAAGAATTAGTTTCTTGATCAGCTGAACCGATTTTTGTTTACTTAAAGTTTACTTACAATGCGCCATATTTTTTGCAAAAAAAAGTTGTAAAAACTTTTTTTACGAAAGTTTTTTTTGTAAAAACCTTTGTAGAAAAAATTGCTTCCCCCTCGACTCATCGCACTCTCACAAATTCAGAACAGTAAAATATTTTTGTGAGACTCAATATTTGTCAATGTTATGGACGAAATACCAAGACTAGTCTGACAATTTTCGTCTGTTTTTGCAAAACACTGCACAGTGGTACTCAAAAAGGGGAAATAATTCGACCGTTTCTTAACCAAACAACCGTTTGCGACAACACTTGGCATGGTAGATGAAGAGGTGTTAGATAAGTTAAGTTGTATATTTGGGACCCTATGTCAGACAGGGGCGGAGCTAGAGGGCCTCAAATTTGGCCACATCGGGTGAAGAAAATGTTCAAGCGCGTGTAACTCGTATTTCTCTTCCGATGTTTAAAATTTCATTTTGTGTGTGTTCTAATAACTGAGGTCTACAAATAAAATGTTTACACCTAAGAATTATGTTGTATAGTTACCGAGATATCTGCAATTAAAAATTAAATTTTTCATTTTTTCCCTTACTGTGTGCTGGTATTTTGTACATATCGGAGCACAATATGCACCGATTTCATCCGTATCAACATGTCTGGATGGGCAATAAAATTTCCTATATGACGAGTGGTCATAACTTTTATACTATTGGGTACATCGAACCATTTTTATTTCGTCATATAAGAAACTTTATTGCCCATCCAGACATGTTGATTCGGATGAAAATGGTACATATCGAGGGGGAAGCAATTTTTTGTGACAAAGGCGTTATGAAAAAAAACATTCGTAAAAAATTTCAAAAAAATTTTCCAAAAAAAATTATTAAAAAAAATTTTAAGAAAAGGCGCCTTTTGTCCTCTTTAAAACAAAGTAAACCTTGCGAAAATCGGTTCAGCCGATATGTAAAACTATTTTTTTTAATTTTTTCAAAAATTAAAATGCCCACAAAATTTTTTAAAAAAAAATGATAGCGAGGTCTTATTTTACCTATTTGTAACTGCTTATAAAAATTTTAGCCAACAATAAACTACAAAGGTCGGTATTAAATATTCTGACCCATATATATAAATCAAATCTCCGGGAGATTTTTTTCATATAAAGGGTATAAATGCTATAGTTGGCTTCAACTCCTGAACCAATTGGACTTAGTATGGCGTCATACCAAGGTCTTTATGCAAAATTCGTCTCAATGATGTCTCCGAAATGTTCAACTGTTGAGAACGACGGTGAATTGATGTTGATGGCGCTTCACGCACACTTTCTGCCACAGCAGCAATATTCTCGGGTGTACGTACTGTTTTTGGCTTTTCACGCTTTGGTTTATCGATGAGGATGCCAGTTTCTTTCACTTTTCACAAGATAACGAACATACGAAGCTGACGGTGCTTCTCTTCTTCCAAAATCCGTACGCAATTTTCGCACACATTCTGCAACATTACCGTGATTTTCAAAGTAATGTCGCAATATTCGCAATATACACATATTCGTTCAGCGGAAGGATAAAACTAATTATCTGTCAAATCAGACATGAGCTAAGTGTTACCATTCACGAAATAAGCACTAGTTGAAAAAAAACGTTAGATAATTTCTGGGAAATTTCTATATAAATCAAATTTCCAGTTTTTATATAAATCAAAATTTATGGGAAATTTTTTATGTAAATCAAATTTCCGGAAAATTTTCTAGGTAAATCAAATTTTCGGTAAATTTATTATACAAATTAAATTTCCGGAGGATTTTTCTATATATAAATAAAATTTCCGGGAGATTTTCTATATATAAATCATATCTCCGGGAGATTTTCTGTATATAAATCAAATCTCCGGGAGATTTTCTCTCCGAATTTCTGGCACATTTTCTATACAAACCAAATTTCCGGTACATTTTATATATAAATCAAACCATTTTATAATATAAGACAAACCAAATTTCCGGGAAATTTTGTATATAAATCAAATTTCCGGGTAATTTTTTATATAACTAAAATTTCCTGGAAATTTTCTATATACATAAAATGAAAATTTCGGGAGATGTTCTATATATGAATCAAATCTCCGGGAGATTTTCTCTATATAAATTAAATCTCCGGGCGATTTTTTGTATATAAATCCAAATTCTTGGATTGGTCCAAAAAGGGCGGGATCGGACAAAAGGGGGTGGCACCGCCCATATAAGCCAAATTTTAAAAATGATATATCTTGCACAATTTGGTAGCGAGAGTGCTGTAAATTTGTGCATATGTATCTGGTAATAGTCGACGTGATTGGTCCAAAAATGGGCGGAAACGGGCCAATGGGCGTGGCACCGGCCATGTAAGCCAAATTTTTAAATTTATATATCTAGCACACTTTTTAGCGAGAGTGCTGTCATTTTGTGCATATGTATCTGGTGGTCTACGTACACAATTTTTAGCGAGAGTGCTTTGATTTTGTGCATATGTATCTGGTGGCAGTCTACGTGATTGGTCCAAAAATGGGCGGAATCGGACGAATGGGCGTGGGCCCGCCCATATAAGCAAATTTTTAAATTGATATATCTAGCACAATATTTTAGCGAGAGTGCTGTCATTTTGTGCATATGTATCTGGTGGTCTACGTGATTAGTCCAAAAATGGGCGGAAACGGACCAATGGGCGTGGCACCGCCCATGTAAGCGAAATTTTTAAATTGATATATCTTGCACAATTTGTTAGCTAGAGTGCTATAATGTTGTACATATGTATCTGATGGCAGTCTACGTGATTGGTCCCAAAATGGGCGGGATCGGACCAATGGGCGTGGCACCGTCCATATAAGCAAAATTTTAAAAATTTGATATCTTGCAAAATTTGTTAGCGAGAGAGCTGCAATTTTGTGTATATGTATCTGGTGGTAGTCTACGTGATTGGTCCAAAAATGGGCGGGAATGGACCAATGCGTGTGGCACCGCCCATTTAAGCAAAATTTTGAAATTGATATAGCTTGCACAATTTGTTAGCAAGAGCGCTGTAATTTTTTATTATGTATCTGGTGGTAGTCTACGTGATTCGTCCAAAAATTTGCGGAATCGGAAAAATGGGCGTGGCACCGCACATATAAGCCAAATTTTGAAATTTAGATATTATTACAATATGTTAAAGAGAGTGTTGTAATTCTGTGTATATGTATCTGGTGGTAGTCTATCTGATTGGTTTAAAAATGAGTGGGATCGGACCAAAGGGCGTGGCCCCGCCCATATAAGCCACATTTTGAAATTGAGATTACTTGCACAATTTCTTACAGAGAGTTCTGTAATTTTGTGCATATGTATCTGGTGGTAGTCTACGTTACTGGTCAAAAAATGGGCGCGATCGGACCAATGGGCGTGGCCCCGCCCATTTAACCCAAATATTGAAATTTAGATAAAGAGAGTTCTAAATTTTTGCGAGTATGTATCTGGTACCAGTCCGCGTAATTTTGTGCATAGGCATCTGGTGGCAGTCTACGTGATTGGTCCAAAAATGGGAGGAATCGGATCAATGGGCGTGGCCTCGCCCATATAAGCAACCTTTTGAAATTGAGGTATCTTCCACAATCTGTTTGCGAGAGTGCTGTAATTTTGTGTCTGGTGAAAGCCTACGTGATTGGTCTAACAATGAGCGGGATCAGACCAAAGGGCGTGGCCGCGCCCATATAACCCAAACTTGAGCTATCTTGCACAATTTAGTAGTGATAGTACTGTAATTCTGTTTATATGTATCTGGTGGCAGTCTACGTGATTAGTTCAAAATGGGCGGGATCAGACTAATGGGCATGGCCCCGTCCATGTAAGCTACATTTTGAAATTAAGATATCTTGCACAATTTGTTAACGAGAGTGCTGTTATTTTATGTATATGTATTTGGTGGCAGGATTCGTGATTGGTTCAACAATAGACGGGATCGGAAATTTCAATCTTGGAAACGAAGTGGACCTAGTGGCTAGTTTTTTTATATAAATAAAAAATCCGGGCATTTTTTATGTACATCAAATTTCCGAGAAATTTACTATGTAAATTACATTTCCGAGAAATTTTCTATGTAAATCAATTTATAGAAATTTAATTTTCGGGGGATTTTCTATATACTCGTATAAATCAAATCTCCGGGAGATTTTCTGTATATGAATCAAATATCCGGGATATTTTCTTTATACCCATATAAATCAAATTTCTGGGAATTTTTTTACATAAATCAAATTTCCGGCACATTTTCTATATAAATCAAATTTCCGGAAAATCTATATATATAAAGAAGAATGTGTGTTTGTTTGTTTGTTTGTTTGTTTGTTTGTTGGTTTGTTTGTTTGTTGGTTTGTTTGTACCGTATAGACGTCTAAACGGCTGAACCGATCTTCTTAAAATTTTCACAGAATGTACATGTGTGGGGCGTGGTGAAAATAGGGTACTTGAATTTTCGATATATGAAGTGGGCGTGGCCCCGCCCACATAAGACAAATTTTAAAATTGAGATATCTTGCACAATTTGTTAGTGAGAGTGCTGCAATTTTGTACATATGTATCTGGTGGCAGTCTACGTGATTGGTCCAAAAATGGGCGGGATCGGACCAATGGGCGTGGCCCCGCCCCGTTAAGCTAAATTTTGAAATCGAGATATCTTGCACAATTTGTTAGCAAGAGAGCTGTAATTTTGTGTATATATATCTGCTGGCGACTTACGTGATTGGTAATAAAAATGGGCGTGGCCCCGCCCATATAAGCCAAATTTTGAATTTGAGATATATTGCACAATTTTTTAGCGAGAGAGCTGTAATTATGGGTAAATATATCTGTTGGCGACCTACGTGATTGGTCCAAAAATGGACGGAATCAGACGAATGGGCGTGGCCCCGCCCATATAAGCCAAATTTTGAAATTGAGATATCTTGCACAATTTTTTAACTAGAGTGCTGTAATGTTGTACATATGTATCTGGTGGCAGTCTACGTGATTCGTCCAAAAATGGGCGGGATAGGACCAATGGGCGTGGCCCCGCCCTTATAAACCAAATTTTTAAATTGACATATATTGCACAATTTGTTAGCGAGGGTGCTGTAATATTGTGAATACGTATTAGGTGGTAGTCTACTTAATTGGTCCAAAAATGGGCGGGATCGGACCAATGGGCGTGGCCCCGCCCATATAAGCCAAATTTTGAATTTGAGATATCTTGCACAATTTGTTAGCGAGAGAGCTGTAATTTTGTTTATATATATCTGTTGGCGACTTACGTGATTGGTCCAAAAATAGGCGGGGTCGGACTACTGGGCGTTGCTCCGCCACTTTAAGCCAAATTTTGAAATCGAGATATCTTGCACAATTTGTTAGCGCGAGAGCTGTAATGTTGTGCATATGTATCTGGTGGCAGTCTTCGTGATTGGTCCAAAAATGGGCGGGATTAGACCAATGGGCGTGCCCCGCCAATATAAGCCAAATTTTGAATTTGAGATATTTTTCCCATTTTGTTAGCGAGAGAGCTGTAATTATGGGTAAATATATCTGTTGGCGACCTACGTGATTGGTCCAAAAATGGGCGGAATCAGACGAATGGGCGTGGCCCCGCCCATATAAGCCAAATTTTGAAATTGAGATATCTTGCACAATTTTTTAACTAGAGTGCTGTAATGTTGTACATATGTATCTGGTGGCAGTCTACGTGATTCGTCCAAAAATGGGCGGGATAGGACCAATGGGCGTGGCCCCGCCCTTATAAACCAAATTTTTAAATTGACATATATTGCACAATTTGTTAGCGAGGGTGCTGTAATATTGTGCATACGTATTAGGTGGTAGTCTACCTAATTGGTCCAGAAATGGGCGGGATCGGACCAATGGGCGTGGCCCCGCCCATATAAGCCAAATTTTGAATTTGAGATATCTTGCACAATTTGTTAGCGAGAGAGCTGTCATGTTGTTTATATATATCTGTTGGCGACTTACGTGATTGGTCCAAAAATAGGCGGGGTCGGACTACTGGGCGTTGCTCCGCCCCTTTAAGCCAAATTTTGAAATCGAGATATCTTGCACAATTTGTTAGCGCGAGAGCTGTAATTTTGTGCATATGTATCTGGTGGCAGTCTTCGTGATTGGTCCAAAAATGGTTGGGATTAGACCAATGGGCGTGGCCCCGCCCTTATAAACCAAATTTTTAAATTGATATATATTGCACAATTTGTTAGCGAGAGTGCTGTAATGTTGTGCATATGTATTAGGTGGTGGTCTACTCAATTGGTCCAAAAATGGGCGGGATCGGCCAATGGGCGTGGCCCCGCCCCTATAAGCCAAATTTTGAAATTGAGATATCTTACGCAATTTGTTAGCGAGAGTGCTGTAATTTTGTGCCATGTATCTGGTGGTAGTCTTCGTGATTTGTCCAAATATAAGCGGAATTGGATATATGGGCGTGCCCCCGCCCATATAAACAAAGAGTTTAAATTGACATATCTTGCACAATTTGTTAGCCAGAGTGCTGTAATTTTTGCATATGTATTAGGTGGTAGTCTAATTGGTTGGTGCAAAAATGGGCGGGATTGGACCAATCGGCCCCGCCAGTATAAACCCAATTTTGAAATTGACATAACTCGCACAAATTATTAGCGAGATTACTCTAATTTTGTGCATATATATTAGGTGGCAGTCTACGTGCTTGGTCCAAAAATGGGCGGGGTCGGACAAATGGGAGTGGCCCCGCCCATATAAGCCAATTAAATTTTGTGTTTGATATATCTTGAGCAATTTGTTAGAGAGATCAATGTAATTATGTGCATATATATTTGGTGTCAGTCTACGTAATTAGTCCAAAATTTAACGGGATCGGAAATCTGAAGTCTGGGGCAACGAAGTGGACCGGGTCCAGCTAGTCTATATATATAAAGAAGAATGTGTGTTTGTTTGTTGGTTTGTTTGTACCGAATAGACGTCTAAACGGCTGGACCGATCTTCTTGAAATTTTCACAGAATGTACATATGTGGGGTGCGGTGAAAATAGGGTACTTGAATTTTCGATATATCAAGTGGGCGTGGCCCCGCCCATATAAGACAAATTTTAAAATTGAGATATCTTGCACAATTTATTAGCGAGAGTGCTGTAATTTTGTACATATGTATCTGGTGGCAGTCTACGTGATTGGTCCAAAAATGGGCGGGATCGGACCAATGGGCGTGGCACCGCCCATAGAAGCCAAATTTTAAAAATTATATATCTAGCACAATTTATTAGTGAGAGTGATGCAATTAAGTGGTGGCAATGTACCTGATTGGTCCAAAAATGGGCGGGATCGGACCAATGGGCGTGGCCCCGCCCATATAAGCCAAATTTGGGAATTGAGATATCTTACACAATTTGTTGGTGAGAGTGTTGTACTTTGGTGCATATGTATCTGGTGGTAGTCTACGGGATTGGTCCAAAAAAGGGCGATATCGGATCAATGGACGTGGCCACGCCAACATAAGACAAATTTTTAAATTGCGATATCTTACACAATTTGTTAGCGAGATTGCTGTGATTTTGTACATATGTATCTAATGGCAGTCTACGTGATTGGTCCAGAAATAGGCGGGATCGGACCAATGGGCGTGGCCCCACCCCTTCAATCCAAATTTTCAAAATGATATATCTTGCACAATTTGTTAGCGAGAGTGCTGGAATTTTGTGTATATGTATCTGGTGGCAGTCTACGTGATTGGTAAAAATGGACGGTATCGGGCCAATGGGCGTGGCCCCGCCCTTACAAGCCAAATTTTGAAATTGAGATATCTTGCACAATTTGTTAGCGAGAGTGTTGTAATTTTGTGCATATGTATCTGTTGGTAGTCTACGTGATTTGTTAAAAAATGGGTATAAGCCGAATTTTTAAATTTAGATATTTTTCACAATATGTTAGAGAGAGTGTTGTAATTCTGTGTATATGTATCTGGTGGTAGTCTACGTGATTGGTTCAAAAATGTGTGTGATCGGAACAATGGGCGTGACCCCGTCCATATAAGTAACAATTGTGAATACTGTAAATCTTCCACAATTTTTTGGCGAGAGTGCTGTAATTTTGTACATATATATCTGGTGCTAGCCTACGAGAGTTTTCTAAAAATAGCCGGGATCGGACCAAAGGGCGTGGCCCCGCCCACATAAACCAAATTTTGAAATTGAGCTATCTTGCACAATCTATTTGCGAGAGTACTGTAATTTTGTATATGTGTGTCTGGTGGAAGCCTACGTGATTGGTCTAAAAATGAGCGGGATATGACTAATGGGCTTGGCACCGCCTATATAAGCCGAATTTTTAAATTTAGATATTTTTCACAATATGTTAGAGAGAGTGCTGTAATTTTGTGCATTGATATCTGGTGGTAGTCTACGTGATTGGTTTAAAAATGGGAGGAATCGGATCAATGGGCGAGGTCTTGCCAATATAAGCAACCTTTTGAAATTGAGGTATTTTGCACAATCTGTTTGCGAGAGTACTGTAATTTTGTATATAACTATGTGGCTGGTGGCAGCCTACGTGATTGGTCTAAAAATGAGCGGGATCAGACCAAAGGGTGTGCCCCGCCCATGTAACCCAAATTTGAGCTATCTTGCACAATTTAGTAGTGATAGTACGGTAATTCTGTTTATATGTTTCTGGTTGCAGTCTACGTGGTTAGTTAAAAAGTGGGCGAGATCAGAGTAAAGGGCGTGGCCCCGTCCATATAAGCCACATTTTGAAATTGAGATATCTTGCACAACAAATGTTAGCAAGAGTGCTGTTATTTTATGTATACGAATTTGGTGGCAGAATTCGTGATTGGTTCAAAAATGGACGGGATCGGAAATCTTAATCTGGGGTAACGAAGTGGACCGGGTCCAGCTAGTTTTCTATATAAATAAAATTTCCCGGAAAATTTGGCTATTGAAAATGGCTATTTCTCTCGGAACTAACAGCGAATGCTGGAAATATTTTGGACATTTATATATTTTAAATAAATGTAATCTATAATTAAGCTAAGTACACACGATTTGCAGATCGGACAATATTGCCAAAAAAATGGCGGAAAATGCAACCCTGTGCTCGTACAACCGTGTGAACATACAATTTTTTGTTGCGAGTCGTTGGCAGAAAATTCATTGTGAAATAATTTGTAGATTTTTAGATGTGCAAAGTTTATGCATGTGACAACGGCGCCATTGCCAGAAAAACATTTTATTGGCAACACTGTCTATAAAATATTTTTATTGGCAATCCTACATATACATATTTACAAAATATATTGTAAATATATCAAATTGTAAGGTTTTCTTGCGATCGTCTGTACTGTTAATTAATTTTTGCCTAACAATCAGTCATTGCCCGTACATTTGCAGCACTTTAACAGGGTTGATAACGTTGTGCGACCTGGCAATCGTGTATACTTACCTTTGGATTAATATAATAAAATAATATATGTAATAAAGCGCTATTTGCAATGGGTCATCGCATAATCACAAAGCAAATGCAAATTTCCCGGAAATTTTCTATATACATCAAGTTTTCCGGAAATTTTCTATATAAATCAAATTTCCCGGATATTTTCTATATAAATCAAATTTCCCGGAAATCTATATATATAAAAATTAATCGTGGTTTGTTTGACTGCTTAAAACATGAAAACTACTGGACTAAATTAGATACATCCTTTAGGAAAAATAAAGGTGACAAAATTCTTCTCAGGAGGCGCTAGAAAGCTGGAATTTTGCACAAGCGTAAACCAGAGTATTGTATAAACAACAGAATTTTCACGTAGTAATTTTTTGCCGTGTGGTCGGTTCTAGCGCTATCACAAAATTGAGTATTGTGTTTGGCCTTTCAGAATCATCTTAGAAGATCAAAAGCTAAAACTTTGTAAATATGAAGTGAAGTGAAGAAATATAAAAGTGGTCAGCGTAGTAGTACCGTCAATTTTTATACCCTACACCACACTGTGGTACAGGGTATTATGACTTTGTGCATTTGTTTGTAACACCTAAAAGGAGACGAGATAGACCCATTGTTTATTATACCGATCGACTCAGAATAACTTTCAGAGTCGATTTAGCCATGTCCGTCTGTCTGTCTGTCCGTCTGTCTGTCAATGTATGCTTGTAATCAAAGTGCAGGTCGTATTTATGGTCCGATTGTGATGAAATTTAGCATAGTGCTCTTTTTTGGCCCAAGGACGATCCCTATTGAAATTGGTTAAAATCGGTTCAGATTTGGATATAGTCCCCATATATATGTCTCACCCGATTTGACATGTAAGCGCTGTAGAAACCACATTTTACATCCGATCTTTATGAAAGAGAGAGTTTTATTATTACGTGAATGAACACTACCAAATTCGGAGAAAATCCGTTCAGATTTAGATATAGCCCCCATATATATGTTTCACCCGATTTGACATGTAAGCGCTGTAGGAACTGTATTTTAAATCAGATCAGTACGAAATTTGGCAGAGAGAGTTCTCTTATTACATTAATAAACACTGCCAAATTCGGAGAAAATCGGTTCAGATTTAGATATAGTCCCCATATATATGTTTCACCCGATTTGAAATGTAAGCGCTGTAGAAATCGTGTTTTATATCCGATCAGTACGAAATTTAACAGAGAGAGTTTTCTTATTACATGTATGAACACTGCCAAATTCGGGGAAAATCGGTTCAGATGTAAACATAGTCCCAATATATATGTTGCACCCGATTTGACATGTACGCAGCAAAATGTCCCATTACCAAATAACCTGACCGGTAAGCTAAATTCAAATCTAGTAACTGCTTATAATTTGGCCTCCCTTCGAATTATTTTTACACATGCATGTCATTGGAGGAAAGTGCTTCCACTCAAGCATACCAGAAGCTGAAAAATAACCACTTACCCCCACGCTTACAATTATTAAAAAGTAAGCGTGGACGTAAGTAATACTTTTATGAGTGTGTTTGTGGGTCGTAGATATTTCTGAGTTGCTACTGCTTGTTCACCACCATCAGTGGTGGCATGCGGTGAAAAGTAGAAGAGCGTAACATTGAGAAGAGCGTAACATTGGGATGAGCGCAACATTGGGTAGAGCGTATAACTGGGAGGGAGTAGTTATCGATTGTTGTCTTCATATGACGAAAAATTTCATTTGCCGGGAGGTGTGATTGAACTCGCGACCTCCTGGTTTCGTAGTTTAGCATCACAACCACTGGCCTACCTCGCGATTCGTAGACAAATCGCTTAATAATCAAGTACAAAAATATAACCAATCAAAATCTTTGTAAGTAAATGTCGTTAACACTTGCGTTACCAGGTAATGATATCTCAATATCGCCAGCATTACTTTCGGTAAATAAATAACGACTAACTAAATTAAAACAAAAATAAGTTATTATTAGTAATCTAACTTAGAGAATCTAATTGAACTTATAAACTTTTCTTTAAATGATTTAACTGAATACCAACTACAACGTATATACGTAAATCATT
Source organism: Eudasyphora cyanicolor (assembly GCA_963930755.1). Classification (NCBI taxonomy): domain Eukaryota; kingdom Metazoa; phylum Arthropoda; class Insecta; order Diptera; family Muscidae; genus Eudasyphora; species Eudasyphora cyanicolor. Next base: position 204,592,858 of record OZ005736.1, on the reverse strand, counting down.
TAAGTAAAAATGATTATGATATAAACGAAAAGTTTATAAATAAAAATAAGATTTTCTAAATTAGATTACTAGCAATAACTTATTTTTGTCATTATTTTGTTAGTCGTTATTTATTTACCGAAAGTAATGCTGGCTATAATGAGATATCATTACCTGGTAATGCAGGTGGTAATGACATGTACTTACCAAGATTTTGCTGGGTAAGCGCTGTAGAAACCGTGTTTTATATCCGATCAGTACATGTATGAACACTACCAAATTCTTATCGCAATGCCCATGTGAATTATAAGTTTGTGAGTGATATTATTGATCGATATTTGTTTCGATGCCAAGAAGAGGTCATGGTAACATTGGGCGGCATTCTCAGAATGCAACGCTAATCCGAAATGTTGCGCAAAATCACACGGAAGAGGTACGTGCTATTGAACGAGAATCAGCTCGGGCGCGACATCAAGAAGCCATTACTGAAGTTTACAATGAGCAACAATGGGCCATTAAATGAGGAAGAATGCCTAATTATGCGAATTCCTTTTACTTTAACCGAACTATCATTCAAGTGCAAACGTCTTCAGTTCCCTGTGTAACTTGCACAAACAAGTCAGAAGGACAACCGCTGGAAGTGTGTGGGAATGTCATGCTTTTCACAAGGCCAGCTGTATGTGGCGTCTTCCCGAGTTGGCTAACCATCCTCACTCTTCATGTACGAGCATAAAACAAAAAATGTTGCATATCTGTCAGCATTAAATTGAATACAAAATTAATCATTATTTATTTTAAATTCCATAAAAACTTACATTACGAGTATTCATTAAAATTAATACTTGATTTAATTCTATTTTCAACAAATATTGGACGGTACGAAGTCTGTCAAAGCAGCTTTCTTATAAATATCAGTTAACAATATCTAATTTTCGTCCAAAAAAATCCTGGTGGAATCGTGAAAGCTCCAAATTAATGCAACCAAAAGTATATTTTGGGCAAAACGAAGTTTGCGGGTCAGCTTGTTTTCTATATAAAACCAAGTTTACAGAACAGTTTATTTCCGGGAAATTTTCAATATATAAATCCAATTTCCGAAGGCAGTTTCATACAGATTCAGCAAAATCCAAAACCTCTACCAGAAAGCTCTGCCGACTGGAAGGTAGGTCGGTTGGATAAGGCGGATAGGTCTCGATGCCACGTAGTATATAAACAACGAGTGCCTTTTTCACCTGGCTAAGTCCGATGATAAAGTTTGATACGAGAAAAGCGATAAGGGAGGTGATTCCAAAAATACAATGGTGCGGTATGTGAAGATGAAACTCCCTCTTCGGAAAGGAGCGTCTCCTCCTTTTCCGATGCACTTGGATACTTACGAATTAGGAAGCATGAGTTCTGTGAGAATGAATTTCCACTTCAAACTACTTATTTTGTTTCTCATATTTTTAATTTCTTTGGCAAAACATAAAATGTGAGCGAAAAGTGCGACATTCTCTTTAAGCAAGCATCGTACAGCTATTAAGCTAACAATTATTTTGGGCAGAATTTTGAATTTCTTTGACAAACCATAAAATGCATATATATTGCTAAAAAAGCGTCGTAGTGCCAAAAGGAACAAATTTTGTCACCACCTATTTTTTTTTGCCAAATTTTAATTTCATTAAATAAACGTCGTAGAGCGACAAGGACAAAATTTTGTTATCACTTTTTTAGAAATATTTTCAATTTCCTTAGCAAAATTTAAAATGGCAATATCTCGTTAAATAATCTTATGGGGAAAGATAATATTCATGTTGTTTCATTGCCTAGAGGTAATGTACTTGAAAAAAAAAACCAGACGTACACTGTACCACTACATACATGTGGTTAGCGTCTTTGATCAAGAAAAGAGTAGCTACTATACTTACCAGTAAAAAAGCACAAAGGATTGGTTGAAGTGATCAAACGTATTGAGAGTTTCGTACTAATAGATGAAATAAAGGGTTAATTAGAAATAGAAGGCTATGAAATGAAATCAATAATTAACTTTATCAATAAAAATAAAAATCCCCAACCTATGTTAAATGTGGAATTAACACTCGAGTCTCATAAAATGAAGCAAAGAGCCGCATTTCTCATATATGATTTAAGATATCGATACTTCCATTTTAAAACATGCCAAGTCGACCAAATACTTCCAATACGAACAAATATTCTGTCAAAATTTGTTGTTTATTCGTCAACTCAATCAAAAGTTATTCACAAAACGGTACAGGCCATTCGAATTGCACCGAAATTGCGACCGACCATATACAAGCCACTTCAAGCGCAATCACAGGTACAAATATTGTAATGTCGACCCTCCCAAGGCACAATTTTAGCAAAGATCAATTTAAAACTTTTTTTTCCAAACTTGGCACCAAATTTTCGGTAGAACGAGATTACAATGGCAAGCACACACGCTGAACCTGTCGGCTCACCACACATATGCGCAGTTTCAAATGCCATAGCATCCGCTAAACTCGACGTCATTTCTGATGGTCAACCGACATCAGATTGGAACAAACCACCCGTATTAATTGATTTCGCTGTCGTTAAGAATGTAAATCGAGAACAAATATTAGTAACTACTTCCATCACCTAATCTGTCCTCGGATCATTCATCAACCATCTTATTATTGACCAATAATGCCCAGAAAAGTGCATACGAAACTTAGCTTAACAACAAGTAAAAGCGTTAAGTTCGGCCATGCCGAATTTTATATACCCTCCACTATGGATATGGAGCAAATCATGAAAGGATCTTTTTTTGTTTAAGCAAGTTATCAAGTTTGGAGCGAACGCTATAGGGGAGCTATCTAAAAACATTGATTGATATGGCCCATTTGCAATCCCAAACGACCTGCGACTTTAAGAAGTATTTCTACCAAATTTTATCAACCTAGCTCTATTAATACGGACTGTAGCGTGATTTCAACAGACAGACGGACGTGGCTAAATCGTCGTAGAATTTCACGACGATCGAGAATATATAGGGTTTTCCAACAAGAGGTGTTATTTTGGTATTCAAAGAAAAATGTAATTTTTTTACATAAATGATCGCATGCTTATTTCATAATAAAGAGGAAGGTATGCCGTTAATAACGAAAAACAACATCAGCCAAATGGCCACCACGACCACGCTTACAGGACCATATTCTTTTCATGAAATTTTCCATAACCAAATAGCAAAGTGGCTGCCCTATGTCCTCGATAGCCTCACCAATTCTATCTTTGAGGTCTTGAATCGACGGTGGGCTGTTGGCGTAGACCTTATCTTTCAGGTGGCTCCAAGGAAGAAGTCGTAAGGTGTTAAATCACAAGATCTCCGTGGCCAATTGTGATCACCTCTTCGAGAGATAACACGGTCCCAAAACTTTTCCCGTAACAAATCAATGTTTTCGTTGCTTGTGTGGCACGTAGCGCCGTCTTGTTGAAAGTAAACGTTGTCCACATCAATACCATCCAACTCCAACCATAAAAAATCATTAATCACATCTCGATAGCGCAATCCAGTCACCGTAACTGTTGATCCAACCTCATTTTCGAAAAAGTAAGGTCCAATGACCCCGCCGGACCATAAACCGCACCAAACAGTCACACGTTGAGTATGGAGAGGCTTCTCAACAATAACTCTTGGGATTTCCGAGCCCCAGATGCGACAATTTTGCTTGTTGACGTAGCCACCGAGGTGGAAATGGGCCTCATCAGTCAAGTTGATTTTTCGAATTTTAATAATTTCAATGCTTTGTTGAATCGTGTATCGTTCCATTTTTAGTAAATGTCAAACAATAAAAGCTTCAAAAGTGACAGCTACCGAAATACCGGGTGATTCAAAATAACACCTGTTGTTGGAAAACCCTGTATAAACTTTATAGGGTCGCAGATCAATATTTCAAGGTGTTGTAAACGTAATGACAAAGTTTGTATACCCCCATCCAATGGTGGAGGGTACAAAAATAAGTCTGCTAACGATACCCTCAAAAATGTTTGGCCAATCTTTGTGAAGAAAATTACTCCACATATAGTTTCAAATAATATAATACCCAAATCACCAATTTGGGTTTCGGAAGTGACATAGTCCCAAAGAAGAAGTATATTGTGTTGTTACATACTGTTCAAAGGTGACATCGCACTTTTGAACATCAGTGTGAAACGTCCACTGCTGCGCGGCATTATGTGTGTAGGTGTGTAATTGCGAAAGCATTTATATGTCCATACATGCATAACCTATGCACTCATCACTCTAAAGTACTGTTTACTTGTCGCTTGCCATCTGTAGCATAACGAAAGTCGTTAGGTGAGCTTAGAACAGATAGATGGCAAGCACAACTAATCAGTCTTTTACCGTGATTAGTTTTCCCGAGTTTAAATAAGTTTAATAATTCAAAGTATTAGCTTTTTATATATAAAACGATGTACATAGAAGACATCGCAGTGAACTCAAACGACCTAAAGTTTAACAATAACATTAAGAACAAATAGTTATTATAAGAACAACACAAATTGAAACAAAAAAAAACATTGAAATTGCTAAAATATAAAAAACACCACATTATTTAATATATACACATACATACATATGTACACACTAACATACCCAAATGCAATGAATTGAATGAAAAAATAAAGATTGTGAAATTAAAAATTTAAACAAAGATTTCTTTTTCGAAAGGCAAGTCCAGCTCAATTCCTGGACTCTTAAACACATACGAGTACATTAGAAGGACTTTTGAAAACAACGAGTATTGTTCTGCTCTCTTCATTGTCCACAGTCATACATCACCACACTTCTTGATTGGTTACTTGTGTGCCCTGTAATATTGGTATACGAAATATTTTCTACAGAAAATATTTTTATAGGAAATATTTTCTATAGAAAATATTGTTGTGTGAAATATTTCTATAGAAAATATTATTATGCGAAATATTTTCTATAGAAAATATTGTTATACGAAATATTTTTTACAGAAAATAGGAAATATTTTCTATACAAAATATTTTTTTTTGTATAGAAAATTTTCTTTACAAAATATTGTTATACGAAATATTTGCTATAGAAAATATTGTTATACGAAATATTTTCTATAGCTAATATTCGTATACGAAATATTTGCTATAGCAAATATTGTTATAAGAAATATTTTCTATAGAAAATATTATTATAAGAAATATTTTCTATAGAAAATATTGTTATACGAAATATTTTCTATAGAGAATATTGCAGTACGAAATCTTTTCTATAGAGAATATTGCTCTACGAAATCTTTCCTATAGAGAATAATGCTGTACGAAATCTTTTCTATACAGAATATTGTTATACGAAATATTTTTTATGGAAAATACTGTTATACGAAATATTTTCTATAGAATATATTGTTATACAAAATATTTTCTATAGAAAATATTGCTGTACGAAATCTTTTCTACAGAGGATATTGTTGAACGGAATATTTGCTACAGAAAATATTGTTATACAAACAATTTTCTATAGAAAATATTGTTTTACGAAATATATTCTATAGAAAATATTCTTATACGAAATATTTTCTATAAAAAATATTGTTATAAGAAATATTTTCTATAAAAAATATTGTTACAAGAAATATTTTCTATAGAAAATACTATTAAAGGAAGTACTTTCTATAGAAAATATTGTTATACGAAATATTTTTTATAGAAAATATTGTTATACGAAATATAGAAAATATTGTTGTACGAAATATTTTCTATAGAGTATTTTGTCGTACGAAATCTTTTCTATAGAGAATATTGTTGTACGAAATCTTTTCTATAGAGAACATTGTTATACGAAAAGAGAATATTGTTATACGACTTATTTTCTGAAGAAAATATTGTTATATGAATTACTAGTTTTAACCCGGTGCGCTCGGCAGCCCCCATCCTCTATTTATTTTCTGTTTAGAGTACTGTAAAATAGTTATACTTCTTTCAATCAAAATGACATGATTATTACATTGATGCAAAATGAAGTATATTTGACTTACCAAGACTTACCCTGACATCATGGTACAATAATTATCCTTTACCCCATTGTACCTCTGAATGTTGAAATCTATTTTTTTGGATTATATGTTAGCATCTTTCCTCTAGTTTATTTTCCAATAGCTACATTTACATTCTGGTACAATATAAAGCCATATGTGTTCCACCGTGTCTATAAAGGTACGCATTTACAAAGCTAATGTTAACTCTTTTATCAACATTTAACTCTTTTGTCAAATGTGGCATAATTAACCAATTTTGAACCACTGTACAATATTTAATCTTTTTGCCCCATGTTTAAGTTTTTACCATACCGTACCTTATTTAACTTATTTTCCCCATGGTTTAAATAGAAGTATTTATATCTAAAAAAATTCTAAGCTTTGGTTTATATTGTAGCTATAAAGTACATTATTTAATGCTTTGATCCTCTATGCTCCTAAAAGCATGACAACTCTTTATATCACGATTAATTTCCAATTTTTAAGTTTTTCCCCAATGCATCATAACTAACCGGTATACACCACTGTGCCTCTCAAAGTTAGAGTTTCTAAAAATTGATTTAAATCTCTAGATTATGTTACAAAAGCTAACCTAGAACCATGGGAACATGTTTAACATTTTTAAACCACTGTACCATATTATACACTTTTGCCCCACTGTGCCCGAAATATATGAATACAAAAAAACTGTCTACACCGATCCGTTGTCGTTTGGACATCCCTCGCTTCAATTGTCACCATTCTAATTCTATGTAGGCGTTAAATTTGTGTGCGGTGGTACCACGTTTACCCTTTCTGACCCACTGTGCCCCTAAAATTTTCAAAAAATAGCTCCTTTTTCTAGTTTAAGACCCAAGAGCTAGTCACACAGCAAATTTCTTGATTCTAGCTCTTGCCATTTGGATTTGGCCGTTGTACCACATTTTTCCCTTTTTACCCCGCTGTGTACGTAAATGTTCGAATTTCAAAAAATCCTGTAAATTTCAGAGTCTACCTCATAAAGTCTACCCTCACACCAAATTCACGATTCTAGCTCTTGCCATTTGAATTTGGCTGTTGCACTGCATTTATCCCATTTTTCCCTTTTTACTCCACTGTGTGCGTAAGTGTTCGAATTTCGAAAAATCCTTCCAATTTCTGAGTCTTCCTCCTAAGCGCTACCCTCATACCAAATTTCAAGATTCCAGCTCATTTCGTTTAGATTTGCGGTGGTACCATATTTATCCCTTTCTGCCCCATAATAGTACGAATTTCGAAAAATCCCGCCTTATTGCCCGTCTACCAAATTTCATGATGCTAGCTTCGGCCGTTTGGCCTGGGCGATGATCAGTCAGTCAATCAGTCAGTCAGCCAGTCAGTCACGCAACAATTATATATATATAGATATATACGAAATATTTTGTATAGAAAATATTGTTACACGAAATATTTTCCATATTGTTACACGAAATATTTCTATAGAAAAATATTGTTACAAAATATTTTCTACAGAAAATACGTTATACTTGATATTTTGTATAAGAAATATTGTTATGAGATATTTTCTACAGAAAATATTGTTATACGAAATATATTCTATAGAACTTTAAATATTTTCAAATAGACCAACAATAACAACAACACATACAAACACATGAGGTACGATGACGTCGGCATTAGCCGTTGACAAAACTACATTTGTTTTCGTGGTTCGCTATGCGAACCCAAGCAAAAAACAAAAATATATTGGTATGACAGTTTTAGTATGTTGACTTAGTTCGGCAAAATACGGGTGTGGTTAGTAGTTCTTGTTAAATTCAATTTACTGCTTCCATAAGTATTACGGCTGATTTAATTTCAAGACATACACTATTGCTACTGAATTCTGAAGATGATAGAGTGGCGTCAATTCTACCAAGCAATTAAAAATCTCTACCAATTTTTGTATTTGTTTCTATTATTTTTTTCAATAGACAGAAAATAACTGAAACATATGGTCAAAATAAATTCTGCCTGAATAACAAAAACACAGACCAACAATAAATAACAAGAACATTTTCAAATATTCTATAGAAAATATTGTTACACAAAATATTTATACCCTACACCACACTGTGGTACAGGGTATTATAAGTTTGTTTCACGGCAGATGTTTGTAACACCTGAAAATAACACAGCTAAACCCACCTTAAAGTATACCGATCGACTCAGAATCACTAGCTGAGTCGATTTAACGATGTCTGTCCGTCCGTCCGTCCATGTAAAGTTGTTCGTCGACTACAGGTCGCAATTTCACTCCGATCGTTCTGAAATTTAGCAGTTTAGAGTATTTCGCGGCTGTTAAGATCGCTATTGAATTTGGTTGAAATCGGTTCAGATTTAGATATAGCTCCCATATATATCTTTCGTCCGATTTGGCCCTTTAGTCCTATAGAAGCTGTATTTTACATCCGATCGTTTTGAAATTTAGAATGGTAAAGTTTCTTGATCCATGAACCAACAGTGCCGAATTTGAAGAAAATTGGTTAAGATTTAGCTATAGCTCCCATATATAGTTTCGTCCGATTTGGCCCTTTAGTCCTATAGAAGCTGTATTTTACATCCGATCGTTTTGAAATTTGGAATGGTAGAGTTTCTTGATCCATGAACCAACATTGCCGAATTTGAAGAAAATCGGTTCAGATTTAGATATAGCTCCCATATATATGTTTCGTCCGATTTGGCCCTTTAGTCCTATAGAAGCTGTATTTTACATCCGATCGTTTTGAAATTTAGAATGGTAGAGTTTCTTGATCCATGAACCAACATTGCCGAATTTGAAGAAAATCGGTTAAGATTTAGCTATAGCTCCCATATATATGTTTCGTCCGATTTGGCCCTTTAGTCCTATAGAAGCTGTATTTTACATCCGATCGTTTTGAAATTTAGAATGGTAGAGTTTCTTGATCCAAGAACCAACATTGCCGAATTTGAAGAAAATCGGTTAAGATTTAGCTATAGCTCCCATATATATGTTTCGTCCGATTTGGCCCTTTAGTCCTATAGAAGCAGCATTTTACAGCCGATCGTTTTGAAATTTAGAATGGTAGAGTTTCTTGATCCAAGAACCAACATTGCCGAATTTGAAGAAAATCGGTTCAGATTTAGATATTGCTCCCATATACATATATCTTTCGTCCGATTTGGTCCTTTAGTCCTATAGAAGCTGTATTTTACATCCGATCGTTTTGAAATTTAGAATGGTAGAGTTTCTTGATCCATGAACCAACATTGCCGAATTTGAAGAAAATCGGTTAAGATTTAGCTATAGCTCCCATATATATGTTTCATCCGATTTGGCTCTGTAGATCCAATCGTTTTTATACCCTACACCACACTGTGGTACAGAGTATTATTTAAGTATAAAATGTCCCAAAAGTAAATGTATGTAAACAATTTATATATGAATTACAAAATTTATATATCAGAGTTATTCAATATTACGAGAGTGGTGTAGGGTATTATATAGTCGGCCCCGCCCGTTTTTAGCTTTCCTTACTGGTTTTTTACTAAAAATATTGTTATACGAAGCATTTTCTATATAATATATCGTTATACCTGATATTGTTTATAGAAAATATAGCTGTACGAAATATATCCTATAGAAAACATTGCTGTACGAAATATATTCTATAGAAAATATTGTTTCCCTTAATATTTTGTTTAGAAAATCTTCTTATACGAAATATTTTCTACATAAAATTTTATTACACGAAATATTTTCGTTCGAAAATATGTTATACGTGATTTTTCCATAGAAATTATCGTTACATTTCATAGTTTGTTTGGAAAATAAAGTTATAAGAAATATTTTCTGCAGTGTAAAAATTGTTATCTGAAATATTTTGTACAGAAAATATTGTTATATTTTCTACTGAAAATATTGTTATCTGAAATATTTTCTACTGAAAATATTGTTATCTGAAATATTTTCTACTGAAAATATTGTTATATTAAATATTTTCTATGGAAAATATTGTTATATTAAAAATTTTCTATTGAAAATATTGTCATGTTATCTGAAATTTTTTTTACTGAAAATATTGTTATATTAAATATTTTCTACGGAAAATATATTAAATATTTTCTATTGAAAATATTGTCATACGATTTTTTGTTTGGAAAACACTGATACCTGTAATATTTTCTGTATGTAAAAAAGTTATGTTTAAATAGAAATGCGATATCCATGTTTGATTTTTGTTGTTCTTAAACCTAATGTATATGCTTATAGAACCACTTGTCCTTATCCTTATAATCCTAATATTTATATAATTCGTTTTCCCTATTAAAGTTTGCCTTAAATTCCGAGATATAAAGAGAGAGAGAGAATAAGCGATTAAAATCATACAATTACTTTTTTATGTCACCCTTCATTCTCGCAATGGCTGCATTGGAACGGACACAATGTAAAGAATGCTTCGAGGCTTGTTGCATTATTGGGAATGGAGCAGCACCCGAATTCGTTAAGCCCACAAAACTGTCAATTGTAAGACAAGCCAAAAACATTCTAAAGAACATATAATCCCAATATAAATTATTACATCACATAACATTCCTACATACTTATGTACATGGTACATACGTGAGAATTTATCTAGGGATAAAGTTATTGCTCTCATGCTCGGTATTTGAAGGCAGCGGCAAAGTTAGTCGACAACAAAATAAGGTCAGCAAGCATGGTGAGCCTTAGTCGAAGGCTTAGTCCGAAAATTTAAATGTACACACAGACACATACTCGTATGCCAACATGTTCCCAGCAAATGCATTGCATGATCCACAAATTCATCCATCAGCTAACAAGTATTTTGTCCACCCTACCATCCTGCACACCAACTATCGTTCATCTTTCACTGCCGCCGGTTCATGTCCGGCTCAATGTGACAGGTCTTTCGTTGTGATTGTATCAAAATCCTTATTTCTGCTGCCGCTGCTTATGGCTTTTTGTTGGTTAGATTTATTTTCGGTTGCATTTATTTTAATTTGTGTGGCGAAGAGAAAAAGTATAGATAATATTTGTTGTTGTTCAAAAATACGGACAGTATACAGGTCACTTGTTCGTTCGATCGAGTCATTCAACTCGAGTTACTGTTAATGTGCCCATAGACGAGTACTGCCGCAGTTCATGCCAACGAACCCCTTGAATGACAGTTTCGATACACACATATTAATCATAATTTAATTTTTCTCACGAAACTGTTTTTAATTTTCGTTGGTTATATACATACTTATAATAAAATTTCCAATAATCTGACATATAATGATGAACGAAGTTCATCTGATTGATAGGAGTTAATTTTGCAAATCAAAATATTTTGATTTTCATACTGCAACAAATACATTCTCATCTTGTGTCAAATTCACCAATACACATAATACTCGTCTGTGGGGAACTTAACCCATTTTCGATTCGTCGAACATCATGTTTATATATTTTCAATGCGATGTTTTTCCGTAAAGATGAACATATTATTTATATGTAAATATTCTATAATATAGCAAATTTTGTTGGCTTTCAAGAAAAATATATTGTAATAATCCTCCATCGTCTACTTGGAGTTTGAAATGGGGTCCAAAAATACCTTCCATATTTTCTATGTGACCTATACATAAGACATATTTTCTAAGTGTTTAATTAAACATAATTATAAATATTTATTGTCAAATAATACTTTATTCCTTTACATAAATGTCCAATTAAATAAGTAAATAAGTTTTACATATATATTTATTGATATTTAGGTACTTTAAGGAGACGTTAATATTTGACACTTCAATAGTCGAACGTCTCCCCTGGATAAACTATAACAGGTCGACAATATTTGAAACCGAATTCGAATTTTGTGGGTTCTATTCATTCTAGAAAAATAAATTTTAATTGTTGGTTCGGCAATTTTTGCAACCCGGCCGAAAATGGGTTAAACTACTGGAGGGTGAGTGATAATTTAAGGCAGTTTACGTTTCTATAGAAAATTGTGCGGAAGTCACTATTCTCTATGGAACATTGTCAACGTTTTCTGCAGAAAATAATGAGATGCTTAATCAATGTTTTCTATAAAAATAGTGTGGATATCACTGTTTTCTTTAGAAAATAGTGCGGAAGTCACTATTCTCTATGGAACATTGTCAACGTTTTCTGCAGAAAATAATGAGATGCTTAATCAATGTTTTCTATAAAAATAGTGTGGATATCACTGTTTTCTTTAGAAAATAGTGCGGATACTACTGTTTTCTATAGAAGATCGTGTGGATATCAAGTTTTTATATAGAAAATAGTACGGATATGGCGGTTTTCTATAGATAATGATGCGGATGTCAAGATTTTATTTAGAAAATGGTACGGATTACACTGTTTTCTAAAGAAAATAGTACGGGTGTCACGGGTATCTACAGAAAATTGTGCGGATATCAGCATTTCCTATAAAAATTAGTGATGTTATCACAATTTTCTACGTATTTTTTGTTATCACTGTTTTCTATAGAAAATAGGGTGTTTATATCCATAAAAAATTGCACGTATATCACTAGGATCCATGGTGGGGATATAATCTTTTTCTTTAGAAAGTAATGTTATATATTATAGCAAATAGGAGAGATATCAATGTTATATTAAATGGTAGATGTTCTTGATTTCTTTAGGAAATATTGAATTAATTATATGTAACAAAACAGAAAGATTAGTTCTGCTATCGAATACAAAATCTATGGACTACAATAATTTCTTTGGTATATTTCTATACAATCTTAAATTGTACCTTTTTGTTTATTGTATAATTTGGCTTTATGCTTATTGCTATTATTCTTGGTTTCCTGCCTTATCTTTTCATCTTGGCAGTAAACGTAAATATATGGTCCGAAGTTAGCCAACACGGCCGTTTAGTTGTTTATTCAACGAACGAAATGAAGCATGTCTCGGGTATGAGGAATGTCAGCATGACACAATGTCCTGTTAAAGTGCACTTGGCACAGTTTCATATATATTTTGTTGGAGCTCCTTCCGACCGTTGCTTCGTTGTGCTAACTTAAATGCAACCGAACGGACAATGACTGTTAGAAACAGGGCTATAATTGTATCCCTTTCTCATGTCACTTCACTTGCTTGCATCACTTCCCCCGAGCCTTAGTGCACCTCTTCTACCGTTTCACAGTCATGTCAATTCAATTTACTGGGAATGGGCAAGTACTCGTAAAACAATGCCCAAAATAATATAATTTTGCCAAAAACAAAATTTGATACATAGCAAATACAACAAAAGGGCGAAAGAAATCATATTTTTAAAATTGTTTTGTGTTCGAGCATATGATGTATGGACATACAAATTGTTTGTTATTTGTTTTTTTTTTTTTGTTAAAAAACGCATATAATTTATGGTGACTTCAGGCTTTGCAGAAGAACACATGCAATTTATACTTAAATTTTGAGCAAAAAAGCGTATCCTAAATGAAGCGTTAAATCAAATGCTGTAGTTGTTTGCTTTGTGGCTATTTTAAAATATTGCATGTAATTTTTAAAAACTTAAAAAATTGGATTTCAAATTCGTGAGGTGTGATTGATTTCAGTGAAATATGGGCAAATGATAGTATTGGTGGTTATTTTGGATTTCAAAAAAAGACGGATATTAGTAGAAACCATTGTGATCGCAATTTTTTGTACAGATACGCTTCCCTTCACAACAAAAATTTGCGTGGAATATTTTTGTATCTCTTTTGAAGCAACTTGGTGTTTTGTATAATTCTTTTCTTTAACAAAAAAATGAAATGGCATCAGAGGGAATGTTACATGGGAGCTGTATAAAAACATGAACTGATGTGGCCCATTTTTACTAGGGCCGATTTAGAGCAATATAAATGCTTAAATTTCACCAAAATAAATTGAAAAATGTGTTTTCTAGAGCGTCAAGTAGTAATATCGGTGGTTTTGCGTCATTTTAAGTCGCATGAGCAATGTCCGTCCGTCCGACTGTCTGCCTGTCTGCTGGCTGGTGCACACGATAACTCTCGAAAGGAGTAACCGATTGACTTCAAATTTGGTAAGTTCGAAGATGGGCCATATTGGTCCACTCCTTCTAGTACCTCCCCCACAAACGGTTAACATTTAGTGAAATATTGGTTATTTAATAATTTGTATACTACTTATTTGAATCCTCTGAAATTCTACACATAGTATTAGCTTATTAGTAACTATTACCTCGACCTGGTACCTCCCACACAAATGGACAATTTTGAACCAATTACTAGTGCATACAAAGACCTGACATTTTGTACAGTGTAATGGTTTAATAGTACCTACAATGCAGTGAAACATGTGTATTATTGCCACGCTCCTTTTGGTACCTCCCACACAAATGGACCATTTTGCACCAAAAATTACCAGCTTATAACTTTAGTGTAATGGTTTAATAGTACCTACAACACAGGGCAAAATGTGAATTGTTGCCACGCTCCTTTTGGTACCTCCCACACAAATGGACCATTTTGTACCAAAAGTTACCAGCATATAATTTTAAAACCAGTGCATACAAATACACAAAATTTTGTACAGCTTTTATAGTACCTAGAGTCCCGAGAAAAGTGATCGTTATTGGGACACTCCTTTTGATACCTCTCACACAAATGGACCATTTTGTACCAAAAGTAAACAGCTTTTAACTTTAATACCAGTACATACTTTAAAGTTATTAAATGCAATTTAAATTGATAATAATTTAATTAAAACAAAAAAATAAATAAATTCACTAATATTTTTTTGGGACTTAAGGTGAGGTGATTCATAAGTCGGTTTACCCGTCTTTTTTGCTTCGTTTTATCATATTTTCAGCTAAATGGTCAAATAAATCTTTTCGTCGTGGGAATGAAACCTTATCGTTCCCGCGACGAATTTCGAAATCACCAAAAACATGGGTTGATGATCGCTTTCGTTCTATTGGCGTACAAAATTATCGCATGTAGTAAACTTTTTGACACTTGTACGAAGATATATTGACGAAACTGATTCGTCATGGTGACGAACGGTATTTCTATCAGTGTATACCAAAATTTGGTCATCTAGCTCATTTATTGTATACTGTAGCGTGGTTACAACTGACGGACGGACAGGGTTAAATCATCTTAGAATTGTACGATGATTAAGAATATTTATACGGGGTCTATTCAATAGAAAACGTGAATTTTTCAAATTTCTCGTTTTTTTATTTTGGCACACGTGCCTGGAATATATGTTCTTTAGGGTGGGTCAGATAAAAAATATCGCGGTCAGCCGCATCTCAATTGAAAGCTTTTTTGTTAAGTGAATATCCTCAAAATCGATCATGTCGGGCGTAAATATATCTCATCGAAAGGGACCTTTTTATGGAGGCTATATCAAAATATGGACCGATATGCCTCATTTCACTAGGTACGGTTGAATGTACTTTAATACAAAGTATAAATATTTAAGTTACAGCATGGTTGGTTAAAAAAAATTCTACATCTCGAGCGTAAGATATGCTTCTGTACCAATTTTCATTAAGATTGCTTCATATTTGCGACCTGTGGGATCGAATATATAAAAGAACAGAACGCTGTATTCTGTAATGTCCACCAGGATATGATGCAAATTTCTGTTAATTGTACTCTAAGGCATCCTAGAATTTATTCCAGGAGAGGACTGCGGGAGCCATTTCCTTGCTAGTCATCAGTCGGGTGGGGGATTCGGTCCTTCCCAAAATAAACCACTTTTCCCATCACAATGCATTATTGTAGACTCCCTATTTATTCTTTAAATGGGCCAGTATGACTAATTGTCTTCAAAAACCCCATATTAGTCAAAAGAAATATTATGTGCAACAACAAAAAAATTAAAATCTAAACGTAGTATCTGTCGGATGTCGATCTATCTTGTTTTATAATCTCACAGAACTTTTTGTGAGAACGCGCTTCAAAACCCTCACCAACCAAAGTCTTCATAGCGCCACATCTGATTTTAAAGACCCCTATCATACTCACTTGTTCACCTCCTTACAGTTTCACGGGGCAAGAAAACATCGAAAAGCTGCTTTACCAGGCCATCGATCGGCTTCCAAGATTAAATTTATTCAAGACATTTTTAATTTTTAGCATGGTAATTATTAATAAAACAAAAATATATTTCGAATAAAATTCATCCATATGAAGTATTTGCAATCCAATGATATTTCATTCATTAAAGATTGTGACACTATTGTTAAGTACAAAAAAAATATGTACTTCCCTTAAGGGGTTAATTCATGTGTAAAAATATCTTTTGTCATGTTCCGTAAAAAAAATAAAAAAAAGAAGGCATCCGAAACAGAATTTTACTATCAAAACAAACAAAAAAAAAATGATATCTATGAATGAGCGATTGTACGCATACTTTTTTTTTTGTCTTCTTCTTAATTTCTCATTGATAAAAAAAACAGTAAAGTGAGAAACTATAAGTGAGAGATTATAAGTGACAGAGCGCGCCACTGAGTATAACAATTCATAAGTTGTTCACCACTCGAGAGAGTCTGATAAATCAAAACACTCTGGTTATTGAGTGTATTTATAAAAGTGTAGGCGGCTCACTCTTATAATATCTCACTGCCTAACAGGTTTTGAGATCTAACAAGTCAGTACAAGAGAATGTTATTACATGACTTACTCTTTGTATCAGGTGGAATTTGTCTCACCAGTATAACACCGACATGAAGAAGGCCTCCTGCACGAACGATGGTTATTGCTGTATGGAAGAAAAGAGTGACGCAAAACTGGAAGATATCTCTTGTTCTGACTGGTTCTTGCAACTTATTGTGTTCTGATAGTATCTATGCTGTGAATAAAGATACATAATCAAAAAAAAATGCAGACTCAAATCTGCTCAATGAAAAATGTGTGTTCATGTGATACTTAATGTTAGTTAGTGACTTTTTTTTTTCATAAATATCAATGGTTGTGGATGGTAGTCATCATCGGTTACGTTTGTAGATAGTTGTTGCCTCGTTTCAGCCGTGTACTTAACAACTTCTTATGACAAACATGCCAGGCTTGAATCGTCAAGTGTTGATAAAAATAGAAACGGAGACCTTGTGGATATCACCGCAGCTGCAACTAGTGATCTTTTGAGGAATCCTGTGGAAATATTATAGCTTCTAATGAACCCAATATGACCCAGTTTAGCACAGAGATAATTCATATGGCACGTTAACGTTTGTGGTATTAAAGATCTTCGGAGGCGGATTTATTTATCAGGATATATCGGTCAGGAATCTCAAAAGAACGCTCTTGGCACTTCACTATGTTCATGGATCTTATACCGTGGACTTTCGAACGTTACCCACAGGGCGGATATGTAAATAAATTGATGTATCCTTGTCACGGATTTCCAAAAGTAAAATTTGAGGGTTGAATGTTTTTTTCGGTCCTGAATAATATGGGAAATTTTATTTGGAATAAAAAATAATAAAATTCTCGCCGATAATTGGCTCCAAATATCATAAAATCGTACAACGATTTATCAAAACTTTTTATTGAAACTTTTTGAAAACCTCTTTTTATTTGTTGTAACTTTTACTGGATCTTGTTAATGTCTTTACACTTTCGTGGTCGGCAAAAAAAGGAAGTTGTTAAGTTAGCTTTACGACCTCTAAACCTAGTATGCCATATACAAATTAATGGTAAAACAAAACGTCAAATCAGTGACATACTAGTTGCCACATCTACTAAAAAGTTGCAAAGTTGCAAAAATCTGTAGGTAATAATGTGGAATTTAAAGGTTTCTACTTTACTAAATAATGTTTCAATTCTGCTATTTTTTTGCTCAAAAGTGTATTAATTTGATACGTATAAATATTACATATGTAATTAAACATTTGTACATCAGTTAGGTTAGGTTAGGTTAGGTTAGGGTGGCAGCCGTATTTTTTTTACAAGCTCACATAGACCAGTTTAGGTCCCTAGTGTTACCACGGGCTGAAATGCCACTCATCATCAAAACCAACCTGTTTGATATATAAATTTATCGATAGTACGAATATCAGTACTAGACAGATCTGTTAGGCTGCCTAAAAAGGCCGACCCCAGTATGTCCAGTCGTCGTTTACTCAAAGCGGGACAGTCGCAAAGCAAGTGCTCAATGCTCTCCACTTCTTCCTCATCTCCACAGCTTCGGCAGAAGTCATTGGAGTCAATACCCAATCTTTTGGCGTGTTCGCCGATCAAGCAGTGTCCCGTCAGAACCTGTACTAACGTAGACAATCGTTTCCTCTCTAGTGCGAGAAGATATTTTGACCTTCTCAGGTCATACGTTGGCCAGATTTGTCTAGCTACCCTGCAGGTGCCGATTTCTGTCCATCTTTCGTTGGACTGCCTGATTGCCTCTTGCCTAAGCCAAAGCTTGCACGTGGATAGTGGCGCACCAATATATGCAAATTCTTCGAGAATTTGTAATGTCGTCCCTTTCCTAGCAAGTTCATCGGCTTTGCAGTTCCCCGGGATATCCCTATGCCCAGGCACCCATATGAGGTGTATATTAAACTGCTCAGCCATCTCGTTAAGAGATCTGCGGCAGTCGAGGGCTGTTTGTGAATTTAGGGATGTTGCCTCCAGAGAATTGATGGCAGCCTGGCTGTCCGAGTAAATGACAACGCCAGTGTTGGTTACTATGTTGCGACTCAGCCACTTGGCGACTTCCCATATTGCCATTATTTCGGCTTGATAGACACTGCAGGTATCTGGTAGTCTGTGAGCTATATCCAGACTAAGTTCTTCACAGTGTACTCCGAAGCCAACCTTTTCATCAAGCTTCGAACCATCCGTGTAAAAGTGGAGATGGTTTCTATTACCTGGTATTCTGCCGACCCATTCGTCTCTGGCGGGAATCATAGTGATGTAATTTCTCTCGAAGGTGTACACAGTTGGTATATAGTCCACTCGGTCGGTTACCATAGCACTACACTTTGATATCCTCATGTGACCATAGTTCTTGTACCTCCACAGTGATAGGCAGTTTAATCTTATTGCCGCTTTGGTTGCAACTTCTCTCGCCACAATATTAATCGGCAGTATATGGAGTAGGGCTTGTAGAGACTCGGTCGCTGTAGTCCTTAAGGCTCCGCTTATGCTCAGGCAGGCAGTTCTCTGAACCTTTGTTAGTAGGTTGGTAATGGTTAGTTTGTCAGTTGCCGTCCACCATACCACAATACCGTATAACAGTATTGGACGAACTACTGCTATATATATCCAGTGGACGATTTTAGGAGAGAGTCCCCACCGCGACCCTACAGCCTTTTTGCAGGAATATAAGGCGACGTTGGCCTTCCTTACACGTTCCAATACGTTAAGTCTAAATAACATTTTCCTATCTAGAATTATTCCTAAAAATTTTGCACTTTCAGAAAAGACTAGATCTGTTCCATTTATCCGAGGTGGAGGGTCCACATGTGGGACATTATTCATCCTAGTAAAGAGAACCAATTCTGTCTTGTTGGGGTTAACGCCCAAACCGCTGCTTCTGGCCCATCTAACCAACTTGTTCAGAGCCACCTGTAGGATGTCTCTGAGGACGTTTACGAATTTGCCACTCACTGCGATTGCCACGTCGTCCGCATATGCCACGACCTTGCAGCCACAACGTTCTAGATCTAGCAGGATTTCATTCACCGCTAGGTTCCAAATTAGTGGAGACAGTACTCCTCCTTGCGGGGTCCCTCTGTTTACATACCTTGTTAGAGTTGTGGACCCTAGACATGCTGTTATGCGTCTTCTGGTGAGCAGACTTTGAATTAGTCTAATCAAACTATTGTTAACTTTTAGATGTGACAGTGCCGCAATTACCGCATCTGAGTGAATGTTGTTAAAAGCCCCTTTTATGTCAAGAAATGCCACCATGGTGAATTCCTTGAAATGCAGGGACGATTCGATAGTGCTCACAAGTTCGTGCAGGGCTGATTCTGTAGACTTGCCCTTATTGTAAGCATGTTGGTTCCCCGACAGGAGTTTTGTATCCAGGTTTTCCCTAATGAAATGATCTAAAAGTCTTTCCAGACCTTTCAATAGGAAGGAGGATAGGCTAATTGGTCTGAATTATTTTGGCCTAGTGTGTGATATCTTTCCCGCTTTAGGTATGAATACCACTTTGGTATCCCTCCACCGATTAGGGACGTATGAAAGCCTGATACAGCCTACATAAATTTTCTCCAGCCAGGGGATAATGTACTTTAACATTTTCTGCATTTCTGCTGGAGTGATGCCATCTGGTCCAGGTGACTTGAAGGGCTCAAAGCTGTTAATAGCCCAGCTTATTCTGGATCTCTCAGTCAAGAAGCTAGCGACGCTCGCAGTCCACTCGCACTCTTGTTGGTCCTGCTGATCCTCGGGTTCTGTTACAGAGTTGCCCGGGAAATGTGTGTCGAGCAGTACATTGAGCGACTGCTCGCTGTTTTTGGTCCAGTTATTTGCCTCATCCTGTAAATATCCCACTGTACAGGGTGAAGCAGATAATATCTTCCTCAGCCTAGCGGCGTCGGAGACCTTTTCCACTTCACCACAGAAGGTATACCAAGAGCGCCTTTGCGCCTTTCTAAGCTCCTTCTTATAGATCTTGAGTTGCTCTTTATAGGCATCCCAATCATTAGCGACCCCAGTAGATTTAGCCTTATTGAATAGCTTGTTGCAGGTCTTTTTCATAGCCGTTAGCTCAGAAGTCCACCATTGGGGTTTAGTTTTACCCTTGTACCTTGTTTTCGGACAGGCTTCTTCAAGGGAACTATTGAATGATGTGGTGATATGATCGACCAGATTATCCAGACCGGCTTTGTCATTCGGTTCGTACAGAAGTTTAGAGTTGAGGACTTTCTTGAAATTCTTCTCATACAGGTGCCAATTTGTCTTCCTTACATTTCTGTGGACGGCAGGTTTAGGCGCTTTTTCCGCGAGTTTGAACTCAATATAATGGTGATCTGAGAATGAGTGGTCGTCCAGTACATTCCACCCAATAATTTTGTCTGACAGCCGGTCAGAAACAAACGTTACGTCGAGTACCTCCTGTCTGTCATTAATTGTAAAGGTCGGTTTATTACCTATGTTACAAATACTAAGGTTGGTAGTTAGAATAAAGTCAAGAAGCGAATCACCCCTATTGTTTATATCCGTACTACCCCAGATAGTATGATGAGCGTTCGTGTCTGCGCCAATAATCAGCTCGATCTCGTCAGACGTTGCTTCTTCCACTGCTTCCCTGAATAGAGCAGTCGGTACTACAGATTCATAAGGCAAGTAGCTGGAGACCACCCAATATATGCGATTACCGATCTCCAGGCTAGCAGCTGTTTGGTCTTTACCACTTACATTAGTCAGGAGAAAGATACTTAGATCTTTCCTGGCCAAAATGCAGGTTCTTGGAGTGCCTTCACAGTTGGCCACAAGCAGTTTAAAGTTGGGTGTCCTAATACCGCACACCCTTCCTCCCACTACGTAGGGCTCCTGTATCAGGACGATGTCTACTGCGCCTGTGGACAGGCGCAGCAATAGAGCCGCTGAGGCTGCTTTAGCGTGATGGAGGTTAATCTGTAGAATTCTTACCATCATTGGTAATTGACAGATTAACATCCACCCCGACAAGGGTGTTATCGAACTCTTCGTCCGTATCGTCGAGAAGCATGTCCCCGCCAGATGCGTCAACGAGTCCGGAGACTCCCCTCAGCCTCTCTGTGTCCGAAGTAGAGCTTTTGTCCTCAGAGAAGGACGTTACAGATCTTCTGTTAGAGTTGGAGTCACCAGAAATAATAGGCGTGGGTACCTCCGCACTTCCAGGAAGTGCCACGGTGGACGGCTCACCTTCTGCAGTGGGAGCTATATCCTGCTTGTATATCTTCAAGACTATAGTCTCGAAGCCATATTGTAGGGTTGCACTCGCACCTTGTATATGGGAGGTGGATTCAGCGTTTAGGATAAGATTGACCTGCCGCTTTTTACCATCCGCCTCACCCACCTTGCTGATTCTCCAATTATGGGCCGGCAGACCAGGATTGGAATCTTTTATTATTTCTAAGATGTCAGCCGGGTTGGAGGGCTCTTCTGTAACCCAGGTGATGGCTCTAGGGTGACTAGGGATGTTGTTTTTTTCGACAACATCCAACTGGGCACCCGGCCACACCTCACCCGCTCGACTCAGAGCAGCCTTATACAGGTCTACTGATCTGGCATCACCAAAATATAACAGCTTTACTCTCCCCTGATGCCATCCTGCATCGTTGCAGATTGGTGGTTTGCCCGGCATTTCTCTACGGACATCGAGGTAGTGAGCCATAATGGCTGATTGTACATGACTCCATTTGTCCTTGAGGATGGATCCATCCTCACTACTTCTGTCTATAACAGCCATCACTAGACTCTCCTTCGCCACTTCATTGAAGGGCTTGGTGAGTGTCCTGTTGATGGTGACATTAGGGCCTCTTGCCTTTTTCGAAGGCAGGGGTTCATCAGGTGATCTGATTCGTTTTACTTTATTAGCCGTTAACACAGCTGAATTTGTGGCTCTTTCAGCCGACTCATTGGCCTTAGAAGCATCTATGACGCCTTTAGCCCAGGTAAGTGACTCTTTTTGTTTTTCGGTAAGAGCCGAAACCTCAACAGCCTCCAACTTCGTCAAAACTCTGAGCGCTACACGATGCTCACTGTGCTTCCGTTTTGACGGTCGGACATGACGTTTACCCCTCACCGCACCACCTGTTGTGAGTACTTGGGGGAGATTTTCACCATTTTTGGTGTGGTCAGCTTTGGCCAAGACCAACGGACGAACAGTCGGACGATTGGGGAACCGCGCTCCATCGGAACACGAAGGCATCCCCGTCAAGAGAATTTATTTTTATTTTGTCTGTATTAGACCGTAATAGGTACTACGATGTAGGCCTTACAGACTTTGTACAGATTTTTGCTATTGCGTAATAGGTACTGGTAACTATCCGCTATGTGATAAACACGTCCGTTCACTGCGAATGATCAGCAACGAAGTAACTCGACAGTTTTTGGGTATATGTATATATATTTATATAGTTGTCGGACAGTACACTAAAAGTCACCACTCGAGCGGGAGAAGACATAAGTGGATAACTATTATACAAACCTTGTTTGTAGCTGTCATCACTAAATTCGTTCTTTGCCACTTTCTAAACATTTGTTGCCTAAGCACGTTAAATTACCATTCAATCTCCATATACTAATTATTTAGATTTAAAGAGAAATTACGACATAATTTTTATAAAACAAAAATCAAGCAAAATTAAGCGGGTTAAATTTAATGGTGCAGTTTCCAAGATGGATTAAAATGATGAGAGGCAAACCTAATATTTGTATATTGTTGCCCGAAGGCATTTGCTGGACTTCTACAACACAGTCACCAGATACCTGCCTGGTTGTGGAATGGCAGATGGGAGTCACCAGTGGATTAAATGAAATGGTAAAAGTTATAATCTTCTGAAATCATGTAGATTCGCAATATGAATCCTTAAAATTAGGTAGTTATTCCCAATGTAGGGCCAAAATACATAACAATGTATTCGCCGGACGAAGTTACGATTCATAGACGAATCACTAAATAGTTGAGGGTATAAACAAGTTGACGTTAATGGTAAGGCAAGTAAAAATAATGTATGTGAATCTTTTGGTGAGCAATTTTGAGCGATTAGGAGTGTAGTAGACCATTCCATATGGAATTTCATTTGAAGTATTAGAAAGTGCACATTACAAAACCAGGTAATTCATAAAAAAAAATATTTTGAAATGAATTAACGGGAATAAAACGGTTAAAGTCGGATGTCCTTGGCATGGAAGGTACCTACTAACTTCCCTTGTAAGTCTTCAAGGACGTAATAATGACTTCCCAGCTTTTCTCGAATTCGAGCTTTCAGAAAAACTGGAGAAAGTTTTGCATTAAAACTCTTTTCCATGCTACTCTGGGCGAAATTTCTTCGGAAAACTTCCTGTCCAACATTGAAAACTTGTTGTCTAACCCGAAGATTATATTGTTTTTGGTTTTTCTCATAAGCTTCCTTGATGTGTTTCCGTAAATCTTGCCTAATAAGCTGTAAACTATCATCTCGAGTTAGCTTAACAGTGGGCTCGTTCAATAATGAAAGTTTTTTAAGAAGCTCGTATGATGATGCATGCGTTATCATATCAAAGCCGAATAAGGCGTGATATGGTGAGCAGAGTATTGACTGATGAAATGCGTTTCGCAATGCACAGCTAATCGAAGATAAGTTCTCTTCCCACTGTCTGTGGTCGTTTTTTATATACGCACGAATACCTGCTATAAGCGATCTATTGACCCTCTCAGAGGCATTTGAATGCGGGGAGTATAGAGCAGTGTAAACGTGGGTAATGCCGTATGAGGTGAAGAACGAATTCAATTCGTTAGCTCGGAATTGGCTTCCATTATCGCTGATAACGGTCTCAGGAACGCCATAGGTATGAAATATATTTTTTTGAAGAAACTCTTGAATGGCTGCTGAAGTAAACTTCTTGAGGGGACAAAGCCAGTGAAATTTTGTTAAATGGTCTAGGACTATTAATAACCCAATAAAGCCGGATTTGCTGCGGGGATATGGCCCAAGTATATCAATATACAACCTTTGAAACGGTCGTATGGATATTGAGGGCTTACCCATAGGAGGTTTCATGACTATGTTCGGGGCCTTTGTTTGCTTGCAAATTTCGCATTCACGGACATATTTTCTTACGTCACGGACCATACCTGGCCAAAAGAAATTTCTTCTGAGTAGGTCCAGGGTTTTTGTCATACCTCCATGAGAAGAAACTGGGGAATCATGAGCTACCGAAATAGTTTGGCTCCGCAATCTAAGTGGTACCCATAATTTCCATGCTTCTTGCTCTTGGGTCTCATCTCCTGTATAATGTTGTGTACGATAATATACGTACTTATCCACAATCTTCACTTCTTCAATCAGGAAATTTTCCTTGATTTTGGTTTACCTTCTCTTTCAAACTCTTATAGTCCTCATCATCAAAGAAAGGCGAGTGCAAATCAATCTCTGGTTCAGAAATATCTATACCAGCTACTTCATCAAATGGTATTCTCGATAGGGCATCAGGGACCACGTTATCTTTTCCTTTCCTGTGGCTTATTGAGAATTTATATGCCTGAAGTTTGAAAACCCATCTAGCTAGACGTCCGGTTAGGTCTGGTTGGCGCATTAGCCATACCAAGCTAGAATGGTCCGTTATGACCTCAAACTCATGAAGTTCCAAATAGCAGCGGAATTTCTTAATTGCCTCAATAGCTGCTAGGCATTCCCTCTCTGTGACGCTGTAATTACGTTGCGCCGAGTTCAGTTTCTTGCTCATATAGGCTATAGGTTTTTCATGACCCTCGTCATCGAGCTGAACAAGAACTTCACCTACGCCGTAATCACTAGCATCACAGTGGAGGTAGAATTTCTTTGAAAAATCGGGGTTTGTCAATACTGGAGCTGAAGTGAGTAAAATTTTTATGCCATCAAAAGCTTTTTGGGCTTCTTCAGTCCAGTGGAATTTCTTTTTAGTCGATACCACATCGGTGATGGGAGATACCTCAGTGGAGAAATTCTTAATAAATCTCCTGTACCACCCAGCTAATCCGAGAAAGCCTCGAACCAGCTTTAAGTTTTTCGGTACAGGCCATTGAGTGATTGCAGTGATTTTGTCAACATCGGTCGTAATACCGCCATTTCCAATTACATAGCCTAGATAGTTCACCTTCGTGACACAAAATCGGCTTTTGGAAATATTTAAGGTTAAATTTGCTCTGCGGAACTGAGAGGATATTCGCATCAGAATCTCTAGATGAGAGTGGAAATCCTCAGAGACTATTATTAAGTCGTCTAGGTAACCAAACACACTGTGGCGGAGATCAGGTGGAATTATTTCGTCCATCAGACGACACATTGTTTGAGCTGCGTTGCACAGCCCGAATGGCATGACCACAAATTGGTACAGAGGCCTTCCGGGGACTGTGAACGCAGTAAACTGTTTAGACTTTTCGTCCAACCCAACCTGCCAAAAGGCATCTTTCAAATCCAATTTGGATATTATATTTGCCTTTGGGAGCCTTGCAAAAATACCTTCGATATTAGGCAAAGGATAGGCGTCTTTTTCTGTGACAGAGTTCAATTTCCTGGCATCAAGACATAGCCTAACCTTGTTTGGTTTTACCACCAACCTCATTGGTGAACTCCATGCTGAATTCGATGGTTCGATCACCCCGAGTTTGAGCATACGGTCTATTTCCGAAAACATTAATTTTTCTACTGCCGGGGAAACCGGATAGAATCTTTGTTTAATTGGTTGTGCAGAACCAACGTTTATGGTATGTTTTAGTAAGCTAGTTCGACCCAACCCTTGGGTCTCAAAATTAGGAAAAAGGTCTATTACTGTCTGCAACTGACGCTGTGAGTCTGAAAGAGGGTAGAACTCATTACTGACATCAGTAATTTCTGAATTTACATTAACGGCTGGCATAGTCGAAAAGTTAGTTTTAAGCGAAATGTATTTTTTTTCGGATAATCTATCGATTGAGAATATATCGACAGATCCTATTACATTTGGAATGAGATTAAATAGTTTCCAAAAATCTATCCCTAAGATGAGTCTTTGGGATATACTCGGAATTATAAATAATCTCAGTTGTCTACTTTGGTCTTTGAACATCACATTCACATCTATCCAACCACGCACATCTTGTGTTTTCCCATCTGCGGTCTTTACAAAGGATTTAACTTTATGAAAGTTTGGAAATTTTGAAAAATCTTTGCATGCTAATTCCGACCCAATGCAACTGATATTTGCGCCAGTGTCTAGCAGTCCATATTCTTCGAAGTTGAGGAAGGAAACCTTCGCATAGTACCGCAAATCTTTGGGGTTAGATACTATTGTAGATATTAATAACTTTCTACACAATTTACGTATCTTGAAGAACTTCCTGTAACGGATAGTAGAGCGCTTTGGCTTCTTAAAATCTATAGAAGAAATTGTTAGGTTATTAAAAATCTCATTCCGTTTATGGCAGTATAATGCCCATCGCTCATGATACGGTAATCTTGGATAAAGTATCTGAGAGCTATCTGGGTTATTATTTGCTTTTGCTAAGACTTGTTTCTTGAGTATAGATATTGGTTTTAAATTTGACATGCTCTCATAGGAGACGTCACAATTGATTAGGGTCTTAGCAAGGTCTAATGTCTCATCTGTGTGAACGTTGATTTTTGATTCTAGTCCAGTGGCTAAGCTGGCTCCACCAGTGGACCTGTTTGTTTCAAGTTTTTTGAAACAGACTGTTTTCTATTCAAGCATTTGGTGCAGTTGGGTTTGTAGGTGTTCTTAGCACCACACCCGTAGCAAAATATTGCCCTATCTTGGCAGCAGTCCTGCCAATGGTGTCCTACCTCGTCGCAATTCCAACAAGTGGAAACATTTTGAGACTTCTGTAAAGCATCTACCATCGGCTCTGTCTCTTCAGCTGGTGTCATTACCTCAAATTCCTCAGTTGTTATATCAGCAAGATTTCTTCGAGGCATTTGAAAATGAGCCATATTTTTGTTAGGAAGGTTCCTTCGCACATGCTCATCATTAAAAAAAATTTCTCGCATTTGTACGAGCCGTCGCAGATGCGAAATGGAGTGGATAGGGACATAAAGCAAGTCCTGACGTATGTCTGGGCGAAGATTTCGAGCCAAAATCTCTATCAGCTCAGCCTCTGACATAGCTCTTGGAAGCTTGTCCATCATGGCTGAAACTGCTTCGAAAAACACGTCGAAAGTTTCATTAGGCTTTTGTTTCCTAGCCCGTATCTCTTCTCTTAGATCGAATGAAGACTTAAATTCCTTATACTGATTTCTTAAAGCGTCACAAAACGAGTTCCATTCAACAAACTGGACTTGTTTATGGTATCGCCAGTACCAGTCCCTGGCTTTCCCTGTGAGAAGGCTATTAAGATTTCGAACTATAACGCTGTAGTCTCCATTGAAATAATCCGAAGTTAGTGATCCTAGGCGGTACAAAAATTCCTCCACATTCAGGCCATTCATGGAACCGTCAAATTTCAGGTTCCAATTTTGAATGATGGATGTTATTTTGTCTAGAGGCATATTGCTGGTGTACGAATTCATAAATGAATTGTTGGACAAATTATGGTTAAATGGAAGGTTATTAGCTTGTCGGTTATTCTGTCCGGTTTGGACTTGTGGTTGAAAATTTGGTTGTGTTCGTAGGGGAACATTTGATTGTGAAAAACATAAGTTTGGTTGGGGACATTATTTTGGTTATCTGGATACGAAAATATGTTGTTTGCAGTATTGCTAGTACCAGTTGGAATAACATTCATGTTTTGAAGAATTCGAGACAAATTGGTCTCTATCATTCTACTAATTTCTTCATGTGTAATTACATTTGCATTGGTGTTATTATTTGCGCCTAGCACTGGCGAAATGGTTTCATTATGAGGATTTGAAATCCTGCTTGGGGTCATATTCATGTTACCAGAAGTACCAGGATGGTTACTTTGAGGATCTTGGAACAAATTCCTGCTGGTGCTTCTAGTGTTGTATTGCCTGGACATTGCACCCCTACCTTTTCCTCGAAGTGTATTCGCTTTGGTTTGTGGGACACTTTTAGCTTTAATAACTAGTTCTTTCAAATGGTTAAGCCGACATGGCTGTTTGCAAACAGGACAATCAGTTGAATTGGAAAGGTATGATTCGATGCAAGATTTATGAAAAGCATGTGAACAAGTATTTACCATCAAACATTCTTCTACTTCTGAGAGGATTTCTTTACAGATTTGGCAAGCCGTTGGCTCAATCACAATTGGATCTGGTGGAGGGATTGACTGTAGTGATGGAGGAGGAGAATTTTCGACAGGCATCTTGAAAAGTCTCTTTATTTTTGAAATGCTGGATCCTTATCAGAAATGAATAAATTTCAATAGAAATATAAACGAAGATTATTATTTCGAATTATAAGAATGGTATAATTCACAAAAATATATTTCGTGTTATGTCAATTTATGTTCCTTAATACTTCATCAGATTATTTTTTCTAATAAAATGAATCAACAATAAAAACATAAAAAAAAGTACTAATAATACTAGTTTTGAAATATATGATAAACTCTCAACCATATAAGAAATATAATAGAAATAAGTATACAAGAATCGAAACACTTATGTTTGCAAATATTTCTCAACATAAATTCTTCCAAATAAAATATAACAATTATATTTTCTCTTGAATATTAACAATTTGTAAAACATAAGATCATTTGCTTTATAAAAAAAATTAATTAATATATATATATTATTTAAATGTGTAGTTCTCAATGATAATGCGATGTTTTCTTGCCGGATCGTGAAACCAGGAAGGGGGCGAAATAAGGAGAGATCAGACTTTGACAGATACAGGATATCTAAACTGGGCTATTGCTCTTGTTTTTAAAATAATTAAAATTATTCTACTAGGAACAAACCGACTATTTTCTCTATTCTATTTCCTATTGACAGTGGTCACTAAACTGCAAATAGCCAAATTAGTGAAAATCCTGGCTAGTCTTTAGGTTGCCGATACCTAAGTTCACTTTGTAGAAGAAAATTAAATTAAATATAAAAAAAATATCTACGGAGGGTAGAAACCAAATAAACATGATCCTTGATTCTGTGAAAGTGTCATCGAAAGCAAGCGGTTAGCCAACTCGGTCATGATGATCGCCAAGTTGCTAAAAGGTCCAGAACGATTTCGACAATTATTCACAGAAACAATTCCTATGGGCATAAGGCTTTTCCATCCATAAAAAATGAACTATAAAATAACAAATAAAAACAAAAGAAGTATTAAAACAAAATCTATAGAAATATTATTAGAGCCAAAAGGATACGCATTTTCCTTTCGGCCCCACGTTGGGCGCCAAATTTATTGTAATGTCCACCGGGATATGATGCAAATTTCTGTTAATTGTACTCTAAGGCATCCTAGAATTTATTCCAGGAGAGGACTGCGGGAGCCATTTCCTTGCTAGTCATCAGTCGGGTGGGGGATTCGGTCCTTCCCAAAATAAACCACTTTTCCCATCACAATGCATTATTGTAGACTCCCTATTTATTCTTTAAATGGGCCAGTATGACTAATTGTCTTCAAAAACCCCATATTAGTCAAAAGAAATATTATGTGCAACAACAAAAAAATTAAAATCTAAACGTAGTATCTGTCGGATGTCGATCTATCTTGTTTTATAATCTCACAGAACTTTTTGTGAGAACGCGCTTCAAAACCCTCACCAACCAAAGTCTTCATAGCGCCACATCTGATTTTAAAGACCCCTATCATACTCACTTGTTCACCTCCTTACAGTTTCACGGGGCAAGAAAACATCGAAAAGCTGCTTTACCAGGCCATCGATCGGCTTCCAAGATTAAATTTATTCAAGACATTTTTAATTTTTAGCATGGTAATTATTAATAAAACAAAAATATATTTCGAATAAAATTCATCCATATGAAGTATTTGCAATCCAATGATATTTCATTCATTAAAGATTGTGACACTATTGTTAAGTACAAAAAAAATATGTACTTCCCTTAAGGGGTTAATTCATGTGTAAAAATATCTTTTGTCATGTTCCGTAAAAAAAATAAAAAAAAGAAGGCATCCGAAACAGAATTTTACTATCAAAACAAACAAAAAAAAAATGATATCTATGAATGAGCGATTGTACGCATACTTTTTTTTTTTGTCTTCTTCTTAATTTCTCATTGATAAAAAAAACAGTAAAGTGAGAAACTATAAGTGAGAGATTATAAGTGACAGAGCGCGCCACTGAGTATAACAATTCATAAGTTGTTCACCACTCGAGAGAGTCTGATAAATCAAAACACTCTGGTTATTGAGTGTATTTATAAAAGTGTAGGCGGCTCACTCTTATAATATCTCACTGCCTAACAGGTTTTGAGATCTAACAAGTCAGTACAAGAGAATGTTATTACAAGACTTACTCTTTGTATCAGGTGGAATTTGTCTCACCAGTATAACACCGACATGAAGAAGGCCTCCTGCACGAACGATGGTTATTGCTGTATGGAAGAAAAGAGTGACGCAAAACTGGAAGATATCTCTTGTTCTGACTGGTTCTTGCAACTTATTGTGTTCTGATAGTATCTATGCTGTGAATAAAGATACATAATCAAAAAAAAATGCAGACTCAAATCTGCTCAATGAAAAATGTGTGTTCATGTGATACTTAATGTTAGTTAGTGACTTTTTTTTTTCATAAATATCAATGGTTGTGGATGGTAGTCATCATCGGTTACGTTTGTAGATAGTTGTTGCCTCGTTTCAGCCGTGTACTTAACAACTTCTTATGACAAACATGCCAGGCTTGAATCGTCAAGTGTTGATAAAAATAGAAACGGAGACCTTGTGGATATCACCGCAGCTGCAACTAGTGATCTTTTGAGGAATCCTGTGGAAATATTATAGCTTCTAATGAACCCAATATGACCCAGTTTAGCACAGAGATAATTCATATGGCACGTTAACGTTTGTGGTATTAAAGATCTTCGGAGGCGGATTTATTTATCAGGATATATCGGTCAGGAATCTCAAAAGAACGCTCTTGGCACTTCACTATGTTCATGGATCTTATACCGTGGACTTTCGAACGTTACCCACAGGGCGGATATGTAAATAAATTGATGTATCCTTGTCACGGATTTCCAAAAGTAAAATTTGAGGGTTGAATGTTTTTTTCGGTCCTGAATAATATGGGAAATTTTATTTGGAATAAAAAATAATAAAATTCTCGCCGATAATTGGCTCCAAATATCATAAAATCGTACAACGATTTATCAAAACTTTTTATTGAAACTTTTTGAAAACCTCTTTTTATTTGTTGTAACTTTTACTGGATCTTGTTAATGTCTTTACACTTTCGTGGTCGGCAAAAAAAGGAAGTTGTTAAGTTAGCTTTACGACCTCTAAACCTAGTATGCCATATACAAATTAATGGTAAAACAAAACGTCAAATCAGTGACATACTAGTTGCCACATCTACTAAAAAGTTGCAAAGTTGCAAAAATCTGTAGGTAATAATGTGGAATTTAAAGGTTTCTACTTTACTAAATAATGTTTCAATTCTGCTATTTTTTTGCTCAAAAGTGTATTAATTTGATACGTATAAATATTACATATGTAATTAAACATTTGTACATCAGTTAGGTTAGGTTAGGTTAGGTTAGGGTGGCAGCCGTATTTTTTTTACAAGCTCACATAGACCAGTTTAGGTCCCTAGTGTTACCACGGGCTGAAATGCCACTCATCATCAAAACCAACCTGTTTGATATATAAATTTATCGATAGTACGAATATCAGTACTAGACAGATCTGTTAGGCTGCCTAAAAAGGCCGACCCCAGTATGTCCAGTCGTCGTTTACTCAAAGCGGGACAGTCGCAAAGCAAGTGCTCAATGCTCTCCACTTCTTCCTCATCTCCACAGCTTCGGCAGAAGTCATTGGAGTCAATACCCAATCTTTTGGCGTGTTCGCCGATCAAGCAGTGTCCCGTCAGAACCTGTACTAACGTAGACAATCGTTTCCTCTCTAGTGCGAGAAGATATTTTGACCTTCTCAGGTCATACGTTGGCCAGATTTGTCTAGCTACCCTGCAGGTGCCGATTTCTGTCCATCTTTCGTTGGACTGCCTGATTGCCTCTTGCCTAAGCCAAAGCTTGCACGTGGATAGTGGCGCACCAATATATGCAAATTCTTCGAGAATTTGTAATGTCGTCCCTTTCCTAGCAAGTTCATCGGCTTTGCAGTTCCCCGGGATATCCCTATGCCCAGGCACCCATATGAGGTGTATATTAAACTGCTCAGCCATCTCGTTAAGAGATCTGCGGCAGTCGAGGGCTGTTTGTGAATTTAGGGATGTTGCCTCCAGAGAATTGATGGCAGCCTGGCTGTCCGAGTAAATGACAACGCCAGTGTTGGTTACTATGTTGCGACTCAGCCACTTGGCGACTTCCCATATTGCCATTATTTCGGCTTGATAGACACTGCAGGTATCTGGTAGTCTGTGAGCTATATCCAGACTAAGTTCTTCACAGTGTACTCCGAAGCCAACCTTTTCATCAAGCTTCGAACCATCCGTGTAAAAGTGGAGATGGTTTCTATTACCTGGTATTCTGCCGACCCATTCGTCTCTGGCGGGAATCATAGTGATGTAATTTCTCTCGAAGGTGTACACAGTTGGTATATAGTCCACTCGGTCGGTTACCATAGCACTACACTTTGATATCCTCATGTGACCATAGTTCTTGTACCTCCACAGTGATAGGCAGTTTAATCTTATTGCCGCTTTGGTTGCAACTTCTCTCGCCACAATATTAATCGGCAGTATATGGAGTAGGGCTTGTAGAGACTCGGTCGCTGTAGTCCTTAAGGCTCCGCTTATGCTCAGGCAGGCAGTTCTCTGAACCTTTGTTAGTAGGTTGGTAATGGTTAGTTTGTCAGTTGCCGTCCACCATACCACAATACCGTATAACAGTATTGGACGAACTACTGCTATATATATCCAGTGGACGATTTTAGGAGAGAGTCCCCACCGCGACCCTACAGCCTTTTTGCAGGAATATAAGGCGACGTTGGCCTTCCTTACACGTTCCAATACGTTAAGTCTAAATAACATTTTCCTATCTAGAATTATTCCTAAAAATTTTGCACTTTCAGAAAAGACTAGATCTGTTCCATTTATCCGAGGTGGAGGGTCCACATGTGGGACATTATTCATCCTAGTAAAGAGAACCAATTCTGTCTTGTTGGGGTTAACGCCCAAACCGCTGCTTCTGGCCCATCTAACCAACTTGTTCAGAGCCACCTGTAGGATGTCTCTGAGGACGTTTACGAATTTGCCACTCACTGCGATTGCCACGTCGTCCGCATATGCCACGACCTTGCAGCCACAACGTTCTAGATCTAGCAGGATTTCATTCACCGCTAGGTTCCAAATTAGTGGAGACAGTACTCCTCCTTGCGGGGTCCCTCTGTTTACATACCTTGTTAGAGTTGTGGACCCTAGACATGCTGTTATGCGTCTTCTGGTGAGCAGACTTTGAATTAGTCTAATCAAACTATTGTTAACTTTTAGATGTGACAGTGCCGCAATTACCGCATCTGAGTGAATGTTGTTAAAAGCCCCTTTTATGTCAAGAAATGCCACCATGGTGAATTCCTTGAAATGCAGGGACGATTCGATAGTGCTCACAAGTTCGTGCAGGGCTGATTCTGTAGACTTGCCCTTATTGTAAGCCTGTTGGTTCCCCGACAGGAGTTTTGTATCCAGGTTTTCCCTAATGAAATGATCTAAAAGTCTTTCCAGACCTTTCAATAGGAAGGAGGATAGGCTAATTGGTCTGAATTCTTTTGGCCTAGTGTGTGATATCTTTCCCGCTTTAGGTATGAATACCACTTTGGTATCCCTCCACCGATTAGGGACGTATGAAAGCCTGATACAGCCTACATAAATTTTCTCCAGCCAGGGGATAATGTACTTTAACATTTTCTGCATTTCTGCTGGAGTGATGCCATCTGGTCCAGGTGACTTGAAGGGCTCAAAGCTGTTAATAGCCCAGCTTATTCTGGATCTCTCAGTCAAGAAGCTAGCGACGCTCGCAGTCCACTCGCACTCTTGTTGGTCCTGCTGATCCTCGGGTTCTGTTACAGAGTTGCCCGGGAAATGTGTGTCGAGCAGTACATTGAGCGACTGCTCGCTGTTTTTGGTCCAGTTATTTGCCTCATCCTGTAAATATCCCACTGTACAGGGTGAAGCAGATAATATCTTCCTCAGCCTAGCGGCGTCGGAGACCTTTTCCACTTCACCACAGAAGGTATACCAAGAGCGCCTTTGCGCCTTTCTAAGCTCCTTCTTATAGATCTTGAGTTGCTCTTTATAGGCATCCCAATCATTAGCGACCCCAGTAGATTTAGCCTTATTGAATAGCTTGTTGCAGGTCTTTTTCATAGCCGTTAGCTCAGAAGTCCACCATTGGGGTTTAGTTTTACCCTTGTACCTTGTTTTCGGACAGGCTTCTTCAAGGGAACTATTGAATGATGTGGTGATATGATCGACCAGATTATCCAGACCGGCTTTGTCATTCGGTTCGTACAGAAGTTTAGAGTTGAGGACTTTCTTGAAATTCTTCTCATACAGGTGCCAATTTGTCTTCCTTACATTTCTGTGGACGGCAGGTTTAGGCGCTTTTTCCGCGAGTTTGAACTCAATATAATGGTGATCTGAGAATGAGTGGTCGTCCAGTACATTCCACCCAATAATTTTGTCTGACAGCCGGTCAGAAACAAACGTTACGTCGAGTACCTCCTGTCTGTCATTAATTGTAAAGGTCGGTTTATTACCTATGTTACAAATACTAAGGTTGGTAGTTAGAATAAAGTCAAGAAGCGAATCACCCCTATTGTTTATATCCGTACTACCCCAGATAGTATGATGAGCGTTCGTGTCTGCGCCAATAATCAGCTCGATCTCGTCAGACGTTGCTTCTTCCACTGCTTCCCTGAATAGAGCAGTCGGTACTACAGATTCATAAGGCAAGTAGCTGGAGACCACCCAATATATGCGATTACCGATCTCCAGGCTAGCAGCTGTTTGGTCTTTACCACTTACATTAGTCAGGAGAAAGATACTTAGATC
This sequence comes from Eudasyphora cyanicolor, assembly GCA_963930755.1. Lineage (NCBI taxonomy): Eukaryota > Metazoa > Arthropoda > Insecta > Diptera > Muscidae > Eudasyphora > Eudasyphora cyanicolor. The sequence goes on along the minus strand of OZ005736.1, from coordinate 204,557,113 downwards.
TTTCCTGGCCAAAATGCAGGTTCTTGGAGTGCCTTCACAGTTGGCCACAAGCAGTTTAAAGTTGGGTGTCCTAATACCGCACACCCTTCCTCCCACTACGTAGGGCTCCTGTATCAGGACGATGTCTACTGCGCCTGTGGACAGGCGCAGCAATAGAGCCGCTGAGGCTGCTTTAGCGTGATGGAGGTTAATCTGTAGAATTCTTACCATCATTGGTAATTGACAGATTAACATCCACCCCGACAAGGGTGTTATCGAACTCTTCGTCCGTATCGTCGAGAAGCATGTCCCCGCCAGATGCGTCAACGAGTCCGGAGACTCCCCTCAGCCTCTCTGTGTCCGAAGTAGAGCTTTTGTCCTCAGAGAAGGACGTTACAGATCTTCTGTTAGAGTTGGAGTCACCAGAAATAATAGGCGTGGGTACCTCCGCACTTCCAGGAAGTGCCACGGTGGACGGCTCACCTTCTGCAGTGGGAGCTATATCCTGCTTGTATATCTTCAAGACTATAGTCTCGAAGCCATATTGTAGGGTTGCACTCGCACCTTGTATATGGGAGGTGGATTCAGCGTTTAGGATAAGATTGACCTGCCGCTTTTTACCATCCGCCTCACCCACCTTGCTGATTCTCCAATTATGGGCCGGCAGACCAGGATTGGAATCTTTTATTATTTCTAAGATGTCAGCCGGGTTGGAGGGCTCTTCTGTAACCCAGGTGATGGCTCTAGGGTGACTAGGGATGTTGTTTTTTTCGACAACATCCAACTGGGCACCCGGCCACACCTCACCCGCTCGACTCAGAGCAGCCTTATACAGGTCTACTGATCTGGCATCACCAAAATATAACAGCTTTACTCTCCCCTGATGCCATCCTGCATCGTTGCAGATTGGTGGTTTGCCCGGCATTTCTCTACGGACATCGAGGTAGTGAGCCATAATGGCTGATTGTACATGACTCCATTTGTCCTTGAGGATGGATCCATCCTCACTACTTCTGTCTATAACAGCCATCACTAGACTCTCCTTCGCCACTTCATTGAAGGGCTTGGTGAGTGTCCTGTTGATGGTGACATTAGGGCCTCTTGCCTTTTTCGAAGGCAGGGGTTCATCAGGTGATCTGATTCGTTTTACTTTATTAGCCGTTAACACAGCTGAATTTGTGGCTCTTTCAGCCGACTCATTGGCCTTAGAAGCATCTATGACGCCTTTAGCCCAGGTAAGTGACTCTTTTTGTTTTTCGGTAAGAGCCGAAACCTCAACAGCCTCCAACTTCGTCAAAACTCTGAGCGCTACACGATGCTCACTGTGCTTCCGTTTTGACGGTCGGACATGACGTTTACCCCTCACCGCACCACCTGTTGTGAGTACTTGGGGGAGATTTTCACCATTTTTGGTGTGGTCAGCTTTGGCCAAGACCAACGGACGAACAGTCGGACGATTGGGGAACCGCGCTCCATCGGAACACGAAGGCATCCCCGTCAAGAGAATTTATTTTTATTTTGTCTGTATTAGACCGTAATAGGTACTACGATGTAGGCCTTACAGACTTTGTACAGATTTTTGCTATTGCGTAATAGGTACTGGTAACTATCCGCTATGTGATAAACACGTCCGTTCACTGCGAATGATCAGCAACGAAGTAACTCGACAGTTTTTGGGTATATGTATATATATTTATATAGTTGTCGGACAGTACACTAAAAGTCACCACTCGAGCGGGAGAAGACATAAGTGGATAACTATTATACAAACCTTGTTTGTAGCTGTCATCACTAAATTCGTTCTTTGCCACTTTCTAAACATTTGTTGCCTAAGCACGTTAAATTACCATTCAATCTCCATATACTAATTATTTAGATTTAAAGAGAAATTACGACATAATTTTTATAAAACAAAAATCAAGCAAAATTAAGCGGGTTAAATTTAATGGTGCAGTTTCCAAGATGGATTAAAATGATGAGAGGCAAACCTAATATTTGTATATTGTTGCCCGAAGGCATTTGCTGGACTTCTACAACACAGTCACCAGATACCTGCCTGGTTGTGGAATGGCAGATGGGAGTCACCAGTGGATTAAATGAAATGGTAAAAGTTATAATCTTCTGAAATCATGTAGATTCGCAATATGAATCCTTAAAATTAGGTAGTTATTCCCAATGTAGGGCCAAAATACATACAATGTATTCGCCGGACGAAGTTACGATTCATAGACGAATCACTAAATAGTTGAGGGTATAAACAAGTTGACGTTAATGGTAAGGCAAGTAAAAATAATGTATGTGAATCTTTTGGTGAGCAATTTTGAGCGATTAGGAGTGTAGTAGACCATTCCATATGGAATTTCATTTGAAGTATTAGAAAGTGCACATTACAATTCTGTTAGTGTTCTGTACGGAAGAACACTATCACTACGACCTGGTTATAGCGTTTGCGAATACAAACACTAAAAAAAGAAATAACGTTGGTGTTTTCTGAATGAACCGTTCCTATAACGAACTGTTTTTTTCCAAACACTGAAGTGGCTTGACGAATACGCCTATTTTGTGCTGGACAGTAGACACAGACAGGCGGACGGAGGACAGACATTGCTCAAATGACTTCAAATGTCCTTTAAAGGATTGTCATTAAACCTTGTTGGGCTCCATGTAAAAAAAAATCCCGAATGCGAGGTGGAATATGAAAGTTTACCTCGCAAAAATCTATTTTACATTTTTTCCGAGCCCGCGGAATCGGCCCGAAATAGTTTTTTTTATCGCAATTTGTTTGTTCGTAGTTCGACTGTCACGTGCGATACATCAATGTAATTTATTATTGCATTCATTAACTTTAAAGTACTGGTATTAAAGTTCTAAGCAGTTAACTTTTGGTGCAACATGGTCCATTTGTGTGGGAGGTACTTAAAGGGACGTGCCAATAACGCCCACATTTCTCCGGACTCTAGTTACTATAAAGGCATTGCACTGTACAAAATTTTAAGTAATTGTATTCACTGGTATTAAAGTTATAAACTGTTCATCTTTGGTGCAAATTGGTCCATTTGTATGGGAAGTACCAAAGGGGGCGTGGCGACTTCGCCCATTTTTCTTGAGGTATTAGCGACTAATGAACTAATACTATGTGTGGAATATTAGAAGATTCGAGTAAGTAGTATAGAAGCTATTAAAGAATCAAAATATCACTAAATGTTAACTCTTTGTTTGGGAAGTACTGGAAGGAGTGGGCCAATATGGGGTGGGGATAAAAATCTATATATTTTACGTCGATCAAAGCTGCACTTAGTTTTTTCCAAGGTTACTTAATAATACGTTGACCCTTTAGTATCCAAAAAATTAAGGACCTGAATTGATAATTTTCCAGGGTATTCAAGGAATACGGAAGTTTTCTATGTTATGACATCCAGTCACGACATGAATATAGAAGGTTTTACTGGTTAACATCTTCGATTTGGTAACATACACGTTCCTCTCGTGTATGTCTATGCAATACACGACAGGAACGCTTGCAAATTGTAGAAATTTTCTATCAAAATAATGGTTTTGTTCGTCAAACTTTTCGTCTAAAATTTTGTTCAGCGATCGTTCAGCAGCCCATTTTTGGTTGAATGGGTACGTATGTAAGCAAAATTGTGGCATTTGGAGTGAAGATAATCCACAAGCTTTTGTCCAAACACCATTGCATGTACAGAAAATTTCTGTTTTGTAAACATGATGGGCAGAATGTTAATGTCAACGGTGAACGGTAGGATGAAACGATTACAAGTTTTTTAGTACCTCCATTAGCCGGCATTAATCTTGTTGACATGTGGTTCCAATAGGACGGAGCATACAGTGTACGCTTCAGTTAATTTACTCAAAGAAACTTTTGATGAATAAAAAATTCTGTCTTTTTTTAATTCGATCTGCTTTTGGTAGCTCCCGAAACATATCTGTCTATCGAAACATTACAACCACCCCCAATACATGTCACTATACTTTTTCTTTAGTTTTTAAAAAAATTTGTTTTCATATATGAAAGATTGTTCGTAATGGTGCTGTTAATTGACCATCAATATCAATTCACATAATGGTCCTTTTAATTGGCCACCAATGTCGTGTGATTTAAACCAATTTTCTAATGTAGTCACTCGTCCACGCCGTCGGAAATCTGCATTCGACGATTTATTGGCGAATTATTGGCGCATATGCTGAGAAAAGTGCGTAATAATTGGAGTTCCAGATTGTGTTCTGTCCGAGCAAACCGTGACGGTCACATGGCCCAAACATTAATAAACATTAATGACATAAAATTATCTATCCAATAAATCCAATTTAATTGATATTAAAACTATTTTTATTTGCTTCATTTTAATTTAAATTTCTGTAACAACAAAAACAATCTCCCGTTAGTAATGACAATGAAGCCTATTAAAAAATCCTCAAATTTGCATAAAAAAAATATACACAAAACACACCCTAGACAGGGTTTATCTGACATGACATTTTTCCGCCATCATTTCGATCAAATTAAAAATTGACAACTTGTTAAGCTACTAAATGTTATTGCGCCTAGACTAGACTCGACTCGACGCCGAGTAAATAATTGAATAGTGAATGTACATTGTATAGTATTTGAATTTCCATTGAATTTTAATGAGAGTTTTAGTCAAAAACTTCTAATTGCCGTTCAATAAACAATCGACGAGGGAAAAAAGAAACACATAATACATTCAATGATGTTTAGCATTTAATTCTATTATGGTGTTTGTGTGTGTTAAAAGTTATTTTGGTAATTTATTTCAAATATAATCAGGTATTTTGTTCTACAATTGGTGTTTGTGCAAGTGGTTTTAGTGGCGGAAATGGAAGCGGTGTGCATTTCACTGAAGGGCGTTACATTGTTCCACAGGATTTGGTGTTCAATGTCTGAGTTATTTGTTGTTGATTTTTTTGTAGTTTAGTTTGGTTTAGAATTTGTTTAGTTGGAAGTAAAGCAGCAGCAGATGTGGTCCACAGTGTTTATTTGGTATTAATTGCAATATAAATTAAAAATAAACAGTTGGGAAATTGTAATTCTAAAGAGATTCTATTAAATTTTAAATTATTTGCTCGTTTGTTTTAAAAAAGTAATGCTTTAAATGAATGCCTACCATTGGATATAAATTTAAACTGGGATAGATCTTGAAGAATTTACGAGAATCAATGTAAGTGATCAAGAAAATGTCATTAAGGTTTCCATCCGATTGCAATAATATCGAGGAAACAATGTTGAAAAATCTTCAAAACTTTGGGAGGTACGAAGATTTACAGCCTGTTTCAGTAACTTAAAAATTTGCTTTCGTTCGCCTGCTAGACGACAAACAGCTGATTTGGGTTTCACCTACTACAATCACAACGACATGCCGCACTATGATGAACTCGTACGAAAACGTAATCATTTCAGTGTACATTAGGCGTGTTTCGTTACACCATAAGTGCCTAATTTGTATGGGGAGCTAAGCACTTTTAAGCACTATTAGTTCCCGATGAAGTTTGGTGCTTGTGTTCATGTCTTAATCGAGTATGATGTTGCCAGATTGGGCACCCTATATTTAGCAATATGGCATCACATTTTTGGAGAGATTTTATCAATTATTTTGAATTAACGGGAAGAGGAAGAACAAAAATGGGAAATTATTTTAATATTTGCAAAAGAGTGTAAACAATTGAACATAGAATAGTAAATATATGTTTTATAAATACTTTTCACGAATTTTTTGTCTGTTTCGCACTGTTCTTTCTTCGCAACTCATGACACCATTGCTACCAGATAGCGAAAATCCGCCACTTATTGCTTATGTGCTAGTTAGTGGAAGTCAGTTGTTTTCGTTGCAAAGTGCTAAACTAAAAGTGCTAGCTTGTAACGAAAACATACCTATTTTTGTTTCTCTATCTCTTTTTGCTGCCATCTGGGCATCTTCATCTTCAAAACTTTGGGAGGTACGAAGATTTACAGCCTGTTTCAGTAACTAAAAAATTTGCTTTCGTTCGCCTGCTAGACGACAAACAGCTTGGTTGAGCTCAGCTGACCCATCCTGAGTTGATTTTTGGCCACCGCTAGTGTAAAGAGTACAGAGGTGTATTTGCTAAGGTCGACCATACAAAAATTTGTGCTTTTTTGGATCGGAAGTTGTGAAATTATTGATTAATTACATTATTTTCCAATTGTTAAATTGCTAACGTCATTGAACGAACCTTAGAGAAACCAAATTCCTGACGAAAGTTAGTGACTGGTTTTCGTTCGCAGATACTTTCGTTATGCTAAGTATACACGATTGTCAGATCGGACAACGTTATCAACCCTGTTTAATTGCTGCAAATGTACGGTGAAATCTGCTTTTGGTTTAAGGTGAATTGACAGTTCAGACGATTGCAAGAAAACTTTACAATTTCATATATTTACAAAATATTTTGCAAATATTTATATGCAGGATTGTCAATAAAAATATTTTATAGACTGCGTTGCCAATAAAATGTTTTTCTGACAATGGCGCCGTTGTCTGTCTAAACTTCGCACATCTAACAATCTGCAAATTATCTCGCAATGAATTGTATGTTCACACGGTTATAAATGCACAGGGTTGCATTTTTCCGCCATTTTTCTGGCAATATTGTACGATCTGCAAATCGTGTGTACTTAGCTTGGGAAATACAGAAACAGGCCGTTAGAAATTATAAAATGGATAAAAATATCCAAAAGTTCTAGCATTCTTACGCTTATAACTTTTGTTTTATGAGAAATATTTAAACATTTTGTTTTCATCTAACGGGAGTTATTAGTATTACACAACCATAAATTAAAATAAAGCAAAGAAAACACTTTTTAATATCAATTAAACAGGGTTCATTGGATGTATAACTTCATGGTATTAATTTTTAAATATGATTTGTGTCATGTCGTCGCCACGGATGGTGCGTATATGGCGCAATCTGTAACTCAAATTTTAACACACTTTTCGCAGCAATTGCAGCCATATTTCGCCAATAGCTCGCCGAGTATTGAGGTGCTCAATTGTATCTGGTCTATCAGCGTAGACGAGTGACTTTCAATAGCCATAAAGAAAATAATGCAATACGTTTAAATCACAAGTTGACGTGTGTTTCCCACGGGATGGAGCCACATGACACACAGCGTACGCTACAATTAATTTACTAAAAAGAAACTTCTGATGAACGAATAATTTCACGTAATTGTCCCGTTAATTCACCACCAATAATATAAATTAATGCCAGCTAACTGAGTTATAAAAAAACTTGTATTCATTTTTTTATACCGTTCGCCGTTGACAGTAGCATTATCCCCATCAACGTTTTTGAAGACATCTGGACCGACTACTCCGCCGGACCATAAAGCGAACCAAACAGTCTTTTTCTTTGGAGGTAATGGTAATTGGACACAAGCTTGTGGATTATATTCACTCCAAATGTGACAATTTTGCTTTTTTATATAGCCATTCAACTAAAAATGAGGTTCGTCGCTGAAGTTTGACGAACAGAATCATTATTTTGATTGAAAATCTCAATAATTTGCAAGCGTTTTTCTCATGTGAGTTTACCCAAATGAAATGGCAAACTAAATGAAACAAAAAGCAACTTTCAACTTTTAAATAGATAAAACAGCGTTACAAACTCATAGTTGTAAACATGTAAAATTCGTAGCTGATCAGTCGTAGTGAACGGACGTGTTTAGCACAGATCGGATAGTTAAAATCTATTACGCAGTACCTATTACGCAATCGCAAAAACAAAACAAAATCTGTACAAAGTCTAGAAGGCCTACATCGCAGTACTTATTACGGGCTAATACAGAAATTAATAAATTCGTCGACGGGGATGCCTTCGCGTTCCGATGGAGCGGGGTTTCCCAATCGTCCTAATTTCCGCCCGTTGGTCTTGGCCAAAGCCGAACACACCAAACATGTTGAAAATTTCCCCCCAGTACTCACAACAGGTGGTACGGTGAGGGGAAAACGTCGTGTCCGACCGTCAAAACGGAAGCACAATGAGCACCGGATAGCGCTCAGAGTTTTGACGAAGTTGGAGGCTGTTGAGGTTTCGGCTCTTACCGAAAAACAAAAGGAGTCACTTACCTGGGCCAAAGGCGTCATAGATGCTTCTAAGGTCAATCAGCCGGCTGAAAGAGCCACAAATTCAGCTGTGTTAACGGCTAATAAAGCCAAGAGAATCAGATCACCTGATGAACCCCTGCCTTCGAAAAAGGCAAGAGGCCCTAATTTCACCATCAACAGGACACTCCCAAGCCCTTCAATGAAGTGGCGAAGGAGAGTCTAGTGATGGCTGTTATAGACAGAAGTAGTGAGGATGGATCCATCCTCAAGGACAAATTGAGCCATGTGCAATCCGCCATAATGGCTCATTACCTCGATGTCCGAAGAGAAATGCCGGGCACACGACTCGTCTGCAACGATGCAGGATGGCATCAGGGGAGAGTAAAGCTCTTATATTTCGGTGAAGCCAGATCCGTAGATCTGTATAAGGCTGCTCTGAGTCGAGCGGGTGAGGTGTGGCCGGGTGCCCAGTTAAATGTTGTCGAAAAAAACAACATCCCTAGTCACCCTAGAGCCATCACCTGGGTTACAGAAGAGCCCTCCAACCCGGCTGACATATTAGAGATAATAAAAGATTCCAATCCTGGTCTGCCGGCCGGATTGGAGAATTAGCAAGGTGGGTGAGGCGGATGGTAAAAAGGGTCAGGTCAATTTGATCCTTAACGATAAATCCACCTCCCATATACAAAGTGCAAGTGCAACCCTGCAATGTGGTTTCGAGACTATAGTCTTGAAGGTATACAAGCAGGATATAGCTCCCACTGCGGAAGGCGATTCGTCGACCGTGGTTGATACAAGGCTTTCTGAATGAGCGGGGGTCCACACGACCATTATTTCTGGTGACTCTAACTCTAACAGAAGATCTGTAACGTCATTCTCTGAGGATGAAAACACTACTTCGGATACTGAGGGGCTGAGGGAAGTCTCCGGCCTCTTTGGCGCATCTGGCGGGGACATGCTCCCCGATGTTACGGATGAAGAGTTCGATAACACCCTTGTCGGGGTGGATGTCAATCTGTCGATTACCAATGATGGTAAGAATTCTACAGATTAACCTCCATCACGCTACAGCAGCCTCAGCGGTTCTATTGCTGTGCCTGTCCACAGGTGCAGTAGACATCGTCCTGATCCAGGAGCCCTATGTAGTAGGAGGACGGGTGTGCGGTATCAAGACACCAAACTTTAAACTGCTTGTGGCCAACTGTGAAGGCACTCCAAGAACCTGCATTTTGGCCAGAAAAGATCTAAGTATTTTTCTCCTGACTAAGTTAAGCGGTAAAGACCAAACAGCTGCTAGTCTGGAGATTGGTAATCACATATACTGGGTGGTCTACAGTTACTTTCCTTATGAAGCTGCAATACCGACAGCTCTCTTCAGCGAAGTAGTAGAAGAAGCAACGTCTGACGAGCTCGAGCTGATTATTGGCGCAGACACAAACGCTCATCATACTATCTGGGGTTGTAAGGATATAAACAATAGGGGTGATTCGCTTCTTGACTTTATTCTAACTACCAACCTAACTATTTGTAACATTGGCAATAAACTGACCTTTACAATTAAAGACAGATAAGAAGTACTAGACGTAACGTTTGCTACTGACCGGGTGTCAGACAAAATTATTGGGTGGAATGTACTGGACGACCACTCGTTCTCGGATCACCATTATATAGAGTTGAAACTCGCCGAAAAAATGCCTAAACCTGCTGTCCACAGAAATGAGAGGAAGACAAAGTGGCACCTGTATGAGAAGAATTTTAAAAAGGTCCTCAACTCTAAACTTCTTTATGAACCGAATGACAAAGCCGGTCTGGATAATCTGGTCGAGCATATCACCACATCATTCAATAGTTCCCTTGAAGAAGCCTGTCCAAAAACAAGGTACAAGGGTAAAACTAAACCCCAATGGTGGACTTCTGAGCTAACGGCAAGGAAAAATACCTGCAACAAACTATTCAACAAGGCGAAATCTACAGGAGCCTTTAATGATTGGGATGCATATACATAAAGGGCAACTCAAGATCTATAAGAATGAGCTTAGGAAAGCGCAAAGACGCTCTTGGTATTCCTTCTGTGGCGAAGTGGAAAAGGTCTCCGACGCCGCAAGGCTGAGGAAGGTACTATCCGCGTCTCCTTGTACAGTGGGGTATTTGCAGGATGAGGCAAAAAACTGGACAAAAAACAGCGAGCAATCGCTAAGTGTACTGCTCGACACACATTTCCCGGGGACTCATCAACAGAGCCCGAGGATAAACAGGACCAACAAGAGTGCGAGTGGACTGCGAGCATCGCTAGCTTGTTGACTGAGAGATCTAGAATAAGCTGGGCTATAAACAGCTTTGAGCCCTTCAAGTCACCTGGACCAGACGGCATCACCCCAGCAGAAATGCAGAAAATGTTAAAGTACATTATCCCCTGGCTGCAGAAAATTTATGTAGGCTGTATTAGGCTTTCATACATCCCGAATCGATGGAGGGATACCAAAGCGGGGAAGATATCGCACACTAGGCCAAAAGACTTCAGACCAATTAGTCTATCCTCTTTCCTATTGAAAAGTCTGGAAAGACTTTTAGATTATTTCATTAGGCAAAACCTGGATACAAAACTCCTGTCGGGGAACCAACTTGCTTACAATAAGGGAAAGTCTACAGAATCAGCCCTGCACGAACTTGTGAGCACTATCGAATCGTCCCTACATTTCAAAGAATTCACCATGGTGTCATTTCTTGACATAGAAGGGGCTTTTAACAACATTCACTCAGATGCAGTAATTGCGGCACTGTCACATCTAAAATTAACTCTAGTTTGATTAGACTAATTCAAAGACTACTCAACAGAAGACGTATAACAGCATGTCTAGGGTCCACAACTCTAACAAGGTTTGTAAACAGAGGGACCCCACAAGGAGGAGTACTGTCTCCACTAATTTGGAACCTAGCGGTGAATGAAACCCTGCTAGATCTAGAACGTTGTGGCTGCAAGGTCGTGACATATGCGGACGACCTGGCAATCGCAGTGAGTGGCAAATTCGAAAACATCCTCCGAGATATTCTACAGGTGGCTCTGAACAAGTTGGCTAGATGGGCCAGAAGCAGCGGTTTGGGTGTTAACCCAAACAAGACAGAATTGGTTCTCTTTACTAGGATGAATAATGTCCCTCATGTGGACCCTCCTCCTCGTATAAATGGAACAGATCTAGTCTTTTCTGAAAGTGCAAAATTTTTGGGAATAATTTTGGATAGGAAACTGTCATTCAGACTAAACGTACTGGAACGTGTAAAGAAGGCCAACATCGCCCTATATTCCTGCAGGAAGGCTGTAGGGTCGCGGTGGGGTCCCTCTCCTAAAATTGTCCATTAGATATATATAGCAGTGGTTCGTCCAATACTGTTATACGGCATTGTGGTATGGTGGACGGCAACTGACAAACTAACCATCACAAACCTGCTATCACGGGTTCAGAGAACTGCCTGCCTGTGCATAAGCGGAGCGTTAAGGACTACAGCGACTGAGTCTCTACAAGCCATTCTCCATATACTGCCGATTAATGTTGTGGCGAGAGAAGTTGCAACCAAAGCGGCACTAAGATTAAACTGCCTATCAACGTGGAGGTACAAGAACTACTGTCACATGAGGATATCAAAGTGTAGTGTTATGGCACCTTTGAGACGAACTACATCACTATGATACCAGCCAGGGATGAATGGGATGGCAGAATACCCGGAAATAGAAACCATCTCCACTTCTATACGGATGGTTCGAAGCTTGATGAAAAGGTTGGCTTCGGAGTACACTGTGAAGAACTTAATTTGGATATACCAGATACTTTCAGTGTCTATCAAGCCGAAATAATGGCAATATGGGAAGTCGCCAAGTGGCTGAGTCGGAACATACTAACCAACACTGGCGTTGTCATTTACTCGGACAGCCAGGCTGCCATCAATTCTCTGGAGGCCACATCCCTAAATTCAGAAATAGCCCTCGACTGCCGCAGATCTCTTAACGAGATGGCTGAGCAGTTTAATATACACCGCATATGGGTGCCTGGGCATAGGGATATCCCGGGGAACTGCAAAGCCGATGAACCTGCTAGGAAAGGGACGACTTTACAAATTCTCGAAGAATTTGCATATATTGGTGCGCCAATATCCACGTGCAAGCTTTGGATAAGGCAAGAGGCAATCAGGCAGTCCAACGACAGATGGACACAAATCGGCACCTGTAGGGTAGCTAGACAAATCTGACCAAGGTATGACCTGAGAAGGTTTGTTTGTTTGTTTGTTTGTTTTATTTGCTATCAATACTACAAAGTTTATAAAATATTAAAATATTTACAGAGTTTTTACCATTAAGATATTACAACAAGTAGCTACGTTAATTGATTAATTATTAACTTATTAAGATAGAACATAATTCATAGGGGAAAAAGATAGTAAAAAACCTATATATATTATCACAAAATAGAAGTAATAAGAAGTTTTAAAAACAACAACTATTTATATCTATAAAAGTCATTATAGAGTAAAATAGCTATTGTTAAACCAAACTTCTCAGATGAGCGTAGTTTGACCTTCTGCATTTGTCATTAAATGTCAGCGTCATGTCATTTATAATGTTATGAATCATTTTCTGTTTGGATCGTCTGTGGAGTTCTCCAGTGGGGAACCTTAAAGGTAAATTGTAAATAATTTTAAGATTTTTGTTTTGAATTATTTGCATTTTCTTTTTATAGGTTTTTGAACAATCTTTCCAGATTTGACAGCCATATGTAAGAACTGGTCTAATGCATAAATTGTACAATAATAGCTTGTTCTTGGTATTTAGTTTTGATTTTCTGTTTAATAACGGATATAATGTTCGACCACACCTTGTTGCCTTTAGACATGCTCCTTCTAGATGATCCTTAAAAGTTAGTTTTTGATCAAGGATGATTCCAAGATATTTTATGGATTTTGACAATGGAATTTCTCTTCTCTGTGCCATCAGTTTCCGTGAAGGAATTCTTCTAGGAGATTTGTTGAAGGGAAATATAATAGCTTGGGATTTTTCGTTATTTATTTTTATTTTCCATTTGGAATAATATTTGTCAGCAAAAAGCAATGCTTTCTGCATTTTCTTAACAATTGCATTTGAGACTTTTCCATGGCAGACGAATGCGCTATCATCAGCATAGAATGCTACCTCATTTCCAACAGGAGGTTTAAAGTCAGAAATATAAATCGAGTATAATAATGGAGAAAGAACTGATCCCTGAGGAACTCCAGCAGGTATACTTTTTGCGGCCGATTTCTCTCCATCTATGTCTACAACAAACTTTCTATCAGTTAGAAAATTTTTAATAAGCTTTATTAAATACACTGGACAGTTAATTTTGTGGAGCTTGTATAAGAGTCCACTATGCCAGATGGAATCAAATGCCTTTTCAATATCTAGGAAGAGTATACCTGTGGATAACCTTCTGTTCTTATTTGACTTTATCATATTAACTACTCTTTTAACCTGATGAGTTGTGGAGTGTTGCGCCCTAAATCTGTATTGACAACTGTGTATTAGATTATTTTCTTCGACATAGGATTGAAGTCTGTGGAAGATTATTTTTTCAAAAATTTTATCTAAGGAAGATAAAAGACTGATTGGGCGATAACTAGTCGGGGATTTGGGGTCTTTGCCTTTTTTAAGAATTGGAATGACTTTAGCCAATTTAAAACTTTTTGGGAAATATGAACTTTTTAAACAGAAGTTAAACAATTTAAGCAAATACTCGTAAGCAGATCGGGGAAGGTGTTTTAGCAACACATTGCTTATCTCATCAAATCCTGGTGATTTCGAATTTTTTAGATTTTTAATGAAGAATATGACTTCGTCATAAGTTGTGAGTATAGATGGGTCATTGTTAGGCGTGTTATTATCGTTTAATAAAGACATAAAACAGTTAACCTTTCTCTCTGCTGAGCTATAAATGTTGTTGGTAGTTAGGTGAGCGCTTAAAAATTGATTTGCGATAATATCTGATTTTTCTTTGTTGCTAGAAATGTCCTGATTATTAACAGTTAAACTTTTAATAGATTTATTTCCGCCTTTTATACGCTTTGTTACATTCCAAAAGTTTTTACTACCGACAGGAAGTTTGGATAAAAACTTACCCCACTCTTCGTTTCTCAATTTACTTATGTTCCATGATATTAGCTTATTAAGTTCCCTGACTATTGCTTGATAAGTGGTTTTCCTGTTAGGGTCGGAACACCTTTGGAAACGACGTCTATACATATTTCTAGTTGATATAAGATTTTTATATTTTTCCGATAACTTTAGACTATAATCCTTGTCTCTTTGTTTGTATGGTATTGTTTCCAAACAAACTTCCTTCAAAAGAGTTGTGAATTCGTCAACGGATTTATCAATGTTTTGGATTGATAAATCCGCATTAAAAGTCGCCGAAGAATTTAATTTGGAATCCAGAAAACTTTTGAATCTATCCCAATTGGCGTTCTGGAAATCAGGATACATTTTCAGATGTTGCAGTACATTTTGGTTTATGGAAAAGGTTATTGGCAGATGATCCGAGTGCAAAGAATTCGGATGAGTTTCAAGGTCCGAAAAGGGCAATGACGAATTTGAAAGCAGAAGGTCAATTGTCGCTGGCTGTCTGAAAGAGATATTCTGAGGGAATCTAGTAGGGCTAGGTGGAAAATATATGTAATAATTAGAATAGTTTTGATGATTATATAGTATAGTTCCCGCTGAGTCTGACTTTGAACAGTTCCAGCTGGTGTGATGGGCATTGAAGTCTCCGGTTATGAAATAGTCACCCTCTAAGGACGTAAGTAATTCAATATCGTGGAGAAAGTCTTGTGTGTAACGTGGACAGTATGCAGATATGAATTTTACACAGAAGTTGCAGAATTCAACAGATAAGCATTTATTTTCGATAATTTTTGTAGGAATCGAGTTTTCAACTTTATGTTTGATGACAGATCTTATGACTATAGCCACGCCTCCGCCATGAGAGATCCTATCATTTCTATAAACCTTAAAACCGGGAATTGAGAGTTTGTGGTTTGGTTTTAAGAATGTTTCGTTTAATAGTATAACGTCTATAGAGTTAAGCTTGATGAATCGTTGAAGTTCCACTTGTTGCGCTAGAGTTGTAATGCCTTGACAGTTCCAGTACATTACTTGAAGACAGTTTGATGATTGATTATACTGCATACTTTAACATGGTCATAATGACATTAAGTTGTTCCATTTTTGATCTGCATTTACGAAGATCTGAAAGTGCTCCAGTAAGTATTTGGAACAATTCGTCGATTGAGAACAAGTCTCCAGTATTGGTGTTTTGCTGAGTATGCCATTGAAGAGTGTTCGCATAGCTACTTCCGGGTTGTCTACGGGCAAAAGGAACGAAAGACTCTGATCTGCTGAAGTGAGGGAAATCACCAGGATTTTCTTCAAAAACTTCGTAAATGCGTTGATTCTGCATTTTTGTTTTGTTTGTTAGTTTTTGACGAATAGACAAGTATTCCTTACGGCAAGGACAGCGAGGGTCATTTGCTTTATGGCCCGTATTTTTCAAATTCTTTTTAATGCAGTTAAAGCATTTGTATGCTGCGGGACTTCCTTGTGTCGTCTTGTTTATTTGACAGTTGGCGAAATCGTGTTCTCCACCGCAGGCAATACAAATATTTTTACGGAAGCAGTTTCTTGCTCCATGGCCGTACATCGCGCACTTTGTGCATTGGGTTGGACCTTTGTTTCCTTTCATAGGCTTTCTCCAGTAGACGACGATGCTACACAGACGTTTTATTTTTAGGACTTGGGATTTGGAGTTTATCGTCCGATCAAACTCTAACATGTATAATGCGTCGTTCATAGAAGAGCGAGAAGTAGTAATTTCCTTTATGTTAACTACGTTGATATTGTATGCGTTTTTAAGCTCGTCTTTAATTTCATTGATTTCTGTTTTAGGAAGACCATAAAGAACTAGTTTGAACATCTTAGTATCTCTACATTCATGCGTATAAAACGTATACTTTGCTTCCTTAAGCTTATTTTTCGCTTGCTCAAAAAGAGCCAACGAGGGTGAAATTATTTTAGTACCAATAGACATTCTTTTAAACTCGAATGAAGTACCAATAAGCTTGTATACAGAATGAAAATTGTATGCAGCGTCAACAACGATGGGAGGAACTACAACTTTGAACTCCCTCACTTCTTCTTCTTCATCTCCTTCACTGTAGGTGTCGTCTTCATCAATGGATCGTAAAGCGTCAAACCGGTTTTCATTGGTTTTGTATTTTTCTTTTGGTGCTCTGCCCGCTAACTTCTTTCTTTTTAGAGTGTTCATTGCAGAATTTTTTGTTTAGTAAACAAAAACAAAACTAGACTGAGAGACTTTAATTTTTGCACAAATTATGTTAGTTATGTTGTTGTTGTTTTTGTAAACGAATTTTTGCACTTGACACAATAGAACAACACGTCTGCTCACGATGGGTAAACAAAAGAGACTGACCTGGGAAGGTCAAAATATCTCCTCGCACTGGAAAGGAAAAGATTATCTACGTTAGTGTCAGTTCTGACTGGACACTGCCTGATCGGCAAACACGCCAGAAGATTGGGCAGAAGCTGTAGAGATGAGGAAGAAGTGGAGAGCATTGAGCACTTTCTATGCGACTGTCCCGCTTTGAGTAAACGACGACTGGACCTACTGGGGTCGGCCTTTCTAGGCAGTCTAACAGATCTTTCCAGTACCAATATTCGTGCTATCGATACATTTGTATATCAAACAGGTTGGTTTAGATGAAGGGCATTTTAGCCCGTGGTACCACTAGGGACCTAAACTGGTCTATGTGAGCTGAAGAAATAAAAAAGAAAACGGCTGCCACCCTAACCTAAACCTAAACATGTAAAAGCAGCCTGTAGATTTACGAAGACTTTAACTTTAGTAATATAAATGTGGACGCTGTTCGGAAGCTGACTTTGTGATCGGAATAGAATCACTTTTTGTGTCATGTAACTGTGGTCCGCATGTTTCGTGAAATAAAGGTCAGTCGAAAGATGACCCTGAGATATTTCAAAAAATATAATACTGTCATATTTCGAAATGTTCAGTGTCATTCATCAGATGCCAAGGTAGTTCATCAACTCTAATAGATAAGTTTTTATTCTGGAGTTGACAGAAAGCAACGGCCACGAAGAGGCAATAAAAATTCGTTCACGTAGATATGTTCCGATGTTCCGGCGTTCCAAAGTTAGTTGCTTATCGCATGGGCCGAGAGTACAGTCAGTGCGTGGTTTGTTGAATTTTGCCAAAGGCCAAAAGAAGGAATATCAGTCGGTAGCCGCTGCTTTGCTTGAGATCAGCACCGGGTTTTGGGATAGAAATCATGAGAGATTCCTTACATTCCGTGGGAAAGTATCCCAAGTTTAAGCAATGATTTATGATTATAGACATGAAAGCTATAGGAACCTGATCATATAAAGGAGCCTGTTAATGTGAAAGAAGTCATTAGCTTCAGAGCGGGATATTGGCCAGCACTCAGTTTACACTCGACGATGTATTGGTGTTGATGCAAATGTTGGCCCTTTGAAAGGAGCGGAAACTTTTGTGGCATACCCAAAGAAACCTTGTTGCGATTTTGGGCCGCCACTCGTCACAGTTGCTGACGTGGAGGTTGAAGTATTGCTGCTGGTACTTTGCTAGGCGGAGCTAGAATTAGTTAGAGCATTGGTTCTATGCAAAAATGGGGACCGTATAACTGAATCCACTTCTGCGGCTGAAACAACAGTCCACGTCGGTCGCCCCATGCAGAAGGTTTATTAAAAACCAGACACTATAATGGTCGAGCTATGTAATAGAACTGATGATGATGCCAGAACCACGGGATCACTCGGCCGAGGATAACGTGAGACTTAAGAACTGATGACGAGGTTACACCAACTGTGGGTGTTGTAGGTTCCGTTGTGTAGATTTTTCGGCTGCCGCAGAGGCCGTGGTGCTGGTGGAACTCATTTTGTGTGCACTTTCAAGCTAAGCATGTCCTCAACTCGCAAATTAATGTATATTTTTTACTATTCTCAATTCCTTTTCTAACTGCCAGCGACCCGGCCAGATAGAAGTGAAGCGTAATTGTCGATGACTGGTTAGGATTGGAGAATTGTTTTTGATGTACAGTAGAACTCTGATTAAGTTGTGTGGCGCTGGTGATAGTTTCTCAATTTCTTATCATCTGGCTGGGAATTTTGGTGTGAGTTGGTGTTGTTGATGGTTGGTGTTTTGCCATTTCTTTTGACTTTGCGTACTGCTACTGATCTGACGGCAATTTTATTTGTGACAGTATTGCGTATGAGATGGGATTTGTAGCTGTGGGCAGTGTCGGTGTGCCTTCCACCTGTATGGCGAACACTACATTCTCCGACAATAAGTCTGCAAATAGCAGTGTGTCAGGAGTGTTTTGCTGGATTGAAGGCGACATTCTGTCTCGCATTTTGGCCATGTGGCGGAGGAAGCAGATCCAGTTGAAAAAGCCATTGTTGCTGTTATAAATCTCTAGGCACATTTGGAGAAAGCTGTTGGTGGTGTTGCTGCCCCCTTGTAATTGTGTGCTTCTGGCGTTGCTGTTGCGATAATAATTTTGGTTCTTTAACGGCTGTTGCAACTTCTGCTGCTGATTGGAATTGCTGCAACCCCGCCTTTTGTGGCGACTGCTGTGCCTGTTGCAATTTCAAATCTTTTGGCGATTGGTTGGAACGCTGAGTAAACCAAAACATGCCTTCATATGAAATTTTTGTTAGCGTTATCGTTTAGTCGTGGTTTGCTACCGATAAATGTCGCTCCTGATGTTTGCATTGTGGTTTAATTGCTAATTGACACCGCCGCTCCGCTCCGCGTGCTTTACTTGTGATTTTGTTTCGCAATTAATCACCGTCGTTGTGGTTTTTCTTTCTTTCACTCTGCCGAAGGGTCTGTAATTGAAAGATTATACATGACAAATCAGTTAAGTGTTTGGGGAATGGAAAGCGTTGTTTGCTGTTAAATTTGAGTGATGTATTTTTAATGAACTGTAAGTGGAATTCAAAAGTGAACAAAGTACTTGCAAGATAAATTAATAATGGGTGAAGAAATCCTTATATAAAGCACTTATCCTATACTTCATTAGCTGCTTTATTTCTATATATGAAGTGACCAAAACTTCCTTAATACAACAGATATTGCAAGAATGGTTGTAGAATCGGAATTCGGCAATAAGTTTCTCTAGGAGAACATGAAATGTCAATTTGTATTAAAATTATAATATATCATATATATTTTATAATATACTCGTACTATTTTATCATATTTTGAATCTGGACGATATTCGCACAGCACGGATCGTAGAGGGATTTAAAAGAATGGAAATCTCTCTGCAACTCTCCCAAGACGATATTCGCATAGTATGGACAGTGTTGCCTTTTTATGGGGGTTTCAACCAAAATTGGTAGAATTTTTTTAGTTTGGAAGAATCAATGTGAAAATGGTAGATTTAACGCTCGCCAAAACAATTGTATTTGAACTTTTGACAAAAATATATCTGTGGTCACAAGGCATAACAGCATATATCTGTTTTTGAAACTTTTCTGGAGAGAACTTTAAATCGATTTTTGTATCGATATAATAATCCATTTGTAACATAGTGACACAGTGAGATATGATGCCTTATCTAGATAACTAAACGAGGGATCATTACCAAAATGTGTCACAATATGTAATCGAAGATGGGGCTATTATGCCGTTAAGAACTCAGTTTGAGCATAACTCGAGTTGTGCTGTTATGCCTTGTGACCACAGATATGTTGTGTTAAATGTAATATTGCTGACTGTTGACGATTTAATTATCTCTATTCGTGGAAGGTCAAACAAACTTAATATTTAAACTTTATAAAATGTGAATGAAACAGAATGGACAAGTACGATTATAATACAAATATGAAATAACTGTATAAATTAAACAGTAAGGAAAGGCAGAAGTCTGGATAAGCTGACTATACGATACCCTACACGAGTTTGTTCGAGCAGAATAATCAAACATATGAAGATTCTAAATCTTAAAATTTAACTCGCAGCGTTCTACCTAATTTCATAACAATCGTATGTTAAATAAAACTTCTAAGCAATTTAATAACAAAAATGAATCGTATGTTTATATGGGGACTTTATACGAGTATAAATCTGAAACGATTTTCTTCAAACTTGTCAATGTTCGTTTTTGTAGCAAGAAACTTCTCAGCCAAATTTCATATCTATCGGATGTTAAATAAAGTTCTATAGCACTTAGATACAAAATCGGAAAGAATATATGTATATATGGGGGCTATATCTAAATCTGTACCAATTTGACTATATTCGTATAAAGAAACTCCTCTCTGCCAAAGTTTATAACGATCGAATGTTAAATAAAGTATCTAGTGATTCTAACTAGGATATTCTCCCGGCTTCAAGACCATTTTATTTCTATATTATTATAGAAACAATTATTTTATACATGGCGGTGTATACATATGTATTAAAAATTGGCAGCACACATACTGGATCATGATTTCTGAGCCGTGACACTCGTTATTAACAGTTCTGCTTCAATTGTATGGGAGATACGGAGCTCTATATGGTTGACTTCAACACGCAAGCGAATGAGAAATCTTTGTGAAGTCTTTCCATGATGAAATGCCAAACAATACTTAACAAAAATAACATGACAGCATGACACGACTCGAACGTGATCTGTCAAAAAAAGGCTATTGAAAAAAGTACCTCTACTAGGATCACCCGTTATATGGGAGCTATATCTACTTATAAATCTGATATTCGATATTCCGACCGATATTCTCCAAATTCAAAACCATTCGTCGTCGATGCGTAAAAGTTGTCCGTGCCAAAATTCATCGGGATTTTGTCCATAATTGCGACCTGTACTTTGATTACTACGTTTATATGGAATGCAGACGGAGAGATATCGCTACATCGAATCAGCTGGGGATTCTGAGCAGATCCGTATATTTTAAGGTGTATCTAGCTCTGGGTCTAGTATTTTAATGCGTTACAAATATCTGGACCAAAACAAAGTTGTAATACCAAAGTATGCTATAGGGTATAAGAAACCTTGTTTTTCAGATTTCTCACTAAAAGAGCAATCGGAAAAAACCTTCGAGTGTAGCAGGATGCTTGTGCGTTTCATGTATAGATAGGGTGAACTCATCGTGGATTGTTCCCGACTAGACCCCTGCCGTTGTTGAAATAAGAAGACTTTCTCTCAAGAATAACTTTCCGGTTGCTGGGTTCATGACGATGCCATTTCTCCTGGAACAAGAATGGTAGTTCCTAGCCATCTGCGCTACTGTTCCCCGGAAAGTCCGTGGTCCGGCACAATATCAGTTGGATTTTAAATTGATTAGCAATCTTATTAAGACATCTGTGTTAGTTGAGTGCTTTTCTTCAATTCAGGAAGACAAATTCTAGGACTTTACATATAGTTGACAGACGGTGAAGTAAAATATTTGTACTGACTGTAATCAGAACTGTGCTTTGAAATTGATGAATTCAGTGGTGATAGTCGTTTTTCTAGGATAGCTATTGTTTTCAAGATATTTGGTCACAAATATTGCTGAGAAATCAGAGAGTCCAGTAATTTCCTTGGTGGTTTTGAAGTGGAAGACTTCGGAATACTCGATTTAGTCAAAAGAATGAACCCATGGCGAATTATTTCTTTCAAAACAATCGTCAACGCTTCTCATCTCCATACCAATAAAAATTACAATCAAATTTAATCATATTACAAAAGTCATACAAATCGCCCGTACTTTTAGTTGGTATCTTTGAGAAAAATAACAGGCCCCTCGATCTGACGACATATCTGGGTAGATCTTAGTAATGGACATTAGTTACAGAAATAAAAAATCGGTGATTTTTTTGATAACTGCTGCCTTAGTTATGGAAATGTCAAAAAATCTTTTTTTTGCTTTTGATTATTTTAAAGTCACTTGAATGAAAAGTCGGGTAACATGTTTTAATATCCTACGAGTTATCGAAATGTTCAAAGCCGGCTACGAACGAAAGTAATCCTCATTAGGCGGTCAGGTTTAAAAATGTCCTAAAAATGTATACTCTCCCAGAAATTTTTCAAAATTGCCGAATCTTATATATCCTCCACCATGGATCGCACTTGAATGATTACGGGTACTAATAAACTCATTATACCAATTTTCAGCCCAATTTGTTGAAATTTGAGGTTTTTGTGGCGTTAAGAAATCAAATCTAAGGGGACCTTTGTATGAGGGCTATATCAAAACATGGACCTATGACTACAGTTGCTCGTGTGATGGATACCGGGTATAAATAAACCCCAGTTACCAACTTTCAGCCCGACCAGTTGACATTTGTGGTCTCTATGACGTTAAGAAGTCATATCGGGGAGATGCCATATATGGGGACTATATCCAAAATTGGACCGATATTGCCCATATGGAATCCCAAGAAGTATTTGTACCAAATTTCAGCCACCTAGCCACCTAGTATTATAGATTAGCGTGATTACAATAGACGAAATCGTCTTAGAATTTTAGGCTAAATCGTCTTAGAATTTTACGACGATTAATAATATATACATATACTTTATGGGATCTCCGATCAATATTTAATGGTATTACAAACGGAGTGACAAAATGAATATACCCCCATCCTTTGGTGGAGGGTATAAAAAGGAATTTCAATATCACCAAGAAGGCAAGTAAAACAGGTAATTTGTATCTCTCCTGCAGAAAGTACCTGCAAAGTCTTGGTCGCACAGTTTTGTCCTGTCTTTGGTCATTTGTGGAGGTGCTGTCAGAAGGGGAGGGGCTAATAGAGCCCCGCATAGAATTTAAAATACGTTTGGCGAAAATGTTACCACTTGCAATAGTTTTAGTAGTTGGACCACTCATCTTAGTGATCTCAAATATCTCAAAAGGGTACAAAGTCATTATTTTCATTTGTCACAGTTTTGTTGCGTGGCAAATGATATACGATAGGTTAAAAATTAGAAGCAAAACCTTAAATTTGTCTGTATCTTTAACTTGTTGAGATGTTAAATTACAACATTTCCTACCATCATTATATCCATCCAGTGAAAGAAATGAAGTTTCAACAGCAATGGCATGCTGGGCAAGGAGAGACAAACTCTGCCACATATGTTTGCTCCATAATTTGTTGCATACAAGCCAAGGGGCAAACAAGACAAGCACCAGGAAAACGAGCGCAGTTGCAAAACGCATTTGCAATATAACGCTGTTATGCATAACTAAGCATCGCGACAAAATAGTTTACGAAAAAAACATTACAACACTTTTGTAAGGTCCTGGTGACAATTACAAGTCATTCATACTTCACAACATCAACAGCACCAACAACCATGCTAATTATACTGGCAGGAGGAGCGAGGAGTTAACAAGCAGACAAATAAACAGTGGCATAACTACCATGAGTCTGGTAGGATGTAGCCGCAGCAGCTGCAGCTAGGAATAAAGTCATGAGGAGCAGCAAGTCTTTCGTACGCGTGTTTTTTTTTGCATTTTTCTTCTAAAATTCTTCTACAAAATTCTGTTAATTAGCAGCAATTAATCTGTAGTGTGGATGTAATTCATACTTGTCAACGACAATATGCCATAGCAACGCACCCAAAACGGTAGAGATGAGCCCCACAGAAGAGGAGACACAAAAACAACGCAAATAGCTATCTATGGCCGGGACATGAAAAACGGAGTACCAAGGAGGGCATAACTGGGGCCAGTGGCTAAATAGCGCAAAATAGCGAACAATTCGTAAACAACTATCTCACAGACACATACAGTTACGTACTAGGACTGTATAACATTAGCCGCAGTAATAGACAGAGGCTATTCATAGAAAGAGTTGGTATGAAACCCTAGAGAAATTGGTAATATACAAAAAACCAGAAAGGCAAATGTAGGCCAGCGTCGCTATACAAGTATGATACCCTAAACCATTTTGTTGTTCTAACTCTTACATGTTAGGTGTTAAACTCGTAATGAAGCTACTATATATAGGTTAGGTTAGGTTAGGTTAGGTTGAAGAGAGGAGACGTTTAAACGTCTCATGTCCATGGACATACACTTAAGCCAGTGGTTCGGCCTGTTGTGCGCTCCTTATTTATGATCTTTTTATACCTCACGAGTTACAAAAAACCGGTACTAGACACGAATTTCCTCAGTATCTTCCAGTCATATTCTCTGAGTAATATGTCGGACCCGAAATGTTGGGATCTTGCATGTGTGAAAGCCGGGCAGTGACACAGAAAATGCTCCATCGTTTCGATGTTTTCTCTGCATGCCCTGCATTCGTCGTTTCCTGCTAGTCCTGTGCGATGAAGATCTTGTTTAGTTTCAGAAGACTTCTTGTTTTCTTTTCATTTGGGTCACCCCACAGTATCTTTGCAGTTGCTCCTACTGTTGCGCTATTCCACACAGTTTTATGAGCCATCACTGCCCAGTGCTTCAACTCATTTTTCGTGGCTTCGAAAGGTTTCCAATTTTACAAGTTTATTACTCGAAGTTCTCTGCCCTTTGAAGCCAAGTTGTTTGCCCGTTCATTTCCAATCACTCTACTATATTTCATAAAGACCTGATGGAAAAATGTGTCTTTTGTAAAGTTTTTGATGTAAAATTGAGATTTATATATTGGTATTTCCTCGGGTTGCGAACGTACGTTCGTACGCTTTGTTTCATTCGATAGCATATTGGTAGCTCTATGTTTAGTGCAAAAGATGGTTTTCATCGAGTTTTCGTTTTCATAATGATAGCAATAAACTTGTGGTCACGAATCTAGTAAAATGCAAAAATCTGCGAAATGGAACGGAATATTTTTAAGCTATTAATTTATTTATTATTTACACAATGAATTATCTCTAAGTACCGGTCGGGAACGTACGGTTCGCGAACATACGATTTTTGCATCTGTTTTAACCGTTACATTGGCAGCTAATCGAACTTTTTTTGGTCTCCTTTCATTTTCTCTTCTTAATTGATTGTAATAGAGAGATTTTGTAGAAAGAGTGCCAACATAACACATTTTGCATGTAAAATAATTATACCCAACACCACACTGTGGCACAGGGTATTATAAGTTTGTTTCACGGCAGATGTTTGTAACACCTGAAAATAACACAGCCAGACCCACCTTAAAGTATACCGATCGACTCAGAATCACTAGCTGAGTCGATTTAACGATGTCTTTCCGTCCGTCCGTCCGTCTGTCCATGTAAAGTTGTTCGTCGACTACACGTCGCAATTTTACTCCGATCGTTCTGAAATTTTGCAGTTTAGAGTATTTCGCGGCTGTTAAGATCGAATCAAAACATCCAATCGTTTTGAAATTTAGAATGGTAGAGTTTCTTGATCCATGAACCAACACTGCCGAATTTGAAGAAAATCGGTTAAGATTTAGCTATAGCTCCCATATATATGTTTCGTCCGATTTTGCTCTTTAGTCCTGTAGAAGCTGTATTTTACATCCAATCATTTTGAAATTTAGAATGGTAGAGTTTCTTGATCCATGAACCAACACTACCGAATTTGAAGAAAATCGGTAAAGATTTAGCTATAGCTCCCATATATATGTTTCGTCCCATTTGGCCATTTAGTCCTATAAAAGCTGTATTTTACATCCAATCGTTTTGAAATTTAGAATGGTAGAGTTTCTTGATCCATGAACCAACACTACCGAATTTGAAGAAAATCAGTTAAGATTTAGCTATAGCTCCCATATATATGTTTCTACCGATTTGGCCCTTTAGTTCTATAGAAGCTATATTTTACGTCCAATCGTTTTGAAATTTAGAATGGTAGAGTTTCTTGATCCATGAACCAACATTGCCGAATTTGAAGAAAATCGGTATAGATTTAGCTATAAAATTTGGTGTGAGTGTAGCCCTTATGAGGTAGACCCAGAAATTGACTGGATTTTTTAAAATCCGAACATTTACGCGCACTTGGGATAAAAAGGGATAAATGTGGTACAACAGCTAAATCCAAATGGCAAGACCTAGAATCATGAAATTTGCTGTGTGACTAGCTCTTGGGACGTAAACTAGAAAAGGAAGCTATTTTTTGAAAATTGTAGGGGCACAGTGGGTTAGAAAGGGTAAATATGGTACCACCGCACACAAATAGAATTAGAATGGTGACAATTGAAGCGAGGGATGTCCGTACGACAACGGTGTAGACAGTTCTTTTTTGTATTCGTACATTTCGGGCACATTGGGGCAAACGTGTAAAATATGGTACAGTGGTTTAAAAATGTTAAACATGGTCCCATTGTTCTAGGTTAGTTTTTGTAACATATTCTAGAGATTTAAAGGGATTTTTAGAAACTATAACTTTGAGAGGCACAGTGGTGTATACCGGTTAGTTATGATGCATTGGGGAAAAACTTAAAAATTGGAAATTAATCGTGATATAAAGAGTCGTCATGCTTTTAGGAGCATAGAGGATCAAAGCATTAAATAGTGTACTTTATAGCGGGCAAAAATGGTACAGTGGATAAAATGTGGTTGAATGTGGTACAGTGGGGTAAAACAGTAATGTATGGTAAAGTGGGACAAAAGTGATTAAATATGGTACAGTAGGGAAAAAGCGTTAACTATGGAACAAATATGTATTAACTATGATACAGTGGGGCAAAAAGGGTTAAATATGGTACAGTGTGATAAAAATGGTTAACTATGCAGTACAGTGGGGGCATACATGTGTTATATATTGTACAGTGGAGCAAAATGTGTTAAATATAGTACAGTGGCAAAGGGTTGAATATGGCACAGGTTAAAGGGTTAACATATAGTAAAACGTAGTAACGTGAGACAAACTAGGTTAAATATGGTACAGTGGGGTTAAAATGTGTTATTTATGGTACAGTGGGCCAAAAGTGGTTAAATAAGGTACATGTGACAAAAATTATTACAGTGGGGTACAAACAGTTAAATATGGTAACGTGGGACAAAATGGGTTAAATATTGTACAGTGGCAAAAAGCGTTAACTGTGGAACAGGGGGTAAAAATGTTTTAACAAAAATATATTTACTATGATACAGTGGGTCAAAAATGGTTAACTATACAGTGCAGTGGGGGCATAGATGTTTTAAATGTTGCACAGTGGAGCAAACAGGGTAAAAAATGGTACTGTGAGGCAAAAAGTGTAAAAATAGCACAGTGAGACAAAGGGTTGAATATGGCACAGGTTAAAGGGTTAACTGTGGTACAGTGGGGCGCAAATAGTTAAATGTCGTAACGTGGGACAAAATGTGTTAAATATGGTACAGTGGGGCAAAAGGCGTTAACTGTGGAACAGTGGGGTAAACATTTTTAAACTATGGCACAGTGTGACAAAATGGTTAACTATACAGTGCAGTGGGGGCAAAAATGTTTTAAATATTGTACAGTGGAGCAAACAGGGTTAAATATGGTACTGTGGAGCAAAAAGTGTAAAAAATAGCACAGTGAGACAAAGGGTTGAATATGGCACAGGTTAAAGTGTTAACTGTGGTACAGTTGGACACAAATAGTTAAATGTGGTAACGTGGGACAAAATGTGTTAAATATTGTACAGTGGTGCAAAATTGGTTAATTATGCCACATTTGACAAAAGAGTTACATGTGGTACAATGGCGCGATTCGCATTAGCTTTGTAAATTCGTACCTTTATAGACACGGTGGAACACATATGGCTTTATATTGTACCAGAATGTAAATGTAGCTATTGGAAAATAAACTAGAGAAAAGAAGCTAACATGTAATCCAAAAAATAGATTTCAACATTCAGAGGTACAATGGGGTAAGGGATAATTATTGTACCATGATGTCAGGGTAAGTCTTGGTAAGTCAAATCTACTTCATTTTGCATCATATGTAATAATCATGTCATTTTGAAAGAAAGAAGTATAACTATTTTACAGCACTCTAAACAGAAAATAAATAAAGGATGGGGGCTGCGAAGCGCACCGGGTTAAAGCTAGCTAAATATAAAAATGTCTTTAAAAGTAGGTTAAAATGAAAAAAAAAATATTTTTCAGGCCAATTTCCTCATGGAAACAAGTGAAAAATGCTATTTAAAAATTTGGACATATTGTATTCATTTTTTATAATTATTCACAATAAAATACGATGATTATCAACATTTTATTTTTCGGCCCTGGTTGACCATTCGGTTGAATTGCCCATATATATATATATCTATATATATAAAATTGTTGCGTGACTGGCTGACTGACTGACTGGCTGATTGACTGACTGATCATCGCCCAGGCCAAACGGCTGAAGCTAGAATCATGAAATTTGGTGGGAGGGAAGTCCTTGGGACGTAGACGAGCAATAAGGCGGGATTTTTCGAAATTCGTACTATTAGCCGCACAATGGGACAAAAAGGGATAAATATGGTACCACCGCCAAATCTAAACGAAATGAGCTAGAATCGTGAAATGAGGGTGGCTCTTATGAGGTAGACTCTGAAATTGACAGGATTTTTCGAAATTCGAACATTTACGTACACAGTGGGCTAAAAAGGGAAAAATGTGGTACAACAGCCAAATCCAAATGGCAAGACCTAAAATCGTGAAATTTGGTGTGAGAGTAGCTCTTAGGACGTAAACAAGAACAAGGAGTGATTTTTTTAAAAATTTAGAGGCACAGTGAGAGAGAAAGGTATAAATATGGTACCACCGCCAAATTTAAAGCCTAATATTAGAATGGTGAAATTTAAGCGAGGGGTGTCTTTATGACAACTGATCGGGGTATTAAGTTTTTTTTTGTATTCGTAGTTTTCGGGGCACAGTGGGGCAAAAAGTGTAAAATATAGTACAGTGGCTTAAAAATGTCAAACATGGATCAATGGTTCCAGGGTAACTTTTGGAACATAAACTGGAGATTGGAAGTGATTTTTAGTAATTCTAACTTTAAGATGCACAGTGGGACACGACGGGTTAATTACGGAGCATGGGGAAAAAGGGAACAATCTTGCCAAAATTGGAACTTAAACATGAGATATGAAGAGTTTATATGGTTTAAGAGCACTGTGGTCAAAAACGATTAAATATTGGAGTGGAGAAAATATGATTAAATATGTTACAGTCGGGGAAAAAGGTTAAGTACGCTAGCGTGGAGACACATTTTAAATACGATTACGGTACATTGAGACAAAAATTTGTTAAATATGGTACAGTGGGTAAACATTTTGTACAGTGAGATAAAGAGTTGAATGGGGCACAGTTGTGCAAAAAGGGTTAACTATGGTACAGTGGTGGTAAAAATAGTTATATGTATATGGTATAGTGGGAAAAATGGGTTATAAGTGGTACAGTGGGGCAGTGGGCGTTAACTATTGAACAGTGGGGCAAAAATGTATTTTCTATGATACATTGGGGCAAAAAGAGTTAAATATGGTACAGTGTGACAAAAATGGGTAACTATACAGTACAGTGCGGCATAACTGTGTTAAATATTGTACAGTGGAGCACAGAGGGTTAAATATGGTACAGTGGGGCAAAAACTGTTAAATACGGTACAGTGAGACAAAGCGTTTAATATGACACAGTGGGGCAAAAAGGGTTAACTATGGTACATGGTAACGTGGGACAAAATGGGTTAAATATGGTACAGTGGGGCAAAAAGCTTTAACAATGGAACAGTAAGAAAAAATGTGTTAGCTATGGTACAGTGGGACACAAATGGTTAAATATGGTACAGTATGACAAAAATGGTTACAGTGGGCACAAAAAGTGAAATATGGTAACGTGTAACAAAATGGGTTAAAAATAGTACAGTGGGGCAAAAAGGTTTAAATATGGTACAGTGTGACATAAATGGTTAACTATACAGTACAGTGGGGCATAACTGTGTTAAATGTTGTACAGTGGAACAAAGAGGGTTAAATATGGTACTGTGGGGCAAAACCTGTTAAACATGGTACAGTGAAACAAAGGGTTTAATATGACACAGTGGGGCAAAAAGGGTTAACTATAGTACAGTGGGGCACAATTAGTTGAATATGGTAACGTGGGACAAAATGGGTTAAATATGGTACTGTGGGGCAAAAAGCTTTAACTATGGAACAGTGGGGAAAAAATGTGTTAGAATGGTACAGTGGGACACAAATGGTTAATTATGGTACAGTATGACAAAAATGGTTACAGTGGGCACAAATAGTAAAATATGGTAACGTGGAACAAAATGGGTTAAAAATGGTACAGTGGGGCAAAAAGCGTTTACTATGGAACAGTGGGGCAAAAATGTGTTAACTATGGTACAGTGGGGCAAAAATGGTTAAATATAGTGGACAAAATATAGTAGGACAAAAAGGTGTTAAATTTGATTTAGTGGACCCAAAAGGTTAAATATAACATAGTGGGTCAAAAAACGTACATTTAGTACAGTGGGTAAAAATATGGATGCAGGGAGAGAGGGTAAGTTAAATATGAAATAAGAATGTTTTTTTTTCTAAATGTATGCTTTTAGTAGCACTGTGGTGCAAAAAAGTTAAAATTATGATGCACTGCAAAAATGTAGCACTGTGGTGCAAAAAGGTTAAAATTATGATGCAGTTGGGGCAAGCAAAAATTGTTCAACATATTACAGAGGAGAAAAAATGTGTTAAATATGGTTTAGTGGAGCAAAAAGGGTTAAATATGGTACGGTGAAGCAAAAAAGTAAAATACGGTAAAATGGTTAAATGTGATAAGTGGGGAAAAAAGGGAACAAAATAGTCCCAGCTATGTATAAAAATTCGTACTTTAGAAGCACAGTGTAATAAAAAGTGTTTAGTATGGAACAGTGGTGCAAAAGGTGTTGAATGTGGTCCCTGAGTGCAAAGGTAGATCTTACAGCATAAGCCAAGGCTAAGAAATTTTTTTTCCAAATTGATTCTTCTATTTAAACCGTGGGGAAAACAAGTTTAATAACTGGCACAGATAGGGTACACAACTGTTGAAATACGCCCTAAGCTTGCGAATTTGGATCTTGAAATATCAATTATCATTTTAAAAAATCGTACAATCGTGCAAAATTGGTTAATTATGACACAGAAAGGGTTAAATGTGGTACTATGGAGCGATTCACATTAGATTTTTGAATTCGTACCTTTATAGACACAGTGGGACAAACATGGTTTTATATTGTAGCAGGGTGTGAATGTAGTTATTGCAATATAAACTAGGGGAAAGTTGCTAACGTATGAACCAAAAAAAAATTGTTTTTCAACGTTCAGAGGTGCAGTAGGAAAAGGGATAAATAATGTACAATGATGTCAGGGTAACTCTTGGAACACACACTAGAAATGAAACGAGGGTTTGTATTTTATATAAAAGTAATCAAATCTTCTTCATTTTGCACCATATGTAATAATCATGTCATTTTGAAAGAAAGAGGTATAGATATTTTACAGTACCCTAAACAGAAAATAGATAAAAGATGGGGGCTGCGAAGCGCACCGGGTAAGCTAGTATATATATATATATATATATATATACTAGCATTTAAATACCCGGCGCACAATGGGAAAAAAAGGGGTAAATACGCGCGCATTGCAGTATTTTCTATCTCATGACTATACCGTTAGAGATAGAGTCCTGCGGTTTGGACTATCTTCAAGAGAATTCTTTGGAGAAGAAATTGGTGTACCAAGAATTAATTTTACTGTCACCATGTATCGCACAGTGGAGCTACAAAAAGGACTTTGTGGAAATTAGTGTAAAAATCTGAATATCGTACCAACTTTAGTGATCTTGATTTTAAATTAAAGCTGACAAAATTTAGTTTAAAATCTGTTTCAAGTGCTTGATTGTGTGTTGCTGCGTTTTAAATATGCAGACCATTGAAGTCCAAAAATATGTTTGTTAACATTGCGATAAAAGTCTACAAAACCTCCCATGCTTTTAAAATTGAAACTAAGATAACTTAGATAGGATAAAATTGTCGGCTGCAATATTTTTGAAAGGTGAAATTTTACTATAATGCACTTTACACAATGTGTCGTAGACTGATAATAAAAGAAAAGTTAAATTAAAAACAAAAAATAATCGGTCCACCCTAACACACACAAACTGCGGAAAAGTATATATTTTATTGTAACTATATTTTTATAGGTTTTGTAGAAAAAGTGAAGTATAAAAAGTACTATAATTCTTATAATATTAATAAGATCTCTATTTTTAATCGTACTTGATAAAACTTGCAGCCGCGTGTTAATCCATTTATCCTCGTCCGTTCAATACCGTTCGTAATTATTATCCGATATTGCCGAAATATCGCAAATGTTATTTTTTTTTAACCAAGAAGATCGGTCCATTTGTTTCGTGAAAATCGGTTCATAGATTGATATAGCTCCCACACATATTTTCTATATTTGAAGAAAAAATCACATATGTAAAGTACAAAAATCTGCCATAATCGCAAAAAGTCGCAGATAAACTAGGTACCGTTGGATTCATACCTAAGTCACCTCTCTTCTCTATGATATATGGTAGTGATCCCACGTGATCCAAAAAAGTTGTATTCCATTTACTGTGGATAATTTTTGTAAAAAACAAAAAAAAAACTGTTTTTTACTTTGAAATATCTCCTCATTGGAAGGCGTTAAAAATACGTCTTATACACAAAAATTAAGATGAATAGAACCTTATTATATGTTGCAAGTCCTATCGCATTTCACCAACCAACGCGAATTCTACAAGCATTTTAGTATATGCATTTTATCACTGCAATGTTATTTGCATTTATTAGTAAAAAAGACAAACTTTGATTGGCCATAACTCGAAATCGCCTGGAGATATTTTCAAAAAATTTGAAGATATTTTCATTAAAAGTTATCCACAATAAAATAACACTCCCAAAAAATTGATTTTTGAAAGATGTTTTCAAAGTCCTATGCGCGCATATTTCATCATATTTTCCCATCGTGCGGCGTTGCCCGGGTTGTCTTTTAACACCGCGATCAAAATTTAATAAGCTTGAGCAACATCAAAACTGTACAATTTTAAAGCTGATCCAAATTCTAGTATGAAAATCTTTACCTCTACCAGAAAAATTTACTTTTAATATTTCTTATTATATAGAGTGTTCTATTTCGAGGTTCCCTACTTTTTTAAAGAAAAAACACAGAAAATTCAAATTTAATGGGGGAATGTTTATTATCATTTGAAAGACCATTCTTTGGCATTTATTTTTTGAAGATTATGTCTATCAAATGTTGGCCGCGGCTACATCTCAGATGGTCCATCCGTTGAGTCCAATTTTCGATGACTCGTTCAAGCATTTCGACTGGTAACTGGCGAATGACACGCGTAATCTTTTGCTCCAAGGCCTGAATTGAAGAGGGTTTGTCCGCATAAACTTTAGACTTTACATATCCCCACAGGAAAAGTCTAACGGTGTGATATCACACGATCTTGGTGGCCAATCGACCGGACCAAAACGTGAAATTATCTGCTCACCGATGTGTTCTCTCAATAAATCCATTGATTTATGCGATGTGTGGGAAGTGGCGCCGTCTTGTTGAAACCAAATGTCGCCGAGATCACGAGCTTCAATTTCAGGCATCAAATAGTCGGTTATCATGGCACGATAACGGTCGCCACTGACGGTTACGTTATCACCAGCATCATTTTTAAAGAAATATGGACCGATGATTCCGGTACGTCGGATCGGTAATTGCTCAATTGCAAAAAGATAGCTCTTAACGAGAGCACAAAAAATTGCTCATGGGTGCCAGGGTCGTGGGTCGACTGGAAAGTGTTTTTTTTTTTTATTTAAAAAACTGGACTTAGCGCAATTGGCGAACTATTATTTTTATAATAAAACTGTACAAGCACATCTTCATCGCATAGGACTAGCAGGAAACGACGAATGCAGGGCATGCAGAGAAAACATCGAAACGATGGAACATTTTCTGTGTCACTGCCCGGCTTTCACACATTCAAGATCCCAACATTTCGGGTCCGACATATTACCAGACTTGACTCATCTCAGAGAATATGACTGGAAGATACTGAAAAAATTCGTGTCTAGTACCGATTTTCTGTAACTCGTGAGGTATAAAAAGATCATAAATAAGGAGCGCACAACAGGCCGAACCACTGACTTAAGTGTATGTCCATGGACATGAGACGTTTAAACGTCTCCTCGTTGTTCAGGCGTAAGTCTTTCCATGATGAAATGCCAAACAATACTTAACAAAAATAACATGACAGCATGACACGACTCACACATGATCTGAAAAAAGTATCTCTACAAAGATCACCATATACTTAATTTAGTAGTAAAAGTTTATTTGCTGTAGGACTAAAAAGCGACTTGTCACAGAATAAAAATTGTATGATAGTATTAGTGGCCACGAAGTTTCATATTCTATTTGATCATGTTTGGTCGGTGGAAACATATCCTGAAAACCAACCAGTAAGGAAAGGCAGAAAGTAGGGCTTTGCCGACTATATAATAACAATGCGATAAGGGTAATTGCGATAATAATTTCGAATAATTGGTAAATGGGTAAGAACAATATATGGGGATATATCTAATTCTGAACCAGTATTTCTTCATGTAAAAAGAAACCTCTTTCTGCCGGATTTCCTACTGATCGGATATAAAATACAGTTTCTACAGCGTTTACATGTCAAATCGGGGGTAACATATATATGGGGGCTATATCTAACTCTGAACCGATTTCCCCCAAATTTTGTATGTATTGTATCTAAGTGTATCACGAGACTACTCTCTGTCAATTTTTGTACAAATCGGTTCCAAAATGTTGCTTATACAGTGCATACATATATGCCAAATCGGAGGTACATATATATGGGAGCTATATGTAAATCTGACCCGATTTTAACCAAATTCAACAGGAATCGTCCTTGGGCCTGATATGTGCAAAGTTTCGTTGAGATCGGACCATAATTGCGACTTGTACTTTGATTACAATAATACGTCTACGGACAGACAGACAGACGGACATAGCTAAATCGACTCAGAAAGTGATTACAAGTCGATCGGTATAATAGACAATGGGTCTATCTCTTCTCCTTTTGGGTGTTACAAACAAATGCACAAAGTCACAATACCCTGTACCACAGTGTGGTGTAGGGTATAAAAAGTGCGGTTGTTTTATGGCTTTTGAAAAAAAAAATTACAGTGAGAATTGGCTTCGGACTGAAGTTGTTGAATTAAATGTAAATAATTGTTTCGCAATCAATCAGGAAATAAAGGTGGTCATTTTCCGAAAAGGAAAATTAAAACTTTTTTAAGAGGCACTTTTGATAGAGTAGTTTTGACAACGGCAATGAAAACTGAAAACAGGACAACCAACTCAAGTTATAATTATATGATAGTATTATACATTATTCATATATACATATTGCTAATCTTTCACTAATATTTTCTGTACTTGTATTTCCTTCTTTGAGTAGTAACTTTCTTTTTTGTAAAACAAAATATATTTAATATTTGTATTTACTGCATCTTGCAAGTGCTTTTTTAACCCCTGTGGAGCATTTCAACCCTCTAAAACATCTAGTCCAAGAAATTGGACCGAACACATATAAGTATGCTCCAAATTTGTGATCAAATAAATAAATACAATCGTAATGCTATTTTAAACTCCATCGGGTGGGCGTGGTAATTGCCCCACGAGTTTTACTGAAAGTATCCTTTTTATGCGACTGACGTTGTGTACAAATTTGAGATCGCTAAATCAACGTTAAGAGGTTTTGGCCAGAAACTCTGGAAAATTTCCGATAGTGTATTGTGTTTCCAGTAAGCATAAATGAAGGAGAACAGATCAGAGAAAGGTAGTAGTAGAGAAGATAGGCGAAGAAGAGAAGGTTTAGTAGCCCAGTGTTATCAGTTGGTCTTGTGGTTTTGCTGAACCAGAGATTAATTTAGCTAGGGGTTTGAGTGGAGCATCCGCTATGTCATTGAGTCCTTCGAAGAGCCTGTGCCCTAGATAGGCTAATCGATACTCTTGCAGTCCTTTACATGAGCGTAGCAAGTGCTGTAATGACTCCTCCTCTTCCTCATCCAAGCAGCTTCTACAGAAGTCCTCGTAAGAAAGCTTCATGCGTGCAGCCATATTGCCAATCACGCAGTGCCCTGTGATGACTCCTGTGAGAATACTTAGTGTGTTCTTACCGAACGATAGCAGTTCCTTGGTGCGAGTCCACCTCGATCTGGTCAATGCTCCACGAACGGAATTTGCACGTCCTGGGTCGCGGCTTCTTTTCTCGCGCCGGATCCTGTTCTGGCACACACGTCTGCTAGGTCCTTGCCTTATACGAGGGTTGCTATTTATACTTCGGTCCTGGCAATGCTGGTGTTGCCAGATGAAAACTGGAACTTCCATTGGAAAGTATGGCATTTTTTAGGATAATTTCACTCAGACCGTTTTGTCATTTGAGCGCGAATTGTTTTGGTTACAGTGTGTTGAAAATTCACCTCCAAAACATGGTTTTTGAACGCTTCAACAGCATCTCCTGGCGACGAAAATCGTTGACCACGCATTTTTTTCTTGATGTGCGGGAATAAAAAGAAGTCATTGGGTGCCAAGTCAGGGCTGTACGGCGGATGACCCATCAATTCGACGTTTTGGCCGGTCAAGAAGGCGCTGGTTTGAGCCGATGTGTGAGAGCTCGCATTGTCGTGGTGCACAATGATTCGAAGACTTCAGGCAAACAAATTGTGGTGTACCACTCAGAATTGATCGTCCTTCGTTGCTTAAGCGGAACAGTCGCCACATGACCAGTTTTGCCGAAGAAACAGGCGAACATTTGCTTCGAAGTGCTTCTTCCACGAACAACTTTCGTTGGATTTGGCTCGTCTTCGAAAACCCACTCGGTCGATTGCTGTTTTGTTTCGGGCCCATACGCATAGATCCAAGATTCGTCACCTGTGACGATCTTATAAACGTCTTTTGAAGCACCGCGATCGTATTTTTTCAAAATTTCTTTGTACCAATCGACACGAGCCTTTTTTGAGCGATTGTCAAATTGTGCGGGATCCAACGAGAACAAACCTTTTTTTACCGCCAGGTGTTCATGCAATATCGAATGTATGCTGGTGGAAGAAATGCCCAAGGATGCCTCTATCTCACGGTGTGTCACATGACGATCTTGCATTATCAGTTCACGCCCGACATCAATGTCCTCTGGTACAACGGCCGTTATTGGACGACCTTCATCTTTGAGCAAGCGTCGGCCACGATTGAATTCATTGTACCAGTTTTTCACAGTGCTATAGGATGGCGCTTCATCGCCATACAAAGGTTTAAGTTCATCGATGCAATCTTGTCGTGATAATCCACGTCGAAAGTTGTGAAAAATGATAGCACGAAAATGTTCACGAGTTAATTCCATTTTTTTGCCAAATTGATTTTTTCAAGTCAAAATTTTCTGAGTACGTTTATGCTAAAAATTTCAAACTTTCCAATGGAAATGTCAGATGGCGCCAGGCAAAACTCAGTGTTGCCTAGGCCAGATATATATTTAGCAACCCTCGTATGTTGTTGATTTCGGGCGCCTTAATATGGGTTAAGGATAGAAAGCTGTCCATAGTGCAACGTAATTTGATGATTCTTAAGTCTAAGGCTTTGAGAGCTGCACAACTGTCAGCGTATGTTTATGCCATTATGCAATGTTAATGGCATAAATCTTAGCCTGGAAGACCGAACATTCATCTGTGAGTTTGGCGGAGATTCTGATATTTAGGGTATTGGATCATTTTGGTTGCAAGCCCCATTTGCGTCCAGACATTTTCTTGCAGACGTAAAAGGTGCATAGCGCTTTCTTTCCCCTTACCTCCAAATTTCTTTTCCAGGACAACTTGGAGTCTAGGGTAATACCCAAGTACTTAGCTTCTTTCTACAGTTAAAGTACTTTTCCCTGTAGTTTTGGGAGTTGATATTTCGGAATTGTATAGCTTCTTGTAAAGAGAACTAGTTCTGGTTTGTTCTTTGCCCAACGTGATAATCATTCCATTGACCTTTCCAGGACCGTACCCATAAATTTGCATCTAGTAAGGAGCACACGACAGGTTGATAAACTGACTTAAGAGCGTGTCCTTTCTTTCGACCCAACTTAAAATAACCTACCCGTTTTTGACCACTGAGGAGTTCAAATTTAAAAAAATCTCCCCATATTTCAAGTCACCGTACTACGGACTATTCTCACACCAAATTTCACTATACTAACTCATGCCATTCGTATTGGCGGTGGTTCCATATTTTTAATTTTCTGTACAAAGTGCGGCCACAAGTTTTGCCTGGTCGGTGATCAGTCAGTCACGCAACAATTTTGTAGATGTATGTAAATGGATATGGCAGCTACAGCTAAACCTAAACCGATTTTTTTCAAAGTTAACGGTGTTCGTTCAAAAACATGTTAAAATGTACAGATATAAAATCAGACTTTACCAAAGCTTATGTGCAAAATCCGGATGAATACAAATGGAGATGACATAAATCGGAACCGGTTTTTTATATTAAATTCGGCTGTGTTCGTTACAGGATGGCAAAAATCCCCTCTACCAAAATTTCAAAATAATCAAATGGAAAATGCGACTTTTGTAGTGCTTAGTTTCCAAATCGGGATGTACGAGGCTGTCCCAAAATTTGTCGAACTGACGTATATATGGCGGTATTCGTTTAAAAAAAGTTTTGCTGAAAAGTGGTAAATTTATAAAACATATGTTTAACTCGTTTAGCATTTTTTACCCATTAAAAATATAAGATTTCAGTGAATTCGTAAACATGGAAAAACTTGGCCAAAGTTATGCAATACAATACTTCTATTTAAAAGGTCTCAGTCAAACCAATATTAAAGCCGTGCAAGATACTATTCTGTGGAAGTCTGCTCCTTCGTTTAAGACTATAGAATAGTCTTAAACGATGCTGTACGAGCAAAACTCAAGATGACAAAGCTGCGTCGTAAACATGTTAAACCAGAGTGTTTGCCGATATTTCACCGCAATAAAGGCAAGTTTTTGCGTCGATTCGAAACAGTGGGTGAAATGGGTCCACCAGTGAACTGGGCGAGGAGAATCATGTCGGCGAATCGTGGGCTAAAACAGTTCCATCTGCAGACAAGGTCAAGACGTCTCTCGGATTATTTTATATTTTCAATCTTTAAAAAACGGTTCGGTGGTAAACTATTTGCCAACAATCAAGATGCGGAATTTTGTGGCTGATGGCTATTTTAAGGAGCTAGACAGTTCTTCCTATAAAGGGGTATCGAAGTTTGTTAGGTCGCCTTATTTTAGGACCCTACATATATATAGATTTTTTTCTTTTAACTGCACTTTCTTAACCCACCTCGTACGAGTTGCACCATTCATCTATTGTCTCTGCGTACGAGGAATACGTTTTATATGGTACTAGCACTCACTCATAGATGTGGCGCAAGTTTGGATTACCGTGCCTCCATTCAAAGATATGTGCATGGACGCGGACCAAAGACCCAAAGTACTTATATCGGAGATACTATGAAAGGATGTGGCTATCATCGACTGCTGCACTGTATTCTTTATTGGCGGCGTGTGCGGTGAACAACGACTACAACCCTGCGTTATTGGTTGAAACAGCAACATATGAATGCGTCATTCAATCCACGCCGTTCCGTTCGTTGTTCCGCATTTATTTGCCTGATGTCGCCCGTAGTCGCGGTCCGTCCCGCAACGAACTATTGTTGGGTTACAACAAATTGTTTTCATTCAGTCTGCACTCACTCATTCATTTATTTGGTCCTTCGCTGCTGTTGTTGTTGCCCATACAATGTTGTTTTAGAAGTTGTTGGTTGTTGACTTTATTGTTGATGCTGACGCTGATGTCGTTGTCATCTCACATACCGGATGGCGGGATGAGAAAACTATTTTACCATGATGCCAACCCGCAACATTGGCGAAAATCGAAAATTGTGGCCAAAATTAAAATTTTATGGCACATGTACGAGGGTTGCTATATATATTTCTGACATTTCCATTGGAAAGTATGATATTTTTT
This sequence comes from Eudasyphora cyanicolor, assembly GCA_963930755.1. Taxonomy (NCBI): domain Eukaryota; kingdom Metazoa; phylum Arthropoda; class Insecta; order Diptera; family Muscidae; genus Eudasyphora; species Eudasyphora cyanicolor. The sequence goes on along the minus strand of OZ005736.1, from coordinate 204,516,990 downwards.
AGCATAAACGTACTCAGAGCGTTTTGACGTACGACCATCATTTGTGTTGTTTACAGTGACTTGAAAAAATCAATTTGGCAAAAAATGGAATTAAATAGTGAACATTTTCGTGCGATAATTTTTCACAACTTTCGACGTGGATTATCACGACAAGTGCGCATCGATGAACTTAAGTCTTTGTATGGCGATGAAGCATCATCCTATAGCACTGTGAAAAACTGGTTTAATGAATTCAATCGTGGCCGACGCTCGCCCTAAGACGAAGGTCGTGAATGTCGTCCAAAAACGGCCGTTGTGCCAGAGAACATTGATGCCGTGCGTGAAATGATAATGCAAGATCGTCATGTGACATACCGTGAGATAGAGGCGTCCTTGGGCATTTCTTCCACCAGCATACATTCGATATTGCATGAACACCTGGCCGTAAACAAGGTTTGTTCTCGTTGAACCCCGCACAATTCGACAAACGCTCAAAAAAAGGCTCGTGTCGACTGGTGCAAAGAAATTTTGAAAAATACGATCGCGGTTCTTCAAATGACGTTTATAAGATTGTCACAGGTGACGAATCTTGGATCTATGTATGTGTATGAGCCCGAAAGAAAACAGCAATTGACCGTGTTGGTCTTCGAAGACGAGCCAAATCCAACGAAAGTTGTTCGTGGAAGAAGCACTTCGAAGCAAATGTTCGCCTGTTTCTTCGGCAAAACTGGTCATGTGGCGACTGTTCCGCTTGAGCAACGTAGGACGGTAAATTCTGAGTGGTACACCACAATTTGTTTGTCTGAAGTCTTCGTAGAAATTTGAAAAACTAACAAGAGAAGACGAATCATTGTGCACCATGACAATGCGAGCTCTCACACATCGGCTCAAACCAGCGCCTTTTTCACCGGCCAAAACGTCGTATTGATGGGTCATCACCGTACAGCCCTGCTTTGACACCCAATGACTTATTCTTATTCACTCACATCAAGATAAAACTGCTTGGTCAACGTTTTTCGACACCTGAAGCAGCTGTCAAAGCGTTCAAAATGTTTTGGAGGTGAATTTTCAACACACTGTAACCAAAACAATTCGCGCTCAAATGACAAAACGGTCTGAGTGAAGTTATGCTAAAAAAGTCATACTTTCCAATGGAAGTTCCAGTTTTTATCTGGCAACACCAGCATTGCCAGGACCGAAATATAAATTACAACCATCGTAATATTGAAAATATGATAATGGCAATCTGTTGAGCACATATTCAGTATATTGTATACATAATATCTTAATATTTATATGATCAAATGCCAGTCCAAAATTAGGCATATATTTGAATTTTAAAACTTTTATAGTAGAGTTTGCTGAATTTTGAAATGTTAAGAAGATAGAAATCAAAACCCAATTGGACCAAAATACACATCAACTTAAGGCATGCTTTATGAGGTATGAAATCTTATGTATATATACGCTTGAAATATTTATTGGTTTTCGTTGTTAAAATTTACATGGTTTTTTTTGGCAGAAAAATTTATTTTTTTACATTACGTTTCTTATAACCAGAGACTTCGTTTAGGTGTTCTCTAATATTCTGTAAAGATTTCACCTGCGCCTTCAATGCACTTTGGGCGCTATATCGTATTTTAAAATTTAAGCGAGTTGACCTGCTAAATTAGCTACTGCTTTTTATACCCTACACCACACTGTGGTACAGGGTATTATAAGTTTGTTTCACGGCAGATGTTTGTAACACCTTAAAATAACACAGCTAGACCCACCTTAAAGTATACCGATCGACTCAGAATCACTAGCTGAGTCTATTTAACGATGTCCGTCCGTCCGTCCGTCTGTCCATGTAAAGTTGTTCGTCGCCCATATATATCTTTCGTCCGATTTGGACCTTTTGTCCTATAGAAGCTGTATTTTACTTTCGATCGTTTTGAAATTTAGAATGGTAGAGTTTCTTGATCCATGAACCAACATTGCTGAATTTGATGAAAATCGGTTAAGATTTAGCTATACCTCCCATATAAATGTTTCGTCCGATTTGGCCCTTTAGTCCTATAGAAGCTGTATTTTACATCCGATCGTTTTGAAATTTAGAACGGTAGAATTTTTTGATGCATGAACCAACATTGCCGAATTTGAAGAAAATCGGTTAAGATTTAGCTATAGCTCCCATATATATGTTTCATCCGATTTGGCCCTTCAGTCCTATAGAAGCTGTATTTTACATCCGATCGTTGTGAAATTTAGAATGGTAGAGTTTCTTGATCCATGGACCAACATTGCCGAATTTGAAGCAAATCGGTGCAGATTTAGATATAGCTCCCATATATATGTTTCGTCCGATTTGGCCCTTTAGTCCTATAGAAGCTGTATTTTACATCCGATCGTTTTAAAATTTAGAATGGTAGAGTTTCTTGATCCATGGACCAACATTGCCGAATTTGAAGAAAATCGGTGCAGATTTAGCTATAGCTCCCATATATATGTTTCGTCCGATTTGGCCCTTTAGTCCTATAGAAGCTGTATTTTACATCCGATCGTTTTGAAATTTAGAATGGTAGAGTTTCTTGATCCATGAACCAACATTGCCGAATTTGAAGAAAATCGGTTAAGATTTAGCTATAGCTCTCATATATATGTTTCGTCCGATTTGGCCCTTTAGTCCTATAAAAGCTGTATTTTACGTCCAATCGTGTTGAAATTTAGAATGGTAGAGTTTCTTGATCCATGAACCAACTCTACCGAATTTGAAGAAAATCGGTTATTAGCTATAGCTCCCATATATATGTTTCATCCGATTTGGCTCTTTAGATCCAATCGTTGTTATACCTTACACCACACTGTGGAACAGGGTATTATTTAAGTATAAAATGTCCCAAAAGTAAATTTATGTAAACAATTTATACATGAATTACAAAATTTATATATCAGAGTTATTCAATATTACGAGAGTGGTGTAGGGTATTATATAGTCGGCACCGCCCGACTTTAGCCTTTCCTTACTGGTTAAATTATGGATCGATTTTCTTCGGAATGGTCTTATTATATTCATGATCGATCAGAATTTACGATCAAATAATAATGAAAAAAGTAATGATTGTGAAAAATTTATTTTTTATTGAAAAATTATATTAAAATTTTATAAATAAAAAAATAAAAAATAATTTTACGGGATATTAATAAAGGGTGCTTTTTTGCCTTCATTCCAAATTTCATCAAAATCCAAGCATTTTTGTAGATTTTACAGCATTTTGGCTACAATTTCCCATTTCCACCCATAGTGCGCCGGTAAATGCATATGCCGCCAAGTGGTGTAGGCATGGCGACCAACCGACTGACCGTACATGCAAGTACTTTATTTCATACATTATATTGTTGCAGCAACAATTAAGACAGCTGCCTTTAACTATGTTCGGATAACACTCGCAGCAGCAAAAACAGCGGCATTTTGAACAAGTTAAGAAATAATATTAGCGAAATATTGGTTATTTAATGACTTTTAGAATACTTATCGGAATCTTCCGCAATTTCACATATAGTATTACGAAATTACCACGACTTTTTGTGATAACTGCGTTTTGTGCCATCAAATAACGATTTGTTTTAAAAAAAATCATCTTTTATAATATTTTGTTATCGACTGTCTCTACATACATGAAAGGGATATTTCTAACATTTGTGGTCCGCAAAATTTCCTTCAATTTAACGCGTTTACCGTTACAACTTGATTCTGATGGTCTATTCTTTCCTTCTACATTAAATTAAACAAAATGCTTCTCATACCGACTGTAGAGTGTGCCCTTCTATATTTTCTGTTTATTTATAAAAAGGAATTTTGCAAGCGCAAACTATTTAGTACCGCATTTATGAAATTGTGTTGTGGTTTGCCTTTCTTCTCCACAAATTACAAAATACGCTACGGATGTGATTTGATTCTCTATTGGGAATGCACTGGAATGCCAAGGCGAGGAAGGAGCTAAATCGGGAGTAAGTAATATAAGGTGATGGGGTGCTGCTGTTTTTGATATCCATCGAATTAGTCAAGTCGTCGAGTGAATTTAGCAGCATATTTAACGAAATTCATGGAATTGTTGGCAAATATAACCAAACGATTTACTTTAAGGACATTCTGCAGGGTGTGTGTGCGTTAATGAACGCTAACAACTATAAAATATTCATAAATTGAATAATTTATTGTAAATTAATGGCAGCTGAGGAGTACCAAGGATCATGAGAAGAAACGCAAGGGAATTCCTTTGAAAAGCACGTTATTAATTTCTTGGCAACAGAAACTGTATCAACAGACCAAAGATTATTATTGCAAGGAATAATTGGTTACTATAACAGAAAAAAATATTAATAAATAATCGTTTTTTGGTTATCCCAATAATTTCCCAAATTGAGAATAATTTAATATATTTTGGGAAATAAAACCGAAAGCTTGGTTGCTGTTTTTTTGTTGATACATTACAAACAAAAAATAAAATTATTCGACATAAATGAATCTTCAAATATAATTTCGTCTGGAATGAAGAATATTTTGTGCAAAATGTTTTACATAAATAAAAACTAAAAGCAACAATCATGAAATTGAAAGTGCAAGGTTAAGCGATATTTTCATAAAAGTTTTGTTATGTACTGAGTGCTAAAATTTGTGTCAAATATTTTCACATCTCATAATAGTGATGAATTTGTGATATGGGATATTAATTTTGTTATGAATTGTTTGGTTTTTTGTTCAACAAATAAAATAAAAATTAATAAAAACTTAAATCAGGCCTACTTCGTAAATAATAAGCCTTCCGCATTAAATAAATGCTCCGTAGGTTTAAATTTAAAATAACACTTTTATTTACTTTTCTTTCTTATATCTCTGAGGAAGTAGCCGTCCTGAACTTATGTTAAGACTGGGCACACTACTTGACTCTTCGAAGGCAGATTAAAAAGTGATCTATTCAAGGCAACTTGCTCGCCTTTTACACATTCCCATGGGCACAGTTGCAACAAAACGTACCAAATGGCATAGAGAAACATGGATGTAAAAAGAGTAGTGTGTCAGTTAATTCAAAAATACAAATATATACAAATGAAATACACACAGAGTTGTTCAAAAAATATAAGTTAAACATGCACAGAGTTGTACAAAAAATATATATGAACCAGTAAGGAAAGGCAGAAAGTCGGGCGGGGCCGACTATATAACACCCTACACCTCCCTAACAATGCGATAAGGGTCATTGCCATAATAATTTGGAATAATTGGTAAATGGGTAGAAACATATTATCTAATTCTGAAACGATAAATTAAGCAATATTCGTTCCTAAAGTGGGAAACATCTTTCTGGAAAATTTTTTTTGATACAAAATCAGGAGGAACTTATATATGGAGCTTTAATATAAATCTGAACCGATATTCCCTGAATACTTATTCATGTAAAAAGACCTCCTTCTGTCGAATTTCGTACTGATCGGATATAAAATACAGTCTCTACAGCGCTTACATGTCAAATCGTGGGTAACATACATATGGGAGCTATATCTAAATTTGAACCGATTTTCTCCGAATTTGGCAGTATTCCTTCATGTAATAAGAAACCTCTTTCTGCCGAATTTCGCACTGATCGGATATAAAATAAAATTTTTACAGCGCTTACATGTAATATCGGTGGTAACGTATCTATGGGGGCTATATCTAAATCTGAACCGATTTCTTCCAAATTAAAAAGTGTTCATTCATATAATATGAAACCTTTTTCTGCCGAATTTCATACTGATCGGATATAAAATGCAGTTTTTACAGCGCTAACATATCAAATCGGGGGTAACATATATATGGGGGCTATATCTTAATCTGAACTGATTTTCTCCAAATTAGGCAGTATTCCTTCACGTAATAAGAGACCTCTTTCTGCCGAATTTCGCACTGATCGGATATAAAATACAGTTTCTACAGCGCTTACATATCAAATCGGGGGTTACATATATATGGGGGCTATATCTAAATCTGAACCGATTTTCTCCGAATTGAGCAGTATTCCTTCATGTAATAAGAAACCTCTTTCTGCCGAATTTCATACTAATCCGATATAAAATAAAGTTTTTACAGCGCTTACATGTCAAATCGGGGCTAACGTATATATGGGGGCTATATCTAAACCTGAACTGATTTTCTCCGAATTTGGCAGTATTCCTTCATGTAATAAGATACCTCTTTCTGCCGAATTTCGCACTGATCGGATATAAAATATGACATCCTTTGTGTTTCTACAGCGCTTACATGTCAAATCGGGGGTTACATATATATGGGGGCTATATCTAAATCTGAACCGATTTTCTCCGAATTTAGCAGTATTCCCTCATGTAATAAGAAACCTCTTTCTGCCGAATTTCATACTGATCGGATATAAAATAAAGTTTTTACAGCGCTTACATGTCAAATCGGGGGTTACATATATATGGGGGCTATATCTAAATCTGAACCGATTTTAACCAAATTCAATAGGGATCGTCCTTGGGCCAAACAAATGATATGTGTAAAGTTTCGTCGCGATCGGACCATAATTGCGACCTGTACTTTGATTACAAGAATACATGCACAGACGGACAGACGGACAGACGGACAGACAGACAGACGGACATAGCTAAATCAACTCAGAAAGTGATTCTAAGTCGATCGGTATAATAAACGATGGGTCTATTTCTTCTCCTTTTGGGTGTTACAAACAAATGCACAAAGTTATAATACCCTGTACCACAGTGTGGTGTAGGGTATAATAAATAATTCATAAGTATAAAAATAAAATAGAGTAATTCTAAAAAGGAGGACTGCTTCAAACTGTTTTTAATTAATTGTCGGTAGTATATGACTGACTCAGATGACTCTGAAACTGAAAAAATTTTAGGTGCAATTCTAGACAGGAAATTCTTTTTCACATTTATTGTTTTGTAACGGCTAAGGAAGGCCAAAGTTGCCTTATATTCCTGCAGGAAAGCTGTAGAGGCACGTTGCACAGTGCATACTTTTTTCCTAAAAATTACAAAAAATCAGATGTTTTTGAAAATATAACTTCAGATGGCCATAACTTTTGTTCTATTGGATATATCGAACCAAATTTTATTGCCGATTCAGACGTGTTGAAGTGGATAAAATCAGTGCATATTTTGCTTCGATATTTACAAAATATTAGCACAGGGTCAGGGAAAAAAATAAAAAATTCAATTTTCAAATGCAAATATCTCGGTAACTATGCAAGGTAAGTGTTAGGTGCAATAAGCCCTTTGTCGACCTCGGTTACTAGAATATACACAACAAAAGAATCGGTTGAAAAAAAATGAAAGTTACACGCGCTCCAACATTGTGTTCACCCGAGGTGGCCAACTTTGAGGACCATCAGCTCCGCTCCTGTATACCACAGGTGGCTCAAACTCAAAACCTAATGTCTCTAATACCTCTTCTACAAACATGCCAAGTTTGGTGCCAATTGTTTTTTTTTTTTTGGGAATTTCTCCCACTGTTCGTTGCGCCCTATCTTCTAAAATCATCAGTAGTTCGTCCAATACTACTGTACGTCATTGCGGTGTGGTCAATTAACGAAGGTTCAGAAAACTGCCTGTCTAAGCATATGTGGGAATTTAAGGAATACAGCGACAGAGTCTCTACAAGTCCTAACACATCCACTGCCGATTGGTATAGTGGCTAGTGGCTAGAGAAGTTGCAACCAGAGTGGCATTTAGATTAAACTGTCTATTAATGTGGAAGTACAAGATATACGGCAACATGAGGATATCACACTGTGGCGCAATGGTAACCAACCGATTGGACTAGATACCAACTGTGCCTGAATGAGAGTATCTGTGCCACAAATATAGCTGCCAGAAAGGAATGGGTTGGCAGGATACCAGGACATAGACACTACGGTGGAAGTTCAATTTTTATTTATTATAAGTATTTAAGTATTTATTAAGCATTAAGCACATTAAGCAATAATTATTATACTTCTTCCAAATGTGGCCGGTCAGGCAGTTACTGCTAATGGTGTTCGCTATCGTGTGATGATAACGAACTTTTTATGGCCCGAATGGGATGATATGGATGTGGACAATATGTGGTTTCAATAGGACGGTACCACTTGCCACACAGCTAACGAAACAATGGCTCTTTTGCGCAACAAATTTAATCGCCGTGTTATCTCACGTCGTGGCGATGACAATTGGCCGCCAAGATCATGTGATTTGACACCGTTGGACGTCTTTCCATCGGGTTATTTGAAAGAAAAGGTGTACGTTGATAAACCAGCAACAATTCAAGAGCTAAAGGATGAGATAATTCGACACATCAACGGCATAGAACCTCAATTATGCCTCAGCGTCATCATCATTTGGACCATCTGATGGAGGTGTGCCGCCGAGGTCGCGGCGGTCATTTGGCCAATATTTTGTTCCATACATAATTGAACCATACCAATATTATCATAATAAAAAGAAATGACAATAATTTCCTAAATAATTTGTGTTTTATTAAAAAATTTAACCACCCTTTATATGTATGTTGAAAATATCACTATCACGTAGGAACAGTTTAGTAACTGTCGTTAACACAGTTAGAAAAAAAATTATGCTGACCTACGAGACCCCCAAAATATTTGGCGGAAATCCTATTTGGGTCACTTTTAAGTTGTTTAAGCAATATCCGTCAGTCTATCTGTTTGGCTGGAGTAACCGATTGCCTTCAAATCTGGTAGTGTTAACTTTTTTTCTATCTCATGCTAAGATCAAATGACTTAAAATGACCCAAATCGAATTTCCACCAAACATACTTGGGGTCTTATGTCACTCCTTCGGTGTGTTACACTTTTGGCTCATAGCAAATGATATATACCCTGCTCTGCAAGATGAGGGGATACTACTTATCAGATATAGTGTTAGTTTCGTGGACGCTCCTTTTGGTACATCCCTTCCTTAAAAAGTATCACGGTTCCATCGAGCTTATATTAAAAAAATGTGGTCCAAATACAAAACCACCATGGAACTTCATCATAAACAGTTTTTTTCTTCCATAAAATAGTATGGTTAATACTATCATATATTATTTTATCCATTATGCATTTATTATCGCATTGCCCCTTTGGTCATAGCTTTTGTGTTAGTATGGCAAAAAAAAATTAACAAAAAACGGGGACAGGCTCGGGAACTGAGATAACTATTAGGTCCCTCCCAGTCCCAATTTCCAAATTAAGAACTTAAATTCTCTAATACGTCATTTACGCGGTTGTCTGGTTACGCGAAAGCAGGATTTCCCGAATTCCTCCCTCTGTGTGTTGCTTAGGTTACATGCACAGTCTATAAAGCACAGAAAATAACTACATTTTTTCTGCATTGGTTTTTCTCTCCGCAGACCTCATTGCCAAAAAACTGTAACTCGAAAAAAATGCATTTAAATTAAAAGACTTGTGTTTCATGATGATGTAGTGTTGTGTGATGGTTAGGTTGTCCGTTTGACGGTTCCATGATAACAAATGAATGCATGTGAAATTTGTTGTCATGCAATTAACAATAACAAAAGATAAAGTGCCAACTATTTGATGTTGGTGCCATTGCTGAAGTGGTTGTGTACAATTTCAAATCCTCTGTATAAATTTGACGCAGCAAAAAATACAACGAAAAAGAAATAAAAGAAGCCACAAATCCCGGACAAATAACCAAAAAATCATTTACAACCAAACAGCAGCAGTGTGAATGGTAACACTGGCCACCAACGGCACCAAAGACGCAGGGAGTGGTGTCAATAGTTGAATGTGCATCTGCATCAGTGTCAGCAAACCATGCCAATTAACGACATCGCAGGCAACTAAACAACCAACCAACCGAGCATCAACACAACCAACACCACATCAGCCAACGACTACCATATTGTCAGTCAAAACTAACCATTACGTCCGTACGTCTGTCCGTCCATTCGTCCTTTGGTCTGTCATTCAAGCAGCCACATGTGTTAACTGAATGTCAACCGTAGATTCTATAATAGATAAACGTTTAGGTTTTGTTTTGTGACATATTTTCCCTTTTCCTACAAAACGCATAGAAATTGAAGCTGCAATTGCAGCTCTATTACCCTAAAAAAAAAATCGCTGCTGTAGTATATTTTCTGGAAACATATTATATTTGAGAAAAATTACTTTTTCCTATAGGAAGGAAAACAAATTAAGTAGCCGATTTAAATATTTTCCCGTTTTTAAAGATAATTTGCACCAAAACTCCGAAAAAAATAACATTGATAAGAGAGATATTCGAACTTTTTTCCGGTATATAAATATAAAATATTTGCATCAAAGTATATTTTATTTCAATTTTGATCCCAAACATATTTTGTTTCCTGTTTTTTTCTCCGTGTAGTTGTTGCAAAACGTAAAAGATGCAACAACTCGTAAATATTTGAATTTTAAGTTTGGTTTTTTCTCTGCAGATTGTTTTGCATAAAAATGTTTTATTTTTAGTTTTAAAAAAAGTCGTTACATTTGAACTGGATGATATACATACGTCTGAAATAGTTATGTCAAACGGGAAATCCCGATTCCGAAAACCCAGGGAAATCCTGAACTCGAAAAATCCCGAATTCCGGGATTTTTTAAAACAAATTCCGGAATATTTTAATAATAATATATGAAGCTGTCTCGTATATAATATTACGTGAATGAAAAATACACTATGTCGAAAATGTAAATTAGTGAAGCAAATTGTAAACATCAAAAACATTGTGTGGAAAAATTAGAAATTTGGAGAAGAATTAAAAAATTCTTAAATGATAAATTTATTTATAAAGTAAACTTAAAACAAAAACACAAGTGGAGTTGGTTTCCCACATAACGAAGAACATTGTATTCTTTTCTTTCAAAATTATGAAAAAATCCTAATATAAAATCTGATTTGGATCAACACATCGATTTGGTTCTCATAAAAACGGAATTGTCAAACTAATTTCTCAAGTTGAAAAAAATATTTTTCGTGGTTTAATGATAGAAAATTATAACGCTAATAATAATTCAGACGACGAACTGAAATTGGATCAAAATCCATAGCTAAGATGTTGTGAACTATTTTAATAAAAGTTAGTGTTTTTAACAAAAGTTAATTTATGCTTCAGCTGTTATTATTCTTATTTAAATTAATTAAATTAAAACTGAACTAAAATGTTTGTATTCCATTTCGAAATATCACTTTATTAGGAATGAAAAAATCCCGATTTATGCCGAAAACGCCGAAAATTTCGGGATATCGTAAAATTTCGCGTTCCCGAAAAAATCCAGCGACCCAGGAATTGCAATTTAAAAATCGCGAATCCCAGGATTTTCGAAAACCAATCCCGTTTGACATCTCTAGTCTAACACTATAGGCAAAATGGAGTAAATTGGCATTTTCGGTTTTTTTATTTCCTGGTCCTGTTGCCATATAAAAGGTCTTCAAAGTTTTAAAAGATAACATTTTTTCAAAAAAAATGTAAATATTTATTTGCGCCCTATGATATTGATATAGGTGTCAAAATAAAGGAAGGGGAAATTTGGCTATTGAAGTTTCAATAATGTCATATTTTTCGAATAAATTCTATATTTTATTTTTCGAATAAATTCATATATTTTTTCGAATAAATTCTTGGAAATTTTCAAAGTAAATCCTTTTTATTTGGGAGTATTATTTATGAAAAATATTAGAAATAGCCAAAATTATCCTTTTTACTTTGACACCTATATCGATATCGTAGGGCGCGAATAAGTATTTAAAGTATGATATCCTTTGAAACTTAGAAGTCCTTGTAAAGGGCAACAGGACCAACCAGAAAATAAACAAGTAAGAAAGTTTCAGTCGGGTGAACCGACTAACGTATAATTTTTTGAGTAATGTAATATGGAATATTACACGTATTAATCTGCCAATTTGTGTGGAAGGTACCAGAAGGCGTTTAACAAATACAACTATTATACTCTAAACACTAGTTATACCCTACACCACACTGTGTTACAGGGTATTATAAGTTTGTTTCACGGCAGATGTTTGTAACACCTGAAAATAACACAGCTAGACCCACCTTAAAGTATACCGATCGACTCAGAATCACTAGCTGAGTCGATTTAACGATGTCCGTCCGTCCGTCCGTCTTTCCATGTAAAGTTGTTCGTCGACTACAGGTCGCAATTTCACTCCGATCGTTCTGAAATTTTGCAGTTTAGAGTATTTCGCGGCTGTTAAGATCGCTATTGAATTTGAAGAAAGTCGGTTAAGATTTAGCTATAGCTCCCATATATATGTTTCGTCCGATTTGGCCCTTTAGTCATATAGAAGCTGTATTTTACATCCGATCGTTTTGAAATTTAGAATGGTAGAGTTTCTTGATCCATGAACCAACATTGCCGAATTTGAAGAAAATCGGTTAAGATTTAGCTATAGCTCACATATATATGTTTCGTCCGATTTTGCTCTTTAGTCCTGAATAAGCTGTATTTTACATCCAATCATTTTGAAATTTAGAATGGTAGAGTTTCTTGATCCATGAACCAACATTGCCGAATTTGAAGAAAATCGGTAAAGATTTAGCTATAGCTCCCATATATATGTTTCATCACATTTGGCTCTTTAGATCCAATCGTTTTTATACCCTACACCACACTGTGGTACAGGGTATTATTTAAGTATAAAATGTCCCAAAAGTAAATTTATGTAAACAATTTATACGTGAATTACAAAATTTATATATCAGAGTTTATTCAATATTACGAGAGTGGTGTAGTGGTGTATATAGTCGGCACCGCCCGACTTTAGCCTTTCCTTACTGGTTTATGAATATTAAATGATTTCAAAGAAAATGTAACACACAAAAAACAATGTAACGAATTTCCATACATTTTTTAAAAACCTATATTTAAATCCATGTATGCCTTAAATTAATTACCAGTATATTCTTATATCAGGGACAGAGATTTTAAATTTTATTACGATAATGTTCAAATTATATGATATTTTACTACAAATAAGCACGCGGAAAACTTAAATTTACGCCAAAATATGCTTATTTTAAACCCAAACTTAATTATTTTTATTACCCAAAGTTCTCAATTCTATGAAATGCATCCTCAAAACAAGTACTAATCACGTCTTTAAATTAACTATAAAACCTTCTTATTTTTATAGCGATTGTCTTTGGCTCGAAATCATTGCCGAAATCTTAAACTTTACGACAAATTCTTTGATTTTCAGTACGCTTGTTTTTTTAGTGTATTTGTTCGATATTTAAACTACGCTTTGCCAAATTTCATAAATATTAAATAAACCTTCTACAGCACTTTGATACCAAATTGAAACGAAAACATATATGGGGGCTATATAAATCTCAACAGATTTTTATCAAACATAGATATCGTTATTTCTGTGTCAAGAAACTCCTATCTGCCAAATTTTATATTGAGCGGATGTAAAATAAAGCTTCTCTGGCACGTTGATACCAAATCGGAAGGAAAGTATATGTGGGGCCTATATCTAAATCTGAACCGATTTCTTTCAAATTTGAAAGTATTCATTCCTGAACCAATGAACTCCATTATGCCAAATTTGGTAATGATCCGATGTTAAATTTGATTGAGCGCTTAGATGCCAATTATATGGGACCTATATCTAAATCTGAACCGATTTTCACCAGTTTCAATACGGATCATCCTTGGGCCAAAATGAGCATTCTGCTAAATTTCATCACGATCGGACCCAACTACGATGGAATAGTTTAATTCGACTCAGGAGTGATTCCAAGTCGATCGGTATAATAAACTATGGATCTCTTCTGCACAAACTTATAATACCCTGGATTACAGTGGGGAGTAGGGTATACAAATCACATTTAGGAAAACTCAGCCAAAAATGATTTGCATTTGTTTCTTATTGGACACATCACATGTGTATTGCAAATCTGGTTAAACTCGATTAAATTTCCATAATCAACAGAAACATAGTTACCTTTCATTCACCGGATGCCATTTTAATATATTAGCAAACATTCAACGCAAATATGCTTACTTTTTTAACTTTTTCAAATAAACTTCAGAATGAAAATTTAACTTAAGCGACACTACGCGGTCAGAAAAATTTGTAAACAATAAGTAAATGTCGTTTTTGTTTTGACTTTTTCTTCGTAACGGTACATTTGTCAGCTGCGAAATTTTTACAGGTGATGGGAATTATGATTCTTAATCGATTTTCATCAAAAAAACTAATATCGATGATTTTGTCAGTTAAGTTTTTTTTGGCGGTTAGGACTCGGTATTTAAGAGCGGACATTGCTCAAATGACTTATAATGGCCCAAAATGGATTTCTGCCAACTATTCTTGGGGACTCTTGGGCCCCTTAGGTTACTGCTTCGATGTGTAACTTTTGGTCCGTGGCAAATGATACACATATACCATCCTCGCTGTAAGGTGAGACGATAAATAGAAAAAGTTAAGGGTTACTTAAGCTATGATTTTTGTAAGCTTCCCTGAATAAATAAATGGTTCTCAAGTTATGTTAAAATATACGGTTCAACCCTTATTTATCCCCTCATCTTACAGAGGAAGGTACATATTATTTCATATGAGCCAAAGGAGTAACACATCCTAGCAGTGACCTAAGAGTCAAGTATTCCATTTTTAGTCATTTCAGCAATGTCAGTCCGTCCGTCTGTCTGTCTGCCGGCTGGAGCGCACGATAACTCTCGAAAGGAATAACCGAGGTACTTCAAATTTGATATGCGGTAATATTTTCACCCATCTCAGGCTTATAGTGATTTCGATTCAGAAAAAAATGTACATTACCCCATTTGGTACATTACACCATTTGGTACCTCCCACACAAAGGGGCCAATATTTTAACCGCTTATATCCTTAATACAAGTGCATATAAATACTTGAAATTTTAATGCTTTTATAGTACCTACATTCCTTTCACACAAATGGACTATTCGTACCAAAAGTTAACAGCTTATAACTTTAATACAAGTTCATACTTTAAAGTTAAAAACAAGTAGGAAAGTTCAGTTGGGTAAACCGACTTATGAATCCCCTCACCTTGAGTCTCAAAGAAATATTAGTAAATTTATTTATTTTTTTGTTTTAATTATATTATTATCAACATAAATTGCATTTAATAACTTTAAGTATGTACTGGTATTAAAGTTATAATTTGTTAACTTTTGGTGTAAAATGGTCCATTTGTGTGTGGGGTACCAAAAGGGGCGTGCCAATAACGGCCACTTTTCTATAGACTCTAGGTACTATAAAAGCATTGCACTGTACGAAATTTCAAGTATTTGTATCCACTAGTATTAAAGTTAAAAGCTGTTAAATTTGGTACAAAAAGGTCCATTTGCGTGGGAGGTACCAAAAGGAGCTTGGAAATTCCACCTATTTTTCTCGAGGTAATGGTGGTTAATAAACTAATAATATGTGATGAATTTTAGAGGATTCAAACAAGTAGTATAGAAGTTATTAAATAATCAATATTTCACTAAATGTGAACCCTTTGTGGGGGAGGTACCAGAAGGAGTGGACCAATATGGGCCATCTTCAAGCTTAACCGGAGATAGAAGGAAATATTACCACATACCAAATTTGAAGTCAATCGGTTACTCCATTCGAGAGTTATCGGGCGCACCAGCCAGCAGACGGACGGACATTGCTCATTCGACTTAAAATTACCCAAAACGGATATCCGCCGAACATACTTAGGGTCTTAGGTCACTTCTTCGATGTGTTACACGTTTGGCTCGTGGCAAATGATATATATCCTCCTCTCTAAGGTGAGGGGATAAAAATAAATTTACGAATATTGAAGGTGAGGGGACTGAAGGTGATGGGATTCGTAAGTCGATTTAGCCGATTCAACTTTCTTACTTGTTTTTTAGATGTTTATCTTTATATTGAAGGATAAAGAAGTCCCACCCAGACCATAAAGCTCTAAAAGGAAACGACCTAAGCTTTCTTTGTGTCAAAAATTAAGCTTTTTGATAAAAATGTCAAAGCAAGTTATAAGTTCGCAAAAAGAATTGTAATCATATTTTTTAAGGTTGAAGAATAAGCTATTGACAACTCTTTGTGCAAAATTTTCTAAATACAATAATTAGTTATATGGATGAAAAAATGGTCGTTTGACCTAGATATCAAAACTCAATACTTTTTTCCAGGGACGTATCTAGGATTTTGGTTCTTTTTTTCCATACCAAAGATAAACAATTAAAAAATTGCGTTTATTGTGTAGGTAATGGAAGTTAAGTTCCTTAGTTTTGTATTCGAATTTTATTCCTAAATATAAATGTGTACTTTAGTACGAGATCAGTTAAACTTTTTATAACAAAATACGTAAGAGTTAAAAATGTAATCTTCGATTTTTTTGAAAGAAATACAGGCAACTCGCGGTATAACGAATACTCGGTTTAACGAAAACCCGATATAAGCACGATCAAAATGTTTACATTGAGTACCTTATATTACGAACGACTTCAATTATTTGTACTCGATATAACGAACGATTGGAAAAAAAACTATTAAAATTAAAGACAAAACTAAAATAAATAAATGCAAGAAGAGGGAAAAACACTCTAGAGTCGTTGCAGTACCGTTGGTTTTTATTACTTGCTCATTTTTGACTCATACACAGAGCCGAAAATACAATGATTTTTTTAACCATGTGTCTGGTTAAATTTTTCATGGTAAATGTTTGATTACGAAGACAAAAATAACCTTATATAAGTTCAAATGTATGGTTGGTTTTTCTGAAAGAGAGGCAGAAAAATGTGCGAGTTGGTGTTGAATAGTCGATGGGACTAGTGCTGTTGTCGGAAGCTGTTGGTATAGAGGTAAGTAGTAAAACATTTTGTAAAGAATGTGTATTTAAAAAGTGAAATAATAAAATATTGTTAAAAATGTTAATAGTGTTTTGTGCCTGTTTAACTATAGTAAAGGCGAATGTAATATTAATATTATTTTTTGTGATTATGCCATTAAAATTGTGAAATTCAGTGGTTAAGAGTGGAAAAAAATATGTACACGCTGTCGCATTAACTGAGCATGAAAAAACAACCAACAACAATGTATGTACGTAAGTATATGCAGCAGCAAGCAAACATACGGAGAGAAGTGATGTGTACGTGTGGGTATGTGTTCATCTTGTAACACATTGAAGGAGTGATCTAAGACCCTAAGTATATTCAGCGAATATTAGTTTTGGGACATTTTAAGTCGAATGAGATATGTCCGTCCGTCTGTCTGCTGGCTAGTGCGTACGATAACTCTCGAAAAGAGTAACCGATTCACTTCAAATTTGGTATACGGTAATATTTTTTTCTATCTCCGGTTAAGTTCAAAGATGGGCCATATTGGTCCATTCCTTCTGGTACCTCCCACACAAAGGGCTAACATTTAGTGAAATATTGATTCTTTAATAACAACTATACCTTGGTCGGTTTACCCGACTGAAACTTTCTTACTTGTTTTATAATATATAATTCAGTGCACTTCCTTGAAGTATCATCCATTTACTTACCCAATCCTTGATTTTTATATCTATTCCGATTATGATTTTGGTGGGACATCGGCTTTCTATCAGATTGCCTTTGTTATTAATCTCCTCTCTCCTATAAGTTTGCCGTAAGATCGGACTAAGCTCAGTACCCCAAACTAAGTGCCTAACCGTCCTGGGCCCTTAATAATCGAAAGATTCAGGGAGTTTACGTGGACGGCACCTTTTGAGCGGGGACTGATCACATGTTGGTCAAGCACAGAAACGTAGGCACTTAACTTATAGTCACAGGGCAGATTTTTCCATCAGATCAGTTCATCGGTAAATGCTTATGCTCTTTGAACTACAGAATTTAGGTAAAAAGTCAAAAGATCTTCTTAGAATTGCAGCCTTTTTTACATTTATACTTACATTTTCTAACCTTTTTGTTTTTTTTCTTTTCAGGTGTTTCTTATACATACATATATATTAACATATATTTTGTAAATAAAATAAAAATGCGAAAGTTAAATTTTTCTTGTTTTATTTAATATAAATATTAAAAATTATTGAAACAACTATGTTTCTGGTTACGTGGAGTAACCACTAAATAGTTAAATTAACAATAAAAAAGGTTTCAATAACAATCTTCATAGTTAATAATATTAACAATTTCATTGTTAAATTGAACATGCATTGTTTCAATAAATTAACTATAAAATGTTAATATTAACAATTTTCATGGTTAAAAAATTCAAAAATGCATTGTTAAAGTAACAATTATTATTATAATATTAACAATTTTCATGGTTAAAAAATTCAACCATGGAATAGTTAAATTAAATATTATTATTGTTAAATACCAGTCAACAAGAAAATGTTCAAATTAACCTTATATAACGTAGACTCCAAATCATGTTTATTTATGGTTAAGTTAACCTTATATAAGGTTAATTTTTGGCTCAGTGTACCTACATACACACCGATAACGAAATTTTTAATTTTACTTTTAACATAGCCGAAAGAGTATCATAATTAGAATGGGCATAAGAAACAGAATTTTCTTAAGTCAAAAAAATTCAATTTTAGATGAATGTTAGATTTCAGTTGAAGAAAAATGGGATTCCAAAAGCATCAATATGCACATTAAAGAAATTAAATATGCATATAAGCAAATAACAATGTATCAAAAATCGTCGAATTCTTAAAAAAAGGTATAGTCACAGTGGTTTATTGATGTTCCAGTAAATGAAAAAGCACTAAAATTAAAGCCATAGAATTATAGAGGAAGCTGCATGAAGGGGTTTTTTAAATTTTATAAATAAAATGGAACACAACTTTACAAATCTATGCCATTTTGTGTGTTAAAGCTAAACAATTTGTATAATCGCAATATTAATTAAATGTTATGTTTAAAATCCAACGAAACACATCTAAAAAAGCTTCGCGATATAACGAATTATTCGGTATAACGAATTGGTCTGACAATATATCGTTCCTTATACCGGGATTTGCCTGTATATCAATTATTTCATCTATTTTGACTTCATCTTTGTATATAGATCTCAAAGCCAGATAAGATAGCCTTTCTCCTTCCATTCTGTTCCGGAGATAAGTTTTTATTCTTCTTAACGTCGAGAAACTTCGCTCAGTAGATGCCGTTGTCACAGGTATTGTGGCCAGTATCTGCAAAAGGGTAAAAACGCTTGGGAACATGTCCTCATCACAAACTGAAATAGCATTTAATGCATTTGATGGCTTATCATTCTTCTGCTTCCAATAATCAATCCATATACTTATTTCAGCTAAAACAGATTTTGCTGAATTTTTTAAATCGTTTTTGTAAAAAAGTGTGGCTTCTTCGAAATCTTCCTTTATTCGATTTACAACTCGTATCGGAACGATATTAAACAGACTTGTAATTATAGCATGTCACTTAATTTAGTCGTTGCCAATTTTATGATATCGTAAGCCTTTATTATATCTAGGTTAATCGTTTGCAAATACCGTGATATGTTCTGTGTAATGGCCAAAACCGTACTACTTATTACCACACCCAATATAAAGTCAATTAAATACACGGTTGTGCAAACTCATTCCATCACTGCAACCTACAAAAGGTAGATAGATAAGAAATCATATATGTAATTTTAACTTAATTTTCGCCATATTTGGTTATCATAAATTTAAAGCCAACCAATAATTACACCGGTCGACAAAAACAACATTTTTTCTTGGGTTTCTGTTTTAATGCATAGATTCTGATTCTAGACGTCAAAAAACGTCAAAATCTCCAATCTTAGCTTTTAAAGTTTGTTTTTGTAAATTTTACATCGATACGAGAGTTTTAAAGTTAAAACCATACTAAATTAGCTATAACTTTAAATAATGCATCGATTTGCTTCGAAATGGGCTCGTTTAATTCATGACCGAACAGACTTTACGATAAAATCATAAAAATATTACATTTGTTCATTTTTAGATTGTTTTATGGGAGTTTTATTTTAATAATATTAAAATTTTATCAAAAAATCACATTTTTTTGCAATATTTTGTAATACTCGTATATCGTCGAAACCGCTGAACGGATGGAAAATGGTATTGTATGAAGTTGAAGGCTACTTAATATTTAATTCTTTAAAACTTTCCTCAACCAAATCGGATAAATGGTTCTCAAGTTATGCCACTATATGTGGTTCAACCACTAATTTCTTTCCATATCACAGCTTATCGCGAGAATTTAAAGAGACAACCCTTTAGGCTAAGAAGATAGAGAGGTTGAACCACATATTATGACATAACTAGAGAACCATTTTTCCGAATTGGTTCAGGTAAGCTTTACAAACTTCAGAATTAAGTAGCCTTCAACTTCGCAAAATACAATTTTCCATCCATTCAGCGGTTTCGACGATATCTTACAAAGTATTGCAAAAAATCATATTTTTTTAGAAAATTTTAATAATTTTTAAATAAAAGCCTCATAAAACATATATAAACGCATAATTGTCATATTTTTGTGATTTTATCGTAACCTCTGAAAGGTTATGAATAAATTGAGACCATTCCGAAGAAAATCGATGCATAATCTAAAAAGTTTTTGCGGGGAAACCACGCACTTTTCTTATTTTTAGTTGTTATTACTTTTACTGTTACCATTTTTTACGCTTTTGTATTATTTTTTTTTAATTTTTGTATTTTTTTTTTAAATTGTAAACAGTTTATGCCTATGTTTAAAACATTTCGTATACGTCCTTGCTTTTTTCCAATAGGACTAAACTTCGTGCAATTTTCATCCCGATCGTAAGACATCGCTTTTAAAAAGACAAAACTACCTTACCTCTTTAATCGAGTTTGCATTTTTGTTTCACATTCTGCAGACAGTTTTTTTCTGATCATCATTTTTGTTTTAGCTTTTGCGAAAAGTTCATCACATTGTAGTAAAGTGCTATTTTCATGTACATTTTTATCATTTTTATTTGTTCTATTCAACAACAAAAAAGAAAGACAAATAAGAGTAGCAAAAGGCACTAAAGCTCATGTTCCAACAGAAATGTAAAAAAGCATAAGCAAGTCGAGCAAACACGACTAATGTATACCCTAATCTTTTGAGAAATATCTATAATGTGGAATTTTGTATGTTGCATTGGAGAAGTCGGTTCAGGTATGATTGGTTTATCTAGTCTTTGTAGATAATTTTCCAAAACAACTCACTTAAATTTGAATATACGATATAGCGGCAAAAGTGAACCGAAGGCGCAGGTGAAATATTTACATCGACGTTGACGTAATGTAAAAAAATTAAATTTTTATTATAAAAAAGGACTGTGTTTCCATAAAAATTTCGACAATGAAAACAAAAAAAATATTTCAAGTGTCTATATATGTTTTCTTGCCTCATAAAGTATGCCTTAGGTTAATGTGTATTTTGGTCCAATTTGTTTTTCATTTCTATCTTCTCAACAGTTAAAATTTCCGCAAGCTGTTCTACAAATGCAGATTAAAATATATGCCTAATTTTGGGCAGGTACTTACTTGATCATTTTAATATTAAGATATTTTGTTTATATCTTGGATACAATATACTGAATATGTGCTCAACAGATTGGCATATTTTTGTCAATGTTCCATAAAATTTGAATTTTGGCCGCAATTTTCGATTTCCGCCTATGGTGTGACGTTAACATTTTGATTTCCCTCATAAACATAAACCACACCATACCGTTATTTTAAATGGATGTAATGGTAGCTCTTAATACTCTCCGAATTGTCAGCCCAAATACGATGTTTATTACCGTATCCATTGAGCCAGAAATGTGCTTCATCACTGAACAGCATTTCACGATAAAACACCGGAATTTCATTCGGAACGATTTTGAACAATTTGGAGACGCTGTTGTGGCATTTCAATGGTGACTCGCAATACTGAACAAAAATGACAAAGCAATTTTATATGAGCCACGCGCGATCTGTAAAAAACGCATATTGAAAATCAAATATCACGATGAATCACCCGTTATACAGGGTTTTCCAATATTAATTTTTCTTATATTGAATCAGTCGCCGCCTGTCGTAGCGAACGGACGTGTTATCGCAGAGCGGATAGTTTTTTGCCCTATTACGCAATACCTATTCACCTACCTACTACGCAACCACGTGGTTTGTTGTTTTTAAAGCGTAGGTTGAACTGGATGCATCGGTCTCTGGACAGAAATTTCTGAGCTCAGTCTGGAAGGCCTATATCGACGTACCTATTACGGGCTAATACTGGCTATGGGGGTGTCTCCCCCAACCAATTTATGATTAAACCAAAAAAGCCGAAGGAGATTACGGCGCAGGGGAGGGAAACCCCAGTGCCGGCGACAAGCGTTGATTCACGCACGAGTCTTGTGTCGTCGTTATCGAACAATCGTGAGCATGCAACTTCTACGAACTTTGGTGCCTTGGATCCCGTAGTCGAAAATGAAACAAGAGCACATCCAGCCGCAGGCAAAACAAATGATAATACAGATGAAGCAGAACCCAGCTGGGGCTCTAAGCAACCCCAGCCTTTAAAAGCCAGTGCGGACTCTGAATCATCAAATGAAAACGATATCACTATTTTTGCTAACTCAAAGAGACTGTCAGGGGCACAAAGAAGGAAACTGAATATGTTGAACCGACAGAACATATTACGGAATGAACCTTACAATTATACCGCCAACACAAACATGGAGGCCGCTAAAAGAGTCAGGTCTCCCGAAGAACATAGCGCTGTGAAAGTGACTAAGAAGAAAAGGGGCTCGCCGTCTTCCAGTAATCCGGAGAAGCCTAACGTAACCACACAAAAAGAAGTCTCTAGTCTGGGTCCTTTGATCGTGGGCGGTAAAGTTGATCCAGTAACGCAGGTCAAGTCATGAGGCTTTAAACAAAAAGACTCTACAGACAAGGACAAATCAATTGGCCATAAAGAAGAGTAAGAAGCCACCATCTTATTCTAATATAGCTATACAACATTTTCGAGACGATCTATGCTATGTCATAGTTGATAGCAGTAGTGCATCTGGCAGAATCCCCGAAGACCAAAAGAGTAACTTCGAAGATTTGGTCTATACGAGGGTAGCGGAGTATGTCCTCGAATCTAAGGATGAACCACCAATCGATGTAATGAGTTGCAAGTTTGAGAGGGGTGTTTTTATGCTAAGGCTGGCATCACAACGCTGCGATGGTGTCCTCGTAAAACTTGTGGATAGATTCCCCTCACCTCGGGACGGCGCAAAGATAAAATTGGTAAGGAAAAGCGACATTCCTGAACTCATAAAAACGACCCTATATGTTAAGGAATGTCCCAGTAAGTTGTCATCAGAGTATATACTCGACATCATTGGCAAACAGAATTAAAAACTTTCCGTGAGAAAGTGGGAAGTCTTCTATAGCAAGTATGATACCGAGGGTACTCTCCTCGTGTTGGGCATAGACCCAGAATTCAAGAACAATCTTGTCATGGCGAAGGGCATGGCGTACTTCCCGATCTGGCCAGCCTTCTTCAAAATTGAAAGGTCCCGATTGGCAGGACAGATGAATCGAGCCCAAATATACTGTCTGAAGAGGCAAACACTGGTAGTGAACGGATGGAGACAAGTGAGACACTGCCAAAAACTGATGTGGAAGTAGTCAATAACACAACCAGTGCACCAATAGTAGCGCCACTTTTGCAGGAAGTTCCCAGCAAAGGTGGTGATCAAAATAAAAAGAGCCACAAAACGATTCAAACAATGAGGGAGCGACAAAAAATAACACCGCCTCCCAAAATTGTCGACTGGAAGATGGTGTAATAGGTAGTGAACGAAAGGAGGAGAATGACCCACTACCAAATAATGAGGGAGTGCCACCAGATACGATAGACTCTCAAAAGAAACTTTTACTGGAAAGACAATGATTGAGGTCATCCAGATAAACTTCCTCCGGAGCGAGACAGCATCCAACGTTCTGATGGACTTCATAAATAAAGGCAGGGTTCATATTGCTTTGATCCAGAAACCATGGACAACTAGCAACAAGGTTACTGGATTAAACCATGTGAACTATAACCTTTTCTACGCTAACAGAGGTACTCGTCCAGGGACTTGTATTTTGTGCCATAAAAACGTATGTTTTATTTTCTCTACAGAGTTGTTAAAATCGGACGCAACGGTGCTGAGGCAAGGAAATGGAAATATGTACCTGCCGTCAATATATCTGCAATTCGATGCGCCGACATTGCCACCTACGTCGGAATTACAACGTCTGGTGAGGCAATCCAAACACACAAGTAATGAGTTAGTAGTTGGATGTGACGCCAACTTCCATCATATCGCTTGGGGTAATACTAACACCAATAAAAGGTTAGTACTACCCCACGCCCTTATCGAATTTTTGAATACAAATAACCTCATAAATCTTAACATAGGAAACACTGCAACCTTTGTTAACAAAATTAGGGAAGAAGTATTAGATATAACGATATGTTCAGAAAATCTTATTGATGAGATCCATGAATGGAGGGTTTCGGATGAACACTTCTATGCAGACCACCGTTATATAAGGTTTAAAATTGCACGACCACCGCCAAACCCAATAAGTTTCTGTAATAAGACTAAGACCGATTGGACTAGTTTCGGAAATCTACTTAGAAATCGATTGGGGCAGCCTACACGCGATTATCTATGTGCAGAAGACATTGATTTCAATGTGAAGAAGATTACCGAGGCTCTTGTAAAATCATTCCCACTTCGAGAAAGGAAATCTGCCTATGATAAACCCTGGATGACAGGAAAAATTCGCTCGATTGGCAAAGATGTCCGCAGACTTTACAACAGAGCTCGACGTAAAAAACAATAAGTATATTGGGACGACTACCACAGAAGACTCAAAGAATACAATAAAATCATTAGATCGGCGAAACGTAACTCCTGGAGGCTTTTCTGTAAGCAGGTAGACAGCGTTAACAGCATGTCTAAAATGAAAAAGTTCCTCTCAAAAACTCATGTCCAAACCGAAACACTGGTGGATGACACGGGTAAAAGGATGGAAACTATAGAGGATACCTTAAGACTCTTGCTGAAAACTCATTTTCCGGCTGGTAATGCTGGACCAACAGAGGAACAGTTACAGAATGAAAATGTATTGCATCAAGTACCTATTTACGGATATAACAGATGGTATGGTTAAAGAAGCGATAAAAAGTTTCTCTCCCTTTAAGTCTGCGGGACCGGATGGAATGTTTCCAGCACTTCTACAGAATGAGGTGGATCTGGTATCAACTCATCTGGCTGGAGTGTTCACTGCATGCCTAACCCATTCTTATACCCCAAAAAACTGGCAGGAATCAAGGGTGGTCTTCATACCAAAGCCTGGCAAGGCGAGTTATACGACCCCAAAGGCTTATCGACCCATTAGCCTTACTTCTTTCCTGTTAAAAACAATGGAGCGAATAATTGATAACATGGTCAAAAGTAAAATAGCGGATGACAGGCTAAAATTCAAACAACACGCCTATGTCATAGGAAGATCAGTGGAAACTGCTCTGCATGAGATAGTGCACCACATAGAGGAGTCCTTCAGTAAAGAAATGTACACACTTGCCGTTTGCATAGACATTGAGGGCGCATTTACCAATGTACGAGAATAGACCGATACACTTATCCAGTCCTTAGACGAGTTTCAGGTTGACCGGGCGCTGAAAAACTGGATCAACAATATGCTAAGGAATAGGTGGATTATTTGTGGGTCATATGACGTAAAAATTAGAGACAAGGTAAATCGTGGTATACCTCAGGGGGGTATTTTATCGCCTCTTCTATGGGTTACGACGATACACAGTCTCCTAAAAGCCCTCACAAATGAAGGACTTAAACCAGTCTGTTATGCAGACGACGTTGTAATATTTCTAAGGGGCTTTCATCCAAATCTATTATACAGAAGAGCTGAAGAGGCACTTAACATCAAATATAACTGGGCACAACCAAGGGGATTAAATGTTAACCCAGACAAAACAGAAATATGTCTATTTGCGAGGAAAACGAAGATCCCACGTTTTACCCGTACTCGATTCCTGAATAAGACAATTGCTATAACTAAAAAGGTAAAATACTTGGGAGTTATCTTGGATCAGCAACTGTACTGGAAAGATCATCTTGAAGAAAGAGTTACAAAGGCACACAGATGTTGGTCGTGGTGCAGAAGAGCTATAGGTTTAAAATGGGGACTACGTCCAAATATGACTCACTGGCTTTACATGAGCGTGATTAGACCAATAATCACCTACGCCTGTGTAGTGTGGTGGACATCAATGGACAAGAAGTTCAACGTAATACCTTTGAAAAAAATTCAACGTAGGCATAAGCGGGGCATTTAGAACTGCACCAACAAAAGCGTTGGAGACTATACTGCACATCTAACCAATAGACATCCGTATAAAGTATGAGGCAGCCCTCACAGCAAGACGTCTACAAGTGATGGGTGAATGGATAAATCGAGACCACAAGTCGTACCATCACAAGATTTTAGAATTTCTAGTTGGTCACGCCAGAAATCTCCGACCGCATTCCTGAAGTGCGGCTTACAGCTACCTGTGATAGGTTTGTGCCAGACAGACGCTCCTGGGAAAATGGAACTTTAGCCCATGTGCCAGTGGGAACCAGCTGCTACACGGATGGGTCCAAGCGAGGATGAATGACGGGTCTGAGACTTTTTATTAATGAACTAGAAGTCGAACTTCACTTCCGCCTCCCTGACCATAACACGGTATTTCAAGCAGAAGTTCGAGCAATCACGGAGTGTGTGAACTGGCTCAGTAACACGACAAAGCCTAAATATGCCAACATCTTCACAGATAGCCAAATGGCGACTAAAGCAATAACATCGGAAAGTGTCAAATCCAGAACTGTGTTGGACTGTAAAAGGACGATAAATGATTACTCAGCCCATGATGGTCAATTGCGTATTTGCTGGGTACCAGGACACAACGGAGTGATTGGAAATGAACGGGCAAACAGCTTGGCTTCAAAGGGCAGAGAACTTCGAGTAATAAACTGTCTTATGTGTATGTCCATGGACATGAGACGTTTAAACGTCTCCTCTCTTCAACCTAACTTTTGAAATTGTTAAGGAAATTCAAAAGTTTTTTATTTAATGTAAAGTACAATCGATACAATTAAGTTCTAAATAAAACGTCATTCAAATGGCCTCTACGACCTCTTCTGCAGGAACGAATTCGATGAACCCAATTTTCGAGCACTTTTTCCACTAAATCAAGTCGTATGTCATGAATGGCACGTTCAGTATTGACTTGTAAAGCGTGAAGAGAGTCTGGTTTATTTCGAAGGACCAATTACTTCAAATAACCCCACAAGAAATAGTCTAATGGTGTTAAATCACAACTTCTTGGAGACCATTCAATATCACAATTTCTTGAAATAATCGAATCTCCAAACTTTTCTCGCAACAATTCAATTGTTTCATTTGCTGTGTGGCACAATCGGTTAATGACAAAAAGATAGCTCTTAACGAGAGCTAAAATATTGCTCATGGGTGTCAAGGTCGTAGGTCGACTCAAAAGTGGTGTTTTTTGGATTTTTAAAAAAATGGACTTAGCGCACGTAAAGTTGCAATTGGAGAACGATTATTTTGATAATAAAACT
Source organism: Eudasyphora cyanicolor (assembly GCA_963930755.1). Classification (NCBI taxonomy): domain Eukaryota; kingdom Metazoa; phylum Arthropoda; class Insecta; order Diptera; family Muscidae; genus Eudasyphora; species Eudasyphora cyanicolor. The sequence goes on along the minus strand of OZ005736.1, from coordinate 204,489,339 downwards.
GAATAATTTGTAAACGTTGTTCTTGCGTATATATCTCCATGACGAAATTGTAAACACTACTTAATACAATGAAAAAAAAAAGACAAATCATGACATATTACAAATGGCCTAAACGTCACTTCAAAATCATATCATCCCTATTGGAAAACCCGTTATATGTTTGAGACAGACTGCCAAACACGCCGACATTATGAATAAGAGCGTATATGGAAATAATTCTCAACGACCGTTTTTTTTATTGTCAGCTCACATAGGCCAGTTTAGGTCCCTAGTGTTACTACGGGCTGAAATGCCCCTCATCGAAACCAACCTGTTTGATATACAAATTTATCGATAGTAAGAATATCCGTACTGGAAAGATCTGTTACACTGCGTAGAAAGGCCGACCCCAGTATGTCCAGTCGTCGTTTACTCAAAGCGGGACAGTCGCAAAGCAAGTGCTCAATGCTCTCCACTTCTTCCTTATCTCCACAGTTTCCGCAGAAATCATTGGAGTCAAAAGCCAATCTTTTGGCGTGTTCGACGATCAGGTACTGTCCCTTCAGAACTGATACTGACGTAGAAAATAATTTCCTCTCTAGTGCGAGGAGATATTTTGACCTTCTCAGGTCATACCTTGGCCACATATGCCTAGCTACCCTGTAGGTGCCAATGTCTGTCCACCTTTCGTTGGACTGCCTGATTGCCTCTTGCCTAAGCCAAAGCTTGCACGTGGATAGTGGCGCACCAATTTTGCCTAGCTACCCTGCAGGTGCTAATGTTTGTCCATCTTTCATTTGACTGCCTGATTGCCTCTTGCCTAAGCCTAAGCTTGCACGTGTATAGTGGCGCACCAATATATGCAAGTTCTTCAAGAATTTGTAGTGTCGTCCCTCTCCAAGCAAGTTCATCGGCTTTGCAGTTCCCCGAGATATCCCTATGCCCAGGCACCCATATGAGGTGTACGTCAAACTGCTCAGTTATCTTGTTAAGAGATCTTCGGCAGTCGAGGGCTGTTTGAGAATTTAGGGATGTGGGCTCCAGAGAATTGATGGAAGCCTGGCTGCCCGAGTAAATGACAACGCCACTGTTGGTTACTATGTTGCGACTCAGCGACGTGGCGACTTCCCATATTGCCATTATTTCGGCTTGATAGATACTGCTGGTATCTGGTAGTCTGTGAGCTATATATATATGGCATACGGGTATGTTGTCATGGTTTAGTTGCCAGAAAACATAGTAAGTGTATAAGTGTAAAGCACAAATTGACGAACACATTGCTTTCATATTCTGTATTTTAGACAGCTTTTGCAATGTACTGACAAAGAATGACCAAGTGTTTCCACCATTCCAACACAAAGTGGTACCTTAAACGTTCATAAGGCAAAATTTACGCTGATTCTATTTTCCGACATTTTTGAGGACCTCTTTATGTATTTACATGGGGATTATGGTATGTACATATGTACAACTGCGACCAATACGACCCATTTGCAATATTGTTTGTTCGTGGCCAGAAAGGTTCGCTTGGTCCAGGGATATACGGAGAGACAGACAAATGGATGGATATGAAGTGTATAATAAAGCATGGGTCTTTCTTTCCATTGTGGGAACTACTTATTAAATCAGTTATTCATAATATCCTGTTCGTGGTGTAGGGTGTATGGCTTATGGTTTTTGATAGTCAATATCATCAGCAGCATCACGACTGACTGAAGGATTGACAGACCGATGAACTGAATGTATAGACGGATCATCTTTATCACACATATACATACTAAATTTGAATAAACATTGTAAATTGATATTTTTCGTTTTTTATATCGACATCGAGACCGAGAGCAAATGCAAATACAATGGAAATTGGTGACATGCCATCACAGAGTTCCTGGCAGCATTTCGATGAATTTTTGATTCTGACCAGAAAAAAGAAACGAAACGAAAATCTGTTCATCTTCGTACAGAAATAGTAAAAACTGCCATGAATATTTAATCTTAAATTTTAAATTCAATTAATTGTTGATATTATTTCGCCAATGCACACTGGTACCAAATCCAAATTTTTTGGCATAAATTCAAAAAATAAACTTAAGAAATTACCAGAAGTATATATATATTCGAAAAGGCAACCCTATAGCGGACCTAGACAATGTAATTTTTTAAACTCAGGTGGCAACCCTGTTTTTATCCATGTGATCAAAGTTAGGAGTTCAATCAGGTGTTTTTAAGCACTTCTTCTTGAGAAAATATTGGCAATATCTTTGATACCGGAAATCGGCAGAACTAAAATTTTATTTAATCTGTGAAATATGGAAAATCAAGCTCAAAGTATGTAGATTATAATTATTATAACATATTTCATAATTGTATTGTCTTTGTCGTTGTTATTTCGTATTTATGGGGTGTGTTATTTTAGAGATACGTAACCTCACGATATTTGTGTTTCGTGGAGTAAAAGTTATAGATGTACTCGCGTGTTCATGAAAGTTTAAACGCACTATTGTTTTTAAAGTGTCCTTTATCATGTAGTATAGATGAGCTTTGCGCGTTTTGTGCGCAAAGCTCATCTATACTGTCCTTTATCAGCGAGTAAGACAAAAGATGCCGATGTTTGTTTTAAAAAATACTTTAACACCAACTTTTTACACATGTACCTTGTTATACATGGACCTTGCGACACATGGACCTTGTTGCACATGGACCTTGTTATACATGGTAAAATGTACTTGTCAGCAACTTTCCTTAAAATATTAGCACATTGTTCTCAGATTGTTGTTGCTCTTGCACTTCCTGTTGGCTGCTTAGGGGAAATGCTTGGGAGGCACTGAACAAATTTTATAAGCAAGACAGATGTGACCGTCTGTCTAAATAGCCGCATTAATATTAATAATTTTTCATAGATCTATGGATTCTTCGGATCCAATATTATCCAGTATTTGCATTTCTAAGAGACAATCAGTTATGATAACAACTACTTAGCGTACAGACATCAAGCTTGTGTGGGAGGTGGCAGTGGGAGTTGTCACATTGGTCCAAATTTTTGTTCATTTGTTATGTGTGTTATGAGTAACACACATAACATATTTATGCCACAAAAAATGGATTTGGGACCAGTGTGCAATGGCACCATTGACAAACATAATCATCATTCATCGGTTGGGATAATAGGTAGTTGACAGGACATACTTCTGTTGCTACAATATTCGATTGCTGACAGGGATGGCCCGGGTGACCCGTCGGACCGACTGACTGCCTTAGTAACGATTGGGTCAATTATTCTCATGAACGAATTTGAGAATGTTGTATAAACGTGCGATTGTGAAGTTGAAGTTATCTATGTAATTGTTGACATTTTAATAGTTTTTGTTTAAATAATATAAAACAAATCCACTCCCTTCGCCCTGTGTCGAAAACCAGTGAATGGAATCAGTTAGTTTGGGAGTGGCAATGCCATAAATGGTGAAATGAAGATTAGTGCAAATTAATGTTTCTTCCCAGAAGGATTTTTTGCATGTACGAGTATTACTTCATTCTCACAATTGGAAAATTGATGATTTAAGACAATTGATGGGAATTTTTTGTTGAATGTGGTTTCGTCTTTTGAGCGACAAGACACTTCAGATACAGGGTTTCAAAAACTGTAGTAAATTTTGTTTTAGAAATCAGAAAAATGTTTTTAGTGCATAGAGAATTTTTTATATTTCATTCCTTGGAAAATTTTCAAAACGACAAATTCATAAGAAATTATACAGAAAATTTTATTTCCGATTTAGAATTTAAATTCTCTGGAAATATCCAAATAAAAGAGTCCCACGAGGAAGAAAAAACAAGAAGAGATTAAAAGGAGTTGCGGATATAGGAACAAATTTAATTTTTATTTATTTTTGCTCAGGCAAAAATTAACTGGGAGGTAAGAGTAGTATTTGTGAGTAATGAGATTGGCCGCGGTAAACCATTAATTCCCGTTTACAGGAATAGGGTCATTGAATTTTCCATTCCTCCCATAATATATTTTTTCGGAGTTTTAAATCAGTATCCAGATTGTGACTGAGATGGAAGACAGCTCAAGGCAGATGAAAATTAATACCTTGTCAATTGTCGCAGCCACCATGACGCATTTGGGTTGGGAATATTAAATTCCAAATACCACGATTTTTTTAAGAAGTCATATTCAACGCTACTTCCTCTCCAACTTTTAACAAAAATTTTATACAAAAGATCTTGTTTTTTCGGAAATTTCTCATATGGGCAAAGAATTTGGTACGAAGAAGAACAAATAAGAATCACTAATTTAAATCAAGCGTCCAACGACAATCTACAAATGCAATATCACCTTAAGACACAATTTTAGTCAAAACACTTACACTTCGAGTGAATATTTGATAACTTTTTATCCAGAAGCAGCATCCTCGACAGACATCAGGCCTGGCGTCATCGATGGGGCGTAAAATCTGGTGAGTTCATTGGTTTTAATAGATTGTATTAAATATCCACTCATGAAACAGATCAATTCTACTCATTTAGTCTGACAATATCATTTTTATACCATTATTAAAATATCTACACTTAATTTTTGGTTCAATATTAACTTTGTTATAAAGATGGAATGTCATACGTAAATATGAATTAGGTTGGGTTTTTTATACACGAAAGGCTTAGAAAACGGGTTAGCGCAAATATAGTGGGTTATCTTGTAATAACTTAATGGATAACGTAGGTTGGCAGGGTACTGAATATGAGAGGCGCTGACATTTAATTACGTCCTCTGCACTGACCAGTATTTCTATGTTTCTACTACTGTTTCCTCTTGTTTACATACATTGTCATCATGCAGTGTTAGCTACCAAATTTTTGAATTATTGTAGCGACCTTTATACCTTTTCTCTAGACCAAGAACACCACTCAATTTCCCCTGAGCTCGGCCGGTATTAAAAGAAGCGAAAGGATCCAGAGAGAGGTACACTAGTGGGCCATTACAGTCTATAGGTATACATACATATCGTCGTCAGAAACGAGAAGCAAAAATACATAACTCGAAACGTACGCCTTTGAGGAAATTTTTCTCAGATTTCAGATGTTAATAAAATATGGAAAACATTTTTGTATTTGTTTTGACTAGAGAATCGAATGATGCAGATGTTCTTACGTTTGGGGCTACTTTCACGTCCAGTTCTCAGAATTAAGTCCCAAAATCATTTGTTGTACTGTGTTATCATTATTTTGATGAAGTTGAACAAATTTAGGTCATCAAATTGAAGGTATTTGGTAATGGTATTTGCTGCAATAAAATATTTCCGTTAATATAAATTTTTTGAAATTATAGTTTACGGAAACCGTTTTTGACCTCTACAGATTTTATTCATTTTGAGTTGTTATCCTATTGTTGCTAATGTAAACTGACGGATTTAAAGAATCAATTTGTCCAATAAACAACTTACTAGTACAACAACGCTACCAATAACAAAAACTTACAACTGTTAAGTTGTTGTAATTATGTATTCAAAGATGCAATTTTTTGAGATAAATGATCGGTTGTTTATTTCATAATAAAGAGGAAGGTATGCCCCAAAGGAAGTCGCAATTAGTTAAATCACAAGATCTCGGAGGCCAATTGTGATCACCTCTTCGAGAGATAACACGGTCCGGAAAATTCCATTCACCGTAACTGTTGATCCAACCTTATTTTCGAAAAACTAAGGTCCAATGACACCGCCGGACCATAAACGGCACCAAACAGTCACACGTTGAGGATAGAGAGGCTTCTCAACAATAACCCGATCCCCAGATGCGACAATTTTGCTTGTTGACGTAGCCACCGAGGTGGAAATGGGCCTCATCAGTCAAGATGATTTTTCGATGGAATTCCGGATCATTTTCATGCATTTCAAAGACATATCAGCAAAGACACGACGTTGTTGATGATCGGCCGGCTTGAGTTCTTGTGTTAACTGAACTTTATAAGCCTTAAGACCCAATTCTTTATGCAATATACGGTGTAATGACGTTGTGGAATGCCCAATTTCAAAGAACGACGAGGAATGGACAAATCTGGGTTTTCTTCAACACTTTGGGCTACAGCAGCAATATTCTCAGTTGTTCTTGAGCGACGTGCACGGGTTTTATTCTTGACTTCACTAGCTTGTCCCAACAGCTCGAATTTTTCCACCAATTTCTGTATTGCGGTCCGACAAGGTGCTTCACGACGACCCAAAAATGCTTTAGTTTTTCGAACTGTGACTGCAAGATTTTCACCATTTTTATAGTGAATTTTAATAATTGCGTTGTTGAATCGTGTATCGTTCCATTTTTATACCCTACACCACACTGTGGTACAGGGTATTATAACTTTGTGCATTTGTTTGTAACACCCAAAAGGAGAAGAAATAGACCCATCGTTTATTATACCGATCGACTTAGAATCACTTTCTGAGTTGATTTAGCTATGTCCGTCTGTCTGTCCGTCTGTCTGTCCGTCTGTGCATGTATTCTTGTAATCAAAGTACAGGTCGCAATTATGGTCCGATCTCGACGAAACTTTACACATATCTTTTTTTTGGTCCAAGGACGATCCCTATTGAATTTGGTTAAAATCGGTTCAGATTTAGATATAGCCCCCATATATATGTTAGCCCCGATTTGACATGTAAGCGCTGTAAAAACTTTATTTTATATCCGATCAGTATGAATTTCGGCAGAAAGAGGTTTCTTATTATATGAATGAACACTGTTAAATTTGGAGGAAATCGGTTCAGATTTAGATATAGCCCCCATATATACGTTACCCCCGATTTGACATGTAAGCTCTGTAAGAATGTTATTTTATATCCGATCAGTGCGAAATTCGGCAAAGAGAGGTTTCTTATTACATGAAGGAATACTGCTAAATTCGGAAAAAAAATCGGTTCAGATTTAGATATAGCCCCATATATATGTTAGCCCCGATTTGACATGTAAGCGCTGTAAAAACTGTATTTTATATCCGATCAGTGCGAAATTCGGCAGAAAGAGGTTTCTTATTACATGAAGGAATACTGCCAAATTCGGAGAAAATCGGTTCGGATTTAGATATAGCCCCCATATATATGTTACCCCCGATTTCACATGTAAGCGCTGTAAAAACTGTATTTTATATCACATCAGTATGAAATTCGTCTGAAAGAGGTTTCCTATTATATGAATGAACACTTTTAAATTTGGAAGAATTCGGTTCAGATTAAGATATAGCCCCCATATATACGTTATCCCCGATTTGACATGTGAGCGCTGTAAAAATGTTATTATACCCTACACCACACTGTGGTACAGGGTATTATAACTTTGTGCATTTGTTTGTAACACCCAAAAGGAGAAGAAATAGACCCATCGTTTATTATACCGATCGACTTAGAATCACTTTCTGAGTCGATTTAGCTATGTCCGTCTGTCAGTCTGTCTGTCTGTCTGTCCGTCTGTCTGTCTGTCCGTCTGTCCGTCTGTCTGTCTGTCCGTCTGTGCATGTATTCTTGTAATCAAAGTACAGGTCGCAATTATGGTCCGATCTCGACGAAACTTTACACATATCTTTCTTTTGGCCCAAGGACGATCCCTATTGAATTTGGTTAAAATCGGTTCAGATTTAGATATAGCCCCCATATATATGTTAGACCCGATTTGACATGTAAGCGCTGTAAAAACTTTATTTTATATCCGATCAGTATGAAATTCGGCAGGAAAAGGTTTCTTATTACATGAATGAACTCTGTTAAATTTGGAAGAAATCGGTTCAGATTTAGATATAGCCCCCATATATACATTACCCCCGATTTGACATATAAGCGCTGTAAAAATGTTATTTTATATCCGATAAGTGCGAAATTTGTCAAAGAGAGGTTTCTTATTACATGAAGGAATACTGCTAAATTCGGAGAAAATCGGTTCAGATTTAGATATAGCCCCCATATATATGTTACCCCTGATTTGACATGTAAGCGCTGTAAAAACTGTATTTTATATCCGATTAGTGCAAAATTTGACAGAAAGAGGTTTCTTATTACATGAAGGAATACTGCTAAATTCGGAGAAAATCGGTTCAGATTTAGATATAGCCCACATATATACGTTACCCCCGATTTGACTTGTAAGCTCTGTAAAAATGTTATTTTATATCCGATCAGTATGAAATTCGGCAGAAAGAGGTTTCTTATTATATGAATGAACACTGTTAAATTTGGAAGAAATCGGTTCAGATTTAGATATGGCCCCCATATATACGTTACCCCCGATTTGACATGTAGGCGCTGCAGAGACTGTATTTTATATGCGATCAGTACGAAATTCGACAGAAGGAGGTCTTTTTACATGAATGAGTATTCAGGGTAGATCGGTTCAGATTTATATTGATTTTACTCCTGATTTGGTATCAGGAGGCTATAGAAGTTGTATTTTACTTCCGATCATTAAAATTTTCCAGAAAGATGTTTCTCAATTTAGGAACGAATATTGCTTAATTTAGCGATTATCGTTTCAGAATTAGATAATATGTTTCTACACATTTACCAATTATTCCAAATTATTATGGCAATGACCCTTATCGCATTGTTAGGGAGGTGTAGGGTATTATATAGTCGGCCCCGCCCGACTTTCTGCCTTTCCTTACTGGTTTTATATCCGATCAGTGCGAAAGTCGGCAAAAAGAGGTTTCTTTCTACATGAAGGAATACTGCCATATTCGGAGAAACTCGGTTTAGATTTAGATATAACACCCATATATATGTTACCCCCGATTTGACCTGTAAGCGGAGGTCGGAGAAAATCGGTTCAGATTTAGATATAGCTCCCATATATATGTTACCCCCGATTTGACATGTAAGCGCTGTAGAGACTGTATTTTATATCCGATCAGTACGAAATTCGACAGAAGGATGTCTTTTGACATGAATGAGTATTCAGGGAAGATCGGTTCAGATTTATATTAAAGCTCCTTATATATGTTCCTCCTGATTTGGTATCAAACCGCTACAGAAGTAGTATTTTACTTCCGATCATTAAAATTTTCCAGAAAGATGTTTCTCAATTTAGGAACGAATATTGCTTAATTTAGCGACTATCGTTTCAGAATTAGATAATATGTTTCTACTCATTTACCAAGTATTCCAAATTATTATGGCAATGACCCTTATCGCATTGTTAGGGAGGTGTAGGGTATTATATAGTCGGCCCCGCCCGACTTTCTGCCTTTCCTTACTGGTTAGTAATGGCGTAGTTTCTACTTGTCAAATGTCAAAGAATAAAAGCTTCAAAAGTGACAGCTACCGAAATATCGGGTGATTCAAAATAACACCTCTTGTTGGAAAACCCTGTATTATAACCAAAAGACAGATATTCAAAAACAGAGAGACCGATAGAATGGAACAAATCGAAAACAACCAAAACACATCAAATAAATAAAATGGCTATGAAAATTTGTTTGGCAGTTTAAAGAAAACGAGAACGACCAAAATGAAAAACTAATTTGTGGTTGTCTATTTCCTCTAAGAAATACACACACTATTGGAGTAGACTGGAATGAAATGGAGTGGAGCCATAGTCGCGACTTACAATCTGTCGTCGTGGCTGGAACAACGTTGGTTGAATTAAATTATCATTGTTCACAGGTTGTTACACGTTTTTTCTCATCTTGTCGTGGCTGGAAAGAGCTTTGCGGTACGTACGAGTACACAAAGGAGTTCAAATTGACATTTTCACAAACAGAGATAATAACAAATTTAGTTATGCAAATACTGCTAGCAATACTAAATTTGTATTTTGTACTTATGCATTTATGTATACTGGGGCCCAACAGAAACAACAAGAAAACAAGTGGACCAAATGTATGTAGTACGCGTATGTAGCTGAAAACAAGGGTGATATTGTTAGTTGGCGCGATATCGCCCACCCAACCTGAAATTTAAAAATGCTATATTACGAGTATTATTGCTGTAAGAGTCTCCAAATGTGGTATATGTGACATTGGTACCAGTATGCGTGATGGAACGCTAAACTGGAATGACAGTTATAGTGGGAGTGGCACCGCCCACAAAACCTGAAATTTATAAATACTATAATTTGAGTACTATTGCAGTAAGATCGGCGATATTTAGTATTTGTGCCTTTGTAGCAGTACGCGTGTTGTAGCCAAAAACAGGTGTGATTGTGACACTAGGCGTGGTACCACCTACACTACCAGAAATTCAGAAGTGCAATATTTCAATTTTTATTGGACCAAAATTCTTGAAATTTGGTATGTGGAACCAGATAGAGTGCTGCAGCAAGAAACTGGCGTGACAGTAACAGTGGGCATCGCACCGCCCACACAACCTGCAACATGACATCTGAATATTTAATATTTCCTGCACTATTGCAGCCAGCCCGTAAAAATGGGTGTATAACCTTCGAACCACAACCAATGATTGTACCAAAAACTGGCATCGTATTAACAGTGGGTACTCCTAAACAACCTGAAATTTCAAAATTCAATATTTCGGTCACTATATCAGCCATGGTTTCGAAGTTTGGCTGTCTGGCCTTGGTACCAGTAGGGGTGGTGGAGCTACAAACAGAAAACACAGGAAAAATGCAGAACGCAATATTTGAAATAGTATTGCGGCGATACCTTTGCAAAAGTGAGTGAGTGGCGCCGCCCATACAACCCGAGATATGAATTTGAAAAATTTCCAATATCATTGCAGGACAGTTTTGAAAATGTGCTTTAAAATAGTGTCGATGGACAAAGTACTCAAAACGAAATATAGAGAGGCGTTGCACTCATCGTCTTGAAGTTTATAGTGGATGCTGTTGATAGCACTCTACGGAATCTAATTAAAAAAGTGATCAGTGGAAGTATCTGTGCATACGACACGCTTGCTGAAAACGAAATAACTGGAGACCATTATATCTAGATTGACGCTTGACCAAGTGTTTTTAGTATTCAAGTGCCTTCAAAGTTAGCACGTGACTCAACAAGATTGGGAGATATCGGATTAGAGGACGTGACTACGCCCATGCGGCATCGTTATAGAAAAAATAAATACTGATAGAATTATTGCACTAATTGGTATGACTGTATTTCACAGCAATCTATATGCCCCAAAAGAGAATGAGCGACGTAACCTCCCAAGGTGATTTGACGGGTATTGTACTACACGAAATTTGTGCATTTAAGTGCAATATGGATGGATCGAAAACACTGCAGTAATATCAAGAGTTTCAACATATCATATGGTTCCATTTCACTGAAACGCACTTCGAGGGCCGCGAAGCGCACCGGGTCAGCTAGATGAATTATATCTCTCAATCAATCTCAATATACACAAAAAAAGTTTGTAGGCCTTGGACACAAACACAGTGATACTAGTATTTGTTGCATAGTGTTATCATCTATTGACCGCAATATTTAATAATAAATTACATTAGTAGTTAAGTTTTGTTATATATATATATATATATTTATGTAAATAAATAAACATCACCATTGTTTATTTTTTCATTGACAAAAAGATAAACAACAAATTCTTCATGAAGCAATTAAATAGCAGCTTTAATTAAAAACATTTAACTAATAGCACTAAAGCTATAACCATTGCCATAGTAAATAAATAAAAAATATATATTTTTTTTTTAAAGTATAAAACTGCAAATGACAAGAGAGACCAACGAAAAAAAAAAACCAACGAATGTGTGGGCATCAAAAATTATTTTAGGTACACAGAAGGACATAAACATTCACGTAGCAACATAAGATTTACTTTCACTTTAAAAAAAATTTGAAAAAATATAGTTAATGTAACCAAAAAAATTTAATTTAACAAAAATTTTAACTATTTTGCAAATGATAAATAACAAATAAGATCGGTAGAAAGATCGGCATCCAGCATTATTTGCATTGAATTATATTACCGGAGAAATCTCTGAAGTAAAAGAGAAGCAAATCATGGAGCGATGCGTGTGTTTTTGGACTCAAATATACTTAATTGGTCTCTTGTACAAGCGGTCTGTTATAAAATACATTACATGAAGTGAATATTTTTGATTTGAAATAGCAAAAGTAACGAACACTCCTAGTTCGTTTGCTTTAAGCCTTTTCTGAAAAGAGCTAAGTTCTGAAACGAATAAAATCTGAACATTGATGAAGATTGGGGTAGCACCCACTAAATCGCGATACAAGGAGCTAAGCCGTCAAGTAGTTGTATTTGTCATACCATTTTTGAAAAAACTTTGCTTTCTATAATATATAATAGAGGCAAAGATGGTCTAGAGCCAGGAGAATATCTTAGTTACAAATCAGTTCAAATAATATGGCTTAACCAATGATATTTACGAATGACTTCTATGTATATCGATACCACCTAAATAATGCTTAAGTGCTAAAATTTAGTTTTTTCAGGAAAGGCATTGACGTTTGATCTATTTTGGAAATTTTTATGGAATTCCTTTATAATGCAAATCGAATGACCTGTACTGTTTTGTGTACATTACACTGTACAAAATTTGTATGCTCTGGTATTAATTTTATGAGCAGCTTTTGGTGCAAAGTATTTGTGTAGGAGATACCGAAAGCGGTGGGACACTTCGCCCAGTTTCCTCAAGGTAATAGCGACCAATAAACTAATACTGTGTGTGGAATTTCAGATGATTCGATAAATTAGTATAGAAGATGTTAGCGAATCAAGATGTTAGCGAATATTACAGAACTGTAGGAAAACAAAATTTTTTAGTATATACTTAAGGCTCATTTCCGATACCCAGCAAAATCCTTGTAAGTACATGTCATTACCACTCGCATTACCAGGTAATGATATCTCATTATCGCCATCATTACTTTCGGTAAATAAATAACGACTAACAAAATAATGACAAAAATAAGTTATTGCTAGTAATCTAAGTTAGAAAATCTTATTTGAAGTTATAAACTTTTCTTTGAATATTCGAAGGAAAGCCAAATTATAAGCAGTTACTAGTTTTGAATTTAGCTTACCCGTCAGGTTATTTGGTAATGGGAAATTTTGCTGGGAAGGGGTTTGAATTCTATACGACTGTTTAAATATTTGGGTAAAAATAAAACAAGTGTGTCATTAATTTTTGGATGGTCAAGATTTTATTGAAATTTGTTAATAATATGGATGAGAATTTGAAAAAAATAAAACAATTTGAACAGTTTAGCAAAATTTTGATTTTTTTCGCGAGATATGACCTATTAAATTGTTCCGAGTGTGTTTAGAAAACTGCAATTTTCTCTGGAAATATTGAACGCATTCGACTGAAATTTTCGCAGTTAGGTCCAAAAGACTTCCTAAAATCTAAATATATCATGAACTATAATTACCAACTGACCATATAAAAAATTTCGAAAAATATTTTCGAAATTTTCCGCACGAACAGTCCAGTCAATAACGCATTTCCAAAATTTTTGCATTTAACACAAAAAGTTGCAAAATTGTCGTTGATTTTGTACAGATTGATTAAGAATTGACGGAGATATTGCAAATTATATATCCACAGTTTGGAGGCTCGCGATACTTAGAACTTGATCCGCCGATTAAAAAATAATGCAGTTTTGGACTCACAACTGATTGATTTAGCTATTGTGTAAATTTTGACAAAATTGGAAAGTCCCTTGAGGTCCTGCAATCACGTACCTAAAATATTTACAAAAATGTAGTGTCCGTAAATTTGCTGTAACTTTTTACAAAGCGCGATCTACCAAAATGTTTTTTCTGATTCTGGTGGACGTCAAAATAGGACACATTCATTCTAAATATAAAATATTTCAAATCAAGGCACCATAAACTGAAATTATTCGCATATGCCAACAATATTTTGCCAAATTTTTTATATAGTCAGTTGGTAATTAAAGTTCATGATATATGTATTTAGATTTTAGGAAGTGTTTCGGACCTAACTGCAAAATTTTCTGTCGAATTCGTTCAATATTTCAAGAGAAAATTGCATTTTTCTAAACACACTCGGAAAAATATAATAGGTCATATCACGCGAAAAAATCAAAATTTTGCTAAACGGTTCAAATTGTTTTATTGTTTTCAAATTCTCAACCAGATTATTAAAAAAATTCAAAAAATTTTGACACACTTGTTTTATTTTTACCCATATATTTTTTTTCAGTATTTTGTAAAAAAGAGATAATTTAAAATGAAACAGTACACAATTGAACAAAAAGAGAAAAATAAAAATATTCGGTCATGGGGCCACACTATATATTACATTACTCACAAAGTGAGGGAATAAAATAAATTTGAGCTTACTTGGAATGCTGTTAAGCGTTTTATATATTTTATTTGAAACCAGTAAGGAAAGGTTAAAGTCGGGCGGGGCCGACTATATAATACCCTACACCACCTCGGCAATGTACATTAAGAATTTCTTTTTGAATAGTTGGAATAATTAGTTTCCTTTCTTTTACGAAAGTACTTAGCTCTTCCCTCAAGGCTTATTCCAAAGAGGAGTTTAATATAATGTGTGGAATTAGAAATTGAACTAATAATAATATTCCACATATTTGCATTTACTGTGGTTATTATTAGCCTTAACACAATAAATAGTCCGATTTTTGGTCGTACACAATATAAGTAATATATGCAGGGTATGTTAGGTAGGTCCTACTTTGGAATAATTGGTTTTAGTAATGCTTTAATTTTCATTTCCGCTGAAGCCTTTCAGGTCTCTAAAATAGCGCTTATATAAAAAAATTAGGAACATCTTTCTGGAAAATTTTGATCGGAAGTAAAGTACAACTTATATAGCGCTTTGGTACCAAATCAGGAGGAGGTTATATATAAATCTGAACGGATTTTCCTTGAATACTCATTCATTGAAAAAGAAACTTCTTTCTGTAAAATTTCGTACTGACCGGATATAAAATACAGTCTCTACAGCACTTACATGTCAAATCGGGGGTAACATATATATGGGGGCTATATCTAAATCTGAACCGATTTTCTCTGAATTTGGAAGTATCCCTTCATATAATAAGAAACCTCTTTGTGTAGATTTTTTTACTGATCGGATATAAAATACAGATTGTACAGCGATTACATGTTAAATCGGGGGTAACATATATATGGGGGCTATATCTAAATCTGCAAAGATTTCCCTCAAATTTGGCAGTGTTAATTCATGTAATGAGGAACCTCATCTGACAATTTTTTTTACTGATCGGATTTAAAATACAGTTCTAGGGCGATTACATGTCAAATCGGGGATAACATATATATGGGGGCTATATCCAAATCAGAACCGATTTTAACCAAATTAAATAGGGATCGTCCTTGTGCTAAAAAGAAGATATGTGTAAAGTTTCGTCAAGATCGGGCCATAATTGCGACCTGTACTTTGATTACAAGAATACATCTACAGACAGACGGACAGACAGACGGACATAGCTAAATCGACTCAGAAAGTGATTACAAGTCGATCGGTATAATAAACAATGGATCTATCTCTTCTCCTTTTGGGTGTTACAAACAAATGCACAAAGTCATAATACCCTGTACCACAGTGTGGTATAGGGTATAAAAACTGAATGTGCTTTAATAAAAGTTATTTCGACCAGGATTTATGGAATTTATTAATTTTATAATAATAGGATGCAGAAAGCTGAAAATGGAAAGTGTAAAATTTCCAATTAAAGAAGGTATTAGGCATGTTTTCGTTACAAGCTAACGATTTGAGTTACATAAGTACTTTGCAACGAAAACAACTGACTTCCACTAACTGGCGCATAAGCAGTAAGTGGCGGATTTCCACTAGCTGGTAACAGTGGTGTCACGAGATGCAAGGAAACAACAATGCGAAACAGTAAAAAATTCGTGAAATGTATTTATAAAACATAAATTTAATATTCTATGTTCAACTGTTTCCAATCTTTTTTGCAAATAATAAAACAAATTTTCCCTTTTTGTTCTTCTTCTTCCCGATAATTCACAATAATTGACAAAATCAATCAATCAATCAAATGGCAACACCATTCTCGATTAAGACAGGAACACAAGCACCAAACTTCATCGGGAACTAATAATTCTTAAAAGTGCTTAGCTCCCCATACAAATTAAGCACCTGTGGTGTAACGAAAACACGCCTATTATGTAACATGAGCATTTACTCATTGATTGTACAAAAGAGCAAAAACACAGTGATGACCTGGTGATGTGGGATCATTGTGAAAAAAACCAAAAAGTATATCTTTTTAACTTTAAAAATATTTGCATTAGTTTCTGTTAATGACATTATGTATAAGGGGAATTCCATGACAAATCAATTTTCAGTACTTTTCAGAAAAAAAAATAAAAAAAACACTATATAATACCCTACACCTCCCTAACAATGCGATAAGGGTCATTGCGATAATAATTTGGAATAATTGGTAAATGGGTAGGAACATATTATCTAATTCTAAACCGATAATCGCTAAATTTAGCAATATTCGTTCCTAAATTGGGAAACATCTTTCTTGAAAATTTAAATGATCGGAAGTAAAGTACAACTTATATAGCGCTTTGACACCAAATCAGGAGGAACATATATATGGAGGTTATATCTAAATCTGAACCGATTTCCCTGAATACTCATTCATGTAAACAGACCTCTTTCTGTCGAATTTCGTTCTGATCGCATATAAAATACAGTCACTGATCGGATATAAAATAACATTTTTACAGGGCTTAGCGGATATAAAATAACATTTTTACAGGGCTTACACGTCAAATCGGGATAACTTATATATGGGGGCTATATCTAAATCTGAACCGATTTCTTCCAAATTTAAAAGTGTTCATTCATATAATAGGAAACCTTTTTCTGCCGAATTTCATACTAATCGGATATAAAATAAAGTTTTTACAGCGCTTACATGTCAAATCGGGGCTAACATATATATGGGGGCTATATCTAAATCTGAACGGATTTTCTCCGAATTTGGCAGTATTCCTTCATGTAATAAGAAACCTCTTTCTGCCGAATTTCATACTGATCGGATATAAAATAAAGTTTTTACAGCGCTTACATGTCAAATCGGGGGTAACATATATATGGGGGCTATATCTAAATCTGAACCGATTTTAACGAAATTCAATAGGGATCGTCCTTGGGCCAAAAAAAAAGTGTAAAGTTTCATCGCGATCGGACCATAATTGCGACCTGTACTTTGATTACAAGAATACATGCACAGACAGACGGACAGACAGACGGACAGACGGACATAGCTAAATCAACTCAGAAAGTGATTCTAAGTCGATCGGTATAATAAACGATGGGTCTATTTCTTCTCCTTTTGGGTGTTACAAACAAATGAACAAAGTTATAATACCCTGTACCACAGTGTGGTGTAGGGTATAAAAATATATAAAAATGTGTTTTGTGTTCGATTTTTAAGTTAAACAATTTAAATGTAATTTTTTAAATTGTTTGTACTCTCCGCTTTTTTATATTTGAAAAGTCTATTAATGCTGTAAGATACAGGCTTTGGATGAAAGTGGAGCTAAAATTATTTATATATTTTTTTAATTTTTTAAAATTGTTGTGCAAAGTACCAAAAATTACAAACATTTAAAAAAAAGATTTTTCAAATCGGCCCATAACTTAAGAAGTTATAAAAAAAAGATACATAGAGTGATATCTTAACAATTTTTTGAAACCGCCGATTTGTCGTGGAATTCCCCATATTCAAACAATGTTCGAAAACCTGAAACTCACTTCACTATTAAAGACTGGCGCACGCTGGGTATATACGTTACCTAGGACGGACCTCCACTGCGGCGGGGGAGGTATTGGCATGACGTTCACAGACATTGAGGCAATAGTGGCAGACATTAGCTTCACTGTTTGATATCGCATACAAACGCACAAAACCCCAATCACAGTGCTCTTTTGTAATTGAAAATTGCCCCACTTAAAGATTTTCCTTCGTTCCATAGTCAGAACAAAAAGAAGAAGAGAAAAACGCAATCATTCAGAAGCTGTAAATATTACTTGCCACCCACAGGAAGAAAATCCATCAACAGTTTACGATGATGCTTCAGAAACGAAAGAAAGACTTAATACCGTTCTTCTTTCTCCGAGGCACAAACTGAAAACTTTGTTTACCCGGAAGTCGATGTAAAATTATGTTTTTCGCAACTTTACCGTCGACGCTTCAACGAAGAACAACATCAACGCAATGCTATGTGAAATAGTGCAGACAGTGTGTCACGCAAATTTACACGAAGAAAAATGTATAATATTTACAAAAAATTCGAAATTTAAAGGTTTACAAATGTATATGTGGGAGATTTCATTCTTCTTCATAACTATTATCCAATAGAACTAAACTTGGTACAAGTTTCATCCCGATCAGAAGACATCGGTTTCAAAAGTTCACTCACTTGACGTAAAATCCCCCATATCGGTATATGTATTCCCAATTAGTATATATCTTATTTATTTGCACATATTAATAACAATGTAAATAAAATCTAAATTCTAGTGAGCAGACCAGCGATAAGTCGAGAAGCAACGACTATGTGCCTACGACCCCCACGCTCATAGTCGAGTTCGGTACGAACTGAAATCTTTGAGTCAGTCATTGTGACAGGAGCTACAATAGAACATGGAACTATGATTGCCGTTGTTCGAATGGTTCTGAGTATAATAAAACTTAAATTACCAAATTTCAGGCCGATCAGTAGAAATTCGTGGTTTCTATCTGTGGCATACACGGGAGCATGTGCGAAATCTGGGCATAGGCATAGAAAATGCTCCATCGTTTTAATGTCTTCCGTACATTTCAACCATTGGTCGTTATCTGCTTGTCCTATGCGGCACAGATGTTATCATCTTACTAAGTATCAGTGAACTACTTGTTTTCTTTTCTTGCTCTTGTTTTCAGCTCCAAAATTTCCAAGTTTACTGCTTGAGTTATCTGCCCTGTAAAGCTAAGTTATTTGTCAGTTCATTTCCGATCCAATCACAGCTGTGTCCTGGCACCTAAAATATACACAGTTGACCGTGTGCTGAGTAATCGTTAGTCGCTCTTTAACAGCCCAATAAAGGTCAGGATTTGACCTAAACAGCACATACGTTGAACGTTGTAATAACGAATGTTATTATAGCTCTAACCTAGCTCAGGTAAAGCCAGTAGGCTCGTCGAATAGCGCGATCTTCGCTTCCCTCATAAACAGATAATCCTATTGGTTGTTTCCAGTTAAAAGCAATATTAAATGCCGCATCAGCTTTTCTACGTACCTGAATTGGACTTATACCCCTTAGAAGTATTACAACGACATCAGCATAACAGACTGGATTAGGTCCTACAATGGTGAGGAAAAGATCATTAAAAAATATAATATGTATATAATATATATAAATATTAGAAAACCCGATACTATAAAGTAATTTTTTATACCCTACACCACACTGTGGTACAGGGTATTATAAGTTTGTTTCACGGCAGATGTTTGTAACACCTGAAATTAACACAGCTAGACCCACCTTAAAGTATACCGATCGACTCAGAATCACTAGCTGAGTCGATTTAACCGACTGAGTCGATTTAACCGACGTCCGTCCGTCCGTCCGTCTGTCCATGTAAAGTTGTTCGTCGACTACATGTCGCAATTTCACTCCGATCGTTCTGAAATTTTGCAGTTTAGAGTATTTCGCGGCTGTTAAGATCGCTATTGAATTTGGTTGAAATCGGTTCAGATTTAGATATAGCTCCCATATATATCTTTCGTCCGATTTGGCCCTTTAGTCCTATAGAAGCTGTATTTTACATCCAATCGTTTTGAAATTTAGAATGGTAGAGTTTCTTGATCCATGAACCAACATTGCCGAATTTGAAGAAAATCGGTTAAGATTTAGCTATAGCTCCCATATATATGTTTTGTCCGATTTGGCCCTTTAGTCCTATAGAAGCTGTATTTTACATCCGATCGTTTTGAAATTTAGAATGGAAGAGTTTCTTGATCCATGAACCAACATTGCCGAATTTGAAGAAAATCGGTTCAGATTTAGATATAGCTCCCATATATATCTTTCGTCCGATTTGGCCCTTTAGTCCTATAGAAGCTGTATTTTACATCCAATCGTTTTGAAATTTAGAATGGTAGAGTTTCTTGATCCATGAACCAACATTGCCGAATTTGAAGAACATCGGTTAAGATTTAGCTATAGCTCCCATAAATATGTTTCGTCCGATTTGGCCCTTTAGATCTATAGAAGCTATATTTTACATCCAATCGTTTTGAAATTTAGAATGGTAGAGTTTCTTGATTCATGAACCAACATAGCCGAATTTGAAGAAAATCGGTAAAGATTTAGCTATAGCTCCCATATATATGTTTCATCCGATTTGGCTCTTTAGATCCAATCGTTTTTATACCCTACACCACACTGTGGTACAGGGTATTATTTAAGTATAAAATGTCCCAAAAGTAAATTTATGTAAACAATTTATACATGAATTACAAAATTTATATATC
The DNA here is from genome assembly GCA_963930755.1 of Eudasyphora cyanicolor. Taxonomy (NCBI): domain Eukaryota; kingdom Metazoa; phylum Arthropoda; class Insecta; order Diptera; family Muscidae; genus Eudasyphora; species Eudasyphora cyanicolor. The sequence goes on along the minus strand of OZ005736.1, from coordinate 204,468,874 downwards.
AGAGTTATTCAATATTACGAGAGTGGTGTAGGGTATTATATAGTCGGCACCGCCCGACTTTAGCCTTTCCTTACTGGTTTTTATTATAGGGACGTAAAAGTAAATATAAGTTATCCCTTACCCATCCAGTTGAACTTATTTGATTGCTTTAAAATTTGGTGGATTCCAACATCAGCCAAGCTAGCTAGCTCCCCAAAGATGTGAGAGCCTAAGGTTGTATGCCACCTTTTAGAGAAAGCAGGACATAAACATATAAGGTGTTCTATTCATTCCTTCTCCTCTTCGTCTCCAAAGCCTCTGCAAAAGTCATTAGTCACCTTCAATCTCTCTGCGTGCCATACAATAAGGCAGTGACCCGTCATGACAGTGAGACGTACGGTCTCGACAATGACAGAAGTGCGACTTTAGTTTAGTCCGGGCCACATCGACCCGGACTGTATGCAGTTCCTGACTAGTGACCACCTGTCATTTGTTGCCGTAGTGGCACTATCTCTCAAGAAAAGCTTCCACGTCGCTAGAGGTCATCTGCCATGCTAGAGTTCATCTGCCTTGCAATTCCCTAGTAAGTCCCTGTGGCCCGGCTCCCATATCAGGTGAATATTGAACTCGTTAAGAGATCTGCTACAGTCGAGTGCAGTATAGTTTCCAGGGACTTGATAGCAACCTGACTATTAGAGAAAATGTTGATTCCGACTTTGATAGAACATTAATTTTCAGTCATTCCACTAACTCTTTAATAGGTAAGATTTTTGCCTGGTAAACACTACAACGATCAGGCAGTCTTTTTGCAATTGATAGCTCAAGTTCCTAGGAAAAGTCACCAAAACCCAACTTGGTTGTTGAGTTGGAAATGGTCTGTATAGAAGTTAATGGATCCCCTTTGTCCGTAGCCTTTTCCTGACCATCGTTACAGTTCCCTAAGTCTAATCGCGGTACATTCGACATATTGTATGGCACTAAATGTATTTGTATAACATTTAGTGCTTCAGTTGGCGTCCTTCACAGCGCACCAGTGATACAGCAGTATTCGCTGAACTTTGTTTAGTATCGCACAGAAGTTGGATTTCTGCAGAGCTGTCCACATCTACCGGTCACCCAGATTCATTCTTTTGATTCTGCAGGTAGCAAAAGACACTGTACTTTAGAGAGTGTAAAAGCGAAGCACTTTACAAAATTTTAAGTGTTTGAGTATATTTGTATTAAAATTATGTGGTATTAATTTCCATTGCCAAATGGTTCCTTTGTGTGGCACCATTCTTCCCATTCTTCTCGAGGTGGTTGCGACAAAGAAACTAATACTGGGTTAGGTTATGTTGAAGAGTGGAGACGTTTCGACATCTCATGTCCATAGACATATAAGTACACTTAAGCCAGTTATTCTGCCTGTTGTCCGCTTCTAATTTATCATCTTTTTAAAAGCTCAGGAGTTAAAGAAAATCAGTACTAGACAGAAATGTTCTCTGTATCATGCAGTTATATCCTCTGAGATTAGTCAAATCTAGTAATGTGTCGAACCCGAAATATAGGGATCTTGTATGTGTAAAAGTCGGGCATTGGCACAGAAAATGTTCCATCGTTTCGAAGTTTTCCCTGCATGCCCTACATTTGTCGTCATCTGGTAGTTCTATACGATGCACATGTGCTTGTAAGCATGTTAAGCTAATCTCGACACGCAGCCGTCTATGAGTTGGCTAATCATTTATCGATCTTTTACAGTCAATCATGGTTCTCGACTTGAGCGTTTTGGACGAAATCGCTTAGATTTTCATTTTTCTAATTGTGAAAATATGAGCGTTTTAGGCTTTCTGAAGTTGTTATCCCCTGCCGTAGCAAATTCACGCACTCCGGAACTTATGCTTGAAATATACAGTATTGTAATGAAATACTATGTTTGAAATAACTAATTTCACTAAATTTAAATCCTTTCCAATATGAGCCATCTTCGACCTTAGAGCTTGAGATAGAAAAAAATCGGTTATTCCTTTCGGAATTATCGTATCAGACGGGCGGACATTTCTCAAATTACCTAATTTATCCTCAAATGGATTTCCGTCGAACATATAATAAATCTCTCAAAAATGTCATAAAAATGTTTTTGTTGGTCGAAACAAAATATATAAAATGGAAATAAATCTAGTGCCATAAACAAACAGTAGCCCAGCAAAAAATAAAAGAAGTTCTTTCAAAAGAATAACATTATAAGTACTTCCAAATCATAAGTATGAACATTTTTCGGCATTTAATGAAGTTCTTCTAAATAACTAACCAAAATGTAATTTTGGAATATAAATTATTAACCCTAGAATGCATAATCTCAAAACGATTGGATGTAAAATAAAGCTTCTGAAGTGATAAAAGTCCAGATCGGAAGGAACACATATATGAGGGCTATGAAATATATGTAAAATACTGCTTCTATAGTGCTAAAGGGAATAATATACATATGTATTTATATGGCTATATCAGAATTAGTGAATGATTGTGGAAGCTAGTCGACTTTCGACTTTTTCATCAACCAAATTTCGTTTCAGTCGACTAGGTCGATTAATCGGACCTAAAAGTCGACTTTTTCATAGTCGATTAATATAACATAAAGTCATTTCAAAGTATGCTGATTTTCTTCGAAATATGTTAAATTGTGGAATTGTAGTACATTGGATTGCTTTAAAAACTGAATTTATTAATAACACTTTATACTTTCCAAAAATGTTGATATATCGTCACCAGAAATGCCCAAGAGCATAACCCCAACAAATTAAAATTAGTTTTTCGTCCAAAAATCACGATTTTATGGAAGAAAAAAGTAAAATCAAGTGCTCGTTTTTGATAAAGCACATAAGGCGTAACCCACATTGTATTAAACAGAACGTACTGTATTCATATATTTAACCTTTGAATTTGTTCTCTTGTTGCTGTTTTGATTTTTGTTAATCGTGTCTGACAGCTATTTTCAAAATTCTATATGGGGTCGGTATTTAAATTTGGCCTTTATCTGAATGGTATCCATATTTTTTTTATCAAATTTCGCAGTTTTCATGATTCTATAAACTAATCTCTGCTAAATTTAATAATGATCGGATGTAAAACATGTAAACACATTTTCCAACCTTGCTAGTGGCCGTTTATTCTCGGATTAAAAAATCCTTGAATATCCTGAAAAAGTATCAATTAATATCCTTGATTTTTGTTGGTACTAAAGGGTCAAACTATTTTGAAGTGACTATGAAAAACTCAAAATGGAACCTTGAGGAACCACAAAAAGAAATAGCAATTTTATTGAGTGAATATTATAATTATACCCTACACCACACTGTGGTACAGGGTATTATAACTTTGTGCATTTGTTTGTAACACCCAAAAGGAGAAGAAATAGACCCATCGTTTATTATACCGATCGACTTAGAATCACTTTCTGAGTTGATATAGCTATGTCCGTCTGTCTGTGCATGTATTCTTGTAATCAAAGTACAGGTCGCAATTATGGTCCGATCGCGACCAAACTTTACACATATCATTTGTTTGGCCCAAGGATGATCCCTATTGAATTTGGTTAAAATCGGTTCAGATTTAGATATAGCCCCCATATATATGTTATCCCCGATTTGACATGTAAGCGTTGTAAAAACTTTATTTTATATCCGATCAGTATGAAATTCGGCAGAAAGAGGTTTCTTATTACATGAAGGAATACTGCCAAATTCGGAGAAAATCCGTTCAGATTTAGATATAGCCCCCATATATATGTTAGCCCCGATTTGACATGTAAGCGCTGTAAAAACTTTATTTTATATCCGATTAGTATGAAATTCGGCAGAAAGAGGTTTCTTCTTACATGAAGGAATACTGCTAGATTCGGAGAAAATCGGTTCAGATTTAGAAATAGCCCCCATATATATGTTACCCCCGATTTGATATGTAAGCGCTGTAAAAACTGCATTTTATATCCGATCAGTGTGAAATTCGGCAGAAAAAGGTTTCCTATTATATGAATGAACACTTTTAAATTTGGAAGAAATCGGTTCAGATTTAGATATAGCCCCCATATATAAGTTATCCCGATTTGACATGTAAGCCCTGTAAAAATGTTATTTTATATCCGATCAGTGACTGTATTTTATATGCGATCAGAACGAAATTCGACAGAAAGAGGTCTGTTTACATGAATGAGTATTCAGGGAAATCGGTTCAGATTTAAATATAACTTCCATATATATGTTCCTCCTGATTTGGTGTCAAAGCGCTATATAAGTTGTACTTTACTTCCGATCATTTAAATTTTCAAGAAAGATGTTTCCCAATTTAGGAACGAATATTGCTAAATTTAGCGATTATCGGTTTAGAATTAGATAATATGTTCCTACCCATTTACCAATTATTCCAAATTATTATCGCAATGACCCTTATCGCATTGTTAGGGAGGTGTAGGGTATTATATAGTCGGCCCCGCCCGACTTTCTGCCTTTCCTTACTGGTTTTTCTCGTAAATTTTTATATAAAATTTTGGATTCGTCTGCTGGACTACTGTACATCAAAACGGCTTAACCGGATAATGTTATTTTTACACATTAAATTGATATTATCAATGTGAGTATGCGAAACTGTATCTGGATCCGTTAGGTGGGGCTGTAGTCAAGTTATTATTATGGACCAAAATGGCTGATATTCATGGAATAGGTTGATTTGGACTTCGAAAGCGAATCAACAATTATTTTTAAATTATAATACAAAAATAGCCCACATTTACATAAAGCTCCACCTATCGGGTCTAATAGCTATTGTTCTCTATCTTCACACTATAATAACCTATACGGCGAATATGAGTGAATTTGGTCCATAAATTTACACGTTACATTTATATTATCAATGTGAGTATGCGAAACTGTATCTGGATCCGTTAGGTGGGGCTGTGGTCAAGTTATTATTATGGACCAAAACGGCTTATATTCATGGAATAGGTTGATCTAGTACTTCGAAAGCGAATCAACAATTATTTTTAAATTATAATACAAAAATAGCCCACATTTTCATAAAGCTCCACCTATCGGGTCTAATAGCTATTATTCTCTATCTTCACACTATATTAACCTATACGGCGAATATGAGTGATTTTGGTCCTTAAATGCGTAATTCGTTAATAACTTGACTACAGCGCCACCTATCGGATCCAGATGCAGTTACGCATACTCAATAATAATTTAATATAATGTGTAAAAAAAACATCAATCGGTCAATCCGTTTTGATGTTACACTAGTCCGACAGACGAATCTAAAACTCTATATAAAACTTTACAAGAAAAGCTTTAATATTGACTCAATATAATTGCTATATCTTGTTGGTCAATAAGGGTTATATTTTGGGTTTCTCATAGTTAATAATAGTTTGATATTTGCCATATTTTAACCTGAAGCTGAATAACATTGAAAAGGAGTAGCAGTGATTTTCATTGGTGTTAATATCTTCAAAATACGTAAAGCCGTTAAGAAGATATGACGAATTTAACAAATAGTAATTTTGAGAAGAATCCTTGAGATAGGTAACTTTGGAGCTCTGTACCACAAAAACTACAATGAATTTTTGAAAACTAAAAACGACAAAAAATTTCCGAACACTATTAGTGCCTCAGACCTTAATTTGTTTTGTATAGACTGTGGCATACTGTTATATATATTATTTATCTATGGATAAATGTAGAAATTGTAGCCCTTTTGGTAGAGGTAAGAGAATTTCAAAAAATCTTTTTTTTTTAATTTCTGTTTAAATAGCGATTTTATTTGTTAATTTTATTTATATTATGTACATTTGAGTTTATTTACATGTACAAGTTTCATTAGAAGTAATTGTGAGTTCTTTGTTGACGTTTGTAGATTTCGGAATCGGTTTTCATTCTTTCATCCCAGTTCCCTTGGTAACGCCGCTCGATGGACTTCATTTCTTGGTGAAACCTTTCGCCATGATCGTCACTTACGTCGCTAAGATTCTCGGGGAAATGGTATAAATGAGAATGCAAGAAATGAATTTTGAGGGACATATTTACACCTGTTGGAATACATAAATCGAAAAATAAGTTGGAAGAATGCATACATATGTGTTTATACATAAATATAAAAAAAATTATTTCTAACCAATTTTTTCATAATTTTTTAAGAAATCAATAATCATTGTTTCATATTGCGAGCTTTTATTGGATCCAAGGAAATTTGAAACTACAAGCTTAAACGACCTCCATGCTGCAATTTCATCCGACATCAAATATGATTCGAAATTCATATCTTTCATCAGTTTCCTTATTTTAGGCCCATCAAAAACTCCTTCTTCGATTTTTTGAAAAGAAAGACTTTTAAATAAACTTTTAAAAGATGAGAGTGAATTGCCATCTGTCCTTAAGGCTTTTACAACAATTTTAAAGAGCCCCAGCTTAATATGCTTAATAAACTTCGCGAGCACGGCTATCCCAGAGGCATTACATACCAACTTCTTTTAAATCGCAACAAATCAGTCATGTTCATATTTTATGTATTTTATCAATTTAGCCATTGTTTCGTATGATTCCTTAGTGTTGACAGCATAAGCAATGGGAATCGACTGTTTCTGATTGTACTGTTTTATCCCAGATGCAAGAAGTTTTACCTTATCTTTGGTCAGTTCCAAATCTTGCACATATATTTCAGAATATTGCACATATATTTCTTCTATTATTTTACTAAACTCACGTCGATTTTTTAATTACATTTACACATTGAAAAGTTCTTTGCCTTTTACTCATACTTCGAAATATAACTTTATAATATTTTTCAGAAAATCGACTTATCTCTCTTTAAGGCGCTGAATTACACTAATTTATTAATAAGAAATTTCATTCATAAATTCCGGGTTTAAGGTACATAAGTTGCAGTACCTGTAGCTGACATATAGTTTGCTTCGAACGTAGAAACCCAATATTTTCAAGACTGCCGCGTACTACTTTGTATTGCATACATATAATTTTACTATCTGTGTATGCCCCTAAACGTAACTGATTAGAAACCTCATAAATAAAAAACACAAATATTGTTGAATTACCCTCTATCTGAGCGGATCTCATCCAATATACCTCTCACATTGCATATCATGTTTTATGGAGGGTTACGAACGTCATAAAACCTCGTCCTCTTTATAATTTTATAATGTCTGACATCAATCCTCATAAAATAAAATGCAAGCGCAATGTCTCTTATATGTCTCTCTCACATATGGCGAATTCAATATAAGCAAACACATCATTTAATGTATAAATTGTTTACATAAATTTACTTTTGGGACATTTTATACTTAAATAATACCCTGTACCACAGTGTGGTGTAGGGTATAAAAACGATTGGATCTAAAGAGCCAAATCGGACGAAACATATATATTGGAGCTATAGCTAAATCTTAACCGATTTTCTTAAAATTCGGCAATGTTGGTTCATGGATCAAAAAACTCTACCATTCTAAACTTCAAAACGATCGGATGTAAAATTCAGCTTCTATAGGACTAAAGGGCCAAATCGGACGAAACATATATATGGGAGCTATAGCTAAATCTTAACCGATTTTCTTCAAATTTGGCAATGGTGGTTCATGGATCAAGAAACTCTACCATTCTAAATTTCAAAACGATCAGATGTAAAATACAGCTTCTATAGGACTAAGGGACCAAATCGGACGAAAGATATATATGGGAGCTATATCTAAATCTGAACCGATTTTCTTCAAATTCGGGAATGTTGGTTCATGGATCAAGAAACACTACCATTCTGAATTTCAAAACGATCGGATGTAAAATACAGCTTCTATAGGACTAAAGGGCCAAATCGGACGAAACATATATATGGGAGCTATAGCTAAATCTTAACCGATTTTCTTCAAATTCAGCAATGTTGGTTCATGGATCAAGAAACTCTACCACTCTAAATTTCAAAACGATCGGATGTAAAATACAGCTTCTATAGGACTAAAGGGCCAAATCGGACGAAAGATATATATGGGAGCTATATCTAAATCTGAACCGATTTCAACCAAATTCAATAGCGATCTTAATAGCCGCGAAATACTCTACTTCAGAACGATCGGAGTGAAATTGCGACCTGTAGTCGACGAACAACTTTACATGGACAGACGGACGGACGGACGGACATCGTTAAATGGACTCAGCTAGTGATTCTGAGCCGATCGGTATACTTTAAGGTGGGTCTAGCTGTGTTATTTTAAGGTGTTACAAACATCTGCCGTGAAACAAACTTATAATACCCTGTACCACAGTGTGGTGTAGGGTATAAAAACGAAAAAATATGAAACAAGATTTTTTTGAATTTCCCTAACATTTCATTTTGTAAATAACTTTTACATCTAGCCATAGATGTTTTCAAATAGACAGTGTTTTCTTCTTTAGCATGCTGGGTTTTTTAACAATTTTATAAAATATTTTTTTCGATTTTTTTTTATTTTTTATGTTTTTTTTTTGTGCCAGGCAAAAGTTTTTTTTTAAAAAAATCTTTTTTTTTCATATTTTTGACGACTGTTACTAAACCAAAGATTCTACGTGAAAGCGGTATTTGCAGCATATGTAGCCGTCATAATTCCCTTTAATTTGACACGGCTCAATCAGGCTTATACTTGAAATATTATCCAAATGCTGAATGTAATTTCCATGACAGCTGGAATATAAAAAAATAATTGTTTTAAAAAAATTATCATAAATTTTTTTTTTAATATTCTTTTCGTGTTTGTAACACCTAGTTGCCCCAGAAACTGTTATCCACTTCCCTTGGACAAAAATTTTGTTGCATAGTGTAGTCAGTTAATAATAGTTTGAGCCTTTAGTACCAAAAAAATCAATAATATTAATTGGTACATATTCTGGATATTCACGGATTAAGTATATTTTCCATATTTTAAACCTTCCACCAAAAGAGGATAAATATTTCACCGAATAAAAATGAAGAGGAGTAACAGAGCTTTTCATTGGTATTAATATCTTCAAAATACGTTAAGCGGTTAAGAATCTATGGCAAATTTAACAAATAGTTATTTTGAGAAAAATCCTCGATATAGATAACTTTTGAGCTCTGTACCACTACAATGAATTTTGAAAACTAAAAACGACAAAAAATTTCCGCATACTAGTAGAATTATTGTGCTAAATTTTGTGAGAATTGAAAGGTCTAATTTTTTGAGTTAGTCGAACTGCTTTGGAACTTCCCTACATTAAATTTACAGAATTTGTTGATGTGTTATTGATAATCTTTTTTACTAAAGGGTGGTTAAATTTTAAGGGCCGATGTTGATTTTGAATAAAACACAAATTATTTAGAAAATTATTGTAATTTTTTTTATTATGATAATATTGGTATGGTTCAATTATGTATGGAACAAAATATCGGCCAAATGGCCGCCGCGACCTCGGCGGCACACCTCCATCCGATGGTCCAAATTTTCGATGACGCTGAGGCATAATTGAGGTTCTATGCCGTTATTGTACCGAATTATCTCATGCTGTAGCTCTTGAATTGTTTCTGGCTTATGGACGTACACCTTTTATTTCAAATAACCCCAAAGAAAGATGTCCAGCGGTGTCAAACACATGATCTTGGCGGCCAATTGAAAAGAGCCATTGTTTCGTTAGCTGTGTGACAAGTGGCACCGTCCTGTTGAAACCACATATTATCCACATCCATATCTTTCAATTCGGGTCATAAAAAGTTCGTTATCATCTCACGATAGCGAACACCATTCACAGTAACTTCCTGACCGGCCTCATTTAAAAAAAGAATGGTCCGATGACGTCGCCAGCCCATAAGCCGCACCAAACGAACTGGGCGAGCATGCACAGTTGTTTTCACATCTCCTACAGACTGGGTTTGCTGAAATTTGCGCACAATTCTCCCGATTGTGGACACATTTGGTCGATTATGCTGATCAAAAAAAACATCACGAAGTGCACGAAATGCATTTTGATTTGAACGCCCATTTTCGTAAAAGGCTTAAAAAACTTTAACGCGTTGCTCGATTGTGTAGCTTTCCATGGTTCAAATTGAGTTAGTCTGAAATTGAGAAATGCCAAAAGAAATGCAGAAAAAACTTGACGTTTAGGTGTGGTTCACATTCAACATTGGCCCTTATAATTTAACCACCCTTTAGAATGTATGAAACAGTGCGACAGTCCAAAAACCGCGTCTTGGCGAGTAAGACAATTGCAATTTATAAGAGACTTGTTGCCTTTTTTTCTTACAAAATGTACTATATATATACATATATATAAATTAATTGTGCCCATTTCTCACAAAATAATTGGTAAAAACATTGCCTAAACTAGAAAATGTCGAAAAAATGTGTTTGTAGGACAAATAAACATATATTCCTAAATTTTTAAATAAACAACACCTACTAGTATATCGTTTGAAAGGTCTAAGTCTCTTCTTTCCAAATTGAAAATCGGATAATAATTAAAAAAGTTATAGGTTTAAATTTTCATTTTCAAAGGCAAGAAAATAGGTTTATTAACCGTAAATCCGGATTTTGGTGGTGCCGGGGAAGTTCCAAAAAAGATTCTTGTTTTACCCACAAGACTTACATGTATAATATTATCAAATCATTTGCTTTTCAACTTGAGTTTATTTTGTCGCACTGTGTTATGGCCCATCGCTATATCCTTTATGGTGAGAAGCCGTTTGCGTAATGTCAGTATTACTATACAGCTGCACAACTTGGAGCACCACAAAATACACCCAAAATATGCTACAAACATTTGTCAACCGCTGCCGCAGACAAATTCTTCGCATCTAGTGGCCTAACAGAATATCAAATGAAGAACTGCTGCTAGCTACGAGCTGTAATTCCATTGAAGAAGAAATCAAAAGGTGTTAATGGAGCTGGATCAGTCACATACTTAGAAGATTTAATGATGACATTGCGAAATAAGCGCTAGACTGGAACCCAAGGTCACTAGGCAGGTCGTCTAACACGTGCGTGAGAATGATTAAAAAGAATGCGAATCCAGTAACATGTCAAGGAGTCAGATCAAGGCCATGTCGAGCGATTGAAATATGTGGAAAGCGTTTATTGACGCTCTATGTTGAAATATAATATTTATTTCCTGTAGTGTAATTTTTATTGTAAAACTAATGAAATAATAAAAGGAAATACAATTACAAAAATGCTCTTCCAACATTTTTTTCCAAAAAAAAATCTAAATTAGTAACATATGGCACCAATAGGTCTAAGTCCTATTACCATAACAATTTCTATCTTGTTGGCTGGTTGTTGGTCGCTTGACTTCTGAGACTTTATTATTATAAGATTACGCTCAACATGTTGATGTCGATTTTGATGATGACGAAAAGAACAATGATCATTCTAATGTTCGGCATAACTCACATCACTTAAAAAGAAATACTTTTTATTCAAATGAATCATACACTCATATCTTGAAAGAAGTAGTCAACGAAATGTCTTATGTTGCAAGAAGTTTCTTTTCTGTTTTTTCCTTCCACTTCATTTCTCTTGTTTTTTGCTGCAAGTGCATGCATGAATACATTAAGTAAACAAATCTGGTTGTCATCAAGTTTTTTTGTGCGAATTAAAAATGTTTTATGAGATTAATTGGAATTGTAATACATAAATTACGAATTTAAGATCCGAGGAACGAGAAGAAGGAAGGCCGAATAGAAAATAGCATAGGCAAATAATTTAATTTAAAATGAGTCTTCAAGAAATTTCCGCATTTTAATTGAAAATTTAAATTTGGTACACAATGTTTTGTATAGAATTGGATTTGCATATATTCATCACTGACGAAGGGTTGATGGTAAAGAATTTGTATGTGAATGGACGAGCAGAGGGCATAGAGCAGTCTGTTATATAGTTTATAAGCCTATAGAGGCGTATAGTTTTACGTCGCAGTAAAAATTGAATTCAAACAAGTGTTATTTCTTTTTATTTGGGTGGAAAATTACAAAAAGTCATTGTTAATGAGCTACGGCATTCACGTGTAAATAAAAAAAATTATACTGGTAGCATTAAACAACGGTATATTGGTGGATATCCAGAAACGGCAATACCACCGGAATCCACCACGAATCACAGATTTTTCTTCTTAAGTGGTCTGGCTCCCGGTGGAGCATACACGGGGAAAAATTGTAATTTGTAATATGTTTTAATTGAAAGAACATATTTTAAAAAGCACAATTTATAAACATATCTTTGTGAACAAACACATATTATTTGAAAATCAAGAAATTTTGTTTGGAACGCATCTATAAATATATATGAATAAAATATATTTGCGAACTAACTTTTACAAATAAAATTTGTGTTTCCACACAAACAAATTTATTGTTTAAGAATTTGTCCTAATATATTTTATTTACAAACCAGAAAGGAAAGGCAGAAAGTCGGGCGGGGCGGACTGTATAATACCCTACACCTCCCTAACAATGCGATAAGGGTCATTGCCATAATAATTTGGAATAATTGGTAAATGGGTAGAAACGTATTATCTAATTCTGAAACGATAATCGTTAAATTAAGCAATATTCGTTCCTGAAGTGAGAAACATCTTTCTGGAAAATTTTAATGATCGGAAGTAAAATACAACTTCTATAGCGGTTTCATACCAAATCAGGAGGAACATATATATGGAGCTTTAATATAAATCTGAACCGATCTTCCCTGAATACTTACTCATGTAAAAAGACCTCCTTCTGTCGAATTGCGTACTGATCGTATATAAAATACAGTCTCTACAGCGCTTAGATGTCAAATCGGGGGTAACATATATATGGGAGCTATATCTAAATCTGAACCGATTTTCTCCAAATTTGGCAGTATTCCTTCATGTAATAAGAAACCTCTTTCTGCCGAATTTCGCACTGATCGGATATAAAATACAGTTTTTACAGCGCTTACAGGTCAAATCGGGGGTAACATATATATGGGGGCTATATCTAATTCTGAACCGATTTCTTCCAATTGTAATAGTGTTCATCCATATAATAAGAAACCTCTTTCTGCAGAATTTCATACTGATCGGATATAAAATAAAGTTTTTACAGCGCTTACATGTCAAATCGGGGGTAACGTATATATGGGGGCTATATCTAAATCTGAACCGATTTCTTCCAAATTTAATTGTGTTCATCCATATAATAAGAAACCTCTTTCTGCCGAATTTCATATTGATCGGATATCAAATAAAGTTTTTACAGCGCTTACATGTCAAATCAGGGGTAACGTATATATGGGGGCTATATCTAAATCTGAACCGATTTCTTCCAAATTTAATAGTGTTCATCCATATAATAAGAAACCTCTTTCTGCCGAATTTCATACTGATCGGATATAAAATACAGTTTTTACGGCGCTTACATGTTAAATCGGGGCTAACATATATATGGGAGTCATATCTAAATCTGAACCGATTTTCTCCGAATTTTGCAGTATTCTTTCGAGTGATAAGAAACCTCTTTCTGCCGAATTTTGCACTGATCGGATATAAAATACAATTTCTACAGCGCTTACATGTCAAATCGGGGGTAACGTATATATGGGGGCTATATCTAAATCTGAACCGATTTCTTCCAAATTTAACAGTGTTCATTCATATAATAAGAAACCTCTTTCTGCCAAATTTCATACTGATCGGATATAAAATAAAGATTTTAACCAAATACAATAGGGATCGTCCTTGGGCCAAAAAAAGATATGTGTAAAGTTTCGTCGAGATCGGACCATAATTGCGACCTGTATGTACTTTGATTACAAGAATACATGCACAGACGGACAGACAGACGGACAGACGGACATAGCTAAAACAACTCAGAAAGTGATTCTAAGTCGATCGGTATAATAAACGATGGGTCTATTTCTTCTCCTTTTGGGTGTTACAAATAAATGCACAAAGTTATAATACCCTGTACCACAGAGTGGTGTAGGGTATAAAAATGTTTAAAACTTTGCCAATTTTTTTTACCTTTAGTTGTAATTTTGTAATACTTTATAGTTAAAAATTTTTCTGTTTTTAATTTGTAAATATTCCAATTCATTACATGTTGCCAATACATCAATGCGAGTTTTCGCTACCCAAGATTATACAAGGGGCAAAATTATCTTTTTTGATATGTCAGAATCGAAAGAATATTATTTGAAAATCAACAAAATATATTTGGAACGCATTTATTAATATATTACAACAAAATATATTTGCAAATGAAATTTCTCAAATTAAATATGTGTTTAAATACAAATAAAACTATTGTTTAGGAATTTCTTCAAAACTTTTTTATATAAAAAAGATTTCCAAAAATTTTGCTGACTTTTTGCATTTCAGTTTTAAGTTTCCCTTGGTTTCTGTTCTAAATCAATCATTTAAATTTGAAGCCATCAATAATTGTCAATTCTCCAAGTAATTTATTTTGACCCAAGATCATACGATTTCAGTTATTAGTATTACTTATTGTTTTACAAACATTAACAAGTTTTAAAAAATTAACATTAAATTACTGAAAAATTTAACACAATTAAGGTATTTTCTGAATACCTTAATGCAAATAAATATTTGGAAATAATGTTCACAAATAAAAATATATTGCAATGTAAACAAAGATTTGTGTAGAACAACATCTTCCCAAATATATAATTTTAGTATGTACCAAATATTATAGATTTAGAGTGTACCCTAAACATGTATATGTTCCAAGCCGAATATGTTTGGGACAGTATACTGCAGAAGCGTTTTTTTTCAACGTGCAGATTTAGATATAGCCCCCATAAATCGGTTCAGATTTAGATGTAGCCCTCATTTATATGTTACCCCCGATTTGAAATTCAAGCGCTGTAGAAACTGTATTTTATATCCGATTTGGTTACAAAGCGCTATATAAGTTGTACTTTACTTCCGATCATTACAAAATTCTCCAGAAAAATGTATCTCAATTTAGGAACGAATATTGCTTAATTTAGCGATTATCGGTTCAGAATTAGATATATCTACATATATATGTTCTTACTCAATTACCAATTATTCCAAATTATTATCGCCCTTATCGGATTGTTAGGGAGGTGTAGGGTATTATATAGTCGTCCCCGCCCGGCTTTCTGCCTTTCCTTACTGGTTTTAGAAATGTTAAATGTTCGTACAATTTTTTGTAATTAAGATCGTATGACAACAAATGATGACTTGGGACAAATAGAAATAAATAATTACACTATGCAACAAAAAAATTTTTTTTGTGTCCGAGACGTAAAATCTTTTTTTGTTTAGATTGAGGCAAACTATTTTATGAAACCAATACCAATTTTTTTTATGCTAAAATTTTCAAAAAAGTTTTTTTTCTAGAATTCCAATTTCCATTGAAGTTACCTTTAGTATTTGAACCATATTTTTTTGAAGTATAAACTCGACATCACGTTCTTGTAGAAACTGAAGTTTGGTAACTGTCTTTAAAACAATTAGAAAAATATCGATTTTTTCAAAAACATCGTTTTTTGGCTGGCACGAAAAAACATAAAAAATAGAAAAACTTGCAAAAGAAATTGGTTGTTCCATTTTTGAAAGCTAGCATCCTAAGGAAGAAAACAGTGCCAATTTAAAAAAATCGATGGATAAATGTATAAACTATGACCCATATTGTAAAAATAGGGAAATTAAAAAAAATATTTTTTCATATTTTTTTTATGTTGGCAATATTGTTTGGGAGGTACCAAAATGGATGTGGCAATAACGCCCATTTCTTAATATACTATGGGTACTATGAAAACATTACACTGTACTAAATTTTAAATATTTGTATGGACTGGAATCAAAGTTATAAGCCTTTAACTTTTTTTGCAAAATTGTCCATTTGTATGGAAGGTACCAAAATGGGCGTGGCAACTACCCTATTTTTACGGGACTGTAGGTACTATAAAAGCATTACACTCCACAAAATTTCAAGTGTTTGTATGTGGAGGAATCCAAGTTATAAGCCGTTAACCTTTTGTGCTAAATGGTCCATTTGTATGGGAGGTAACAAAAGGGCGTGGCAATACGGGCATTTTGAACGACACTGTACGTACTACAAAAGCATTATACTTCACTAATTTCAAGTATTTCTATAGATTGGAATCAAAGTTATAAGCCGTTAACTTTCTCTGCAAAATGGGCCATTTGTATGGGAGGTACTAAAAGGAGCGCGGCAACTTATCCCATTTTCCTAAAGATGATAGCGATTAATAAACTAAAACTATGTGTGAAATTGTGAAAGAGTCTGGGTAGTAGTACATACGAGGAATGTCCAAAATATAGGGGAATTTTTAATTTCCGCGGGCTACGTGTATTTGATTTTTAATATTTTTGTAGCGTTATGTTGGTACTTATGTCCCTTACTTATGCTGACAAGGTCGGCCATTTTGAAAGTTTAGTTAATTTTTGACAGCTGTTGTGCTTGGATGTGTTTTAACTTGTCTTCGATTTTTATCTATTTCAGAAATGGATCAAAGAATCTGCATCAAATTTTCTGTGAAAAACAAAATAAAGTGCACTGACGCATTCCGAATGTTGACTGTGGCATATCGTGAAGCTACCTTGGACCAAAGCAACGTTTATCGGTGGTACAAAATGTTCTTAGATGGCCGAGAAAATGCGAAGGACGAACAGCGAGCCGGATGCTCGAGCTCACAGTTTTCTTTGATTGCAGGGGCGTGGTGCATTATGAGTTCTTGCCACAGGATAGTACGGTCAATAAAGAATATCACCTGCAAGTTATGCGCAAATAGCCCGAAGCAATCCGCGAAAAACTCCCGGATTTTTGGAAGAACAAAAACTGGCTTTTTCACTATGGTAATGCCCCTGCACACACATCGTTGCTTGTGCGCGAATATTTGCCCAAAAACATCACAGTAATGGTGCCGCAGCCACCGTATTCCCCTGACCTAGCCCCCTGTGACTATTTTTTGTTCCCAAAACTGAAAAGGCCCATGAAAGGACGACGCTACTCCACGATTGAGGATGAGCTGATCTTGTTCAAAAAAATTATTATTTGAAGTGCTTCGTGGATTGGAAAAAACTTTTGGTAGAAGTGTATTATATCCGAGGGGAATTACTTTGAAGGGGACAAAATAGATATTCATGAATAAATAAATACTTTTTGAAAAAATTCGCAAATTTTTTTGAACATACTATGTAAGTTATGGTATAATCAATATTTCACTAAATTCTGACCCTTCATGGGGGATGTACTCGAAGGAGTGGAGCAACATAGTCAATCTTTGACCTTAGCCTGTGATAGAAAAAAATATAGACACGTGCCTAATTTTAAGTCAATCGGTCGAATCCTGTCGAAAGTTATCGAGCGCACCAACCAAATAGACAGACGGGTAGGCTGACGGACATTGCAAAAAAGACTTAAAATTACCCAAAAAGGTTTTCCGGAAAATATTCTTGGGGTCTCTTAGGTCACTCCATCGACTTGTTATACTTTTGGTTGGCAGCATCTGATGTATACCCTTGTTCGCAATAAGGGGGTATAAAACCGAATTTTGTTGAAATTCTCTTACTTCTACCGAAAGCGCTAAAATCTCTACATTTATCCATAGATTTTCTTCAAATAGGCGTTGTTTTGTTTGGTAGGATTCTAGCTTTTAAAAATATGGAACAAACGAATTTGTGGCTACTTTTTTATTTTTTTTTAATATCAAAATATCAATGTTTTTCTAAGTTACTAAACTTCTGTTTCCACATGAAAGTGTCATTACTAACATTTGCAGTCATCATAATTTCCTTTTTTATTTAACATGTATCCCGGCATTATAGAGCATATACTTCAAAATATGGTCCAAATATTAAAGACACTTCCAGGAAAATTGGAATTTTAAAGAAACATTTTGTAAAAAAAAAATAACATAACATTTTTTTTTTAATTTTTTTTTATTTAAGGCTCCATATTGCTGGTGCTTTAAAACAAATGTTATTGCTACTTATGCCATTTTGAATTGTAAGGTAAAACTCGAAATCAAAGAAAAATTAAAAATGAGTTTTGAATATCGTTTTAAATGAAAACATATTCGGAGAAATTCCTTAACAATATTTTTATTTGTATTTAAACACATATTTTATTTGAGAAAAACAGTTCGCAATCATATTTGGTAGTAATATATTAATACAAGTGTTCCTAATAAATGTTATTGATTTTCAAATAAAATTTATTTGCTCAAAAATATATAATATTTTAAAATTTGTGTTCTAAATATATTTTCTTTCGATTCAAACATCAAATAGCTGTATTTTGCCCCGTGTACATTTTATTTGAAAATTAATAATATTATTTGATTTTCGGATAGTTCGGCTTAAGGTCCTTTGTTGGAAATTAAAACTTGTTAATTTTCGATTTTTAATTTATTTATTTTTATCCAAAATTTCGACTAAAATCTTTTAGTCATCTTCAGGGATCGAATACAAAACATTGATATTTACATAAAAATGATCACAAATTAAAAAGCTCGACTGTCTTCTAGGAAGTTATTCGTCAACTAAGCTTTATGTTGTCCGTATTTGTTTACTATATGTCTATACATTTGAGAACATTTGTCAGTGTCGGTTTTGTAATTTAGTGTCTTATCTTCAGGAACGTCAGTTATGTAGAGCATCTCTAGTGTATAACGTCTGAAAGGATCTCTTTCTTCCACTAATACGTTTACGTCGTCAAAGTTTGGTGTATGTCCAGTCAATGTACAGTGGGCCGGGAGTGCTGTTTTTTGTTCTAGAGGTTTGTCAATGGCTTTGTGGTCAGATTTATGTGATGAAAGTCTGTTTTTAACTTAGTCTTTGTTGTACCGACATATACCTTTTGGCATATGTTGGTGTCGTCCCCATTACATTTTATTTGGTATACTATATTGGATTTGTCCTCTTTCATCACTTTAGATTTTGTCCTACTAAATAATTGATTAATTGTATTATGCGTCATAAATGCAAGTTCAATTTTATCCTTATTATATATGTCCGAATGTTTAAATCTCTCCCATAGTCCTGGAATGAATGTCATAGGTTTGTATATCTTTGCTTGGGTTGATTCTGCTTTATCCTTATCTTTTTTGTGTATAATCCGGTTTATTAGATCCTTTATCGTTGTCATCGGGAAGTCATTCATACTTAAAATATTTATTATTTTCTGTTTATTGTCATCGTAAAATTGTTTATCGCTTATCATAAGTACTCTTGATATAAAATTTTTCGCTGTGTTAATAATTGTCCTTCAAGGGTGTTTGGAGTAATAATTAATAAGTCGTCCAGTAGCCGTTGATTTTTGATACCAATTTGTAATCAGATTGTTTCCATGTCTTATCACCACAGAGTCCAAGTAGGGTAGTTTATTGTCAAGTTCCTCTTCCTTCGTGAATTGAATATGTCTGTGATATGAGTTAAGAATTTGTAGTGTATTGTCAATATCCTTTTTATTAATTACAGCGAAGATATCGTCCACGTATTTAGTCAAAATCGTTGGTTTCGGATTCATTTTCTGTATCGAGACGTCTAGCAATTCTTCCATGACAATGTCAGATACCACTGGGGATGCCGGTGAACCCATTGGCATACCTTTTAATTGTCCATATATCTTATCTTGGTGTTTGAAATATCTTGAGTCCTTAATGCAGAATGTCAATATTTTCATAGATAAGTCCTTTGGTATTGTTGTGTATTTTTCCATTTCGTCCCATTTAATTTATATTATCCATAATGCTAGTTTTATTGGAATACTAGGAAATAAGGAAACCACGTCGAAAGATATAAGTATTTCATCTTCTTCTATTCGTATGTCGTTCAGTTTTGATTTAAAATCTATGGCATCTCTAACATTATATTGTGAGTTCTTTGTCAAGTTTTTCAATATGTCAGCTATATATCTCGAAAGTCCATGCGATGGTGAGTTTACTGACGAACAAATCGGTCTTAGGGGTAATCCGTCCTTGTGGATTTTCGGTAATCCATATATCCTGGGTGGTAACGCCGTTTTACTAGTCAATTTCTTCTTTTCTGTCAATGTAATTATATTCATGTTGAATAATGTGTCCACAAATGTATTATTTTTATTATGGAGGCAGGTCGTCGGGTCTCTAGTAAGTCTCCTATAGGTACACATATCCATTACAATGCTGTTCATTTTAGATTGATAGTCAACTTTTGTCATTACAACCGTCTTTCCTCCTTTGTCCGCACTAAGTATTAATATATCGTCATGTTCTTTTAGAAATTTTCTGCTTTGTGCCACTGTATTTAACGTATGCATGTCTCTCTGGTTCCTCTCTACTTTGTGTAAGTGGTTCTCCATTAGTGCTGTAAATTTTGCTCTTCCAATTTGTTGTTGCTCTCTGCTCTCAATTGTTTGGATGCAGTCCTCTCCCTCTGCAATGCATTTGTATAGGGGGAATGTTGAGTGTGTGTTGGGCAATGAATGTTTAGGTCCCAATGAGAGGATCCATTGGATGTTACTTGGTATGGTTGTATTGGTTGTATTTACAAACCAATCTTTGTTGTATGTTATGTTCATCTCCTTACTGTGTTTTTCTCTGAGCGAAAGAAATTTCTTTATGTGTTTGGTTTTGCTGTTGTTAGTGTACGTATTGTAAAGAGCTTTTTCGCTCGTTATGAGTAGTGTCTTGTCATCGTTCTCCAGTAATGTGTTTAGGGTTTTCTCTGTTCTCTCCAGTAGTTCTCTTGTAAAGTGTATTTGTTTGTGTTTAAGTTGAATTAGTAATTTCAATATTTGAAACTGAAATATGTGTATTTGTTTTTTGAGCTTGGTTTCAATATTTGGCGGTAATTTGCATTGTTGTGCGAAGATGTTGGTAATATTTTTTGTTGTATTTATTATGAAAGTTGGTATGATGCCTACTTGCCTGCATTTTATGAGAAAGGATGCTGAAGTCTTAAGATTGGCCATTGTTTTGTTATGTTTCGAATAATGTTTGATGGTATTCTTTGTGTGTTTATTGTATTTCTGTTTTATTGAGGAATATATCATGACTGATATTATGTACGGTGTGCCTTCCGTGTATTATGTTGGTATTATTTATTGTAGACCTGTAGAATTTTATTTGATTTTCAAATAGTTCGGCTTAAGGTCCTTTGTTGGAAATTAAAACTCGTTAATTTTCGATTTTTAATTTATTTATTTTTATCCAATATTTCGACTAAAATCTTTAGTCATCTTCAGGGATCTATTAAAAATATACACACAAATTACATTTGTTGTTAACACGAATACAAAACATTGATATTTACATAAAAATGATCACAAATTAAAAAGCTCGACTGTCTTCTAGGAAGTTATTCATCAACTAAGCTTTATGTTGTCCGTGCTTGTTTACTATATGTCTATACATTTGGGAACATTTGTCAGTGTCGGTTTTGTAATTTAGTCTCTTATCTGCACGAACGTCAGTTGTGTAGAGCATCTCTAGTGTATAACGTCTGAAAGGATTTCTCTCTTCCACTAATACATTTACGTCGTCAAAGTTTGGTGTATGTCCAGTCAATGTACAGTGGGCCGCGAGTGCTGTTTTTTGTTCTAGAGGTTTGTCAATGGCTTTGTGGTCAGATTTATGTGATGAAAGTCTAGTTTTTAACTTAGTCTTTGTTGTACCGACATATACCTTTTGGCATATGTTGGTGTCGTCCCCATTACATTTTATTTGGTATACTATATTGGATTTGTCCTCTTTCATCACTTTAGATTTTGTCCTACTAAATAATTGATTACTTGTATTATGCGTCTTAAATGCAAGTTCAATTTTATCCTTATTATATATGTCCGAATGTTTAAATCTCTCCGATAGTCCTGGAATGAATGTCATAGTTTTGTATATCTTTGCTTGGGTTGATTCTGCTTTATCCTTATCTTTTTTGTGTATAATCCGGTTTATTAGATCCTTTATCGTTGTCATCGGGAAGTCAACGTATATATTAATACAGGGTGGTCCATATTAAACGCACGATGTTAATTGTAAATAAAACAAAAAGTTTTGAGATAATTATATTTTATTTTAGAAGGATCTATGACAACTATGTGTGAAACAAACTATCGACCAGATGCTCGCCACGGCTTGACACATGTGACTCACAATTAACTTCGTGCGTTTACATATATTTTTTGTTATTCCTCGTGCTCTGGTTCCTTGCATCTTCCACTGGAGGGCCTGTCTGAAGATTTCAGTTGGTTGTTTCCGTAGAATTCCGTATATTCGGTCCACAATTCGTCGTTTGAAATTGTATTTGGCCACCAGATCTTCAGGATTATTCTCAGACACTTTGTAACGGGGTTTTATTCATAGGCTGAAGTAGTTCAGCCGCCTCCAGGATCAATTCAAGGACCCTCAAAACCTTAAATAAGAACACACTATTTGAATCTTCCACTGGAGGGCCTGTCTGAAGATTTCAGTTAGTTGTTTCCGTAGAATTCCGTATATTCGGTCCACAATTCGTCGTTTGAAATTGTATTTGGCCACCAGATCTTCAGGATTATTCTCAGACACTTTGTAACGGGGTTTTATTCATAGGCTGAAGTAGTTCAGCCGCCTCCAGGATCAATTCAAGGACCCTCAAAACCTTAAATAAGAACACACTATTTGAATCTTCCACTGGAGGGCCTGTCTGAAGATTTCAGTTAGTTGTTTCCGTAGAATTCCGTATATTCGGTCCACAATTCGTCGTTTGAAATTGTATTTGGCCACCAGATCTTCAGGATTATTCTCAGACACTTTGTAACGGGGTTTTATTCATAGGCTGAAGTAGTTCAGCCGCCTCCAGGATCAATTCAAGGACCCT
Organism: Eudasyphora cyanicolor; assembly: GCA_963930755.1. Lineage (NCBI taxonomy): Eukaryota > Metazoa > Arthropoda > Insecta > Diptera > Muscidae > Eudasyphora > Eudasyphora cyanicolor. Next base: position 204,446,057 of record OZ005736.1, on the reverse strand, counting down.
CAAAACCTTAAATAAGAACACACTATTTTCCCTTTCTTTAGGGCACGAAATTCAGGTTTTATTTATCGTTTCTTTCTCTGTACAACAGTTTAATGTTTCATTTATTTCAACAAGATATTTCATGGGTCAATCTATGTATGGGGGTATGGGTACGAGTCCTCAGATGCCGATTAGGGTTGTAGGGAAGGCTATTAAATGCCTTTAATTGTCACACAGGAGCTGACGGACGCCTTACACAGGCGCTGACGGACGCCTCACACAGGCGCTGACGGACGCCTCACACAAGCGCTGACGGACGCCTCACACGGGCGCTGACGGACGCCTCACACGGGCGCTTGACTGACGCCTCACACGGGCGCTTGACGGACGCCTCACACAGGCGCTTGACAGACGCCTCACACAGCTGCTTGACGGATGACCCAGCTCTAACGCACAGGCGGTCGGCGGTTTCTGCTGCGATAAACTGGTTTTCGGTGGACACCTTAGTCCTGACACATGTACGGTTGGCGGATGATGTGGCGTGGACCAGACCGATCTGTGAATGGGACAGAGGCTTTTATTTAGTGGCAAGTAGTAAAGGACATTTGTGGATGCGAGCGAATCGCGTATGCGGGCGAACCGCGTATGCGAGCGAATCGCGTATGCGAGCGAATCGCGTATGCGAGCGAATCGCGTATGCGAGCGAATCGCGTATGCGGGCGGACCGCGTATGCGAGCGAATCGCGTATGCGGGCGAACCGCGTATGCGGGCGAACCGCGTATGCGAGCGAATCGCGTATGCGGGCGAACCGCGTATGCGGGCTGACCGTTTTCCGATCTTACCGCGTATGCGAGCTAATCGCGTATGCGAGCGAATCGCGTATGCGGGCGAACCGCGTATGCGAGCGAACCGCATATTTAAAAAAATAACTACCATGCAAAATATGAAAGATTTTAGACATGTGCAAAGGCAGATAACCTAGCATGAACCATATGTTAAAACTCCAGCACTATGGTAACGGGCTTGATAATATTGCCTTTTATGATGAATAAATGTGTATGGTCTATTAATATATAAACAAATAAACGATAGCGTAATGTTAAATTCATATCAAAATTACAACGAAGACCAGCGAGTCGATCTGCGAAAGCAAGCGCCTGCATGTGTGATGATTAGGACCGCGGTAACTGCCACGAGATGCTTACCACTCGTTATCATTAAATCAACAAATTTAAAGTAAAAATATTTTAAATTAAAAAAACAGATCAGTCTATCCAACCATTACAAGCACCTCCAATACATGTCACTTATTTCTTCTTTAATTTTAACCAAAGTTGTTTTCATATACTGAAAACAACAAAAACGATCTTGAGCCTAGCTAAGTGCAGATACAAAATATGTATTTTAAATTATGTTTTGTTACCTTAGGTATAAAAATGTAAGACGGTCTACACTGTAAGGTGATTCACAGTCTGTATAGCCACATAAAACATCAAGCGAAATAACAAGTAAAAGAATCTCAGGATACATCCGCGGCGCTCATGCAGTTATATGCAATCGTCAACATTCTGGGAGTCGTCGACCGATGGTCGCTGGAGAAATTCATTTGTTTATGCTTTACTTCGTTCCAAGGCCAGACTGTTACTCACATACTCACTCATATTCCATTTGGTTGTTGTATACATGTAGGCCGGCCATCGACCAGCAATATATGTATGTATGTATAAAGCTATACATTGATTCATATGGATGACTATTGAACTTCTGTATATGTACATATGTAATGTTAAATTAACGTATAATCATAACATTGTATATTCTGAATAATGATCGATCAGCAGTAAGCCGATCGATAATACTAGTATAAATAAGGCCATTCGGCCATAGGGAAAGCACTCCGGTTTTCCCTACCAATCGAGCAATATACCTGCTCTGGTTAATAAAGAAACTTGAAAACCAATAAACAACGGAGTTTTTCTTCACAGTGCAATTATACCTGCACACCTATTACAACACCCTAATGGACCAAAATATCAGTGAAAGTATAACACATCGAAGGATTGATCTAAGACCCTAAGCAGGATTAACCGAAATTCATTTTTAATTTTCAATTTATTTGAAATTCTTGGATTATGCGCACGATAACTTTCGAAAGGAAAGACCGATTCATTTAAAATTTTTTATATGGCCAAAATTTCTCCTATACACTTCTTCTGGTACCTCCTTCAGAAAGGGCTATGATGTAATTAAATAATGAGACAAGATAAAATAATATAATAAATCATAACATATATGCTACTTACAAAGGGAGTGAAGATAAAGTTAAAAGTTAAAGTCAAACAGTCGAGGCAACAACCCTTGTGAATAAGTGTTATACCGGCATCCATAATTAAAGTCAAACTGACTCTACATATTGTCAAAGATATAGTCAAACTTATTGTATAGTCAAGCATAAATATGATTATTTTGATATGGTTCTTTCTATTAATTCTATGGTTTAGAGAAATATATATATGAGAGATGACTAAGCAATTTTATGCAAAGCTTTGTCGGAGTACAATAAAACAAAAAATGCAGTACATCGGAATGTAAATTATGACTAGATTGAGATATTTTGTTGTCCCCCACAGCTAAACTATCATATGTGAATGGGATCTAATCATTGTTCAGAATAGCTGAGAGGTAGTACACTAATAGAAAAATCCAGAAATATTAGGATGTGCGTCAAAAAAGGTTAACTGACCTTGAAAGTTGGCATATAATTAGAGGTAATATTGAAACTTTGCATTATCCCCCAAATATAAACTATGATGTGCGAATGGGACCAAATCATTGTCCAGGATAGCTGAGAGGGAGTACAATAATACAAAAATCCAGAAATATTAGGATGTGCGTCAAAAAAAGTTAACTGAACTTGAAAGTTGGTATATAATTAGAGACAATTTTGAAATTTTGCATTGTCCCCCAAAAATAAACTATGATGTGCGAATGGGAACTAATCATTGTCCAGGATAGCTAAGAGGGAGTACAATAATACAAAAATCCAGAAATATTAAGATGTGCGTCAAAAAAAAGATTACTGAACTTGAAAGTTGGTATGTAATTAAAGATAATTTTGAAATTTTGCATTGTCAAAATTATCTGAGAAGGAGTACAATAATACAAAAATCCAGAAATATTAGGATGTGCGACAAAAAAAGTTAACTGAACTTGAAAGTCGGTATGTAATTAGTTGTAGTTTTAAATTTTGCATTGTCCCCCAAAAATAAACTATGATGTGTGAATGGGATCTAATCATTGTTCAAGATAGCTGAGAGAGAGTTCAATAATACAAAAATCCAGAAATATTAGGATGTTCGTCAAAAAAAAGTTAACTGAACTTGAAATCATTGTTCAGGATAGCTGAGAGGTAACGCATCCTGCTTCGCAGTAACGCATCCTGTAAACCCTATTTACCAAGACTTTAGTGGCGGTTTCTGTCTATATTTCACGCATGGCTAACCCGATATATGCCTTAAGGTGCTACATTGTTAATGGATTGTTTGCATAAAAAAGATCCTTCACGGTAGCGCACAAAAAGATCTAATGATGTGAAACCATGCCGAGACGGTTATAATAGGATTACCGATATTTGGGCGCAAAAGATTGATTATGGCCTGGGATGTGTGCGTCCAAGTTCATTTCTTCAATCTCTGGCCTTACAAAATCGTTTAAAATGTCTCTGCAGCGATCACCGTTAACCGAAATGGAGTTTCCATCAGCACTTGCTAGGAAAAATGTTGTCCAATGCATGTCTCACGAATATTTGGCACAATATTAGCTTACAGTACGCGCGGAAGGTCTCATTTCAGCCAACAATTTGTTTTATTAAACGCACTGTTATGGAAATAAGTTTGCATTATTTCCTAACTTTCTTCAGGCGTTGAGCGATTAATTTCGTCCCACGGAAATATGTTACAGACAGTCTGCCAATATTTCGAGAGGGAATTTAAAATTTCCAAATTATTGCAATGGAATTTATAAGAGCACGAGTATTTTCTAAGTCCAGTTAGTAATAGAAAGTTCGAATAACTATATGTTTGCGAAGTCCGACTTAACATGATGGTATATGTTATCATATAGTGGGCTCAGTCCAAATTTAGCCTTTCTTTAATAGTTTTAGTACTGAGTTGTAACACTCTTGAAGTGAATTAGCGGTATAAAGTTTTAGACATATATACTCTGGTCCTTTTCTTAATACTTGTTCCCAGTTATTATGTTTTTATCCGCCTTTGTTTTCTTTTTTTTTTTGTGATACAAAATTGCCACGAAGTTAAACGAATTAAAACAGTTTGTGTGTAGAATTCAGTTCCCATCGCCGTTCTTGTCTACGCTTCACAACTCATTTGTATTCATGATATTGATTCCATTTGAATTTACATAATTTCAGTTAGTATTCAAATGTTGCATTTAATTTATTTCTGTCTATCTCTCTCTCCATTTGTCGACAAATCTCAGTTCGTTTTTGGTGAACATTTGCTAATTTGTGTTTAACATGTATTAGGGGGTTTTTCTGAGATCTATCGATTAAAAAACATTTCCACAAAACACACCCGTAACCTTTAAATTCTGTTTAAAATTTGCTGAAATTTATTCCTAGAAAAATTCAAATTTCCGCAAAATACTTTAAAGTACAACATCAACAATAAAACAACAGCAGTGGTGGTTGTAATAACAACAAAGAAAATCTGAATAGTTTTGCAAAATTGAATTGCAACGAATTACCACAGTAAAAGCAGCTGTGTCAACTCAGCAAACGCAGTTTGCCACATCCACCAGTCACGGCTATCTCCTGCAACTCCTCCACTCGAATGGGGTGAGTGTGGGGGGCGTTGATAACTACTCCCGACTAAAAATTCGGTTGGATGATGTATGTTTTGATTCCACTTCCATTAAAAATTCATAATGAAAACATCATGCGGTGCCCTTTTTCGACTATGAAAATAAATAAGTTTAATTTCGAAAAACAACATTAAACATAACAGCGAATAAATTATATTTGTACATACAAAAAATATGACTTATTGAAGGCATTGTCGGCAATAATGTGCTGTCAAAATAAACATTGAAAATTAACATAGAGGGCGAAAGGTTGCTAGCAACGAATATATGCATATAATGTTCTAGCCTGTTGTTAACTATGCAACAACATTAAAAACCAAGTAAGAAAACTTCGGTCGGGTAAACTGACCGGAACATTGCACTGTAGGAAATTTGAACCTTTTTACCAAAATTAATTACAGCCAAACGGCTCAACCGATTTGAATAATTTTTTGGATGTAACAGTAAAATTGTTAATTCACAAAAAAAATATTAGTAAAAATTTTTGTTTCTAGTGTACATCAACTTTTTTAGTTACCAGTTAACCAATTTAAAGAAGTAACATATAACGTTATCTTTTAAAGAGGACTTTATTCAAAAATTTGAATTTCAATTTTTTTTATAATACTAAATTTGGCACCTGCAAAAATTAATTTTTTAAAAAAGTTAGCACATATCCGCTGCTGAAATATATTACAATTGGATGGTGAATAATTGTCCTATGCATATGTTATGGTATTATGTCTAGAAAGTGCTAGCCTTTTTGTGTTAGTCTAAATAAAATGCCAATTCATAAATTCATTAGCCCATTTTAAAATCACTTCAATTATTTCCAATTTAATCGATCTAATATACGAGTTCGCGAAAATATCACTATATATCAATAAAGTACTCATCTTTTTAAAACTGCGAATTATTGTTATGAAGAATTCAATTTGAAATTACCACAAAATTAACTGTACTTAATTGTTATTTGATAACTCATTTAGAAATCAATGTTGCCAAAAAATTCAACATATGTGTTTATCTGAGAAAATTTGTCCGCAGGTGACTGGAGTAATATTATATGACAAATAGTTTTGTAGGGGTAATTTTCGTAATTTTTTTAGGAAACATTAAAAAGTCAAAGCAACCAGCAAGTCCGATTTCAAAGCAAAGCATTCAGCAAAGAAGTCCGCCAGCTTATTTCACAAGGTATAGTGTATGCAAAAAACTACGTTTCAGAGGTAAATTTTGTCGCAAACTAACGCCCACCCTAATAGAATATCCAATATCTAGAATCAAAGTCAGAAGTATCATGCTCCATTAGAGAAAGTCTGCACTGACCATAATCCACAGATAATAAATTGAATGCCTAGTTACAGTTTTTCATATTTTTGATTATAGGCCGATCATAAGATAACTGGCCTAGTATTCCTTACATGTAATTCTTTCAGAATTTTAAAAACAATTGTCGATGTCGTCAGCGTGTAAGAACAAACTGTAATAATGCGTCCTGACCAGCACCTCATTTGTTGAAATGTATGTGTTCGCACTCAAAACCGGGTCAGTGCAATTTAATATTGCATGCACTGGCATCCCTACACATAAGCTGTGTTTAGTGCGCACTTCTTGGTCTCCACTCAAACAGCTGTTTCTTTGCCGTGCCCAACTTAGGTTTTGAACGGCGATCAAAGGTGAAGTGGGAGACCTTGGTTTTGTTTGAGACATAGTTGAAAGTGAAAACCAAAGAGACAGCAAGTAAACAAGAAGAAGAACGCCTAAATATATTGTAAAATAAATAGTGTAATTTTGAAAAGAAATTAATACAAGCACCTTGAAGTGTGCAAAAAACCCTATTAGTTTGTTTTCTTACAAAAAATTGTGGTGGTGTGCCATATAAGGCGAATAAGGAAACAGGGTTTTGTGTTTGTCGGTTTGACCTACGACAACATTAATTTTCGAGTCTGTCCCGTACATTCCACCGGTGGTTCTTGCCAGTGCCGTAGGTGCCGAGAGTGTGACAAGAAGAAATCACAAGCCAGGATAGGGTAAGCCGTGGGAAGACCCTTGGATTGTGCAGCTGCCTCCAACACCAACAACAGCAACAGGTACGTCCCGGAAAGTTGACCATTAGTGGCGTCAACATATGGTCCTTAGCAGCCGTCTCACCATTCCCAGCAAGTAATTGGAGTGCAAGTAAAAGGTACGTACATTTGCTATTTTTTTGTGTGGTGATTGGAAACGCTGACCCTAGCTCCCTGTCCCTATTCCAAAAACTTTGTTGCGTAATATAATTGTATTACGCAATAGTTCGAGAGAAGGCAAAGTTTCTAAATATATAAAAAGTAACAGCTTTGCATAACTGTTACTTGTTGATGTGCATACGTGCAAATTGTTTTTGTTTTGCCCCTTTGCTTTCTGTTTTGCTTGCCTGTCTCTGTCACATTTGGTGACGATTGTTGCTGTACGCGATCGGCGTTTTGGTTTAACACAACAATTGGTGGTTGATTTTGCTCAACACACACTACCCCTTCCCCACATATTCTTGTTGGAAGAATTTTTGCTCTGCTAAACCGGCATTTATTTACATTTGTTACTCTGCCAAACCGGCATTCATTTACTTTCCCTTTCTTTTGCTTCTTCGCTTGTTTTCGTGTTATTTGAACACAATATTTGGTGCTTTCTTTTGTCTAACAATTTGAATAGGCTAAGGGCCTGTTTCTGTAACTTATTTTCGTTCGTTTACGGAGAACGATCAAAAATCTCTCAACTATTACTTGAATTCTATAAAACGAACGTTAAAACTATTTTAGGTACGAGCTTTTTACGTGCTTTTCTATAGACATACCGAATTATAAACTGCTGTGACTTATAGATTTCTCGGAATAATTGAGTGATTTTTGATCGTTCGCCGTAGACGAACGAAAATAAGTTATAGAAACAGGCCCTTAATTTGGTGAGAACATTGATGGAAAAGAAACACAAACATACATACATAGGAACATAGCAAAAGGAAAGTAACAATTGCAGTTCTTGTTTGGATTTTGCTGTCTGTCCCATAACAGGGGAAAAGAACAAATAAATAAATTGATTTCAAAGAAATAAAACTAAATAAATAGCTTTCAACAGAGAACAGTGGTCTCAGAGGATTTATTTTGGAAATATTTTTTGGCTCGAAGATCGATTTAAAAATAAATTACTAACCCAATTACGAACTAATTAACCATTTGCATGCACAGTGGTCGTAAAACAAAAATATTATTGACAAATTTAAAGGAGAAATATTTTGGCTTATGGCAAATTAATTTTTTTCGCATTGGTGAAGAATAATAGCAAAATATTTGTCTCTTTACACATTGAATGTCACAAAATCTGTCTCACATTGGTGATGAAAAATAAATAAACATTTCTAAATTGAAAATATTTGATTAAAGTCCTGCATCGGTGTCATTTCCACACAGTGGATTGAAAGAAAAATATTTTGAAGATTTTAAAGAAATATTTGAAAAATATTTTGAAAAATTATTAGATAATTTGGAAAGCTATTGAGAATTAGTGGAAATATTTTGAAAAATTTTGGGGAAAATTTTGTTTGAATTGAGGAAAAAGGCGTAAATTTGGAACAGTGGCCCAAAGCAAAATTTTCTTAAAAAATCGCAGTTGAAATTATTTCAAAGAAACGTTTTGCTTTCCCTATAATAATAGAATCTATTTCCATAATTTCTATTAGAAATTATTTCGAAAGGTTAAGAGAATTTTGGGATTTTTATTTAGCAAAATTATAAATTTTCCGGTACTGGAAACAAACTGACCCCATTTATCTTGAACAGTGGTTCAATAAAAAATTTTTATTTTTGCTTCCAATGTCTATAACTAAAATGGGACTTTAAGAGGAATATTTAATTCAATGCGAGGAAATTTTTGCTTATGAAAAGCAACTGGAAGAATCTGATGCCACCAAATATAATGAAATGTCACTAGAGGGAGAAAAGCAGGAAATTCAAAATTTGTGGACAGATTGGAAGGAAATTTATAAGAAGTGTAGTACTGACCCGGACTGCATGAAAACTGATAAGACAACTATCAAAAATAAACCAGTAAGGAAAGGCAGAAAGTCGGGCGGGGCCGACTATATAATACCCTACACCTCCCTAACAATGCGAAAAGGTCATTGCGACAATAATTTGGAATAATTGGTAAGTAGGCAGGAACATATTATCTAATTCTGAGCCGATAATCGTTAAATTAAGCAATATTCGTTCCTAAATTGAGAAACATCTTTCCGGAAAATATTAATGATCGGAAGTAAAGTACAACTTCTATAGCGCTTTGATACCAAATCAGGAGGAACATATACTATATGGAGGTTATATATAAATCTGAACGGATTTTCCTTGAATACTCATTCATGTAAAAAGAAACTTCTTTCTGTTAAATTTCGTACTGACCGGATATAAACTACAGTCACTACAGCACTTACATGTGAAATGGGGGGTAACATATATATGGGGGCTATATCTAAATCTGAACCGATTTTCTCTGAATTTGGAAGTATCCCTTCATATAATAAGAAACCTCTTTGTGTAGATATGTTTACTGATCGGATATAAAATACAGATTGTACAGCGCTTACATGTTAAATCGGGGGCAACATATATATGGGGGCTATATCTACATCTGAACCGATTTCCCTCAAATTTGGCAGTATTAGTTCATGTAATAAGAAACCTCTTTCTGCCGAATTTCGTACTGATCGGATTAAAAATACACTTTTTACAGCGCTTACATATAAAATCGGGGGTAACATATATATGGGGGCTATATCTAAATCTGAACCGATTTTCTCCGAATTTTGCATATTCCTTCATGTAATAAGAAACCTCTTTCTGCCGAATTTCACACTGATCGGTTATAATATAAATTGTTTACTGCGCTTACATGTAAAATCGGGGGTAACGTATATATGGGGGCTATATCTAAATCTGAACCGATTTCCCTAAAATTTGGCAGTATTAATTCATGTAATAAGAAACCTCTTTCTGATGTTATTACAGAAAACCACATATTTGTCGTGAATAGATATTACTACATATATACAAAGTTTCAGCTTTGTATTTTATAAAATGCTTCTGAAAGGACTAAAACAATAGTCGAGTTTTTGATAACACAAAAGCAGAGAAAGGACCGAAAAACGTCATTATTGTACTGCTTACTCTCCAGGTATTGACCAATCTGTCTACCAAGTTCCAAGAAAATTGCTTCAGCTGTTTAGGCGTGATGCTACAACAAAAAAACAAACGATTTCATAATATTATAATATGAATGTTTTATGCATTACTTATTTCTCTAAATAGCTATACAGACGTATACCAGCATATTTTTGTTTTACAAAATATTTATTAAAATTATATTAAAGGTATTCCTAGAAATGGGCTTCAGCCCATATGGTAGATCAGGCACTGCCCTCACTTTGTGAGTAATGTAATATGGTACTTCGGCAGGGAAATGCCCGAACGATGAACAAAAATTGTTCAGTCTATATTCATTGGGAATATTGTCAAAAATAAAAAATGAGAGAACATTTAAATGATTGCTGCAGCAGTAATGGGAGTGGTGTGTTCGATTGATTTTGTCAATTTGTGTGGGGTACCAGAAGTGATTTGACGAATACGCCTATTTGGTGCTGAACAGTAGATACTTCAAAGACATTGCACTGTACGGAATTGTAAGTGCCTATGCGCACTGCTATTAACATTATGAGCCATTACATTTTGGTAAGATTAGGCCATTTGATGTGGGCGACACTAAAACGAGTGTGACATTAATGACACGCTCCTTTGAATTGAATTGCTCAAAATTTCAACATTTATGTACATTAGGCATATATCTTTTTCAAGAAATTAAATTAGTTTTACTAAACTAAGGGTATAATAAGATAATTTCACAATTGTCACCTATTTATAAAATTTTCAAATCAACTGAAATCAAAAAATATATGTAGAAATGAAAATACAAAAAAAAGCACTTTACAGATAGTTGAATAAAAAAAATAGGAGGAAATGTGAACTTTTAGTGATATCTTCCAAATTACCGGCGATCTCAAAATGATCAAAACAAAATATTTAAATAACTCTCGCAGAACAAAAGTTGTGTGCATTCCAATGCAAGCACTTTTTCTTGTCCAATTTCTAGTTTTTAAAGATGGATACCTCCAAAAGTTTTCAAGATTTCTTAACAAAATTGTATCCTTTTTATTAGATCACCATACATACTTAACATTTTCACCAAATGTCATCAAAATCGGAGACCATAACCAATCTCCTATATCACTTAACATGATTCTGGTCATTATATAAAAAAGTATATAATATTGTCGGTTTCTGCGTAGTGTGAATAATGTTTAAACAAAACTTATTTGAGATTTTGAGCTACAACAATTCGGCGCAACCCAAACAGCCGCCATAGGTTGAATTAATAATATTCAACCTTCAGCCGTGACAAAGCAAATGGGAACCTTCTTTGTCTAGTGGTCATGCAATATACAAAACATAAAATTATAAAAAAGTACATGCTTTGCAACAACAACCATACAACAACAAATAACCCTTATGTTCATGTTGTAACTTTTTTGGGTTCACAACTTACAAAGGGAATGGGAGCAGCAGCATCAGCAACATATATCGACAACGACTACACCCATTAAAAATTGGAAACACGGAAATCTCCAAAAATTGCTATTGGTTTTAGTGGCAATTGTGTAGTTTTATTTCTCCAACACAACAGCCGAAATGTACTGACTCTATTGCCGAGATCGAAGGACCAAATCATGGGCATGAGGGAAGGCCAGAGACAGGTAATGTGGGTATCAGCAGCAGCTTCTTTTGCCGGCCCACTAATCAACGCTTAACTATTGCTGGATGGATATTTACCAGGGAATATTTAAATAAAAAGACAAACCAAAAACACATGTGTGACTTGTTCTAAGCAACAATTAGATATCGGAGGGACCAATAAGTTTACTCGCAACGTTGCACAGTGGGAAAAATTAAAACCAGTACTGAAAGACAGAAAGTCGGGCGGGGCCGACTATATAATACCCTATACCTCTCTAATAATTTGGAATAATTGGTTTCTATTCAGTTAAAAAAATCAGTCATAGATCACCAATCGGAAGGCAAAAGTAGATGTGACTTTACATAATCTAAACAGATTTTCATCAACTTGGATCAAAAAACCTAATTTCTGCCACATTATATAAAGATCGGACGTAAACTACAGTTTTAATAGCGCTTAAACTCTAAGTAGGCAGGAACATATATATGGGACCTATATCTAAATCTGAACTGATTTCCCCCAAATTCAGCAGTTTTCGTTCATAAATTAGGTTTCGAAGTTCTCTGCCCTTTGAAGCCAAGCTGTTTGCTCGTTAATTTCCGATCACTCCATTGTGTCCCGGTACCCAGAAAATACGCAGTTGACCATGGACTGAGTAATTATTTATCGTTCTTTTACAGTCTAACACTGTTCTGGATTTGACCTTTTCCGATGTTATTGCTTTGATCGCCATTTGGCTATCTGTGAAGATGTACGAGTATATTTAGGCTTTGTGGTATTACTGAGCCAGTTAACACACTCCGTGATTGCCCGAACTTCTGCTTTAAATACTGTGTTATGTTATGGGAGGCGGAAGTAAAGTTCGACTTCTGGTTCATCAATAAAAAGTCTCAGTCCCGTCCTTCCTCCTAGCCTGGACCCATCAGTGCAGCAGCTGGTTCCCACTGGCACATGAGCTAGGGTTCCGTTTTCCCAGGAGTGTCTGTCTCGCACGAACGAATCGGAGATTTACGTTGTTTGCATATGACCGACCAGTGATTGTAATATCTTCTGATGGTACGACTTGTGGTCTCGATTTATCCATTCACCCATCACTTGTAGACGTCTTGCTGTGAGGGCTGCCTCATACTTTATACGGATATCTATTGGTTGGATGTCTCCAACGCTCTTGTTGGTGCGGTTCTAATTGCCCCGCTTATGCCTAGACAGCACATACGTTGCACTTTTTGCAATGGTATTACGTTGTACTTCTTGTCCATTGATGTCCACCACACTACAGAGGCGTAGGTTATTATAGGTCTAATCACGCTCATGTAAAGCCAGTGTGTCATATTTGGACGTAGTCCCCATTTTGAACCTATAGCTCTTCTGCACAACGACCAACATATGTGGGCCTTTGTAACTCTTTCTTCAATATGATCTTTTCAAATCAGTTTCTGATCCAAGATTAATCCCAGGTATTTTACCTTTTTAGATATGGCAATATTCTTCTCCAGGAATATTCCTAAATAAAGAAACTTCTTTCTGCCCATTTTTTAATTATCGGAAGTAAAGTACAACTTGTATAGCGCTTGGATACCAAATCAGGAGGAACATATACATATGGGGGCTACATCTAAATCAGAACCGATTTTCCTCGAATTGGGTAGTGGTAATTCAAATAAGAAGAAACCTCTTTCTGCTGAATTTCGCACTGATCGGATAAAAAACAGTTTCTATAGTGCTAACATATGAAATCGGGTGTATCATATATATGGGGGCTATATCTAAATCTAAACCGATTTTCCCCGAATTTGGCAGTATTGATTCATGTAATAAGAAAACTCTCTCTGCAAAATTTCGTACTGATGGGATATAGAATACGTTTCTACAACGCTTACATATCAAATCGGTGGTAACATATACATAAATGGGGGCTATATTTAAATCTGGACCAATTTTCCTAAAATTTAGTATCATCTCTAAGTGTATCAATTTTTATTCAAATCGGTTAAAAATAGTTGCGTATAGAGTGCATATATGTCAAATCGGAGGTAAATATACTTGGGAGCTAGTAAATCTGAACCGATATTGGCCAATTTCAATAGGGATTGTCCTTGGGCCAAAAAAGAGCACTGTGCTTAATTTCATCATAATCGGTCCATAAATACAGAAGGACGGACGGAAATTGTTAAATAGACTGAGGAAGTGACTCTATGTCGTTCGGTATAGTAAACGATGGACCCATCTCTTCTCCTTTTAAGTGTTACAAACAAATGCACAAGCTCATAATATCCTGAACCACAGTGTGATGTAGGGTATAAAAAGGGACGTTTCTTAACAATACAACCAATTGCGACAAAGTTGACACGCTAGTAGAAGAGGTATTAGACGATTTATGTTTTTAATTTGGGTCCATGTATCCCATTATGGGCCGAGCTAAAGGGCCTCAAAGTAGGCCACCTAGAATATACAAAATGTTTAACTTTAACTTTTGTTTTTGTAGTTTAATTTCGCATTTTGAGTCCATTCTGCTCACCGAGGTCTACCAACAGCTTTTTACTCACAGCCTTGCATTGTTCAAGAGATATCTGCAATTGAAAATTAAATTTTTCTCCGACGTTGTTTGTTTATATCTGAGCAGAATATATACAGAATATTTCTTTCACATAATTGTTCTGCATTGCAAAAAAAATTTTCTAAATTTTTAATTGCAAAAATTCAATAATATATAACCACTAAGGTTATGGCCAATTAAAGTTATGTTTTCAAAAATGTGAGTTCTTCTCATTTTTTTTGTGAAAAATATATATTATATTTTGGGGTTATAGAAAAAGTTATTTAAAAGAGTTTGTTAAAATAGTATTCAGTACTTACAACGAAATATATCAAAGAAATAAGACGTAAACCAAGTCGTTCCTGAAAAGAAAAATAAATGTAAATTACTGTCCTTTCATATCGACCCTTTTTGTGGTCCATGTAATACAAATACGAAAAAATATTAATATTAAAAGTGGATATGGACCAAAATGCCAAGTACAAAAAATTTTTATAACTTGCTTATTTTTGAATGTATTGGCATAGAAATGCATGAGAATCATACAAAAACTCTTGGTAACCCTATGTCATAAAAAGTGTGTAACTCTTCAGTTCCGTTTTTACCCAAACAATAAATTGCTTTTTTCTCCGATCATACAAAATGGCATATGGAAAAAAATAGCATTGAGCCGACGATATGACCCTAAGTTTCTTCAAAGAAGTCCGATTTAGGATATTTTTAATAATTACTGCGATGTCCGCCCGAATAACTCTATGTGAATGACTCATAACGTTAATAACAGTGCACATAAACACTTACAATTCGACAACTCAGAGCAATGTCTTTGACGTGGCTACTGTTCTGCGCAAAATAGGCGCAATCGTCAAGCCAATTATGGTACCCTCACACAAATTGTCAGATTCATTCGAATACAACATTTACATACGTTCTGCAGCAATCATCTAAATGTTTTCATATTTTGCATTTCAGACAACATTTCCAATGACTATAGATTGACAAAGAATGAACCTTTTATCATGTCGATAGCGACGGATAAGCTATAGCAATGTGTGGAATTACAGAGTAATGGGGACTAACCCTGAGAAAGAAAGAAATATTATCACATACCAAATTTGCAGTTAATCCGTTACTCCTTTAGAGAGTTATCGTGCGCACTAGCCAGACAGACAGATAAACGGATATTACTCAATGACTCAGCGCCTTATTCATAAAAAGTTAAAGAAGGTTTGAGGAACGCTTTAGCAGTGTTAAAGCATATGACTACAAACGAAATATGCAAAATTCGTTTGTAGTCATATAGGCGGTATCTGATGGGTGTGGTCGATTTTCATGAAACTTTCAGAAGTTTTTAACATTGATAATTGAAAGCTCTGTGCAAAATTTCAAGTGATTCGGATCAAAATAAAAAAAATCATTAAAATCGCGCCCGATTTGAGAACTTTTTCATTTTGTTAATTGTAATGTCTCTGATAAATTTCAATACATTCGGATCAAAAGCAAAAATTTCGTATTAAAAAATCATTTTGAGTTATATGGGCGGTATATGATGGGCGTGGTCTATTTTGATGAAAATATATATTTTTCTTAATAGCATTAAAAAAGTGCTCGGTGCCAAGTTTCATCACTCAACGAGGACTCCTTATAATTTTTTCGCACAAATGTATGAAGCCATCCCCACTGTGGCAACTTCGCCCATCATTCTGAAGATTATAGCCACCAAGAAACTAATTACATATATGTGTGGAATTGTGAAAGAATCTGAGTAGCAGTATAGAAATTATGAGGTAATCAACATTTCAAAAAATGTTGACCCTTTGTGGGGGATGTACTCGAAGGAGAGGACCAACATAGTCCATCTTTGACCTTAGCCTCGGGTAGAAAAAATATTGACACATACCAAATTTAAAGTCAATCGGTTTATCCTGTTCAAAGCTATCGTGCGCACCAACCAGACAGACAGGCTGACGGACATTGCTCAAATGGCTTAAAATTGCCCAAAACGGATTTCCGCCAAATATGTCTGGAGTCTCTTAGGTCACATCATCGATGTGTTAAACTATTGGCCCGCACCATCTGATATATACCCTTGTTCACAATAGAGGGGGTATAACAACTGGCTTATGTGGAAATTTTCTTATATCTTCAAAAAGTGATATAATTTCTACATTTCGATAGCTCCATTCTAAAACATGCTAAGTCTACTTAGCAGTTATTTAGGGAGATTGCATTGTTAATTTATAAATATTCAATATTGTATGCTGTCAAAATCTAATGTTTATACGTCAACCCAATCAAAAGTTATTCACAAAACAGTACAGGTCATTCGATTTCCATTATAAAGGAATTGTACACAAATTTAATAAATGCATCAAACTTTGATAGCCTCTCCTAAAAAACAACCTTTTTGCACTTAGCATTCTTAAGAATGGAGGTATCGATTTGTCCACAGATTTCCTTCAAATACGCATTGTTTTAAAAAAATTAGACAATCAATTTGTTTATGATTTTCGAACCATCTGTATAGAAGTGAAGATAATTTCTGTTTCCTCTCTGGTAGGTATCTTAGTGGTGAAGTTCGTCCCGATGGTGTACACCGTTGGTACATAGTCCATTCGATGTGGCGGTAGTTCTTATATCTCCACATTGATAGACACTTCAATCGTAATGCTGCTCTGGTGTCAACTTCTCGCGCCACTATGTCAATGGCCAGTAGATGGAGTAGGACTTGAAGTCCTTAAAGGTCCGCTTTTGCATAGTGCCTGCCTTTTCTCAACCTTTGTTAATTAATTAGTAATGGATCGTTTATCACAACCACAATGCCATACATCAATATTGGGCGAACTACTGCAGTATATATCCATTGGATGATTTTAGGAATATATTGAGACGTTGGCTTTCCTTACACGTTCCAGTACATTAAGTCTGAATATCAATTTTCTATCTATAAGTACAGGGTGCCTGATGAATATTGCTACTTTAAGAAACTCAAATAATTTCAGTGTATGGAATTCAGTTTTCTTTTATTCATGTTAAAGCTCATTAAATTTAATTAAATATAACTTAATTAGTTTTAAAAAAAATTATGGAATTTAAATGCCCCCCCTGCTCGTTGATGCATGTGCGGCATCTTACCAAAAAGTTGTTCATTACTGCTTGGAGAGTTGAGACGGGAATAGCCGCAATTGTTTCTCGAATGGATTGCTTTAGTTCATTCAAATTTGTTGGTTTTGCTTTGTAGACTTCCTTTTTGCAATAACCCCACAAGAAAAAGTCAGGTGCAGTAAGGTTATGTTGCCGTTTAAATCGAAATGGGCCTCGTCAGACATGAAAAGACAGTTCAACATGTTTCCATCCTCTTCCACCATTTGAAGAATCTTCTGGCAAAATTCCAAGCGAATCGGGAAGTCTGCTGAGTTCACTTTGTTGGCCATTTGAATTTTATATGGGAATAACTCAAAATCTTTGTGCATAATTGACTGCAATGACTGTCTGCTTATACCCATTTGAGCAGATAAGGTTCTTGTCGAAACTCTTGGATTGTTTTGTATGGCATCAGCTACAGCAGCGATTGTTTCCTCCGTCCGAACTGAAGGGTTTCGATGGTAAGGTCTTCTGTTGACTGTCCCATGCTCGGAAATATTGTTAACAAGTCTCCTTATGATCCATCTGCTCGGAGGATTGCCGCCAAACGTGCCCTTATACTCTCTTTGAACCGAAACTACGGACTTCAGTGCGTAATAGCGGCGGACAATCCAAATTCTTGTTTCAGTGTCCCAGTTATCCATTTTTGTTAAATCTAAAAATCAATCTGCAAAATAGAAAAAAAATTAACCAGATTCATGAAATAGAAAAAAAGTTATTAAATTTTTTTTGGTAGCAGCTTTCATCAGCCACCCTGTATTACCAGATATTTTGCACTTTCATAAAAGACCAGCTCTGTTCCATTTACCGAGGAGTGTCCACTAGGGTGATGAGATTTATACAACCTCGTTTCCCTGTATCATATTTAGATGAATTTTTATTTAAGATTAGATAAAATCTTACATATAAGGTGAGTCGATAAAAAAACCTCACGCACAAAATGATATTAACATTTTTATTTATCAGCATTTTGGGAATTTTTTTATTTTTTTCTTCAATTTTTTAAATTTTTTCAAAGCTTTCAAAATAATGACCGCTCATAAATGTGATTTCTGAAAAAATGAGAATCATAAAAAAGTCGTCAAGGTTTTTTCCAAAGAGATACATTCTATTCAAAATGAGATACCTTATGATCAATGTCTCATTTTGTTCATAGGTTATGTGGCTTTTCGCGAAAGTAATAAGACTTGACACTTTTTCCGTTTTGGATTCATATGATTTAAAAAAAAGAAAAATTGTAATTTTTTCACAAAAATTTCATTTCAAAGTGGTTTGTGCGTGACCTTTTACAATATTCAAATGTAATAAGCGTTATTCTAGTCATTAATAGGCAAAAGTTCATTCATTCGTGCAGCAGGAAATAATTTTTGAGAAAAAAAAATCAAAAAGTCATCACTCTAGTGTAATAAGCGTTATTCTAGTCATTAATAGGCAAAAGTTCATTCATTCGTGCAGCAGGAAATAATTTTTGAGAAAAAAAAAAATCAAAAAGTCATCACTCTAGTGTCCACATGTGAGACCTTATTCTTCCTAGTAAAGATACCCAATTCTTTCTTGTTTGTGTTAACCCAAACCGCTGCTTCTACCCCTTCTAGCCAATTTTTTCAGAGCCACCTGTATAATGTCTCGGATGACGTTGAGGAATTTGCTAGTTACTGCGATTGCCATGTCTTTGCGGCCACAACTTTCTAGATCAAACATGATTCCATTCAGCACTAGGTTCCAAATAAGTGAAGATAGTACTCCTCCTTGTAGTCCCTCTGTTCACAAACTTTGTTAGAGTTGTGAACCCAAGACTTGATGTTATGTGTCTACTATTGAGCAGGCTTCGAATTGTTCTAATCAAGTTGGAGTTCACTCCTAGAAGTAAAACTATCTGTGAAATTACAGAATGTTCGGATAGGTAGTATAAAAGTTAATAAAATTGCCATTTTCGAGCATAGGCTGAGATATAAACAAAAAATCATATACTAAATTTGAAATCAATCCGTTTATCCTTTCGAGAGTTATCGTGTGCACAAGTCAGACACGTGGATATAGCTCAAATTACTTAAAATGTCCTAAAAGTGTTATACTTTTGGGGTCGATCGGTCATTACTTCCAGAGTAGGTGTTTTGACCCTTAACCAATGATGTATATATCTTTTATCACTAAAGTGGCCGTATAAAAAAGATTAAATTTTCTTACAAATGTGGCTTTGTATTGAAGTTTGATATTTTGGTAGAATTATCTATGGATTTATACTTTGGCATCCTTGACATTATCCGAGCGGTCCAGAGCGTCTAGCAACTCTCCATCAGACGGCATTCAAATAAATGTGGGTGGCACTTAGATGTTGGTTCATTTCTGTCTTTATTTTTACTTCTCGTTTTGTTTTTTTTTTTCTTGTTTTTAGAAAATGTATGATTAGTATTGTGTCTGAATATAGCCAAAATGAGAACAGGAGCTAGAGCATAAGCTAGAGAAAAAGTTGGTTTACCAATGTTGTCGGTTTGGTTTCTAACTGTTATGAGTTACGGAGTGAAGCCAAGTTTTGGAAAACCAAGTGCAAGTTGACTACATGTTGTCCTGTCCTAGGCAAAAGCTGAAAAGTTAAAAGTAGTAACGATGACAACCAACAATACA
Source organism: Eudasyphora cyanicolor (assembly GCA_963930755.1). NCBI lineage: Eukaryota > Metazoa > Arthropoda > Insecta > Diptera > Muscidae > Eudasyphora > Eudasyphora cyanicolor. The sequence goes on along the minus strand of OZ005736.1, from coordinate 204,426,096 downwards.
ATTTGCATAAAATTCAAATTTTTTTGCTGTGAGTAGTAGACAGACGGACAAAATGGATAGACGGACAGACGGACAGACAAGATATGGATCGCCACATTACGGAACGAAACGAAAATACTCTCTCACTCACTGAATTTGTTTAAAATGAATTAACTTTGTGTTTGTTGAATTTCAGGTTATCGTTTATTTTTTGACACCCTTTTCTGTCTTTTTGTCCGACCGTCCGTCCATAAAACATAAGTGCAACACAAAGTGTTAGAAATGAATTAATTAAATGGTATCGTTTTATACAAATGCATGTAATTTTATTTTGTACAATTCATTTTATGTCATTGCATTTCATCCATGGCTGGTTGCCTGAATGGATGGATGTATGGCTGCTTGGATGTACTTATACATATAACTGGTGGGTTGGTTGGGTGCTTCTCATTTTGTTTGTGTCATTTATTAATTGCTTTTAAATTGTCCCAAAGTTTTACCATAATAAATTGTTAGCACTTTTACACAGTTGACAATATGGCAAAGTTGCTGCGACTGATGCGGGAGTAAACTTGGGAGGAAACACATGATTTGTCGTTTTATTTCCTGTTAGTTGATGGAAGTTTTTGAAAACATAGCAACATTTTAATACGAAAAACGTCGAAGGTACAAGGAGTAGAGCATTATACCGAATAATATGTGTTTACATTTACTGGTTCTAAAGTTATGACCTATTCAATTGTGGTATAAGGTGGGCATTTAGTATGCATCAAAAGGGTTGTGACAATTAGGCCATTTTTTTTCAATGAAAAATAGGTACTGTGAAACCATTACTCTGAACAAAGTAAAGGGTTGCCAGTATAGGGTTTTCCAATAAGAGTGATAAGATTTCTTTGAAAAAAAAAACACTTATTGATAAGGTAATTCAAAAGTTTTTTATTTAATGTGAAGTACAATCGATACAAATAAGGTCAAAATAAAACGTCGCTCAAATGGCCTCCACGACTTCTTCTGCAGGAACGAATTCGATGAACCCAATTTTCGATAATTTTCTCAACTAAATCAAGTCGTATGTCATGAATGCCACGTTCAATATTGGCTTGTAAAGCTTAAAGAGAGTCTGGTTTATTTCGAAAGACCCACAAGAAATAGTCTAATAGTGTTAAATCACAACTTCTTGAAATAATCGAATCCCCAAACTTTCCTCGCAACAATTCAATTGTTTCATTTGCTGTGTGGCACGTAGCCACAATAGATCAATGGCGAAAATATAGCTTTTAACGAGAGCTAAAATATTGCTCAGGATTGTCAAGGTCGTAGGTCGACTGGAAAGTGTCTTTTTTGGTTTTAAAAAAATTAAAATATTTTGCGTATATACTTAAAACAAACCATATTTTCATTTAAGCTTTTAACAACGCGAACTTTAACAACGCGCTTTAACCCATTTGGGACCAACAATCAAATAAAATGTTTACGGCCTTGAAAGTGTTAATTTTTTATAAAAATTAAATCTAGAGATCAGAAGATCTATAACAAGCCGCGAAAATCGAAAAACAAGCAGTGAAAATCGGACCAAATTGTGGAAATAGTTTCCGATTTTTTAAAAAATGCCCTAAAAATTGCAACTAAACCGAGAACAAAGTGACTTTACATTGCAATCTTTTAATGGAAGTCACGTTGCCGTATAAATAATGGTCCAGATTTTAATGTCCAGTATTTAATTCCTTAAAGTGATATAAATTGACAATTTTATTAAGGGAAACCCTGATTTTAGAAGTTATTTCAACCGTCAGAATAATTTTTTTGGAGAAAATACAGAATAAGAAGATGTCCAGATGATTTTTGAAATTGCTTATAGAAAGTAGCAAAATGCCATTTGGGGTTTTCTGGTTTAGCTCCATTTCGGATTTTATCGTATCATGAATATTTTAGCTGAAACTTGATTTTGAGAATTTTGCTGAAACAAATTATTTTTTCCAATAGATGTATCTAGTTAAACGATGGAATTTTATTTAACGGTCCTCAGATTAATTGTACTTATAGGTATAGACTGGGAGAAAAAATATGTAAAACGAACTGGTTTGAAATAACAGCATCTAGTGCTTCAAAAAAATTGCCATTTGTTGATACATTTCTGCACACAATTTATAACAACTCGGATAGATATCGCCATTGGAAAAAGTTATCTGTTTAAAGCTTTAATATCAGTTAATACAAATACCTAAAATGTTGTACAATGTAATGTTTTTATCGGACCTAAAGTGCAGCGTGGGCGAAGTTAACAGATTATATTTTTGACACCAGTATATACAAATGCTTGAAATTTTGTACAGTGTAATGTTTTTATAGTACCTTAAGTCCAGTGAAAAGTAGGCGTCATTGACACACCCTTTTTGGTACCTCCCACACAACTGTTCTGCTTTTAAGAAACAGTTAACGGCTTGTATCTTTAATACCAGTGCATACTTAAAATTTATTAAATGCAATTTAAATGGATAATAATTTAATGAAAACAAAAAAATATAAATCTATTAATATATTTTGGACTGAAGGTGAAGGTATTCGGAAGTCGGGTTTACTCGGAAACTTTCCTATAACAGCTATTGCCACGCCATCTGCATAGGCAATAACCTTAACACTCATCATCTCTAGAGAAAGTAGAATATTGTTCGTGGTGAGTTTTCGTAGCAGATGAGACAGAACACCCCTTCGGGGCCTTTCCCTGTGATAAATCTAAGAAAGTTAGTTGACCCGATGCTAGCTGCAATGCGTATCTTAATCAGAAGGTTATGAATGAGCGTACGTACTCGTATATTGCTATCAACCCTAGGATTTATTTTACTGAAGGCTCCCACTGTACGAGTTTCTAAGGAAACGACCATAATACATTTGTTGAAACACGGTTCAACAGCTACTGTTTCACATAACATTCCTGTCACAAATGAATTATTTCCCTACTTTAGATTAAGTAAATGAATTATTATGAACGAATTCCCCCTGTTTTGTTCATTCTCATTTAGATGGCAACTCTTTATCCATTTCCCTGCCATGAAGGCAAAAGCTTTTACTCAAACGGATAAAGGGCTGCCATCTTCTCTATTTGTTCCAATGGGTTTGCTGAATTCTAAAAATCCATCGTTCTGTTTCTATTCGCTCTGCACCGCCAATTTTACTTGGGATTCAACGATTGAAACGGTAAGCAGCGGCGACCCATACTCAATAAAAATCTGTTCTTCATCTAAACTAACCCTGTGCCTTTTTTCAGTTTCTCTTCCTATTGTTACAAATTTCCTGGAGATTCAAATGTATACTAATATAGTCCACTCCGTAGAAGTATCTCCCGAATTTGTTCAGTATTCCTTAACAGAGATAGATCATTCAAAAAAGCTGACTAAATCATGCAGCGCTGCATATTGTTAAACTAAACATACTTTTGTCAGAAGAGACCAAGTTTTTAAGCTCACCTCCAACTCTTTCGCTTTTCTGTCGTACTTTTATATTTTGTTCAATTATCGCAAATTCAGTTTCGCCAATTCAGATAAATTGTTTTCCAATTGAACTGGGCTTTATCAAGAATTACTCTGAAGCCTTCCCCTTTCGAACCATTGCAGGTTATTTTGGAGGTTCATTCCGTAAAAATTTTGAATACCACCAGTACAGTTGGAACGTTAAATGCTTCGATACACAAATACATTATTCAAACGTAGTTTATTAACATTGAATGGTCGCGATTTTCCAGCCAAATACAAAGCAAAAGAACCGTTGCATTTGAGTTTCATTAGAATTTTTAACTGCGACGTAAAACGATATGCTTCTATGGTCTTGCAAACAAGATAAAGGACGGACGCTTGTTAAAAACTAAGCGTCATTAAGCGTTTGGTTGAAAGTAACATGTTGGTAACACATCGATAGCCATTGTTTGTTTTAAATGAATTGTTTTTTTGAAAAGTGTTCAAGAGCATTAAAGTAATATACATAAATATAAAGTTCCAAGTTTGGTTAGATATATCTACATATACCACCATTAAAACTATGCTAAGTCGAAACAGGTAGATTTGTTAAACAGGTAGACATGTTAAGCCTACTTAGTATACTCTGGAATGAAGGTATAAATAATTATGTGTATCTCTCTAGATGCAACTGAATGAAATATACATTTTTACTATTCTATAGCAAATATACATTTATGACGACTATGATGTTTTCTAGCTCTAAATAATTGTCCAACTCTCTATAAAACGTTATACAAAGGCCTGTTTTGTTTAGGGTTTCTGTATTGAGGGGTCCGACGACCAATTGTCAGTACAAATGCATGAGAAGTTTTAAATAATAAATTAAAGAATTACATCTTTCATATCCTTTTTGCCTTTGTTACCATAAGATACGGTTCCTTTGAATTTATGTAATAGAATGTGTTAGTGTGCATATGAGCGAGTGTAAGTGTAAGTGTAACTGTAACTACAACCAAAGCAAAGAAAAGTGAAAATGAAAAATATTATTTTCCTTTGTGTTTTTGCGTCCTATATAATTTGTATACCCTACACCACACTGTGGTACAGGGTATTATAAGTTTGTTTCACGGCAGATGTTTGTAACACCTGAAAATAACACAGCTAGACCCACCTTAAAGTATACCGATCGACTCAGAATCACTAGCTGAGTCGATTTAACGATGTCCGTCCGTTCGTCCGTCTGTCCATGTAAAGTTGTTCGTCGAATACAGGTCACAATTTTACTCGGATCGTTCTGAAATTTTGCAGTTTAGAGTATTTCGCGGCTGTTAAGATCGCTATTGAATTTGGTTGAAATCGGTTCAGATTTAGATATAGCTCCCATATATATCTTTCGTCCGATTTGGCCCTTTAGTCCAGACTATGAAGCCGACGCGGCGCAAATCGGCGGCGCGCCACAGCCGGCCATTTTTTTCAAGCCGGCGCCGCCGCCGATTTCAGCGGCTCACATCGGCTGAAACTCAGCCGCCGAACATTATTTAGTGAGTCAAAAAGATTTATTTTATGCAACCATGAAAATTAAGAAAGTGACTACTAAGTAATACAATAGGGTCAGAAATTTTAACGAAGTTCATTTTTGCATAGAAATTTATAAAAAGTTTCTAACTTGATCTCGCTTTCATTTATTTAAAGAAATCGGTAATATATCGGATTTAGAATTTAAAAATGCTTTTTTAGGTTTTTACGGATTAACAATAGCTCTTGAGAGGACGAACCAATTTTTACAAAGTCTACATCGTCTTAGAGAGAAAACAACAGTCACTATTAAAATTTAAAAATGCGTTTTTATGTTTTTACGGGATTTACAATAGCTCTTGAGAGGCCGAACCAATTTTTACAAAGTCTACGTCGTTTTAGAAAGGAAACAACAGTCACTATGTCATTCACAATAAATTCTCTTTCCCAACAAAGACTAATAAGTAGAGACTTATTGAATCGATTTTCGACATTAAATCAAAACTTCCTTAACTTTTCTTAAATGTTTGTGTTAATTTTAGGTTTTTTCATCTAATTGTAAATATCTTAAAGAGCCATTTTTGCCTGAGATTGACATTCGTGCGCCATCGTTTGTTGGAACTTTATCGGCTCAGCCGATTGTTGAAATTTGATCGGCTAAGTCGATCAGCCGCCGCCGCCAATCGGTATTTTTCCAAGCGCCGCCGCCGCCGAAAATTTTGGTCGGCTTCATTGCCTGCTTTAGTCCTATAGAAGCTGTATTTTACATCCAATCGTTTTGACATTTAGAATGGTAGAGTTTCTTGGTCCATGAACCAACACCACCGAATTTGAAACAAATCGGTTAAGATTTAGCTATAGCTCCCATATATATGTTTCGTCCGATTTGGCCCTTTAGTCCTATAGAAGCTGTATTTTACATCCGATCGTTTTGAAATTTAGAATGGTAGAGTTTCTTGATCCATGAACCAACATTGCCGAATTTGAAGAAAATCGGTTAAGATTTAGCTATAGCTCCCATATATATGTTTCGTCCGATTTTGCTCTTGAGTCCTGTAGAAGCTGTATTTTACATCCAATCATTTTGAAATTTAGAATGGTAGAGTTTCTTGATCCATGAACCAACACTACTGAATTTGAAGAAAATCGGTTAAGATTTAGCTATAGCTCCCATATATATGTTTCGTCCGATTTGGCCATTTAGTCCTATAAAAGCTGCATTTTACATCAAATCGTTTTGAAATTTAGAATGGTACAGTTTCTTGATCCATGAACCAACATTGCCGAATTTGAAGAAAATCGGTTAAGATTTAGCTATAGCTCCCATATATATGTTTCGTCCGATTTTGCTCTTTAGTCCTGAAGAAGCTGTATTTTACATCCAATCGTTTTGAAATTTAGAATGGTAGAGTTTATTGTTCCATGAACCAACACTACCGAATTTGAAGAAAATCGGTTAAGATTTAGCTATAGCTCCCAAATACATGTTTCGTCCGATTTGGCCCTTTAGTCCTGTAGAAGCTGTATTTTACATCCAATCATTTTGAAATTTAGAATGGTAGAGTTTCTTGATCCATGAACCAACACTGCCGAATTTGAAGAAAATCGGTTAAGATTTAGCTATAGCTCCCATATATATGTTTCGTCCGATTTAGCCTAGCTCTAGCTCCCATATATATGTTTCGTCCGATTTTGCTCTTTAGTCCTGAAGAAGCTTTATTTTACATCCAATCATTTAGAAATTTAGAATGGTAGAGTTTCTTGATCCATGAACCAACACTACCGAATTTGAAGAAAATCGGTGAAGATTTAGCTATAGCTCCCATATATATGTTTCGTCCGATTTGGCCCTTTAGTTCTATAGAAGCTGTATTTTACATCCAATCGTTTTGAAATTTAGAATGGTAGAGTTTCTTGATCCATGAGCCAACATTGTTGAATTTGAAGAAAATCGGTAAAGATTTAGCTATAGCTCCCATATATATGTTTCATCCGATTTGGCTCTTTAGATCCAATCGTTTTTATACCCTACACCACTGTGGTACAGGGTATTATTTAAGTATAAAATGTCCCAAAAGTAAATTTATGTAAACAATTTATACATGAATTACAAAATTTATATATCAGAGTTATTCAATATTACGAGAGTGGTGTAGGGTATTATATAGTCGCCACCGCCCGACTTTAGCCTTTCCTTACTGGTTGTTTACTAATTTTTACTACAAATGATTGTTAGTTGTTTTTTGTTTTACAATAAACATTTAATGAAATTTTAATCACTTTCGTATATTATTTAAAAACCGGACTAAAAACCGGTTAACCGGTTTCGACAAAAAATAATAGCCGAAAACCGGGTTATAAAAAAGGGATATTTCGGTTAAACCGGAAACCGCATTTTCGAAATAACCGGTTTTTTGGACACCCTATTCTTGATTCATGAACCAACATTGCCGAATTTGAAGAAAATCGGTAAAGATTTAGCTATAGCTCCCATATATATGTTTCATCCGATTTGGCTCTTTAGATCCAATCGTTTTTATACCCTACACCACACTGTGGTACAGGGTATTATTTAAGTATAAAATGTCCCAAAAGTAAATTTATGTAAACAATTTATACATGAATTACAAAATTTATATATCAGAGTTATTCAATATTACGTGAGTGGTGTAGGGTATTATATAGTCGGCACCGCCCGACTTTAGCCTTTCCTTACTGGTTTTTTGTTTACTTTCTCTTCCTCTCATCTTTGCTTTGGGTGTTTGAATAAAATAAAATGAGTTTTATCCTCATCCTTACACATCCGTTAGCAAATGCATCCTACACTCCACTACAATCTTGGCAGTTTATCACTCATACCCAGTCAAAGGAACGTTTGATCAAAGTATGAAGACACAACTTTATGGGAGGAAAGACAAACAGAACAAAAATAAACATTTCCGAGTACATCTAACGAAACGCAAATACACATACACAAGACATCCTCTGCCTTTAGAGCATGCTAATAATTTTCATTTTTGTAAACATTTTACTTCAATTAATTTCTTAATAATCATCAGTTTAAAAGTGATAATGATCATCACTTCCTAACTTAAAAAGGGACTGTAGGTTTGGTCGTTCTTGGTGTTTGTTTTGCGACGCTATTCACTCCAGACGAGCAAAAGGAATATATAAATATACCTATGATCCATTACGAACTAGATTGAATAGTGAATCAAAAAAATCAAAGCTAAAGGGCCCGCCATCTAACGTTTTTTTTCAACTAGTGCTTATTTCGAGATTGGTAACACTTAGCTCATGTCTGATTTGACAGATAATTAGTTTTATCCTTTCGCTGAACGAATATGTGTATAAAATTGGACCGATCATGTAGGCTACTGCATGGCCAGCCGAGGCAGCCATTTGAATGAAATTATTTTCCATAATTAACCGGAAGGATCGTACTTTCAAATAAAAAAAGAAATTTGAGAAAATATTCAGTAGTTTTTTTATAGCATTTTCAAAAAAAAAAAAGTTATTGGCGGACCCTTTAGCATTTTCAAAAAAAAAAGTTATTTGGCGGACCCTTTAGTTTTGCTTAATATAACTTGGCTCTACTAAACTTGAAATACAGTGGCATTAATTTGTGAAGACGGCTAAAGGTCGAGGTGTTTAAAGCTTATGTAAAAATATGGTTTGTTTTAAGTATATTCGCAAAGTAGTTCGTTTCTGCGATCGAGGGCTATTTGCGGTTTAAATAAACTCTAAAAATACGATTTTCCCTTAATAAAATTGTCAAATTTTACTACTTTTAGGAATTCACAACTATTATTTATAGGGCTGCTTGACTTCCTTTAAAAAGATAAAGTCACTTTTTCTCAATTTTAGTGCAATTTTTACAAAATCGGAAATAATTTCTACAATGTTGGTCCAATTTGCTCATTTCATGTCTCGCTTTAGGAATGCTGATCTCTAGATTTAATTTTTAATTGTTGTTCCAAAATTGGTTAAATCGAGTTGATTGCAATAAAAATGATCCTACACGGTGCAAAATCGAATTTTTGATATTTTTGAATCGAAAGAACATTTTTTTTGGAACATAATTTTTTATTTATTTTATAATTAAGTTTATTATATATTATTTGTTTATTATATAATTATGAGCAAATACATTTAATTTGAAAATCAATAAAATTTATTTGGAACACATATATAAATATATTACAACAAAATATATTTCCAAACTAATATATATATATTTGAATATATATTATAAAAATATATATATATTTTATTATATATATGATATTATATATCATATAAAATATGTTTTTATATTCAAATAAAATTATTGTTTAGGAATTCTCCAAATATATTTTGTTTAAAAAAACTTTCAAAACGATGCAATTTTTTTGCATGGATTTTTTTTTTTTTTTTTTTTAATTCATTTTTATTTCATAATAATATTTACAAATTATGAGTGTCTCCGCGCCAATAGGCATTATTGGAGACTAGTTGGCAAAAGAAAATTCCATAAAATTACAATTAAGATTTTAGTATTAATTAAATGGTGGTAGTATTAATGATATTATTCAATCATTCATATTAAATGGCAATTCAATCTTAATGTTATTTAGAGAAGTGTTTCTAGCCTTTCCAATAAATATGTTTTTATATTTCTTTTGAAACCCGAAATCGTAGCAACATTTTTAAGAGTCTGTGGCAATGCATTGTATTCATGAGGTCCAGCATATTGTATTCTCTGCTTGGTCAATTCAAGTCTGCATCTCGTAGATTTCAGATTGGCTTGTTGACGTGTGTATCTTTGCGATTCATCAAAATGTTGATAAAATTGGATAAAAGTATTACCAAGTTGTTTCATAGATTTAAACATGAATACTAGGATGTTCTGTTTGTATATTCCTCTCACAGGGAGTACACATCTAGCATTGTCTTTAAATAATTGCACTGTAGAGTAATCCGATGGTAAATTATACACAACTTTCAAAGCTTTGTTCTGGACAGATTGCAATGACCTTAAGGCAACGGTATTTTTGTATCCATATACAATTGGAACATGTGTAAGGTAGCTATGAATTAATGCATAATATAGTTGAAGCTTAGTTTCAGTTGATAGTTTTGTCTTAAACTTTCGCAGAATTCCAGTTGCTCGAGATATTTTTGTCTTCACCATTTCAATTTGCTTATCCCAGGAAAGGTTATACGATAGGTTTACACCAAGATATTTAGCAGATAGCTTTTCAAAAATTAATTTAGCATCTATATAAATTGCCATTTCCGGATCCCTTTTCAAAACATAGGGTCGAAATCTCACAAATTGAGTTTTTCAGCATTTATGGCTAATTTATTAAGCCGAGCATATTCAAATAACATAGAGGCATCATATTCGATTTGTGTTCGTAAGACCATTGGGTGTTTGTAGTTGTACAAAATACATATGTCATCGGCAAACATGTATAATTTTCCTTTGAAAGGAATGTTTTGTATATCATTGATATACATCTTAAAAAGCAGGGGACCAATGATGCTTCCTTGTGGTACTCCACACTTCACCGCTTTTAAGCTGCTTTTACTGCTACCAGTTTGTACATTATGCTCTCTATTACTTAAATAACTGTTTATTAGCATTAGAGTTGGTTCTTGAAAGCCGAAAAATTTCAATTTTTTATTAAAACTGCATGATCAACAAGGTCAAAAGCTTTGCTCAAATCAAAAAATACCGCTGCCATATATATCATTAATTAAGCTTACTACAGCTGCCTCCGTACCAGATCCTTTACGAAAACCATACTGTCTGCTAAATATCATGTTGTTATTTTCTATATAGTCAGACATTTGGTTGAACATAACTTTCTCAAATACTTTGCTTACAGTTGACAACAAGGATATTGGACGATACATATTGACGTTACAAGCACCAACATTTTTAGGTATCGGTATAATCTTGTGGATTTTTAAAACATCGGGATAACTCGATTTTCCAACAATGCTATTAAATATTCTTGTCAAGATAATCGATATAAAAGGCTTGCGCATTAATAACATCTTCATGGTTATGCCATCATGACCGGATCCTTTATTTTTTGGCATGCTTTCCAGAACCAAATCCACAGTTGACATATCAACATTACGAAAGCTAAAGGTTGTTCGACAGGATGATAGTGTACGTAACTTGTTTATATTTTCATCAGGATTTATAATAATATTACCACGCATTTCATCTATTGTATCATAGAAGTAGTTGTTGTTAGCAATTGCCTTTTCATCATCAGACAATATTTGGTTCCCTCTCTCGTCTCTTAGCAGGTTCATTTTAGAAGAGTTTCTTCCTAACTCGTTATTTAAAAAGCGCCTTTTTTAGGGTCGCTTTCGCAGGATGCGATACAGTTCTTGTAATATGAATCAACTAAATTTCTTTTAGCACATTTGATGACATTACTAATTCTCTTAATCTGATCCGATAAGAGGTTATTGAGTTTGTTTTTCTTCCTTTTTTTCAATAAATTATTTTTAAATTTAATTAAATCAAACAAGCTTTTGGTCATCCATGGCGTCAATTTATGATGCAGATCTTTGTGGATATTTTTCCGTTCAGAGCTGAATGCTATTGCATTCTTAAAACAATTGACCAAATCGTTACACTGTTCTGATGGATCACTTTCATTAAAATTTAACTTCATATTCTCATCAAAGTATTCTCCAAGCTTGTTGTAGTTAATTCTATAAACGTATTCCTCAACTTCATCATTTAATTCAATTTCAGTTCGCACAATACAGCTTAGATAGTTATGATCCGTGAATTGATTTTCAATAGAGTGTACAACAATGTCATCTTTTAAGTTGCAAAACACTCCATCTATCGAAGTTCCGCTAATTGGTCTTGTTATAAACTTGTGATGTGCGTACATATCATATTCACTAAACAAATTACTCAGTAGCATTGCATTCGAATTATTAGTATTCATATCCACATTGAAATCACCAACAACTAGACATTCACCGGAGCCAATTCCCTCCAGTATATTTTCAATATTCTTAAAAAACGATTGATAGTCACACTTCTGGGACCTGTATAAGTTTACCAAATGTAACGGTTTATTGTTGAATTTTATTTCTGGCAATAAGATTATTATGCAATCCATAAAATTCTCACTTCGCTTAGCAAGTACCTCATATTTCATATTTTTAGATAAATATAGGGAAGTTCCTCCATAACCATCACTCCTACAACAATGTATCGCTTCATAACCAGGAATATTGTACAGCTGCACGCACAGCTCATCGAACCACGACTCTTGAATTGCTATAATATTCGGTAATTTTGTAAAATTGCTTAATTCTTCTTTAAATTTATTAAATTTTGAAATTGAAGAAACACTTCTAGTATTAATTGATAAAACATTTACAAAATCATAATTAATATGTTTAATATATTCATTATAAGATTTATAATCATGAAAATACTGATTGGTCATAAAGAAAAAAAGACCCTTTGCCACTGTATACACAGAGCCGAAAATACAATGATTTTTTTAACCATGTGTCTGGTTAAATTTTTCATGGTAAATGTTTGATTACGAAGACAAAAATAACCTTATATAAGTTCAAATGTACATGAAAAATGGTTAAGTTAACATTATATATGGTTGGTTTTTTTGAAAGAGAGGCAGAAAAATGTGCGAGATAAACAACAATTCGGCTCTGTTGTGGTCGACGTTTTTCAACTGCTTTGTGTTAGACGAAGTTGAGTATTAAGTTAAACGAAGTTGAAACGAATGCGACTGTCGTCATAAGAGAATTTATCTCGCTCATTGAAAACACCACCAAATGCAGGTTCGGTGCTTGATCGAGTGCGGGAGTTCAGTTGGTGTTGAATAGTCGATGGGACTAGTGCTGTTGTCGGAAGCTGTTGGTATAGAGGTAAGTAGTAAAACATTTTGTAAAGAACTACATTAATAAGTATGTATGTACATATGTGTATTTAAAAAGTGAAATAATAAAATAAGTTTGTTAAAAATGTTAATAGTGTTTTGTGCCTGTTTAATTATAGTAAAGGCGAATGTAATATTAATATTATTTTTTGTGATTATGCGATTACAATTGTGAAATTCAGTGGTTAAGAGTGGAAAAAAATATGTACACGCTGTCGCATTAACTGAGCATGAAAAAACAACAATGTATGTACGTAAGTATATGCAGCAGCAAGCAAACATACGGAGAGAAGTGATGTGTACGTGTGGGTATGTGTTCATCTTGTCTTTTCGTTTGAACACTTGTGGCTGCTACGCCGTACATACATACGTTAGTTTTTTTTGTTGTGCGATGTTGATACTGTTAAATGTACATACATACATATGTTGTTAGAAGTGCTTTCGTAATACCTACATACATACATATAAACGATGTTTTTGTTTTTTTCTTTTCAGTTGTTTCTTTTTCTGTGGCTTGCGGCTGCTTGTGCTGGGAGTCCGGCCTTGAATCTGTTGGTAAGTTGTGCCAATACTAGAAACGGTTGATAAGCTGTATCAATACTAGTTGTAGTGTGCGAAGTAATTACAGGAAAAGTGGTATGCATGCATACATTTGTTTTTTTTTATACCCTCAATTTAGTAATACGAGGGTATATATCATTTGCAACGGGCCAAAAGTGTAACACATTGAAGGAGTGATCTAAGACCCTAAGTATGTTCAGCGCATATTAGTTTTGGGTCATTTTAAGTCGAATGAGATATGTCCGTCCGTCTGTCTGCTGGCTAGTGCGCACGATAACTCTGGAAAAGAGTAACCGATTGACTTCAAATTTGGTATACGGTAATATTTTTTTCTATCTCCGGTTAAGTTCAAAGATGGGCCATATTGGTCCATTCCTTCTGGTACCTCCCACACAAAGGGTTAACATTTAGTGAAATATTGATTCTTTAATAACAACTATACTTTGGTCGGTATACCCGACTGAAACTTTCTTACTTATATTTAATATACAATTCTGTGCACTTCCTTGAAGTATCATCCATTGACTTACCCAATCCTTGATTTTTATATCTATTCCGATTATGATTTTGGTGGGACATCGGCTTTCTATCAGATTGCCTTTGTTATTAATCTCCTCTCTCCTATAAGTTTGCCGTAAGATCGGCCTAAGCTCAGTACCCCAAACTAAGTGCCTAACCGTCCTGGGCCTTTAATAATCGAAAGATTCAGGGAGTTTACGTGGATGGCACCTTTTGAGCGGGGACTGATAACATGTTGGTCAAGCACAGAAACGTAGGCACTTAACTTATAGTCACAGATCAGATTTTTCCATCAGATCAGCCCATCGGTAAATGCATATGCTCTTTGAACTACAGAATTTAGGTAAAAAGTCAAAAGATCTTCTTAGAATTGCACCCTTTTTTACATTTATACTTATATTTTCTAACCTTTTTGTTTTTTTTTCTTTTCAGGTTTTTCTTATACATATATATATTAACATATATTTTGTAAATAAAATAAAAAATAAAAATGCGAAAGTTACATTTTTCTTGTTTTATTTGACATAAATATTAAAAATTATTGAAACAACTATGTTTCTGGTTACATGAAGTAACCACTAAATAGTTAAATTAACAATAAAAAAGGTTTAAATTGAACATGCATTGTTTCAATAAATTAACTATGAAATGTTAATATTAACAATTTTCATGGTTAAAAAATTCAAAAATGCATTGTTAAAGTAACAGTTATTATACGGGTCTGTTCTGTAATCACGGCGATTTGATATCACGGTGATTTTAAAATCACCGGCGACCTAACGTCACTTTTGGAGTTCAAAATCGTCCGAACATATTTTGAACAATCTTTTTTGGGAGGCTATGAGTAATAAACCGGGCGATTTCGAACTCCAATAGCGATTGTAAGTCGCCGGTGATTTTAAAATCACCGTGATTTCAAATCACCTTGCTACAGAACATACCCGATTATAATATTAACAATTTTCATGGTTAAAAAATTCAACCATGGAATAGTTAAATTAAATATTATTATTGTTAAATACCAGTCAACAAGAAAATGTTCAAATTAACCTTATATAACGTAGACTCCAAATCATGTTTATTTATGGTTAAGTTAACCTTATATAAGGTTAATTTTTGGCTCAGTGTACAATCAACTCAACTCAATTATGTTGACATGTTAGAGTTGTCCTCCGCTTCATCATCATTAGAGCTTTCATCATTAGGGATAATCACACGTCTCCGTCCAGATTCACCAGTTGTCAAACTCATCAGCAATTTGTCTACATCTCCTTTTAATCTGATTAAAAATTCACGAGTTTTTTCATTTTTCTTTGCAAACACCTTGTTTCCCTTGCAAAATACATATTTGTATCCCACAGCTTTGACAGATTTTGCATAGTTGAATAGTTCTTGGGTTTCCTTTGATAGAAAATCATTTATGTAAACATTCTTCATTGAGTTATACATTGAGATTTATATAAGTACAACTTTTGAATTTCTATTTATTCCCAGCCATAATTTGTTATCAACCCATCAATCAATGTATTATTACGCAAAATTATAGCTTATCAATTATAGAGACATTTTACGAACATTTAAAATATCTGTAAAAATTAACGTTGAGTTACTGAAAAACTTAAAACTTATCTTGAAATTAATGTATTGATATATTTTATGAAAAATCCTCGATATAGATAACTTGTGAGCTCTGTACCACAAAAACTACACTTAACCATCAGTTTTTTAAATAATATATGACCTCAAGCCGAACAAACCATAAACACCTTCATTAAATAAACAGCTTAAAGCTCCTTTCCGGTCAGCGTTAATTGCAGGTCCAGACAATAATCATTCCAAAATAACGCGGAAGGGTTTTATCATCTCAACGTCTCCTCCTGTAATCTCTACAGGTTTATCTGCGTCTTTGAAAAACCACCTTCCGTATTTCCATTATTTGAATTTCCTGCGTTTGATTTCGGCATGCCTATCAGTTATCACATTTCGTCCTGAATCTATTTTGTATATAACGTTTTCATTGCATTACATTTAATTTATTGTCACTATGTGGCTTACTTTTGAAAATTGTGTAAAAAATGATGTAAATTGGAGAAGTTTGTTAACAATACCACACCCAGGAAAATAATTGGTTGGAATTCGATTGTAACAATAAAAAATAGTACTAGCAACAAAAAGTATATCGCCTACACCGTCTGTCGGTTCTATTAGCTGAAGCAACAATAATAACATGGATACGATCAAATGCTTGCAACTAAATCGATGGTTGTATCAATCGAATTAAGATTGTTTTTTCATTGACACTCGGTTAGTTGTGGTAACCAATTTTAAATTTTCATTATAGTACCATATGATCGATTTTTGGCTGTGACAACCAATGTTTAATTCTTGACAACAGAAATTGTATCAATAGACCAAAGATTATTATTGCAACGAAACATTGGTTACTACAACAGAAAAAATATTAATAAATAATCGTTTATTGGTTATTCCAATCATTTCCAAAATTTAGAATAATTAAATGTATTTTGGGAAATACAACCGAAATATTGGTTGCTGTTCTTTTGTTGATACATGAAAAACAAAAAATAAAATTACTCGACATAAAAAATCTTGAACATTTTGTTCAAGAACGGTATAGGTAATCAAAAATAATGTCGTGTGGATAATAATGTATGAAATGCAGAATATGGTGTGCAATATGTTTTACATAAAGAAACCAGTAAGGAAAGGCAGAAAGTCGGGCTGGGCCGACTATGTAATACCCTACACCTCCCTAACAATGCGATAAGGGTCATTGCCATAATAATTTGGAATAATTGGTAAATGGGTAGAAACATATTATCTAATTCTGAAACGATAATCGCTAAATTAAGCAATATTCGTTACTAAATTGAGAAACATCTTTCTGGAAAATTTTAATGATCGGAAGTAAAATACAACTTCTATAGCAGTTTGATACCAAATCAGGAGGAACAATCAATATAAATCTGAACCGATCTTCCCTGAATACTCATTCATGTAAAAAGACCTTCTTCTGTCGAATTTCGTACTGATCGCATATAAAATACAGTCTCTACAGCGCCTACATGTAAAATCGGGGGTAACGTATATATGGGGGCTATATCTAAATCTGAACCGATTTCTTCCAAATTTAACAGTGTTCATTCATATAGTAAGAAACCACTTTCTGCCGAATTTCATACTGATCGGATATAAAATAACATTTTTACAGCGCTTACAAGTCAAATCGGGGGTAACGTATATATGGGGCTATATCTAAATCTGAACCGATTTTCTCCGAATTTAGCAGTATTCCTTCATGTAATAAGAAACCTCTCTTTGCCGAATTTCGTACTGATCGGATATAAAATAACATTTTTACAGCGCTTTTATGTCAAATCGGGGGTAATGTATATATGGGGGCTATATCTAAATCTGAACCGATTTTAATCAAATTCAATAGGGATCGTTCTTGGGCCAAAAAAAAGATATGTGTAAAGTTTCGTCGAGATCGGACCATAATTGCGACCTGTACTTTGATTACAAGAATACATGCACAGACGGACAGACAGACGGACATAGCTAAATCGACTCAGAAAGTGATTCTAAGTCGATCGGTATAATAAACGATGGGTCTATTTCTTCTTCTTTTGGGTGTTACAAACAAATGCACAAAGTTATAATACCCTGTACGACAGTGTGGTGTAGGGTATAAAAATAAAAGCAACAATCATGGAATTTAATTTTGTTATGAATTCTTTTGTAATTGTAAAAATTAATGAAAACTGTTTTCAATTAATTGTCGGTAGTATATGACTGGCAACTACAACGGATAACCAAATATGGTTGTTATCAACATGGAAGCAGAAGTATACCACAACCAAAATATTGGTTGTTCTGGTGGAATCGCATGATAGTAGACTGAACTACCAAAATTCAAATAATTCGATTGAGGCAACCAAACTGTATTCTGTGTGCAGTGAATATTTTTGAGCCGTTCTTTCTTTGAGAACATTCTCTGGAAAGTTTCCTTTTAGATGATAGTAAATACATATCTTTTACTTTTTTAACTAACTTCTTCTAAAATTCGAAATACGACATATACTTATTTCCTAAAAAAACGACAAAAAATCTATTTTTTTAAAAAAAAATAAATTCAAGTGGCCATAACTATTGCCCTGTTAGGTATATCGAAGCAATTTTTTTTCATCATATAGCAAATTTTGTTGCCAATTTACGTGTTTAGGCGGATAAAACCGGTGCATATTCTGCTTCGAATTTACAAAATACTAGCACAGGGTCGGGGAAAAAGTTAAAAATTAAATTTTCAAATGCAGATATCTCTGTAATTATACAAGGTGCAAAAAGCCTTTCGGAGACTTCGATTGCTAGAATACACACCAAAAACGATTTTATCGATTTAATCGGACGAAAAATACAAAATTTTATTTTTTTTTCAATTCATTACATTTTTTTATTGAATTATACAATGATAATAACAATAAGTGGACAAATCTTAACCTAAAATACTATTATCTGGGTTATTGCCATTGCGAATAAACCATTGAGACTTTACACGATTTTTTACTTAAACAAAAAGGTTAACATTTCAAATTTAAGAATTCATAATTTCATTTAATTTTTTGATTTGTTTTAATTTAAATCATGTCCAGCGTATCTCTCCTTCTAAGGCGTTTATGACCTTCAAAATTTAGTAGTTATCGAGCCAGGATGTTTGGATGATTGAATAGTTTACCCACGTAACACCGGCAATATTTTTCAATTTCCTCTTTTACTGTTGGCATGTTGAGATCCTTATGGATGTTAGCGTTTCTTATATACCATGGTGTACCTGTAAATAAACGAAGAATATTCGATTGTCTTCTTTGTAATTTGCATACAGTTGAAGCGCACGCCGTACCCCAGAGCTGGATACCATATGTCCAAATTGGCTTCAATACCATTTTGTGTAAAAGAACTTTATACTCTGGATCTAGGACAGATCTTTGGCTGATAAGCCACTGAAGTTGATTAGTTTTGAGTTTTATTTGAGTTACTTTAGAGTATATGCGGCGCGACAAAGTCAAACGCCGATATAAATGGATTCCAAGGTATTTTACATGATCCTTTTGGGGAATCTGTGAATTGAAAATAGAAATTGGAGGACTTGCATCCCTTCGCAGGGTAAAAGTAACATGAGTACACTTTGAGGCATTCGCCATTATTCTCCATTTTTTTAACAATTCTTCTAGGATTCGGACATGAGACTGCAGTTGATCGGACGCAACTGACTGGTTTTTGTGAGTACTGAAGAAAGCAGTATCGTCCGCAAAAGTAAACGTGTGCGTAAAGTTGGTTATGAGCATATCTGCAGTAAAAATAACGTACAGTATAGGGCCAAGGATGCTCCCCTGTGGGACACCGGCATTTATTTTTTTAGGGCTAGAAAAATGCCATTTGATTTAACTTGAAAAGACAGGTTAGTCAAATAACTCCTGAAAAGTTTATGCGTTTTGATTGGCAGAAGGTCGCATATTTTTTACAAAAGTCCTTCGTGCCAGACTTTGTTAAATGCTTGGGAAATATCTATGAATAACGCCGAACAGTATTCTTTATTCTCAAAAGCTCTTTTGATGCAGGTTACGATACGGTGTACCTGTTCTATAGTATTATGACTTTTTCTAAAACCAAATTGGTGGTCAGGTATAATATTGTGAGAAATTATATGGGGTGTGATTATCTTCTTGAGAACGGACACAAACATTTTTGAAAGTATCCATAGTAAGCTTATAGGGCGATAGGATTTGACTTGAGTTGGACCTTTGCCTGGTTTCGGTATCATCAGGATTTCAGGCCTCTTCCAAGATAGGGGAAGTAACCTACACGGAGAATTGCATTGAATAAAAATAACACAATTTTCAAGGCTGAAAAGGGAAGTTATTTAATCATTTTCGCCGTTATACCATCTCCTCCGGGCGATTTCTTTAATTTTAGTTCTTTCACAGATTTTTCAACATCCTTTATTCTAAGCTTGATTGGGGCAGGAATTATATCATCTATCACGGGCTGATAGATTGGGCGAGGAATTAAATCATCTATCACGGGCGGATAGATTGGGAGATAAGTTATGTCATTTATCACGGGCTGATAGATTAGGAGAGGAATTGAGTCATTTATCCCGGGCGGATAGATTGTGTGGGAAATTATATCATCTATCACGGGCGGATAGATTGGGCGAGGAATTATGTCTTTTATCACGGGCGGATAGTGTGGCGAGGAATATCTATCACGGGCGGATAGATTTCAACACTGTTGGGTGTAAAAACGGACTCGAGGTAGTTTGCGAATGCATTTACTTTCTCTTCTGTGCTTTTTGCCCAGTTCCCATTTTCAAGGCGAATTGGGGATTCATGCGCAACAGGGCCTCGCATATTTTTTGTGGCCTTCCAGAGACTATAATCTGTTTTCTGGGTTGGATCCAGAGATTGCAAATATATTTTTAGATGACTTTCCTCGGCTGATTTTAGGGCTGATTATAATCTCTTCTGGCAATTTTTTAGTTTTTTCTCAGTGCGGGAGAGCGATATTGTTGCCACTCTCTTCTTACGCTTCTTTTTTCATCGATTAACGCTTGGATGCCTGTTGGGTTATTGGAGTTATCTCTTTTGAATGCGCTTTTTCGAGTAGCCACTTTAACAGCACTGTTTACAACGTCTGTGAATAGGTTTACCGCGGCTTCAATTTCATCCGTTGTACGTAACGATACACCATCGGATAGGTGTGAGCTAACGTATTTTTTATATTTTAGTCAGTTGGTATACTTATTGGCAAACTGTCACACCCATTTTCATGATTGTTGTAAAGCAGTGTCAAAATGGTAGGCGAATGATCCGATGATAGATCAAGTGATGGACATAGAGATAATTGTTCACGACTTATATTTTTATTATAGCGAAATCAATAAGGTCGGGCGTTTTATTCAGATCTGAGGGCCAATATATTGGTTGACCGCTCGAAGCTACATCTAGTTTAGCAGATGTTATGGCTTTAAGTAGTTGTCTACCTTTTGGAGTAGTGAGGCGAGAGCCCCAAAATGTGTGCTTGGCATTGTAGTCACCTGCTACCAAAAACTTTGTGCCAAGAGTGGAGAAGAACTCCATGCATTGATCTTTGTTAATATTGTGCCTAGGGGGACAATATATCGACGATATCACCAGATTTGTGCCTGTGATAGCGATAGAAGTTGCTTGTATATGCTCAGTCCTATATTCGGGCATAGGATAATGTTTGATTTTATTTTGGACAATAAGAGCTGCACCACCACAGGCTCTCCCGCTAGGGTGTTTAGTGTCGTATGTGGAATAACCACGTATCCTAAAACAATTTCTGGTTGAAAAATGTGTCTCAGAGATTAATTAAATACACCAGCCAACAGTCGTTTTGTTATTTGGTTCTAGCATAGTTTTTCTCATTGATTTTGACCTACTGAACACGAAAATGAGATACAAATTTTTGAACTTTTTTTTAAATTTTTGGAGGTACGCTTACAATTTTGAGCATATCTTTCGTCTTCTTTGACGTATTTGATCAAATTAAAGCAAATTGAGCCGTCTACAACTCATTCTCAGAAAATTTTCAAATCGGGTGAGTAGTTTTGATGTTGGCGGCTTAAAAAGGTTAAAAAACTGCGTTTTTTTAGTAAAAATGTGGCAGAAAAATTCATATAAAAATTCATATAAAATATAAAACGCGATGCTGACAGCGATTTTGTTTTTTTTTACGTATAGCTGGCATTTTTCCAAAGAATTCCATATTTTGATTTTCATTATTTGCACAGCTAACCTACTAGGAGGGATCGAAAAAGCAAGTTTTTTATAATCCTTTTGGAATAGAACGGAACAGTTGCTCCTATACATAAGTTACTTCTGTTCAAAATTTCACCACCCTGGGTTAATGTCTTCTGTTCTGGCAAGGGACGTGAAATTTCAAAAATTTAGTGAAATCAGCAATTTTTTTTTGGAAATTTTTTTCAAATGTCACAGCACTTTGCAGTTTTGATAAAATTTCTAAATTAATATTAATAACACAAATATTTCATAATTGTAAAAAACCTATTTACAATACCGTAGGGACGTTTCGTCGAAAATGGTATAATGAAAATGCAGAACATAGAAACACAGGTGCATTTTACGATACGAATTTTGGCAAACCCACTTAACATGTACAAAATTGTTTGGAAAAAACGTTTACGTAATTTTTATGATTCTCAGAATTAAAAAAAATAAGTAATACACAAATAGTTATTTAATTTTTATAATTGTGGTGGCAGAGTAATATACGCTTCTGAATGTGCGTGGACGCTCTTCGTGTTCCTTTATGACTGCTACTCCGTTCACAGTCAATTAAAGGGAAAAAAAGGGAATTACACTTTTTTATTGATGTGTGTTTTCCCGATGGCTACCTGTATCGGATTTTTTTTACAGAAATTCCCCCCACATTTGTGAGTGGTCATTATTTGGAAACTTTTCCACAATTTGAAACGCACACTTGCTGAATCAGGTATATAGCCACCCTTAAAAGATGCGCCCATTCATACGTACCTGTCAGTAAAATATTGTAACATACTTAGTATTTATATGTGTTCATTTATCGTTTTTTGTCATTCAACAAGTGTCTACGAACGCGAGTAGTACGAGTAAAAAGTGAAACAAATTGAATTTAAGTGCATATAATACCTACCCAACAAGTAAGACAATGAGTAAAAGACTACGTGTGTTCGAGTGTTTGAACAATCCAGACAATTTCTGCAATGTTTGTGGCGAGTTTATAAAGAATAATCACGCACACACGTTTACTCCAGCAGTGCAATTGCACTATTTGAATTATTTTGGTATTTCACCAAATATCACAGAACCATGGACACCTAAGTCGCTATGTGATCTTTGCTATATAATCCTAACCAACTGGGCAGCTGGCGGAAGGTAAGAATTTTTATTTAAACACATAAAGCAAAGCAAATATAGTAATTTATTTTAATTTTAGGCGCCATATGAAATTCGATACACCAATGATGTGGAAAAAGCCGCTATGCCATTCCACAGACTGTTATTTTTGCCTCACCACAAACAGTGGGGTAGGGAGATTTTTAAAATGGAACTACGCTCAAGTGGGATCGTTTGCACTTCCAGTACCACATTCGAATGATGTACCATATCCAGTGTGCCCTGGTGCATCTCTTCAAAAAGCAGAATCGTCAGATCAAGAGTCCGAGTCAAGTGCAAGCGAATTTGGGGCGTGCAGAAAGCGAAAATTACTGTCACAGGCCGAACTAAACGATTGGGTGCGCGATTTTGGTCTCTCTAAGGAGAAATCCGAACTTTTTGCGTCTCGGATGGTACAGTGTGGATTTGCGGATTCAGAAGTGAAAGTAACAGCGTACAGGAAGCGTCACCAGCAGTATGCAAAATTTTATACAAAGGAAAACGAAATATGTTTTTGCAGCGACATTTCCGGCTTGTTCCAAGAGCTTCACCAAATTTACAACCCCAATGAATGGAGGTTGTTTATTGACAGCAACAAAGAGAGCTTGAAGGCAGTTCTCTTACATAATGGGAATGAAAAGCCATCTCTTCCTATTGCTCATGCGGTTCATTCAAAGGAGAACTATGAAACTATGAACATTTTGCTGAAATGCATAGAGTATAGCAAATATAACTGGAAAATATGCGCCGACCTCAAAGTTGTGGCCATTATGTGTGGACTCCAAGGAGGCTATACGCCACATTGCTGTTTTCTGTGCCTTTGGAATATCCACGCTGATGATCACCATTACATTCAAAAAAAAAATGGCCGGAACGAACGAAACTTGTAGTTGGAGAAGCGAATGTTCAGCGCAAACCACTAATAGAGAACCGTGAAAATATAATACTTCCGCCGCTGCACATAAAATTGGGTTTGATAAAAAATTTTGCCAAAAATTTGGACAAAGAAGGTGAAGCTTTTGCCTATTTACGGTCAATTTCCCCTTACCTTTCGCTGGCAAAAATTAAAGAAGGAGTCTTCGCAGGACCCGAGATAAAAAAAATGTTGAAAGATGAAACATTCCCGAAGCTGTTATCACCCATCGAAGCCGCAGCATGGAATTCCTTCAGGCTTGTTGTGGAAAACTTTTTAGGAAACAACAAAAGCGATAATTATAAGGACATAGTTGAGGATCTGGTAAAGAACTATGAAGCAATGGGTAGGTTTTTTTGAAACAAATGTTAATTTAAATAGCGTTTTAATTCTCGTTTTTTTCATTTTTTGGTAGGAGTGCACATGTCACTTAAAATACACTTTCTGCATTCTCATTTGGATTTTTTCCCTGAGAATTTAGGAGACGTGAGCGACGAACACGGCGAGCGCTTTCATCAGGAATTGAAGGCTATGGAACAACGCTATCAGGGCATCTATGACACGTCTATGATGGGTGACTACATTTGGACCCTAATACGTGAGACCAATTGCAGCGAATACAAAAAACAAAGAAGAAGTCAGCTGTTTTTCCACATGGCATAAAATGTACAGTTATATCTTTGTTTCTACCCATTTTTTTTGGGCTTTGATTTGGTTAATTTCGTTAGTTTAGCTAACCTGGCACATCCATTTCTAATTGTGCCATACATTGAGTATGTAGTGCTCTAAATAAATTAAAAAATAATATACTAAGACTAATTTGTTTATTTTAAATTAAGTTCAAATGTATTTATTCGTTTGCGTTGGGTAGGTAAGCTGTGCAAATAATGAAAATCAAAATATCGTGAAATAGCGGAATTTCGGTCTTTTACCAAAAAAATTATAAGTCCGCCATTTGTTGTCAGATTTTGTTAAGTAAGTGCTTATTTTCTTTGGAAAAATGCCAGCTATACGTAAAAAAACCAAAATCGCTGTTAGCATCGCGTTTTATATTTTATATGAATTTTTATATGAATTTTTCTGCCACATTTTTACTAAAAAAACGCAGTTTTTTAACCTTTTTAAGCCGCCAACATCAAAACTACTCACCCGATTTGAAAATTTTCTGAGAATGAGTTGTGGACGGCTCAATTTGCTTTAATTTGAGTAGTAGTAGGATCAAATACGTCAAAGAAGACGAAAGATATGCTCAAAATTGTAAGTGTACCTCCAAAAATTTAAAAAAAAAGTTCAAAAATTTGTATCTCGAAAACCAATCGACAGAAAAATTTTTAAAACTCATTTTCGTGTTTAGTAGGTCAAAATCAATGAGAAAAAGTATGCTAGAAACAAATAACAGAGAAAATTTTTTTATTTGTGACCTAGAGATATCTATACAGTGGTTTCGGAGAAAATTTTCTTCCTCATTTCTGTGTTGGCTCAGGCCGTTTGCATTCCAATAACAAATTCTCATTGGATTTATTTTTGATTTAACACGAGTTGCATAAGCATACTTTGATTTCTCATCTTTTCTTGCATCATGCTTTGCATATTCAACATGAATGAATTCATAGTTTCTATTAATTTTTCTATTGAGTTTTCGAGGGGAAATTGATGGGGTAACGAATTGCCATTTCTTGTCATACGGGCGTATGACATATTTGGATGAATTGTATTCTTTTGGGATTCGGTTTACGTTTGGGTCGCTAGAACTAGCATTTTCCGCAGGAGATACGGTTCTTAAGCCTGGGAAAGGCGATGGAATATAGCTTGCATACATATATTGGAGTTTTTTTTTAACATTGTTTGATTTTTTCATGTGCTTATAGACATAGCAACCCCTGTAGTTTGCTGTATGGTTCTCACCGCAGTTACTACATTTTTTTACGCCGGTATCTGTTCTAGGATGACGGACTTGTGCACATCGCCACATCTGACACAAACGGCCGGTGACAATTTGTACATGGGGGAGGATCCGCTCGTTTTAAAGGTTCCTCGACTCGAATTCTACGGTTGCACAAATATCTTAGGTCGTAAATAGAATGAGGTGCGCCTTTTTTTCTTTATTCTTGAAGAATCAAATGTTAGTTCAACCTTGAACATGGGCTGAGGAATTTTTTATTTATTTATAATGTTTATTATGGATTTAACTTCGTAACCCTCTTTAGCAAGTTCATCGATTATTTCAGCTGTTGAAACTGTACTATCAATACCCTTAATTACTACCACAAGACCTTTTGAACTCTTAAGCTGGTAAGTGTAGTAATTCTTTTTCTCGAGATCGAGCAACCCAACCACCTTTCTATAATACACTTCGGTGTATGTCTGAGTTTTTGTTTCGTATACATTGCCTCTACGAAGTGAAGCAACATAGAAGTTTTCTTTGCCTAGTAGCTGGGACAGCTTATTTACCAACGCGTTAGTTGTTTGTTCCCGCAAGAAAAGCGGAGGTGTTTTGGGTTCTCTTATAGTTTCATTTGTTTCTTCATTATTATCCTCAGAGCTGAGGAGGTCAAATCAGTTCGAACTTACCGCATTCATTCCTTTGGAAACTTTGGGATCTGGTTCCTTATGAGGAGACCTTGCACTTGCCTTTCGTTTTGTCACTAAAATATATCTATCTGTACCAGTTTGAGTTTTATCATCTTTGCCCGTTGTACTGTTTGGATTTGTACCTTTGGGGATTGTTCCTATTGCTGTGGCAACACTATTTCCATTCGGATTAGCTACTGATCTTGAAAGCATACTGCTAGGCACTACGTTATCAAAGATGCTACGGTCAAAAAGATGCTGTCATCTTTTCTAGGCGTTGTTGTTGCGTTACTTTCTGTATTTGTCACAGAAATGTAAGCATTCCTCCCATTAAGACTTAACCGCCTCCTATCGGAGGGAGTGAGAGACATGCACGAATATTTGTTTTTGTAAATTTCCTTTATTTATTTATGAACAACCAACACAGCAAGCAGTATGATTTTTAACTTGATTATTTTTCTTGCAAAAAGTTACACTTTAGCAATAAACTTTAACACAGAATTATAACCAAATCACTTGTTAATAGCGTCCAACACGCTTTATACGCTTTAGCAGGGCTAATCCCAAAGAAAATAATTTTTTAATAGAATTATTGTGAGAGCCACTATACACACGTCTGTACGCAACTATGTTGCCAGATCAGCTCAATTTACATTCGCTTTAACATTTTGTTCACCCGAGGTAGCCAATTTTGAGGCCCTTCATCTTCGCCCCCGTATACCATAAGGGGTCCAAACTCAAAACTTAACTTCTCTAATACCTCTTCTACAAACATGCCAGGTTTGATCGCAATCGGTTGTCTGGTTAAGAAACGGCAGCATTATTTCCCTTTTTTTTAAATTCCTCCGACTGTGCGTATTTTCGATTTATTTCGCATTTCTTCGATCCCAAATATCGTCGCAAATTGGGGTTATATTGTGGTGCGTATACTTACTTTTAATATGAAGTACATTAACCATTCGCACCGGATTACAGAAATGTATTAAATTAAATTGTATCATTACTGTATATTTTCTTAATTTTTGGTCTGTTTTTTAATATTCTAGCTTATGTTTGTAAGCTAGAATATAAAGCAGCCGAAACCAATTTGCATACTTATTTTTGACAAGATAAAAAGACTGACAAACATATGACTTAAAATGCCCAATAAATCATTTTCTCCAGTTTGCATTTGTTTATCACTCCTGCAAAAGTTTAAAAATTACACACAATACAATATCTGATATATCTTAGAGGACCTGAATGGAAAAAAAAACTGAGGACATTTGTCTCAATTACCACATTTAGACAATCTTGAGACTTTAAAGATCCTTGTGTACTATAGACCAATCCATTGTCTTCGATATATGTCCATGGATATGAGACGTTTTCAAGTCTTCTCTTTTTTCAATGTGACCTAAAATTGCTATAAAAATTCGATTAAAGAAATTTCCCCCCATTGATGCCTGGTGCGATATGTTTTGTTAACGATAAGAGAAATTTAAACTAACACTTTAATTAATTTATAAAAAAATCTATTTATATTTAAATTTATTTGTCAATACTGTAAATCATTTTCGTTGTATACCACAGTGCTGCATTCGATTAAATGTAGTTATAGAAAAAGGGTCTTTTTTGTATTCATCTGTATCCTTTTCCCTCATCGTTGAAACATATCTGTGAATGTCAATCTCCCACCTATTAAACGAAGGAAACCTTTAAATATTAAATTGAATAAATCAACATATTCATTATTGCAGTGAGAGTTCTCTTTAACACCACGCTTGACTTCGTTAGCTTCCTCCCTGTAGTAACACTACGTTTTTCCTCAGGACTTCATCGTATTCTCCTTGAAATGCTTAACATATTTCATTTGCTGAATTTCCTTGAATGTGGTGCGACATGTGGGATCTTCTTCGCTGCAACTGAAGAACCAATGACATGACTCTGCATGGATGTGAATGTGGAAAAGGGATATTGGCCCGGGGTTCACCGGGAGAAAAGGAAACAAACTCCTACGTGTGAGTCCTAATAGGAATTTGTATTTAAAATGCATTCTTCCGTTTATTTTTATCCGACTTCTTATATGAATTTATGTGAAAATTATGTAAGGCAGGTACGACTGTAAATTTGTATAAACTTTATATGATGTGTTTGATTGTGGATAATTCCCAAGTTAAGTAACAATTCTTAGATTGGGATGGGTTGTGCTGAGTACATATTCCTTACTTACGAACCCAGAGTTTTAAATGTATGAAAGTAAACTGAGAGAGGGAAAGTGCCAAAAGGCGTAAGTTACGACTGAAAATAATAGTTCACTAAAAGTTTTCCAACAGATAAACAAGTGTTTAAATGGTAGAAACAGTAAAGAGAAACACTGCACTATAGGTCAAATAACCAATTTTTCTTGTCAAAAGACAAATTTTTCCATTCAGTAATATTACATATTTAACAATAAAATCTAATAAAAAAAACAATAAGAAAAGGCTAAAGTTGGGAGTAGCAAAAACAAAAAAAAAAAGACTAAAGTTATGATACCCTACTCCATTTTGCTGGAGCAGAGTATGTAAACATGCAGGTTTTCCCTTCTTTACAGACTATTATCATTCACAATTCACAACATATTTATAGATATATGTAAACCAAAATATGCTCCCATTCAAATATTTTTTTATTTGGAAGTAGTATTTCCGAAGCAAAGATTAATTTGTAATTATTTATTTAGCCAATGTCTCAGTGCCTTAACTTAAAGACAAGTTTTCTGTTTTTCAGATGTTCAAAGAGCAATTTTTTTATAAATTTTATATGTTTGTAAAATTTTATTAAAACTTAAATCAAATAATCTTTCGTATTTATATTTACATTGATGGATTGACAAAAAATTATGAATAGGAATATTTATAAATTAAAAGACATTTTTAGCTATAAAGTTTAACACGAAAACTAGGAAAAACTAACTAATCGAATAAGTAGCCAAAGTTTTAAAAATCTTTTTAAATAAAATATATTTGGAAAACTTCTTAAACATAAACTTTGTTTGTGTGTAAACACATATTTTATTTGTGAATAAAGTTTGCAAATAAATGATGTTCTAATATATGAATATATGCGTTCCAAACAAAATTTCTTGATTTTAAAATAAAATTTATTTGTTAAAAATACATAATATTTAAAAAAAATCGTTTCTAAGTATATCTTCTTTCAATTCAAACATATCATAAAATGACGATTTTCCTCCGTGTATCCTTATAAAATAAATGATGTCTTTAAATATGTATATGCTTATAAAATAAATGCATAATTTTTATATCTACAGTGTCGGACAATATATATTGGACTAACTAACGACGTGGTAAAGGTCTCCGACGCCGCAAGGCTGAGGAAGATACTATCAGCTTCACCCTGTACAGTGGGTTACACGCAGGATGAGGCAAATAACTGGACAAAAAACATCGAGCAGTCGCTGAATGTACTGCTCGACACACATTTCCCGGGGAACTCACCAAGAGAACCCGAAGATCAGCAAGACCAACAAGAATGCGAGCGTTGCTAGCTTGTTGACTGAGAGATCCAGAATAAGCTGGGCTATTAACAGCTTTGAGCCCTTCAATTCACCTGGACCAGACGACATCACTCCAGCAGAAATGCAGAAATTCCCCTGGCTGGAGAAAATTTATGTAGGCGGTAACAGGCTTTCATACATCCCGAATCGATGGAGGGATACCAAAGTTGTATTCATACCTAAAGCGGAGAAGGTATCACACACTAAGACAAAAGACTTCAGAACAATTAGCCTATCCTCCTTCCTATTGAAAGGTCTGAAAAGACTATTCGATTATTTCATTAGCGAATACCTGGATGCAAAACTCCTGTCGGTGAACCAACATGCTTACAATAAGGGGAAGTATAAAGAATCAGCCCTGCACGAACCTGTGAGCACTATCGAATCGTCCATGCATTTCAAGGAATTCACCATGGTGGCATTTCTTGACATAGAAGGGGTTTTTAACAACATTCACTCAGATGCAGTAATTGCGGCACTGTCACATCTAAAAGTTAACTCTAGTTTGATTAGACTAATTCAAAGTCTGCTCAACAGAAGACGCATAAGAGCATGTCTTGGGACCACAACTCTAATAAGGTTGGTAAACAGAGGGACTCCACAAGGAGGAGTACTGTCGCCACTAATTTGGAACCTAGCGGTGAATGAAATCCTGAACAAATTGGCTAAATGGGCCAGAAGCTGCGGTTTGGGCGTAAACCCAATCAAGACAGAATTGGTTCTCTTTACTAGGATGAATAATCCCACAATGAACAGTCCCACATGTGGACCCTCCACCTCGGATAATTGGAGCAGATCTAGTCTTTTCTGAAAGTGCAAAATTTTTAATATAATTCTAGATAATTCTATAATTCTAGATAGAAAACAGTTTTTTGGACTTAACGTATTGGAACGTTTAAGGAAGGTCAACGTCGCATTATATTCCTGCAAAAAAGTTGTAGGGTCGCGGTGGGGCCTCTCTCCTAAAATCGTCTACTGGATATATA
The DNA here is from genome assembly GCA_963930755.1 of Eudasyphora cyanicolor. Lineage (NCBI taxonomy): Eukaryota > Metazoa > Arthropoda > Insecta > Diptera > Muscidae > Eudasyphora > Eudasyphora cyanicolor. Next base: position 204,395,147 of record OZ005736.1, on the reverse strand, counting down.
TAGCAGTAGTTCGTCCAATACTGTTATACTGCATTGTGGTATTGTGGACGGCAACTGACAAACAAACCCTCACCAACCTGCTAACAAAGGTTCAGAGAACAGCCTGCCTGAGCATAAGCGGAGCCTTAAGGTATACAGCCCTACTCCATATACTGCCGATTAATATTGTGGCGAGAGAAGTTGCAACCAAAGCAGCAATAAGATTAAACTGCATATGAATGTGGAGGTACAAGAACTGCGGTCACAAGTCTAGTGCTATGGTATCCGACCGAGTGGACTATATACCAACTGTGTACACCTTCGAGAGAAATTACATCACTATGATTCCCGCCAGAGATGAATGGGTCGACAGAATACCAGGTAATAGAAACCATCTCCACTTTTAAACGGATGGTTCGAAGCTTGATGAAAAGGTTGGCTTCGGAGTACACTGTGAAGAACTTAGTTTGGATATAGCTCACAGACTACCAGATACCTGCAGTGTCTATTAAGCCGAAATAATGGCAATATGGGAAGTCGCCAAGTGGCTGAGTCGCAACATAGTAACCAACACTGGCATTGTCATTTACTCGGACAGCCAGGCTGCCATCAATTTTCTGGAGGTAACATCCCTAAATGCACAAACAGCCCTCGACTGCCGCAGATCTCTTAACAAGTTAGCTGAGCAGTTTAATATAGACCTCATATGGGTGCCTGGGCATAGGGTTATCTCGGGGAACTACAAAGCCGATGAACTTGCTAGGAAAGGGACGACATTACAAATTCTAGAAAAATGTGCATATATTTGCGCGCCACTATCCACGTGCAAGCTTTGGCTTAGGTAAGAGGCAATCAGGCAGTCCAACGAAAGATGGACAGAATTCGGCACCTGCAGGGTAGCTAGACAAATCTGGCCAAGGTATGAACTGAGAAGATCAAAATATCTCCTTGCGCTAGAGATGCAAAGATTGTCTACGTTAGTTTCAGTTCTGTTGGGACACTGCTTGATCGGCGAACACGCCAAAAGATTGGGTATTGACTCCAATGACTTCTGCAAAAGCTGTGGAGATGAGGAAGAAGTGGAGAGCATTGAGCACTCGCTGTGCGACTGCCCCGCTCTGAGTAAACGACGACTGGACATACTGGGTCGGCCTTTCTAGGCAGCCTAACAGATCTTTCCAGTACCGATATTCGTACTATCGATAAATTTTTATATCAAACAGGTTGGTTTCGATGAGGAGCTGTTCAGCCCGTGGTAACACTAGGGACCTAAACTGGTATATGTGAGCTTGTCAAAAAATACCGCTGCCACCCTAACCTAAACCTAAACCTTACTTCATACTTCTTTCTATTCAATCTTCAAAATCTGAAAAAGTATCAATAATATATTCCAAAAATGTTACCTATTATCTAAGAAATAGCATTAATTTACGAAAAAAAAAAAATAATTTAGCTGCTTAAATTATATGAATTTAAAAATATATTACAAAAAACAAACAAAAATTGCAAAAATTCGAACGAAAAACCATATTGAACTTTGCATTTCTAGTAAGATTTTGAGAAAATCTTTATTATCAAGAATGGCTTTGATTCTTCTTGCATGAAAGCATAAGATAAAATTAAGTTGTCGTGTTGAAATTTTCGTAACTGAGCCATATTCCACTCGGCATAGGGAAACATGACATTCTCCGAGAAATTGCTGTACATAAACCTGTCCATAATTCCGTTTATTTTACAGAGGTTTCCAACCCCGTTAACAGAAAAGTATTCCCAGACTATTACATTGCCGCCTACATGTTTTACAGACCCTTTATGGTATAGAGGATCCAATATTTTAGTACTATTAATTTATTTACTATTAATTTTGATTCCGGTCCAAACAAATACTTAAAATTATGTGAAGTATGATGTTTTCATAATATTTAGAGTCTCGTGGGCGTTATTACCACGCCGCTTTTGGTACCTCCCATACAAATGGCCCATTTTGCACAAAAAGTTTACGGCTTATAATTACGATTCTCGTCCATAAAAGCACTTGAAAGTATATTAAAAAAAGTGCGTTTTTACAACGCCCCTTTTGGTATCTCCCAAACAAAATGGCCAAAATAAAAAATGTGAAAAATTATTTAATTAATTATGTTGTTTAAACTGGGCTATTTGGTCAGATATTTTTATGAAGTAAATAAAACTAATTAATTTCATGTTTCACTCAACGTTTCGTTGGCTTTATTCCAACTTCATCAGGAGTAATTGTTGAAAATCAATTAGTTTTAAATTTTTTCATCATTAAATATTATTAAAAAACTGGACATCACGACACAAAATTTATAATAATAATTAATAAATAAAAAGGTAAATATTGCAGCAAAACTTAATACTAATATCACAGGAACCGATCAGTTTAAAAAAATTATTATTTTTTAATTTATCCTACGTTTACAATATGGGCCATAATTTATAAAGTTATGAACATTTTTTTGCACTTTTTTTTAGAAACGAAATCGCCAACGTAAACTTTGCAAAAATGGGTTAAGCCGTTCGAGAGCAATTACAAATTTCGTGAAACTCAAAAACTAATTTTTTAAAAATTTAAAATGTCCATACACTTAAAGAAAGTTGGAAACAAATTATAGCAATCATAAAAATGATAGTACTTTTATTTATCTCCATCTCAGTCTAAGTTCGAAGATGGACCATATTGACCCACTCCTTCTAGAACCTCCGCCACAAAGGGTTAAAATTTAATGGAATATTGATTCTTTAATAATTTCTATACTACTTATTCGAATCTTCTGGCATATAGTATTAATTTATTAGTCGCTATCACCTCGAGAAAAATGGGTGAAGTTCCCAAGCCTCTTTTGGTAAATGAACCATTTATATTTATATTTTCCCGTGGTTCCAAAGAGAAACAGAGGGCCGTAATTGTACTATGTGAGTGGGAGTTACAATTCTGCATAAAAAGTTAACAGCTTATAACTTTAATACCAGTAAATGAAAATACTTGAAATTTCTTGCAGTGTAATGCTTTTATAGAACCTACACGCTGAAAAAAATCGCTTCAGTAGTATATAGTCCCAAACATATTCTGCTTGAAATATATAAATGTTTAGGGTACACTCTAAATAAGTATATTATAAGTATATTTGACACACACAAATATTATATATGGGATATTCAACGGTGTCGAACGTGATTTTCATCTCTCAATTTCAAAATTTGACTTATATGGGCGGGGCCACGCCCATTGGTCCGATCCCGACCATTTTTGAACCAATCACGTAGGCTACCACCAGATACATATACACAGAATTACAACACTCTCTCTAACATATTCTGAAAAATATGTAAATTTAAAAATTTGACTTATATGGGAGGGCCACTCCCATTGGTCCGTTTCCGCCCATCTTTGGACCAATCACGTAGACTGCCACAAGATACATATGCCAAAATTACAGCACTCTCGCTACAAATTTGTGCAGCATATACCAATTTCAAAATTGGGTTATATGGGCGGGGCCACGCCCATTCGTCCGATTCCGCCCATTTTTGTACCAATCACGTAGACTACCACCAGATACATATACACAAAATTCCAGCACTCTCGCTAACAAATTGTGCAAGATATAACATCTTTTTAAATTTGGATTCTATGGGCGGTGTCACGCCCATTGGTGCGATCCCGCCCATTTTTGGACCAATCACGTAGACTGCCGCCAGATACATATGTACAAAATTACAGCAGTCTCGCTAACAAATTGTGCAAGATATCTCAATTACAAATTTGTCTTATGTGGGCGGGGCCACGCCCACTTGATATATCGAAAATTCAAGTACCCTATTTTCACCACTCCCCACACATGTACATTCTGTGAAAATTTCACGAAAATCGGTGCAGCCGTTTAGACGTCTATACGGTACAAACAAACCAACAAACAAACACACATTCTTCTTTATATATATACTAGCTGGACCCGGTCCACTTCGTTGCCCCAGACTTCAGATTTCCGATTCCGTCAATTTTTTAACCAATTACGTAGACTGCCATCAAATGCATATTTACAAAATTACAACACTCTCGCTAACAAATTGTTCAAGGTATTTCAATTTCAGAAATTTGCTTATAAGGGTAGGGCCACGCCCATTGGTCCGATCCCAACCCTTTTGGACCATTCACGTAGACTATCACCAGATCGATATGCAAAAAATTACAGCACTCTCGATAAAAAATTGTGCAAGATATGACTCTCAATTTCAAAATTTCGCTTATACTCGCATTTTTGGTCGAATCACGTAGACTGTAATCAGATACATATACCCAAAACTGCAGCGCTCACTTAAACAAATTGTGCAAGATATCTCAATTTAAAAATTAGGCTCCTATGGGCGGTGCCGCCCTTTTTTGTGTAATCACGTAGACTGCGTGAGATGCACAAAATCACAGCACGCTCGCTAACAAATTTTTGGGCGAATCGCGTAGACTGTCATCAGATACATATGTCCAAAACTGCAGCACTCTCGATAATAAATTGTGCAAGATATTTCAATTTCAAAATTTGGCTTATATGGACGTGGCCACGCCCATTGGTTCGATGCCGCTCATTTTTGGACCACTCACGTAGACTACCACCAGATATATATACACGAAATTACAGCACTCTCGGTAAAAAATTGTACAATATATCTCAATTTCAAAATTTGGCTTAAATGGGGGGGGCAACGCCCATTGTTCTGATCCCGCCCATTTTTGGACCAATCACGTAGACTGCCACCATATACATATACACAAAATTCCAGCACTCTCGCTATCAAATTGTGCAAAATATCTCAATTTCAAAATTTGGCTTATATGGGCTGGGCCACGCCTATTGGTCCGAACCCGCCCATTTTTGGACCAATCATGTAGGTCGCCAACGGATATATATACACAGCATTGCAGCAATCCCGATAGCAAATTGTGCAAGATATCGAAATTTTAAAATTTGGTCTATGTGGGCGGGGCCACGCCCATTGGTCCGATCCCGCCCATTTTTGGACCAATCACGTAGACTGTTCCCTGATACATATACACTAAACCACAGAAATCTCGCTAATAAATTGTGGAAAATATTTCATTTTCAAAATTTGGCTTATATGGGCGGGGCCACGCCCTTTGGTCCGCTTCCGCCCATTTTTTGAAAATTCACATAATCTGACACAAAATGCATACACTCAAAATTTCAGCACTCTAGCTAAAAAATTTTCTCAATACCAAAATTTGACCTATATGGGCGGGTCCACGCCCGCTTGATATATCGAAAATTCAAGTACCCTATTTTCAGCACCCCCTACACATGTACATTCTGTGAAAATTTCAAGATGATCGGTCTAGCCGTTTAGACGTCTAAACGGAACAAACATACAAACAAACAAACAAACCCACAAACAGACACTCTCTTTTATATATATAGATAGATGTACCGGAAATGTTATCTATATAGAAAATTTCACAGAATTTTGATTTATATATAAACAAGTAAGAAAGTTTCAGTCGGGTAAACCGACTAAGGTATACCCTCACTTTGTGAGTAATGTAATATATAACATTACACCAATAAATCTGTCAATTTGTGTGGGAGGTACCAGAAGGGGTTTTCCAAATACACATATTTTTCGGTAAACAGTACATTCTTAAATACATTGCATTGTGCTGAACTATAAGCGTTTATGTGCACTGGTATATTAAAGTTACGAGCTATGTAATTTTGGTATGATTTGGTCATTTTGTGTGGGAGGTACAAAAAGGGGCGGGGTGATAACGCCCACTTTTTACAGGACTATAGGAACTATAACAGCATTACACTGTACAAAATTTCAAGTATTTGTATGCACTGGTATTAAAGTTATAAGCCGTTTACTTTTGGTACGAAACGGTCCATTTGTGTGGGAGGTACCAAAAGGGGCTGTACAATAATGCCCATTTTTTACCGGACTATAGGCGCTACAAAAACATTATACTGTAGAAAATTTCAAGCATTTTTATGCACTTGTATTAACGTTATAAGCAGTTAAATTTTGATGCAAAATGGTCCATTTGTGTGGGAGGTACCAAAAGGGGCATGCCAACTTCACTCATTTTTCTCGAGTTAATAGCGACTAATATACTAATATTATGCGCAGAATTTCAAAAGATTCGAATAAGTAGTATAGAAGTTATTAAAGAATCAATATTTCACTAAATTTTAACCCTTTGTGTGGGAAGAGTAGACCAATATGGCCCATCTTCGAACTCATCCGAAGATAGATCAAAATATTACCACATACCAAATTTGAAGTCAATCGGTTAATCCTTTCGAGAGTTATCGTGCGCACCAGCCAGCAGACAGACAGACAGACAGACAGACAGACAGACAGACAGACGGACGGACATTGCTCATTCGACTTAAAATTACCCAAACGGATTTCCTCCGAACATACTTAGGGTCTTAGATCACTCCTTCGATGTGTTACACTTTTTTCCGTAGCAAATGATATATACCCTCGTCACACTAAAGTGAGGGTATAAAAATCGCCCGGAGATTTCATTTATATACAGAAAATCTCCCGGAGATTCATAAATAGAAAATCTCCCGAAATTTTCATTTCTACAGAAAATTTCCCGGAAATTAGATTTACATAGAACATTTTCCGGAAATTTTTATTTTATGTATATAGAAAATTTCCCGGAAATTTTAGTTATATAGAAAATTACCCGGAAATTTGATTTATATACAAAATAGACTTCAGATTTCCGATCCCGTTAATTATACCCTCACTTTAGTGTGACGAGGGTATATATCATTTGCTACGGAAAAAAGTGTAACACATCGAAGGAGTGATCTAAGACCCTAAGTATGTTCGGAGGAAATCCGTTTTGGGTCATTTTAAGTCGAATGAGCAATGTCCGTCCGTCTGTCTGTCTGTCTGCTGGCTGGTGCGCACGATAACTCTCGAAAGGAGTAACCGATTGACTTCAAATTTGGTACGTGGTAATATTTTGATCTATCTCCGGATGAGTTCGAAGATGGGCCATATTTGTCTACTCCTTCTGGTACCTCCCACACAAAGGGTTAAAATTTAGTGAAATATTGATTCTTTAATAACTTCTATACTACTTATTCGAATCTTTTGAAATTCTGCACATAATATTAGTATATTAGTCGCTATTAACTCGAGAAAAATGGGTGAAGTTGGCATGCCCCTTTTGGTACCTCCCACACAAATGGACCATTTTGCATCAAAATTTAACTGCTTATAACTTTAATACCAGTGCATACAAATACTTGAAATTTTGTACAGTGTAATGCTGTTGTAGTGCCTATAGTCCTGTAAAAAGTGGGCGTTATCACCCCGCCCCTTTTTGTACCTCCCACACAAAATGACCAAATCATACCAAAATTACATAGCTCGTAACTTTAATATACCAGTGTACATAAACGCTTATAGTTCAGCACAATGCAATGTATTTAAGAATGTACTGTTTACCGAAAAATATGTGTATTTGGAAAACCCCTTCTGGTACCTCCCACACAAATTGACAGATTTATTGGTGTAATGTTATATATTACATTACTCACAAAGTGAGGGTATACCTTAGTCGGTTTACCCGACTGAAACTTTCTTACTTGTTTTTGGACTAATTATGTAGACTGACACCAAATAATTACATTGATCTCTCTAACAAATTGCTCAAGATATATTAAACACAAAATTTAATAGGCTTATATGGGCGGGGCCATTCCCATTTGACTGACCCCATTTTTGGACCAAGCACGTAGGCTGCCACCTAATATATATGCACAAAATTAGAGTTATCTCGCTAATAATTTGTGCGAGTTATGTCAATTTCAAAATTGGGTTTGTATTGGCGGGGCCACGCCGATTGGTTTGGACCAATCGGCGGCCGCCCATTTTTGCACCAATCAAGTAGACTACCACCTAATACATATGCAAAAATTACAGCACTCTCGCTAACAAATTGTGCAAGATATGTCAATTTAAATATTTGGTTTATAAGGGCGGGGCCACGCCCATTGCTCCAATCCCGCCCATTTTTGGACCAATCACGAAGACTGCCACCAGATACATATGCACAAAATTACAGCTCTCTCGCTAACAAATTGTGGAAGATAACTCGATTTAAAAATTCGGCTTAAAAGGGCGGTGCAACGCCCATTAGTCCGACCCCGCCTATTTTTGGACCAATCACGTAGGTCGCCAACAGATATATATAAACAAAATTACAGCTCTCTCGCTAACAAATTGTGCAAGATATCTCAAATTCAAAATTTGGCTTATATGGGCGGGGCCACTCCCATTGGTCCGATCCCTCCCATTTTTTGACCAATTAAGTAGACTACCACATAATACATATGCACAACATTACAGCACCCTCGCTAACAAATTGTGCAATATATGTCAATTTAAAAATTTGGTTTATAAGGGCGGGGCAACGCCCATTGGTCCAATCCCGCCCATTTTTTGACAAATCACGAAGACTACCACCAGATACATATGTCCAACATTACATCACTCTAGCTAACAAATTGTGCAAGATATATCAATTTCAAAATTTGGCTTATATGGGCGGGGCCACGCCCATTCGTCTGATTCCGCCCATTTTTGGACCAATGACGTAGGTCGCCAACATATATATTTACCCAAAATTACAGCTCTCTCGCTAACAAATTGTGCAACATATCTCAAATTCAAAACTTGGCTTATATGGGCGGCGCCACGCCCATTGGTCCCATCCCACCCAATTTTGGACCAATCACGTAGACTGCCTCCAGATATATATATACACATTTCTAGTTATCTCACTAACAAATTGTGCAAGATATTTCAAATTCAAAATTTTGCGTATATGGGCGGGGCCACGCCCATTGGTCCGATCCCGCCCATTTTTGAAGCAATCACGTAGACTGCCACCAGATGCATATGCACAAAATTACAGCTCTATCGCTAACAAATTGTGCAAGATATCTCTATTTCAAAATTTGGCTTATAGGGTCGGGGCCACGCCCATCAGTCCGACACCGCCCATTTTTGGACATATCACGTAGACTGCCTCCAGATATATATACAAAATTCCAGTTCTCTCGCTAACAAATTGTGCAAGATATCTCGATTTCAAAATTTGGCTTAAAGGGGCGGGGCCACGCCCATTAGTCCGACTCCGCCTATTTTTGGACCAATCACGTAGGTCGCCAAGAGATATATATAAACAAAATTACAGATCTCTCGCTAACAAATTGTGCAAGATATATAATTTTTAAAATTTGCCTTATATGAGCGGTGCCACGCCCATTGGTCCGATCCCGCCCATTTTTGGACCAATAACGTAGACTGCCACCAGATACATACATATGTACAAAATTACAGCACTCACGCTAACAAATTGTGCAAGATATCTCAATTTTAAAATTTGTCTTATGTGGGCGGGGCCACGCCCACTTGATATATCGAAAATTCAAGTACCCTATTTTCACCACGTCCCACACATATACATTCTGTGAACATTTCAAGAAGTTCGGTCCAGGCGTTTAGACGTCTATACGGTACAAACAAACCAACAAACAAACAAACAAACACACATTCTTCTTTATATATACATATAGATAGATATATTTGACACTCACAAATTTTATATGTTAGTGAGGATGTTGTTCTAAACAAAATTATATTTTCATCCTAATATTTTTTTATTTGAAATAATATTTCCCAAACAATGATTAATTTATATTTAAGTATTTTGGCAATGTATCGATGCTCTAATTTAAAGAAAAGTTTACAATGTTTTATAAATTTTATATGTTCGAAAAATTTAAATCGTATAATTTTGGGTTACGACTAATAGCATTGATGGATTAATAATTGGACTATTTATAAAAAAAATAGTGCTGTAAAACAAAAAGTATAACACAAAATCGAGGAAAAAATAATATTAAAAATTGTCCAATTCAACAAAGTTTACAATTTTTTTTAAATATAATGAATTTGGATAAATTCTTAAACAATATCTTTGTTTGTTTGTAAACACATATTTTATTTGTGACAGTAAGTTCGCAAATATATTTTGTTGTAATATATTAATATATGTGTTCAAAACAAAATTTCTTGATTTTCAAATAAATATATTTGTTCAAAAATATATAATATTGAAAAATTTTGGTTCCAAGTATATTTTCTTTGAATTCAAACATATCAAAAATGACGATTTTCCTCCGTGCATTTGTTCAAAAATGCATAATATACATATAATATTTAAAAATTTTGGTTTAAACTATATTTTTCTTCAATTCAAACATACGATGTTCACCCGTAAAGTAATGCAGGAAGTCTTCTTAGGAGGTTTGGATGTACGGGGGAAATCGCAGTTTTTGAATTGAAAGAATATATATTTGGAATACATTTTTTTAAATATTATATATTTGTTAACAAATAAATTTTATTTGAAAATCAATAAATTTTGTTTGTAAAGCATATATTAATATATTAGAACAATACATATTATTGCGAACTGACTTTCGCACAACATAATTGTTATTTAAGAAGTTTTCCTAAGATATTTTATTTAAAAAATAAATGTCAAACTTTGTTAACTTTTTCGTTAGTTTTTCCTATATCTCGTGTTATACTTTATAATTCAAAACAAGCAGCATTGGCTTTTGGTTAAGATCATTATTTTTTAATTAAAAAAAATATAGTGAATTCATAACTTTTTGCCAGTACATAAATGCAATATACATAGTTACGAACGATTATACAATTTAAGTTAATTGAATTTTACAAACATACAAAATTTCAAAAAAAACTCACTGAAAATTCTGAAAAGCAAAAACGTTCCTTTAAATACTGATTAAATTTTGTTTCGGAAATATTTGTTCCAATAAAAAAATATTAGAATTGGAACATAGTTTTGTTTAGAACAATATCCTCCCAAACATACAATATTTATGTGTGTCAAATATTATATATTTGAAGTGTACCCTAAGCAACGTTTATTTCAAGCAGAATATGTTTGGGACAATATACTACAGAAAACATTTTTTGTCAGCGTGTGGTTCTTTATTGTAAAATGGCAAACAAAGCATTGCGTATGCACGACCGGAGCACGAATTGAATAACCCGTTATTTTTTGCAGCATTTCACTTCACTTCAGCTTAATGCTACTTACACGTATCCTCTCATTAACATATTGTGCTTCGCATATATAATGGATCTGTGCACGATAATATGCCAAATGCATTGTTCGAGGGTCCCATTTGATCTACAAAAATGTCTAATCTCATAAACAGAACTCTTCGACAATAACAGCAACAGTAGTCGCCTAATCACAGCGGTGGTAGCATAACACCATCATCAGCATCAGCATTTTGCTGTTGTTTTAAAAATTTATTTATTGGCCAAATGGGCCAGTGGTACAGAGCCAACAAGAGGGTTGGACTTGGATGAGGAGGGAAGTGGTTTAGGTATGCCGACTGCATCAAAATGCCTCCAGTATTGATGTTGGAAAATGCAATTTGCGCCGCTTACGGCATTAACAGGTCATTATTATTCCTGTTTGAATATGTGAACAACCCATCGACCGGGCGAGCGACCAAGACCAAGACCATGGTCCACTAATATTACACGCAGTCCCTCACTCCTGGACTCACAGACAATCAATGCACACATGATCCAGACTATATACCTTTTGGTAATGGAAAATTATAAGCTTTGTTGGTTTTATGATATCTTAAAGTATGCTTAAGTGAAACTAGCCTCGACCGGTGGCCATACTATGTGGCAGAGCACAGTAGCTTAGAGCAAATGAAAAATCGTTTCAAAGATTGTTACAAGTTAAAGTGCCCAACAAGCATGATTGTCGTATTATCTTCAAGAGCTATCACACATTTTGAAATTGTTTCGGGGAAACCATTATACTATTTAACAAGATAACAAAATTTGTCATCCAGAACTATTAATGATCGAAATAAGTACATATCGAAATAAGTACGTAGTTTCTTTGTTTATAAATAAGGATAGGCTGGTCATCTGTAAAAAAGATTAGCCATATAAAGCTAAAATTAAACAGAAGAAAGAACAATGAAGTTTGATGTGTAAGGTATGTTTAGGTGCATTTGTAAATGGATGATTAAAATGCGAGGTTATGATGCCAAAAAATATAAAGAAATTAATTCTATTCATAAGAAAGTTTTGTGTTGCAATGTAAAATAAGAAACATTAATACGGATTAAAATATATTTGTTGCTATATTACGTCACGTTTTCCATGTTTTACGTAACATGCTCATGCAGGCAACTTTAGGGTTACGGTAAAGTAAAGTTAGACTTTCTAAACAGAAAATTCTGTGTGTTAAAATTACGCTACATAATAGAGCCATTTTTATGAAATTTGGGAGAAATATTTCTTATGCGATTAAAAATAAGCCGCATCGGCTAACGCTTCCCTACAAATGTCGCGCCTAAATAGGCTTCTTAATCCATAAGTCCAATGTTTCTAAGCAATTTAGCTGAAACTTAGCATATTGTATTTTATTTCGACATTAATTTATCGCTGTAAAAATTACCTTATCCGTTTAAAAATTTTTAATAATTCCCATATAGAGGTCGCTCTCATATTTCATTATTTACGCCTTAAATATCACACTTTCCAGACGATCAGGCTGAACAATTGCAGTTTGTGTTTCATCTCTATATCTCTTCTCTTTTCTCTGTTCTCTATTCTCTATTCTCTATTCTCTATTCTCTATTCTCTATTCTCTATTCTCTACTCTCTATTCTCTATTCTCTATTCTCCATGCTCTATTCTCTATTCTCTATTCTCTATTCTCTATTCTCTATTCTCTATTCTCTATTCTCTATTCTCTATTCTCTATTCTCTATTCTCTATTCTCCATTCTCCATTCTCCAATCTTCATTCTCCGTTTTCTATACTCTATTCTCTAAACATTGCACAACAAGTTCTGTTCGGGGACATCTGTGTATTATCATTATTTTAAACTCGATAAGGATATTTTGATGAAATTAAAATCAAAATGTGTAGTTTATCTAATATAAATAAATCCCTTTTTAATTTTTTTGCTGAAACACAGAATGTATGTACTCGTATATTTGAATGACATTTCAATGAATATCAAAGTGCAACACCAAAAAATATAACAATATACGGACACGACTTTGTGATAAAAGTCGAAAAAAGACCCGTGTCTCCCAGTTTTGCCCAAAGTAATGTACCTTTTTTGTGGGCCCCCAAACAATTTGGGTCCTAGGTGTAATTTTTGCAAAAAAAAGTGATAATTTTCTCAGGCTTATATCTTGCAAACTGTTCGGAATTTTTATTTACTCTCTGAGGCAAAGTTGTAGCTCTTGTCATAGAAAATAGTAAACATATAAAATTAAAAAAAAACTTCACCTACAAGGTCAAAATCACAAAAAACTTTAAAAAATATTTTTTTACCTTTTTTTCCCTGTTAAGATCCATAGGTACCAAACCGTTCAAAATTCAAGGAAACAATCAACTACAAAAATGTACCTAAGATCTCAGTAAACAACTTTTTTCTATTATTTTTGTGATAGATAGCATAGTATCAATGTTGAAGTAAAGAAAAAATAAATGAAATTAAACAATTTTCGGGAAATTTATCACTTTTGCGGCTACCTAAACGCTGTTAAGAATTATTTGTATGAAGTTTATATATTTTAGAAACTTGTTTACTGAGATCTTATGTAAATTTTTGTAGTTGATTGCTTCCTGGAATTTTAAACGGTTTGCTACCTATGGACCTGAACAGGGGGAAAAAGGTATTTTTTAAGTTTTTTACGATTTTGACCTTGAAGATTAAGTTTTTTTTGTTTTTTTTTTCTTTATGACAAGAGCTACAACTTTACCTCAGAGAGTAAAATTAAATTCTGAACGGTTTGCAAGATATGAGCCTGAGAAAATTATCACTTTTTTGTAAAAACGACACAGAGGCCCCAAATCTTTGTGGATTTTTTGCACTTTTTCTATATTTTTCTCTCGGTACAGAATATCTTTTTTGTGTCTGAAATAAAGTTGTAGATATTGAATAGGAGAAAAAAAATGCGGGACAAACCTACCAGAAAAAAGAACATCCAGTCCCTTAAAAATCGGAAAAATTACCACAAATTCATAAAATATCTGTCAGTAAAATATTGAAAAATACGTATAAGAATATATATACGTATATAACCCATTTTGTTCCACGTTACCACATTTTACTATTTGTGCCCACTGTAACCATTTTTGTCATACTGTACCAAAATTAACCATTTGTGTCCCACTGTACCATTCTAACACATATTTTTCCCACTGTTACATAGTTAAAGCTTTTTGCCCCACTGTACCATATTTAACCCATTTTGTCCTACGTTACCATATTCAACTAATTGTGCCCCACTGTACTATAGTTAACCCTTTTTGCCCCACTGTATCATATTAAACCCTTTGTTTCACTGTACCATGTTTAACAGTTTTTGCCCCACAGTAGGTACCATATTTAACCCTCTTTGCTCCACTGTACAATATTTAACACAGTTATGCCCCACTGTACTGTATAGTTACCCATTTTTGTCACACTGTACCATATTTAACCCTTTTTGTCCCACTGTATCATAGTAAATAAATTTTTGCCCCACTGTTCCATAGTTAACGCTTTTTGCCCCACTGTACCATTTTTAACCCATTTTGTTACACGTTACCATATTTTACTTTTGTGCCCACTGTAACCATTTTTGTCATACTGTACCATATTTAACCATTTGTGTCCAACTGTACCACAGCTAACACATTTTTTCCCACTGTTCCATTGTTAAAGCTTTTTGCCCCACTGTGTCATATTAAACGCTTTGTCTCACTGTACCTTATTCAACAGTTTTTGCCCCACTGTACCATATTTAACCCTCCGTGCTCCACTGTACAATATTTAACACAGTTATGCCCCAATGTACTGTATAGTTACCCATTTTTGTCACACTGTACCATATTTAACCCATTTTTGCCCCACTGTACCATAGTAAATACATTTTTCCCACTTTACCATATACATATGACTATTTTTACCCCACTGTACCATAGTTAACCCTTTTTGCACAACTGTGCCCCATTCAACTCTTTATCTCACTGTACAAAATGTTTACCCACTGTAACATATTTAACAAATTTTTGTCTCACTGTACCGTACTCGTATTTAAAATGTGTCTCCACGCTAGCGTACCTAAACCTTTTTCCCCGACTGTAACATATTTAATCATATTTTCTCCACTCCACTATTTAACCGTTTTTGACCACAGTGCTCCTAAAACCATATAAACTCTTCATATCTCATTTTTAAGTTCCAATTTTGGCAGATTGTTCCCTTTTTTCCCCATGCTCCATAATTAAACCGTCGTGTCCCACTGTGCCTCTTAAAGTTAGAATTACTAAAAATCACTTCCAATCTCTAGTTTATGTTCCAAAAGTTACCCTGGAACCATTGATCCATGTTTGACATTTTTAAGCCACTGTACTATATTTTACACTTTTTGCCCCACTGTGCCCCGAAAACTACGAATACAAAACAAAAACTAAATACCCCGATCAGATGTCATAAGGACACCCCTCGCTTCAATTTCCACCATTCTAATATTAGGCTTTAAATTTGGCGGTGGTACCATATTTATACGTTTCTGTCCCACTGTGCCTCTAAATTTCAAAAAAAATATCACTCCTTGTTGTTGTTTACGTCCCAAGAGCTACTCTCACACCAAATTTCACGATTCTAGGTCTTGCCATTTGGATTTGGCTGTTGTACCACATTTTTCCCTTTTTACCCCACTGTGTACGTAAAAGTTCGAATTCGAGAAATCCTGTCAATTTCAGAGTCTACCTTATAAGAGCTACCCTCACACCAAATTTCACGATTCTAGCTCTTGCCATTTGAATTTGGCTGTTGTACCACATTTATCACTTTTTACCCCACTGTGTGCGTAAATGTTCGAATTTCGAAAAATCCTGCCAATTTCTGAGTCTACCTCCTAAGGGCTACCCTCATAACAAATTTCAAGATTCTAGCTCATTTCGTTTAGATTTGGCGGTGGTACCATATTTATCCCTTTTTGCCCCATTGTGCGGCTAATAGTACGAATTTCGAAAAATCCCGCCTTATTGCTCGTCTACGTCCCAAGGACTACCCTCCCACCAAATTTCATGATTCTAGCTTCAGCCGTTTGGCCTGGGCGATGATCAGTCAGTCAATCAGTCAGTCAGCCAGTCAGTCAGTCAGCCAGTCACGCAACAATTTTATATATATAGATATATAGAATATAGATTAGCTATGGGTAGTGAATCGAAGAACTGATCCAAGACCTTAAGTATTTTCAGCGGAAATCTGTTTTAGGACATTTTAGGTCGTTTGAGAAATGTCCGTCCGTCCGTTTGCCTGTTTGTCTTGCTGGTGCTGATGATGGTAATTAAAAGCTGACATCAAATTAAAAAAAATCTTTTAATATATAGTTTCATTTAAGATTACCAATACCGCTTACTAATAGAATAAGTCTATGCCATTTAAATTGTCTCATCTCATTCAATGCAACCTAACTTAATAGCATCTATCTAAAGATTTATTTAAGTAGTGGACCAAGTCACGTCTCTTAAGGTGTCAGTTGTTTCAAAGACACACTTTTGCAAAAGGGACACGTTCCCTTCAGATATATGAACTAGAACTGGGACCGGTCGGTGAGACCATTTAAGCCACCTGAAGTTTTGTTATTAACACAACTATCAGTTTAATTTGTAGAATCATCAATAGGACACTAAAATGATTGTAGTCCTACAAATAAAATATCTGTCACAACTCCAAATTATATTTGGCAATATTCTGGGCGCCCAAGTTCCCTGGAAGATCGTGCACACACTCATGAAAACCTGTACCGCAGTTTGGTGTAGATTATTATATTATATTATTATCATTATTGATCTAAATGTACACGCAGAAAAAATCTCTTCTGTAGTATATTGTCCCAAACATATTCTGCTTGAAAGATATAAATGTTTAGGGTACACACCGAATATATTATATTTGGCACATACAAATATTATATATTTGGGATGATGTTGTTCGAAACAAATCTTTGTTTCTGTCCTAATATTTTTAAGTCCCTTAAACATGAAATTTCAAAACTCTGCAGTTTTGAAAAAGCTTTTTTTAAACAAAATATATTTGGACAAACTACTAAACAATAATTTTATTTGTATATAAACATATATTTTATTTGAGGAAATTAGTTTGCAAATTTATTTTGTTGTAATGTATTAATACAGGGTGCCCGCCGGGAAGGTATACTACATTGTTTTGCCGCCATTTTGGTAAACATTAGTCTTGACTGTTCATATTTGTCAGTCGTGAAGTAGAGACGTGGTAAATTTGTTATGGAAAAATATTCGATAAACCAACGTGTTTTAATCGTTAAAATATGACAACCCCGATTTTCATGACAAAATCATAATGAGTGACGAGGCACATTTTCATTTGAATGGATATGTGAATAAACAGAATAGTCGGTTCTGGGCAATAGAAATCCCTCAAATTATTTATCAGTCACCTTTGCATCCATTAAAAGTGACAGTCTGGTGTGAAATTTGGTCAGGAGGAATCATTGGAACTTACTTCTATGAAAATGAAAACTGTCAATGGGGAGCGATATCGTGATATGATTGAAAACTTTTAAGAGCCAGAACTGCATGGGCTTGATTAACAAGATGGTTCAACATCGCATACAGCCAGGATTACAATGGAAACAAACAAAGTAGTATACCTTCCCGACGGACACCCTGTATATGCGCTACAAATAAATTGTAAAAAAAAATTACATATTTGCTCACAAATATATAATACAGGGCGGCTGATGAAAGCTGCTACCAAAAAAAATTTAATAACTTTTTTTCTATTTAATGAATCTGTATATGGGGCTATATCTAAATCATATATATTGGGCTATATCTAAATCTGAACCAATTTTCTCCGAATTTGGTAGTATTCCTTCATGTAATAACAAACCTCTTTCTGCCGAATTTCGTACTGATCGGATATAAAATACAGTTTCTACAGCGGTAATTTTGACATGGGCAGCGAAGCGCACCGGGCTCAGCTAGTTCCCATATAAAATTCATTGAATTCCGGAATCATTCAAAATTGTCGAATATGTAGTGCTTCCAACCCAAAGATACTCCATGAGACGGAATTGCATCCACTTCGTGTCACAGAGTGGTGTGCAGTTTCATCACGCTGCATTGTCGGGCCCTACTTCTTCGAAGAAAAAGGTCACACCGTTACAGTTACTGGAGGCCGTTACTTGAGCATGTGACTCATATCAAGCTACTTGTCATTATTGTTTAGTATCGTTTGGCAAGTCATCATGTAAGGACTCACACAACACAGCTTCTCCAAATTCGGAGAATGGGCTCTGCAAAAACTTCATACAAATCCGGTGTTTTATCGAGAAATTTGGTTCAATGATGAAGCACATTTCTGGCTCTATGCGTACGTTAATAAACAAAATTGCCGTATTTGGGCTGATGGGCAACCCGAAGAGTACCAAGAGCTACCAACACATCCTTAAAAATCAACGGTATGGTGTGGTTTATGGGACGGTGTAATCATTGGTCCATATTTCTTCAAAAATGAGGAAACTCAGAATGTATCTGTCAATGGTAACCGTTATCGCACCATGTTATAGGATTATGTGCTTCCTGAAAATTAAGCGTATGGTCTCGTTAAGCTCTGGTTTCAACAAGATGGCGCTACGACCCATACAGCGGGCGAAATAATGATAATGTTGAGAAATAATTTTGCTGAGCGCTTAATTTCACGTTTTGCTACGGTAAATTTGCCACCTAGATCGTGCGATATCATATCTATGGACAATATTCTCTGGGGATATGTAAACTCTAAGGTCTTCAGGAACAAGACAGCTACGATTGACGCTTTGTAAGACGAGTTACTAGTCGCTATGCTCGAACGATTCACCCAAAATTGGACCATCCAAATGTACCACCTCAAACGTAGTCGTGGCCAACATTGCCATGATATCATCTTCAAACAGTAAATGTCATAAATTGTCCTTTAACCGATAATAACAATTTTAAGATCACTTTCAAATCATTGTGTTTTATTTTATATTATAAATCAAACCTCACGATGGATCACCCATTAATAATACAAATAGTTTCAGAGTTTATAAAAAAGACAGATATCGTGTGCATTAAATTGGCGGTTGTTAAATTGCAGGTCATTGCTTATAGTTACTTATCATTCACTTCCAACTCCTTGGCTGACATCAGCCTAGAATTCCGCATATTAATTGGCTATTACCGGTGGAAATGCAACCAAAAATCAATAACAGACTGCCGGCCTACAATACATATGATCAACCGACCGGCTGACCACCTCTTCATACAGTTTACAGCAGTCCTCGTCACGTGTGCGTGTCCTGCTGACCAAGACCATCAATTTTGACGGCGATTCGTTGTCTGGCATGCAATAGCTGGGTCTCTA
Organism: Eudasyphora cyanicolor; assembly: GCA_963930755.1. Taxonomy (NCBI): domain Eukaryota; kingdom Metazoa; phylum Arthropoda; class Insecta; order Diptera; family Muscidae; genus Eudasyphora; species Eudasyphora cyanicolor. The sequence goes on along the minus strand of OZ005736.1, from coordinate 204,375,592 downwards.
CCAAAACGCACAAAATGAAACGATTTATGAACAATTTTGGTTTGAAAGTAAGGTTGATGAGGGGGTGGGGCCGGTGTGGTTTCGATTGACGCAGACTGTGGTGCTTTTGTTCTGTAGCTGCGAAATTATTAAATTGTGCATAATAAGCTGATTGCCTGTCCACCGTTCTCCATTTATAAATACTACCAGGCGGGACAAGAGCGACGCACATGACCCACACATGTCTACAACACACATAAATAAGGCAAAATACAATTTCAATTTCCAGTATGAGGCGCCAAAGCGTATCAAAAACAATAATCATTGCAAAATTAATTTACACATCACTTAACAGGGCAAATTTATAAAAATACCCATAATTTGCACTCAGATTGCCGTGCGTGTAGTACAATGCACCTCATACAGATTTTCGAAAAGTACATGATGCTTATACGAGTAGACACAGTGGACAAATAACGCTATGCTATAAAATGTGTGTCGAAGGGCTGTACATACACTGAAATTGTCATAAAATTAAAGAATTGCTCCAAAGACGTCCTTAGTTTTTTAAATAAGAACATTTTGCACTTAAAATTAAGAATATCAACTTACAATTAATTAAATTACTTAATGTTAACGAAATTATCTACATTTTAGGTACAAAAGTTATTTAATGACGTCTTTGAAGCCGTTCTTAAATTTTAGGACAATTTTCAAATTGAATGGGGAATGTTTATTATCATGTTATCAGAACATTCTTTGGCATTTATTTTTTGAAGATTATGTCTACCAAATGTTGGCCGCAGCTACGTCACAGATGGTCCATCCGTTGAGTCCAATTTTCGATGACCCGTTCGAATGAATTTCGACTGGTAACTGGCGAATGGCACGCGTGATGTTTTGGTCCAAGGCCTGAATCGAAGCGGGTTTGTCCAGGAAAAGGAAAAAGTCTAACGGTGTGATATCACACAATCTTGGTGGCCAATCGACCGGCCCAAAACGTGAAATTATCTACTCACCGAAGTGTTCTCCCAATAAATCCATTGATTGATGCGATCTGTGGGAAGTGGCGCCGTCTTGTTGAAACCAAATGTCGTCGAGATCACAAGCTTCAATTTCAGGCATCAAATAGTCAGTTATCATGGCACGATAACTGACCGTCGCCTTTGACTGTTACGTTCTCACCAGCATCATTTTTGAAGAAATATGGACCGATGATTCCGGTACGTCGGATCGGGAATCGGTCAATGGCAAAAAGATAGCTCAGACGGACGGACATTGCTAAAATAACTTAAAATGGCTCAAAACTGATTTTCGCTACTTGGGGTTAGGATGTGTTACCTTCGATGTGTTACCCTTTTTGTCCGTAGCAAATGATATATACCCTCGTCACACTAGAGGGAGGATATAAAAATGGGCGTTATTGCCACGCCCGTTTTGGTTCCTTCCAAACAAAATGGCCGATGAAAAATTATTTTTTGGAATTTCCCTTACTTTTAAAATATGTGTCATCCTATTATCCTATTAATCCTATTAATATTATAAAATCGTTTGTTTGTCTGTTTGTTTGTTTGTTCACGCCTAAACGGCTGAACCGATTTTCTTGAAACTTGGTGGACAGATAGACCAATGCCTTGGAAGTGCCATAGGCTACTTTGATTTTCGATTTTCCGCCAAGTGATTTTCGACCACTTCACCACAGAGGCTCCTTTTAAAGCTAGAGAGCTGAAATTTTGCACACATAGACTGGAGTGTTGTATAAACTACAGACTACTCGCTTAATCATATTTCGGCCAGTGGTCAGTTGTAGCGCTATCAAAAACTTGCGTTTTGTTTTTGTCGTTTCGGAATTCTCTTATAAGATACAAAGTTAAAACCTTGTATATATGAAGTACTATAAACCGCAAATATATGCGCGAAAAATTATTTTGAATTATCTAAATGTGGTCAGTTCAACTGTGAGCCAATGATTTACAAATTTATATGGACAGACTGATCTCAATGGACATGCGAAAACAACAATTCGATGTCAAGTCTTAGGTCAAACCGGACATAAAACCGCGGAACCTTCGGACTATTCATACAGTCGTTTTTGACACGTAGTCAGTTGTCGCGCTATCAAAATTTTAAATTTTTTTTGTAGATATTTCAGAAGCGCCTAAAATGATACACAGATAAAATACTATGTAGTACTACTATACTCGAGAAAAGCAATTTTGAATTCTACGATTGTGGTCAGTTAAACAATGACCAACACCATTTTCAATCTTTACTGGCTTTCAAGATTTTTAAGAGTTTTTCATTCTCTTAATACATTAAAGATCCCATAAATTGCACTCTCATAGACATTAGTGTTTTTGGCCAGTGGTCAGTTATAGCGCTATCAATTGTTTTTGTCCTTTCTGGAGCCTCTTATGGGACACAAAGTTAAAGGTTTGTAAATATAATAATTTTGAATTCTCAGACTGTGGTCAGTGAAGAAGTGGCCAAAACAATGTTCACTATTTTACAGATTGTAAAGGTTAGGTTAGGTTAGGTTAGGTTGAAGAGAGGAGACGTTTAAACGTCTCATGTCCATGGACATACACTTAAGCCAGTGGTTCGGCCTGTTGTGCACTCCTTATTTATGATTGTAAAACTTCTAACCCCTGCTCAAAATATATCTCTCACCACTTAATGTGGTAAGATATACATATATAACGTTGTCAATTCGGTCAAATCTCAGACTGTGGCCAGTGTAGCAGTGACCAATGCAATCATGACAAACCCACTCTTCCTGTACTTTAAAGGACCCAAAATGGCAATGTTAATACTAATTCAAGCGACTTTTGGCCGCTTGACCGTTGCGGCTCATATAACAGGTAGAAAGCTAGAAACTAGAAACATAGTCGTTTTTTTCCAGTGGTCAACTCTCGCGCTTAAATTATACAAAGATAAAATAATATGTAGTATACACAGGAAAAAAGCAATTTTGAATACTACGATTGTTGTCAGTAGTGACCAAAGCAATTTCCATTCTTCCACTACATTTCAAAATTCTTTAAGATTTTTTCATTCACGCAAAGAAAAAATTCGTTTCTGCGAAACGAAATATTAGACAACTACAATTCTCGTTTACGACGACTGAAATTTCTTTTGTTCAGAATATGTTTCTGTCACAACAAACGAAATTTCAGTTCCGGCAAACGAGAATTGTAGTTATCTAATATTTCGTTTCGCAGAAACTAATTTTTTCTTTGCGTGTATATGTGCATAACACGATCTTCAAGGAAATGAGTCGTCCGGCCTGAGGACAAGAGGTACACAAAAACGGAGACATAGTGTTTAAAAGTCTTTTCGAAATATATCGCTCGCTATATACACCGGTAATATTTGAACAAAAATGTATACGAGTATATCGAAATTTGAAACATACATGGCATATTATGCATTTGTTTCTCAGCCACTTATTTGCTGACCTCTTGACCACTTACCCCATAAAAGTATTCATTTGAAAGTTTGCACACATATCGTACATTTGAGGTAGTGCTTTCATATTTACAGAATTTTTTACTGTTGTCAGTGAATTTGTTTGAGTTTTTGAGAGCATCTGGAGTTTGATAGACTTTCAAGTAGACTGGATAACTGTTTTCAAAGACAACCCGGGCATCGCCGGTTATTTAAATGCTAGTAATATATATATTTATCCATAGATTTTTTAATTTTTTTTTTAATTGTTTATACAAAATAATAAGCAAATGAGATAACAACATAAAAAAATAAGCGAGTTGTTAAAAACCATTAATTTTAACAAATATACAATTTTATCTTTTACATAATATGTTTATAAATTATAAATTTCTTGATTCTGTATATCTTATTTAATAAAAGGTAGATCCAATATATGTCTTCTTTTCAATCTTCGGACTTCGTTACTATCATCTAATAGTGCTATGGCTAGGACGTTTGTGTTATTGCTTAATCTATTGAGTTAACTGGTACTAAGCCTAGCTATTTCATCTTTAATTTTAGCTACATCAAGATCGCTGTGAATGCAATTGTTGCTCACAAACCATGGAGCATTTGATAACAATCTAAATGTGTTTTTATGGTTTTTCTCACTGTGAAGTTGAGCCGAAGATCAAAGAATTCCTTCAAAATGAAGGAAGGTATTTTTTTATACCCTACACCACACTGTGGTACAGGGTATTATGACTTTGTGCATTTGTTTGTAACACCCAAAAGGAGAAGAGATAGATCCATTGTTTATTATACCGATCGACTTGTAATCACTTTCTGAGTCGATTTAGCTATGTCCGTCTGTCTGTCCGTCTGTCTGTAGATGTATTCTTGTAATCAAAGTACAGGTCGCAAATATGGCCCGATCTTGACGAAACTTTACACATATCTTTTTTTTTGGCTCAAGGACGATCAGATTTAGATATAGCCCACATATATATGTTACCCCCGATTTGACATGTAAGCGCTGTAAAAAGTGTATTTTTAATCCGATCAGTAAAAAAATTGGCAGAAAGTGGTTTCTCATTACGTGAATTAACACTGCCAAATTTGAGGGAAATCGGTTCAGATTTAGATATAGTCCCCATATATGTATATGTTACCCCCGATTTGACATGTAAGCGCTTTAGAACTGTATTTTAAATCCGATCAGTAAAAAAAATTGTTAGAAGAGGTTTCTCATTACATGAATTAACACTGCCAAATTTGAGGGAAATCGGTTTTGATTTAGATATAGCCCCCATATATACGTTACCCACGATTTAACATGTAAGCGCTGTACAATCTGTATTTTATATCCGATCAGTAAAAAAATCTACACAAAGAGGTTTCTTATTATATGAAAGTATACTTCCAAATTCAGAGAAAATCGGTTCAGATTTAGATATAGGCCCCATATATATGTTACCCCCGATTTGACATGTAAGTGCTGTAGAGACTGTATTTTATATTCGGTCAGTACGAAATTTGACAGAAAGAAGTTTCTTTTTCAATGAATGAGTATTCAAGGAAAATCCGTTCAGATTTATATATAACCTCCATATATATGTTCCTCCTGATTTGGTACCAAAGCGCTATATAAGTTGTACTTTACTTCCGATCAAATTTTTTCAGAAAGATGTTCCTAATTTTTTTATATTAGCGCTATTTTAGAGACCTGAAAGGCTTCAGCGGAAATTAAAATTAAAACATTACTTAAACCAATTATTCCAAGGTAGTACCTACCTAACATACCCTGCATATATTACTTATATTGTGTACGACCAAAAATCGGACTATTTATTGTGTTAAGGCTAATAATAACAACAGTAAATGCAAATATGTGGAATATTATTATTAGTTCAATTTTTAATTCCACACGTTATATTAAACTCCTCTTTGGAATTAGCCTTGACGTGGCGCGGGAGCTAAGTACTTTCGTAAAAGAAAGGAAACTAATTATTCCAACTATTCAAAAAGAAATTCTTAATGTACAGTGCCGAGGTGGTGTAGGGTATTATATAGTCGGCCCCGCCCGACTTTAACCTTTCCTTAATGGTTTTTTAATAGTCAAGTGAAAAAGAAAACGACCTTGAAATCCAACATCAACCAATGCATGACGTTTCGTTGGTGGTTAGTCATCTCTTCGGATGCAGTAATGTTGTTTTTAGCCTGCGGTCCACATGTCATTACTTCTACTTATACGAAAGTTATTCCAAATTTACATATAGGAATTGTTTTTCAAGTAAGAGTAATTTCCAGTCAATCGCCTGCCGCCGTGTTCTTTTGCCCTCGACAATTCAAAGTTGTTTTTGTTGTTGGTAAATGCTTAGAAGGAAAAGATCAAAATTTTGTTATCACAAAATTGTTGGCCAAAACTTAAAATACAAATATCACTAACTTTTGGCAAAAATTTTGAATTTCCTTAGCAAAACTTTAAATGCAAATATCTCGTTTAATAAGCCCCGAGAAGGAAAAGGTAAAAATTTTGTTACCAAAATTTAGCAAAACTTGAAATGCAAATATCTCGTTAAATAAGCCCCGTAGAAGGAAAAGGGCGAAATTTTGTTATCACAAATTTTTTGCCAAAATTTTGAATTTCCTCAGCAAAATATGAAATGCAAATATCTCGTTAAATAAGCCATGTATAAGGAAAAGGGCGAAATTTTGTTATCACTAATTTTTGGCCAGAATTTAGCAAAACTTAAAATACGAATATCACTAATTTTTGGCCAAAATTTTGAATTTCGTTAGCAAAACTTAAAATGCAAATATCTCGTTAAATAAGCCCCGTAGAAGGAAAGGAGCGAAATTTTTTTATCACTAATTTTTGGCCAAAATTTTGAATTTCCTTAGCATAACTTAAAATGCAAATATCTCGTTAAATAAGCCCTGTAGAAGGAAAAGAGTGAAATTTTGTTATCACTAATTTTTGCCCAAAATTTAGCAATACTTAAAATGCAAATATCTCGCTAAATAAGCACCGCAGAAGGAAAACGGCAAAAATTTTGTATCACAAATTTTTTGCCAAAATTTAGCAAAACTTAAAATGCAAATATAACTCGTTAAATAAGCCCCGTAGAAGGAAAAGGGCGAAATTTTGTTATCACTAATTTTTGGCCAAAATTTTGAATTTCCTTAGCAAAACATAAAATGAAAATCTCTCGTTAAATAAGCCCCGTAAAAGGAAAAGGGCGAAATTTTGTTATGACTAATTTTTGGCAAAAATTTTGCAAAACTTAAAATGCAAATATCTCGTTAAATATCCCCCGTAGAAGGAAAAGGGCGAAATTTTTTTATCATAATTTTTGGCCAAAATTTAGCAAAATTTGCAATGCAAATATCTCGTTAAATATACCCCGTAGAAGGAAAAGGGCGAAATTTTGTTATCACTAATTTTTGGCCAAAATTTAGCACAACTTAAAATACAAATATATAATTTTTGGCGAAAATTTTGAATTTCCTTAGCAAAACATAAAATGCAAATATCTCGTTAAATAAGCCCCGTAGAAGGAAAGGTAAAAATTTAGTTATCTCTAAGTTTTGGCCAAAATTTAGCAAAACTTGAAATGCAAATATCTCGTTAAGTAAGCCTCGTAGAAGGAAAAGGGCGAAATTTTTCTATCACAAATTTTTTGGCAAAATTTTGAATTTCCTTAGGAAAACATAAAATGCAAATATCTCGCCCCGTAGAAGGAAAAGGGCGAAATTTTGATATCATAATTTTTGGCCACAATTTAGCAAAATTGAAAACGCAAATATCTCGTTAAATAAGTCCCGTAGAAGGAAAAGGGCGAAATTTTGTTATCACTAATTTTTGGCCAAAATTTAGCAAAACTTTAAATGCAAATATCTCGTTAAATAAGCCCCGTAGAAGGAAAAGGGCGAAATTTTGTTATCACTAATTTTTAGCCAGAATTTAGCAAAACTTAAAATACAAATATCTCGTTAAATAAGCGCCGTAGAAGGAAAAGGGCGAAATTTTGTTATCACTAATTTTTAACCAAAATTTAGCAAAACTTTGAATGCAAATATCTCGTTAAATAAGCCCCGTAGAAGGAAAAGGGCGAAATTTTGTTATCACTAATTTTTAGCCAGAATTTAGCAAAACTTAAAATACAAATATCTCGTTAAATAAGCGCCGTAGAAGGAAAAGGGCGAAATTTTGTTATCACTAATTTTTAACCAAAATTTAGCAAAACTTTGAATGCAAATATCTCGTTAAATATGCCCCGTAGAAGGAAAAGGGCGAAATTTTGTTATCACTAATTTTAAGCCAAATTTTAGCAGAACTTAAAATGCTAATATCTCGTTAAATAAGCTCGGTAGAAGGAAAGGGCGAAATTTAGTTATCACTAATTTTTGACCAAATTTTAGCAAAACTTAAAATGCAAATATCTCGGTAAATAAGCTCCGTAAAAGGAAAAGGGCGAAATTTTGTTATCACTAATTTTTGGCCAAAATTTTTAATTTCCTTAGTAAAACTTAAAATGCAAATATCTCGGTAAATAAGCTCCGTAGAAGGAAAAGGGCGAAATTTTGTTATCACTTATGTTTGACCAAAATTTAGCAAAATTATAAATCCAAATATCTCGTTAGAAAGCTCCGTAAAAGGGCAAAATTTTTTTATCACTAATTTTTCGCCAAAATTTTGAATTTCCTTAGCAAAACTTAAAATGCAAATATCTCGTTAAATAAGCCCCGTAGAAGGAAAACGGCGAAATTGTATTGTCACCAATTTTTGGCCAAAATGTTAGCAAAACTTAAAATGCAAATATCTCGTTAAATAAGACCCGCAGAAGGAAAATGGCGAAATTTTGTTATCACTAATTTTTGGTGAAAATTTATCAAAACGTAAAATGCAGATATCTCGTTAAATAAGTCCCGCGGAAGGAAAAGGACGAAATATTGTTATCACTAATTTGTGGCGAAAATTTAGCAAAAATTAAAATACAAATATCTCGTTAAATAAGCCCCGTAGAACGAAAGGGGGAAATTTTTTCATCAGTAATTTTTGGTCAAAAATTTAGCAAAACTTAAAATGCAAATATCTCGTTAAATAAGCCCCGTAGAAGGAAAAGGGCGAAATTTTGTTATCACTAATTTTTGGCCAAAATTTTGAATTTCCTTAGCAAAACATAAAATGCAAATATCTCGTCAAATAAGCACCGTAGAAGGAAAAGTTACCACTAATTTTTGGCCAACATTTTGAATTTCCTTAGCAAAACTTAAAATGCAAATATCTCGTTAAAAACGAAATTTTGTTATCACTAATTTTTGGCCAAAATTTAGCAAAACTTTAAATGCAAATATCTCGTTAAATAAGCCCCGTAGAAGGAAAAGGGCGCAATTTTGTTATCACTAATTTTTTGCCAAAATTTAGCAAAACTTAAAATACATATATCTCGTTAAATAAGCGCCGTAGAAGGAAAAGGGCGAAATTTTGTTATCACTAATTTTTAACCAAAATTTAGCAAAACTTTAAATGCAAATATCTCGTTAAATAAGCCCCGTAGAAGGAAAAGGGCTAAATTTTGTTATCACTAATTTTGGCCAAAATTTTGAATTTCCTTAGCAAAACATAAAATGCAAATATCTCGTTAAATAAGCCCCGTAGAAGGAAAAGGGCAAAATTTTGTTATTACTATTTTTTGGCCAAAATTTAGCAAATCTTCAAATGCAAATATCTCGTTAAATAAGCCCCGTAGAAGGAAAGGGCGAAATTTTGTTATCACTAATTTTTGGCCGAAATTTAACAAAACTTCAAATGCGAATATCTCGTTAAATAAGCCCCGTAGAAGGAAAGGGCGAATTTTTGGCCAAAATTTAGCAAAATTTCAAATGCAAATATCTCGTCAAATAAGCTCCGTAGAAGGAAAAGGGCGAAATTAAGTTATCACTAATTTTTGGCCAAATTTTAGCAAAACCTAAAACGCAAATATCTCGTTAAATAAGCTCCGTAGAAGGAAAAGGGCGAAACTTTGTTATCACTAACTTTTGGCCAAATTTTAGCAAAATTTAAAATGCAAATATCTCGTTAAATAAGCCCCGTAGAAGGAAAGGGCGAAATTTAGTTATCACTAATTTTTGGCCAAATTTTAGCAAAACTTAAAATGCAAATATCTCGTTAAATAAGCTCCGTAGAAGGAAAAGGGCGAAATTTTGTTATCACTAATTTTTGGCCAAAATTTTGAATTTCCTTAGCAAAACTTAAAATGCAAATATATCGTCAAATAAGCCTCGTAGAAGGAAACGGCCAAATTTTGTTATCACTAATTTTTGGCCAAAATATTGAATTTCCTTAGCAAAACTTAAAATGCAAATATCTCGTTAAATAAGCCCCGTAGAAGGAAAAGGGCGAAATTTTGTTATCACTAATTTTGTGGCCAACATTTGGAATTTCCTTAGCAAAACATAAAATGCAAATATCTCGTCAAATAAGCCCCGTAGAAGGAAAACGGCGAAATTTTGTTATCACTAATTTTGTGGCCAAAATTTGGAATTTCCTTAGCAAAACTTAAAATGCAAATATCTCTCTATCACAAATTCTCGTTAAATAAGCCCCGTAAAAGGAAAATGGCGAAATGTTGTTATCACCAATTTTTGGCCAAAATTTAGCAAAACTTCAAATGCAAATATCTCGTCAAATAAGCTCCGTAGAAGGAAAAGGGCGATATTTTGTTATCACTAATTTTTGGCCAAATTTTAGCAAAACTTAAACTGCAAATATCTTGTTAAATAAGCTCCGTAGAAGGAAAAGGGCGAAATTTTGTTATCACTAATATTTGGCCAAAATTTAGCAAAACTTCAAATGCAAATATCTCGTTAAATAAGCCCCGTAAAAGGAAAATGGCGAAATTTTGTTATCACTTATGTTTGGCAAAAATTTTGAATTTCCTTAGAAAAACTTAAAATACAAATATCTCGTTAAATAAGCCCCGTAAAAGGAAAATGGCGAAATTTTGTTATCACTTATGTTTGGCCACAATTTAGCAAAATTATAAATCCAAATATCTCGTTAAATAAGCTCCGTAGAAGGAAAAGGGCGAAATTTTGTTATCACTAATTTTTGGCCAAAATTTAGCAAAAATTCAAATGCAAATATCTCGTTAAATAAGCCCCGTAGAAGGAAAGGGCGAAATTTTGTTATCACTAATTTTTGGTCAAAATTTAGCAAAACTTCAAATGCAAATATCTCGCTAAATAAGCCCCTTAGAAGGAAAAGGTCGAAATTTTGTTATCACTAATTGTTGGCCAAAATTTTTAATTTCCTTAGTAAAACTTAAAATGCAAATATCTCGCTAAATAAGCCCCGTAGAAAGGAAAAGGGCAAAATTTTGTTATCACTAATTTTTGCCCAAAATTTTGTTGTTCCTTAGCAAAATTTAAAATGCAAATATCTCGTTAAATAAGCCCCGTGAAGGAAAAGGGCGAAATTTTGTTATCACTATTTTTTGGGCAAAAATTTGAATTTCCTTAGCAAAACTTAAAATGCAAATATCTCGTTAAATAAGCCCCGTAGAAGGAAAAGGGCGAAACTTTGTTTTCACTAATTTTTGGCTAAAATTTTGAACTTCCTTAGAAAAACTTAAAATGCAAATATCTCGCTAAATAAGCCCCGTAGAAGAAAACGGGCGAAATTTTGTTATCACTAATTTTTGGCCAAAATTTTTAATTTCCTTTGTAAAACTTAAAATGTAAATATCTCGTTAAATAAGCCCCGTAGAAGGAAAAGGGCGAAATTTTTTTATCACTAATTTTTTTGCAAAAATTTAGCAAAACTTAAAATGCAAATATCTCGTTAAATAAGCCCTGTAGAAGGAAAAGAGCGAAATTTTGTTATCACTAATTTTTAGCGAAAATTTAGCAAAACTTAAAATGCAAATATCTAGTTAAATAAGCCCCATAGAAGGAAAGGGGGCGAAATATTGTTATCACTAATTTTTGGCCAAAAATTTAGCAAAACTTAAAATGCAAATATCTCGTTAAATAAGCCCTGTAGAAGGAAAAGGGCGAAATTTTGTTATCACTAATTTTTGACCAACATTTTTAATTTCCTTAGCAAAACTTAAAATGCAAATATCTCGTTAAATAAGCCCCGTAGAAGGAAAACGGCAAAATTGTATTGTCACCAATTTTTGGCCAAAATGTTAGCAAAACTTAAAATGCAAATATCTCGTTAAATAAGACCCGCAGAAGGAAAATGGCGAAATTTTGTTATCACTAATTTTTGGTGAAAATTTATCAAAACGTAAAATGCAGATATCTCGTTAAATAAGTCCCGCAGAAGGAAAAGGACGAAATATTGTTATCACTAATTTGTGGCGAAAATTTAGCAAAACTTAAAATGCAAATATCTCGTTAAATAAGCCCCGTAGAAGGAAAAGGGCGAAATTTTGTTATCACTAATTTTTGGCCAAAATTTTGAATTTCCTTAGCAAAACATAAAATGCAAATATCTCGTCAAATAAGCACCGTAGAAGGAAAAGTTACCACTAATTTTTGGCCAACATTTTGAATTTCCTTAGCAAAACTTAAAATGCAAATATCTCGTTAAAAACGAAATTTTGTTATCACTAATTTTTGGCCAAAATTTAGCAAAACTTTAAATGCAAATATCTCGTTAAATAAGCCCCGTAGAAGGAAAAGGGCGAAATTTTGTTATCACTAATTTTTAGCCAAAATTTAGCAAAACTTAAAATACATATATCTCGTTAAATAAGCGCCGTAGAAGGAAAAGGGCTAAATTTTGTTATCACTAATTTTGGCCAAAATTTTGAATTTCCTTAGCAAAACATAAAATGCAAATATCTCGTTAAATAAGCCCCGTAGAAGGAAAAGGGCAAAATTTTGTTATTACTATTTTTTGGCCAAAATTTAGCAAATCTTCAAATGCAAATATCTCGTTAAATAAGCTCCGTAGAAGGAAAGGGCGAAATTTTGTTATCACTAATTTTTAACCAAAATTTAGCAAAACTTTAAATGCAAATATCTCGTTAAATAAGCCCCGTAGAAGGAAAAGGGCTAAATTTTGTTATCACTAATTTTGGCCAAAATTTTGAATTTCCTTAGCAAAACATAAAATGCAAATATCTCGTTAAATAAGCCCCGTAGAAGGAAAAGGGCAAAATTTTGTTATTACTATTTTTTGGCCAAAATTTAGCAAATCTTCAAATGCAAATATCTCGTTAAATAAGCTCCGTAGAAGGAAAGGGCGAAATTTTGTTATCACTAATTTTTGGCCGAAATTTAACAAAACTTCAAATGCGAATATCTCGTTAAATAAGCCCCGTAGAAGGAAAGGGCGAATTTTTGTTATCACTAATTTTTGGCCAAAATTTAGCAAAACTTCAAATGCAAATATATCGTCAAATAAGCTCCGTAGAAGGAAAAGGGCGAAATTAAGTTATCACTAATTTTTGGCCAAATTTTAGCAAAACCTAAAACGCAAATATCTCGTTAAATAAGCTCCGTAGAAGGAAAAGGGCGAAACTTTGTTATCACTAACTTTTGGCCAAATTTTAGCAAAATTTAAAATGCAAATATCTCGTTAAATAAGCCCCGTAGAAGGAAAGGGCGAAATTTAGTTATCACTAATTTTTGGCCAAATTTTAGCAAAACTTAAAATGCAAATATCTCGTTAAATAAGCTCCGTAGAAGGAAAAGGGCGAAATTTTGTTATCACTAATTTTTGGCCAAAATTTTGAATTTCCTTAGCAAAACTTAAAATGCAAATATATCGTCAAATAAGCCTCGTAGAAGGAAACGGCCAAATTTTGTTATCACTAATTTTTGGCCAAAATATTGAATTTCCTTAGCAAAACTTAAAATGCAAATATCTCGTTAAATAAGCCCCGTAGAAGGAAAAGGGCGAAATTTTGTTATCACTAATTTTGTGGCCAACATTTGGAATTTCCTTAGCAAAACATAAAATGCAAATATCTCGTCAAATAAGCCCCGTAGAAGGAAAACGGCGAAATTTTGTTATCACTAATTTTGTGGCCAAAATTTGGAATTTCCTTAGCAAAACTTAAAATGCAAATATCTCTCTATCACAAATTCTCGTTAAATAAGCCCCGTAAAAGGAAAATGGCGAAATGTTGTTATAACAAATTTTTGGCCAAAATTTAGCAAAACTTCAAATGCAAATATCTCGTCAAATAAGCTCCGTAGAAGGAAAAGGGCGATATTTTGTTATCACTAATTTTTGGCCAAATTTTAGCAAAACTTAAACTGCAAATATCTTGTTAAATAAGCTCCGTAGAAGGAAAAGGGCGAAATTTTGTTATCACTAATATTTGGCCAAAATTTAGCAAAACTTCAAATGCAAATATCTCGTTAAATAAGCCCCGTAAAAGGAAAATGGCGAAATTTTGTTATCACTTATGTTTGGCAAAAATTTTGAATTTCCTTAGAAAAACTTAAAATACAAATATCTCGTTAAATAAGCCCCGTAAAAGGAAAATGGCGAAATTTTGTTATCACTAATTTTTGCCCAAAATTTTGTTGTTCCTTAGCAAAATTTAAAATGCAAATATCTCGTTAAATAAGCCCCGTGAAGGAAAAGGGCGAAATTTTGTTATCACTAATTTTTGGCCAAAATTTAGCAAAAATTCAAATGCAAATATCTCGTTAAATAAGCCCCGTAGAAGGAAAGGGCGAAATTTTGTTATCACTAATTTTTGGTCAAAATTTAGCAAAACTTCAAATGCAAATATCTCGCTAAATAAGCCCCTTAGAAGAAAAAGGTCGAAATTTTGTTATCACTAATTGTTGGCCAAAATTTTTAATTTCCTTAGTAAAACTTAAAATGCAAATATCTCGCTAAATAAGCCCCGTAGAAGGAAAAGGGCAAAATTTTGTTATCACTAATTTTTGCCCAAAATTTTGTTGTTCCTTAGCAAAATTTAAAATGCAAATATCTCGTTAAATAAGCCCCGTGAAGGAAAAGGGCGAAATTTTGTTATCACTATTTTTTGGGCAAAAATTTGAATTTCCTTAGCAAAACTTAAAATGCAAATATCTCGTTAAATAAGCCCCGTAGAAGGAAAAGGGCGAAACTTTGTTTTCACTAATTTTTGGCTAAAATTTTGAACTTCCTTAGAAAAACTTAAAATGCAAATATCTCGCTAAATAAGCCCCGTAGAAGAAAACGGGCGAAATTTTGTTATCACTAATTGTTGGCCAAAATTTTTAATTTCCTTTGTAAAACTTAAAATGTAAATATCTCGTTAAATAAGCCCCGTAGAAGGAAAAGGGCGAAATTTTTTTATCACTAATTTTTTTGCAAAAATTTAGCAAAACTTAAAATGCAAATATCTCGTTAAATAAGCCCTGTAGAAGGAAAAGAGCGAAATTTTGTTATCACTAATTTTTAGCGAAAATTTAGCAAAACTTAAAATGCAAATATCTAGTTAAATAAGCCCCATAGAAGGAAAGGGGGCGAAATATTGTTATCACTAATTTTTGGCCAAAAATTTAGCAAAACTTAAAATGCAAATATCTCGTTAAATAAGCTCCGTAGAAGGAAAAGGGCGAAATTTTGTTATCACTAATTTTTGGCCAAAATTTTGAATTTCCTTAGCAAAACTTAAAATGCAAATATATCGTCAAATAAGCCTCGTAGAAGGAAACGGCCAAATTTTGTTATCACTAATTTTTGGCCAAAATATTGAATTTCCTTAGCAAAACTTAAAATGCAAATATCTCGTTAAATAAGCCCCGTAGAAGGAAAAGGGCGAAATTTTGTTATCACTAATTTTGTGGCCAACATTTGGAATTTCCTTAGCAAAACATAAAATGCAAATATCTCGTCAAATAAGCCCCGTAGAAGGAAAACGGCGAAATTTTGTTATCACTAATTTTGTGGCCAAAATTTGGAATTTCCTTAGCAAAACTTAAAATGCAAATATCTCTCTATCACAAATTCTCGTTAACCCGTTAACTGTGTTCGACGAATATATTCGACATCGCAAAATGCAATATTCTTTGTAATGACGAGTTTACTCGTCATTTGTAGGAAAAATTACCATTTTGTATAAAAATTTTGTATTTTCTAAAATGTAATAAACAGTGTTATCAGTTGCCACCAAGCCGTCAATTACACTATAGATTTTTTTTTAAATTTCTTTGTCAATTAAGAAATGTGTTTGACGACTATACTCGACCTCACAAAATGATATTTTTGTGTAATGACGATTATACTCGTCATGCCAGAAAAACAAATATTCAGTGAATTTTAAGGAAAAAAAGTAAATTTGGATCCAATATCGATGTGAAAATAGAAAAAAATTCCAAAAATTAATCAGAAGATATATTTTTACCAAATCGTAACTATATCCGAAAGGCTGTGGAAATATTTGTTTAATTACACTGTGCTAGTCCAAAAATGTAACAGAAATGAGACCCTATGGATATACCTATTTCGACCTTGCTGAATCCAGTGGTGCTAGCAGTTTTTCTATGTTAGCTTTTGTATATTCGATATTCGACCACAAAGTTTGCAAGGAAATCTGAGAGGTTAGTTACCTCCGGGGTGATTTTGAAGTGGAAGACTTCGGAATACACGCTTCAGTCCAATGGACGAAAAAAAGGGAACCTTTTGGTAATTATTTCTGTCAAAACAGTCAACCACGCTTCTCACCCCCTTACATCTAGAAAATTGCAATCAAACCTTATCATATGTCAAACGTCATACAAATCGACGAAATTTATAGTTGGTGTCTTTGAGAAATATATTCCTCGCGAAAAAATACTATGAGTCCTTTTTCAACGTTTTCAAGAGCTAATCACTGGATTCAGCAAGGTCGAAATAGGTATATCCACAGGGTCTTCCTTCTGTTACATTTTCAAAGTGCCCATTTCGAGGACAGTGTTATAAATACAATAATTATACCAATCAAATGTGTTCATTTGTGAATATTTTCCAAAACAATTACGAACGAATCAACAAACTACGTTTGTGATATTTTCGTCCCAATCAGAAGTTATAATTAATACATATACTAAGGAATATGAGAATACTTCTGATTTTAAAGTTTCAGTCTATAAGAGTAATATTTTTTGACACAAACCAGAATGTTAGAGCTAACCAACAGCTGATTTTTTAAATTCAATCTGGCACCTACGGTCATGTCTGGCCTGATCTGTCAAAATACATTCCTGGGCTAATATGGCGTTACATTACACAGAATGTTTCAAAAGAGTAGCTCAATAGTTCATGATCAGTGCAGCCAATAAAATATACTTTCGAAACATTGGAGCTCTAGAAAAAACCAGGTTTTATCTTAATTTTCTCTTACTTCAAAAAGGTATGTATTTTAGGAAATTTATTCACATAAAAAAATAAAAAAAATTGTGTTTACCGTATTATTTACACAGATGAGCTTTCCAAAGTAGAGAAATATAATTTTTTTGTCATCCTCCGATGATAGCAGTAGCGAGGAGGAGAATTCTGATAGTGAAACAGAAGAAGAATACCGGTTTATGAATGTAAGCGAAAGTGAAGAGGAAAGTGACCTTGAAGATGAAAGCGAAGAAGAAGCAAGGTATGAGTTTGCAGCAGAAAATCAAACCTCGGCGTGGAATACTGATGGGTTGAGGCCCCAACCATTTGATTTTTCGGCATGTCCAGGGATAAACTTTGATGTACCAGCAAGGTCTCAATCAGACTGCTTGCTATATCTCGAAAAGTTTCTGGATGTTGAACTTATTAATATAATTGTTACACAGACAAACCTCTATGCAGCACAGTTCACAGAATTGCATCCAAACATGAAGAAGCGCTCGCGAGTAAGGAAATGGCATCCAACAAATTCGTGCGAAATACGAGTATTCATTGCATTATTAATTTTGCAAGGGATTGACAGAAAACCTTCGATCGAGATGTATTTCTCAAAAAGAGAGAGTATATGTAGTCCATTTTTCTCGAAAGTTATGTCTGCGGATAGATTTAGGTTGTTGTGCAAATTCCTTCACTTTGAAGACAACAGTAAGATCCAACAAAATAATCAGACAAATAAATTATCAAAAATTGAGACCGTTCTTGAAAATATTATACATAAATGCAAATTTTTGTATACACCTGAACAAAATCTTTATTTGGACGAATCTCTTTTACTTTGGAAAGGTCGTCTATCATGGAAGCAGTATATACCATCGAAGCGAAGTAGATTTGGCATAAAATTCTTTGTATTATCAGAAAGTGAGTCGAGTTACATAAGTAATTTCTGCATATACTATGGAAAAAATACAAACTACGGCGATAATTATCCAGAATATAAAACTGCATCCCGGATTGTTCTTGAATTGTGTCATGACATTTTGGACCAAGGATATCGATTGTATTTAGATAATTGGTACACCAGCATAGAGCTTGCAGAAAAACTCATTACACATAAGACTGATGTTGTAGGTACACTCAGAAAAAATAGACGTAACACTCCTCATGATGTTATAATAACACGACTTAAAAAGGGAGAACATATATCCCGATACAAAAATAAAATGATGATTATGAAGTGGCGTGACAAAAGAGTATTCATTTTAAGTACCATTCATGATAATAATATAATTGAAATACAAAAGCGAGGTATAACCCAACACAAGCCAGAAGTGGTTCTAGATTATAATAAAAACAAAGGTGGAGTAGATAATGGGGATGCAATCATTGCTGCTTATACAATGGCCCGAAAAAGACTAAAAAAGTTTTATAAGAAGATATTTCTTCACCTCATAGATATAGTTTGTCTTAACTCATACATTTTATACAAAAAGTCTCATGGTTCATTGAGCAGAATGAATTTTTTACTCGAGTGTGTGGAAAAGACAGTTGAGAGATACGGAACAGATGTAGGCAATTCTGAAAGCGCTTCTCAAATTGGTCGACCATCAGCTACACCGAAGCCATCTCGTCTTATTGGAAAGCATTTTTGTGATTATATACCGAGTACACCCATGAAAGAGCATCCAACACGTAGATGTTCCTGCTGTTCTAAACGTGGTATTCGGAAGGAATCCAGATATTGGTGTCCTACTTGTAAGGTAACTCTATGCATTGCACCATGCTTTAAATTATACCATACAGTAAGATCAGACTAATAGTTGTATCCTTTAGTTTTAAGTTTATAATACAATTATTTCTATAAATAATATATACTCGTATATATATAAGTTTTGGAGTCAATAAACTATTAATATTCTAATCAAACGAAAACCTTTTTTTATAAAAAAAATTAAATCATACACAATTTTACATTATTGCAGTGTACTCGCTGTTGTCATATTTCGTATAAATATGACGAGTAAACTCCCTGTTATTATTGCCAATTACAATGGGATTGACGAGTATATTCGGCTATATTTTCATAAATTACCATGGGTTTAACGAGTATATTCGTCTCATGCATTTTCGTATGCAAAATGTGTTTGACGACCATATTCGTCATTTTTACCCTATGCGTACGGCGATTATACTCGTCACCGCTGCTTTTTAATTACGCACATGAGATCAGATTCTACAACTGAAATTCCACAGTTAACTGGTTAAATAAGCCCCGTAAAAGGAAAATGGCGAAATGTTGTTATCACAAATTTTTGGCCAAAATTTAGCAAAACTTCAAATGCAAATATCTCGTCAAATAAGCTCCGTAGAAGGAAAAGGGCGATATTTTGTTATCACTAATTTTTGGCCAAATTTTAGCAAAACTTAAACTGCAAATATCTTGTTAAATAAGCTCCGTAGAAGGAAAAGGGCGAAATTTTGTTATCACTAATATTTGGCCAAAATTTAGCAAAACTTCAAATGCAAATATCTCGTTAAATAAGCCCCGTAAAAGGAAAATGGCGAAATTTTGTTATCACTTATGTTTGGCAAAAATTTTGAATTTCCTTAGAAAAACTTAAAATACAAATATCTCGTTAAATAAGCCCCGTAAAAGGAAAATGGCGAAATTTTGTTATCACTTATGTTTGGCCACAATTTAGCAAAATTATAAATCCAAATATCTCGTTAAATAAGCTCCGTAGAAGGAAAAGGGCGAAATTTTGTTATCACTAATTTTTGGCCAAAATTTAGCAAAAATTCAAATGCAAATATCTCGTTAAATAAGCCCCGTAGAAGGAAAGGGCGAAATTTTGTTATCACTAATTTTTGGTCAAAATTTAGCAAAACTTCAAATGCAAATATCTCGCTAAATAAGCCCCTTAGAAGGAAAAGGTCGAAATTTTGTTATCACTAATTGTTGGCCAAAATTTTTAATTTCCTTAGTAAAACTTAAAATGCAAATATCTCGCTAAATAAGCCCCGTAGAAAGGAAAAGGGCAAAATTTTGTTATCACTAATTTTTGCCCAAAATTTTGTTGTTCCTTAGCAAAATTTAAAATGCAAATATCTCGTTAAATAAGCCCCGTGAAGGAAAAGGGCGAAATTTTGTTATCACTATTTTTTGGGCAAAAATTTGAATTTCCTTAGCAAAACTTAAAATGCAAATATCTCGTTAAATAAGCCCCGTAGAAGGAAAAGGGCGAAACTTTGTTTTCACTAATTTTTGGCTAAAATTTTGAACTTCCTTAGAAAAACTTAAAATGCAAATATCTCGCTAAATAAGCCCCGTAGAAGAAAACGGGCGAAATTTTGTTATCACTAATTTTTGGCCAAAATTTTTAATTTCCTTTGTAAAACTTAAAATGTAAATATCTCGTTAAATAAGCCCCGTAGAAGGAAAAGGGCGAAATTTTTTTATCACTAATTTTTTTGCAAAAATTTAGCAAAACTTAAAATGCAAATATCTCGTTAAATAAGCCCTGTAGAAGGAAAAGAGCGAAATTTTGTTATCACTAATTTTTAGCGAAAATTTAGCAAAACTTAAAATGCAAATATCTAGTTAAATAAGCCCCATAGAAGGAAAGGGGGCGAAATATTGTTATCACTAATTTTTGGCCAAAAATTTAGCAAAACTTAAAATGCAAATATCTCGTTAAATAAGCCCTGTAGAAGGAAAAGGGCGAAATTTTGTTATCACTAATTTTTGACCAACATTTTTAATTTCCTTAGCAAAACTTAAAATGCAAATATCTCGTTAAATAAGCCCCGTAGAAGGAAAACGGCAAAATTGTATTGTCTCCAATTTTTGGCCAAAATGTTAGCAAAACTTAAAATGCAAATATCTCGTTAAATAAGACCCGCAGAAGGAAAATGGCGAAATTTTGTTATCACTAATTTTTGGTGAAAATTTATCAAAACGTAAAATGCAGATATCTCGTTAAATAAGTCCCGCAGAAGGAAAAGGACGAAATATTGTTATCACTAATTTGTGGCGAAAATTTAGCAAAACTTAAAATGCAAATATCTCGTTAAATAAGCCCCGTAGAAGGAAAAGGGCGAAATTTTGTTATCACTAATTTTTGGCCAAAATTTTGAATTTCCTTAGCAAAACATAAAATGCAAATATCTCGTCAAATAAGCACCGTAGAAGGAAAAGTTACCACTAATTTTTGGCCAACATTTTGAATTTCCTTAGCAAAACTTAAAATGCAAATATCTCGTTAAAAACGAAATTTTGTTATCACTAATTTTTGGCCAAAATTTAGCAAAACTTTAAATGCAAATATCTCGTTAAATAAGCCCCGTAGAAGGAAAAGGGCGAAATTTTGTTATCACTAATTTTTAGCCAAAATTTAGCAAAACTTAAAATACATATATCTCGTTAAATAAGCGCCGTAGAAGGAAAAGGGCTAAATTTTGTTATCACTAATTTTGGCCAAAATTTTGAATTTCCTTAGCAAAACATAAAATGCAAATATCTCGTTAAATAAGCCCCGTAGAAGGAAAAGGGCAAAATTTTGTTATTACTATTTTTTGGCCAAAATTTAGCAAATCTTCAAATGCAAATATCTCGTTAAATAAGCTCCGTAGAAGGAAAGGGCGAAATTTTGTTATCACTAATTTTTAACCAAAATTTAGCAAAACTTTAAATGCAAATATCTCGTTAAATAAGCCCCGTAGAAGGAAAAGGGCTAAATTTTGTTATCACTAATTTTGGCCAAAATTTTGAATTTCCTTAGCAAAACATAAAATGCAAATATCTCGTTAAATAAGCCCCGTAGAAGGAAAAGGGCAAAATTTTGTTATTACTATTTTTTGGCCAAAATTTAGCAAATCTTCAAATGCAAATATCTCGTTAAATAAGCTCCGTAGAAGGAAAGGGCGAAATTTTGTTATCACTAATTTTTGGCCGAAATTTAACAAAACTTCAAATGCGAATATCTCGTTAAATAAGCCCCGTAGAAGGAAAGGGCGAATTTTTGTTATCACTAATTTTTGGCCAAAATTTAGCAAAACTTCAAATGCAAATATATCGTCAAATAAGCTCCGTAGAAGGAAAAGGGCGAAATTAAGTTATCACTAATTTTTGGCCAAATTTTAGCAAAACCTAAAACGCAAATATCTCGTTAAATAAGCTCCGTAGAAGGAAAAGGGCGAAACTTTGTTATCACTAACTTTTGGCCAAATTTTAGCAAAATTTAAAATGCAAATATCTCGTTAAATAAGCCCCGTAGAAGGAAAGGGCGAAATTTAGTTATCACTAATTTTTGGCCAAATTTTAGCAAAACTTAAAATGCAAATATCTCGTTAAATAAGCTCCGTAGAAGGAAAAGGGCGAAATTTTGTTATCACTAATTTTTGGCCAAAATTTTGAATTTCCTTAGCAAAACTTAAAATGCAAATATATCGTCAAATAAGCCTCGTAGAAGGAAACGGCCAAATTTTGTTATCACTAATTTTTGGCCAAAATATTGAATTTCCTTAGCAAAACTTAAAATGCAAATATCTCGTTAAATAAGCCCCGTAGAAGGAAAAGGGCGAAATTTTGTTATCACTAATTTTGTGGCCAACATTTGGAATTTCCTTAGCAAAACATAAAATGCAAATATCTCGTCAAATAAGCCCCGTAGAAGGAAAACGGCGAAATTTTGTTATCACTAATTTTGTGGCCAAAATTTGGAATTTCCTTAGCAAAACTTAAAATGCAAATATCTCTCTATCACAAATTCTCGTTAAATAAGCCCCGTAAAAGGAAAATGGCGAAATGTTGTTATAACAAATTTTTGGCCAAAATTTAGCAAAACTTCAAATGCAAATATCTCGTCAAATAAGCTCCGTAGAAGGAAAAGGGCGATATTTTGTTATCACTAATTTTTGGCCAAATTTTAGCAAAACTTAAACTGCAAATATCTTGTTAAATAAGCTCCGTAGAAGGAAAAGGGCGAAATTTTGTTATCACTAATATTTGGCCAAAATTTAGCAAAACTTCAAATGCAAATATCTCGTTAAATAAGCCCCGTAAAAGGAAAATGGCGAAATTTTGTTATCACTTATGTTTGGCAAAAATTTTGAATTTCCTTAGAAAAACTTAAAATACAAATATCTCGTTAAATAAGCCCCGTAAAAGGAAAATGGCGAAATTTTGTTATCACTAATTTTTGCCCAAAATTTTGTTGTTCCTTAGCAAAATTTAAAATGCAAATATCTCGTTAAATAAGCCCCGTGAAGGAAAAGGGCGAAATTTTGTTATCACTAATTTTTGGCCAAAATTTAGCAAAAATTCAAATGCAAATATCTCGTTAAATAAGCCCCGTAGAAGGAAAGGGCGAAATTTTGTTATCACTAATTTTTGGTCAAAATTTAGCAAAACTTCAAATGCAAATATCTCGCTAAATAAGCCCCTTAGAAGAAAAAGGTCGAAATTTTGTTATCACTAATTGTTGGCCAAAATTTTTAATTTCCTTAGTAAAACTTAAAATGCAAATATCTCGCTAAATAAGCCCCGTAGAAGGAAAAGGGCAAAATTTTGTTATCACTAATTTTTGCCCAAAATTTTGTTGTTCCTTAGCAAAATTTAAAATGCAAATATCTCGTTAAATAAGCCCCGTGAAGGAAAAGGGCGAAATTTTGTTATCACTATTTTTTGGGCAAAAATTTGAATTTCCTTAGCAAAACTTAAAATGCAAATATCTCGTTAAATAAGCCCCGTAGAAGGAAAAGGGCGAAACTTTGTTTTCACTAATTTTTGGCTAAAATTTTGAACTTCCTTAGAAAAACTTAAAATGCAAATATCTCGCTAAATAAGCCCCGTAGAAGAAAACGGGCGAAATTTTGTTATCACTAATTTTTGGCCAAAATTTTTAATTTCCTTTGTAAAACTTAAAATGTAAATATCTCGTTAAATAAGCCCCGTAGAAGGAAAAGGGCGAAATTTTTTTATCACTAATTTTTTTGCAAAAATTTAGCAAAACTTAAAATGCAAATATCTCGTTAAATAAGCCCTGTAGAAGGAAAAGAGCGAAATTTTGTTATCACTAATTTTTAGCGAAAATTTAGCAAAACTTAAAATGCAAATATCTAGTTAAATAAGCCCCATAGAAGGAAAGGGGGCGAAATATTGTTATCACTAATTTTTGGCCAAAAATTTAGCAAAACTTAAAATGCAAATATCTCGTTAAATAAGCCCTGTAGAAGGAAAAGGGCGAAATTTTGTTATCACTAATTTTTGACCAACATTTTTAATTTCCTTAGCAAAACTTAAAATGCAAATATCTCGTTAAATAAGCCCCGTAGAAGGAAAACGGCGAAATTGTATTGTCACCAATTTTTGGCCAAAATGTTAGCAAAACTTAAAATGCAAATATCTCGTTAAATAAGACCCGCAGAAGGAAAATGGCGAAATTTTGTTATCACTAATTTTTGGTGAAAATTTATCAAAACGTAAAATGCAGATATCTCGTTAAATAAGTCCCGCAGAAGGAAAAGGACGAAATATTGTTATCACTAATTTGTGGCGAAAATTTAGCAAAACTTAAAATGCAAATATCTCGTTAAATAAGCCCCGTAGAAGGAAAAGGGCGAAATTTTGTTATCACTAATTTTTGGCCAAAATTTAGCAAAAATTCAAATGCAAATATCTCGTTAAATAAGCCCCGTAGAAGGAAAGGGCGAAATTTTGTTATCACTAATTTTTGGTCAAAATTTAGCAAAACTTCAAATGCAAATATCTCGCTAAATAAGCCCCTTAGAAGGAAAAGGTCGAAATTTTGTTATCACTAATTGTTGGCCAAAATTTTTAATTTCCTTAGTAAAACTTAAAATGCAAATATCTCGCTAAATAAGCCCCGTAGAAGGAAAAGGGCAAAATTTTGTTATCACTAATTTTTGCCCAAAATTTTGTTGTTCCTTAGCAAAATTTAAAATGCAAATATCTCGTTAAATAAGCCCCGTGAAGGAAAAGGGCGAAATTTTGTTATCACTATTTTTTGGGCAAAAATTTGAATTTCCTTAGCAAAACTTAAAATGCAAATATCTCGTTAAATAAGCCCCGTAGAAGGAAAAGGGCGAAACTTTGTTTTCACTAATTTTTGGCTAAAATTTTGAACTTCCTTAGAAAAACTTAAAATGCAAATATCTCGCTAAATAAGCCCCGTAGAAGAAAACGGGCGAAATTTTGTTATCACTAATTTTTGGCCAAAATTTTTAATTTCCTTTGTAAAACTTAAAATGTAAATATCTCGTTAAATAAGCCCCGTAGAAGGAAAAGGGCGAAATTTTTTTATCACTAATTTTTTTGCAAAAATTTAGCAAAACTTAAAATGCAAATATCTCGTTAAATAAGCCCTGTAGAAGGAAAAGAGCGAAATTTTGTTATCACTAATTTTTAGCGAAAATTTAGCAAAACTTAAAATGCAAATATCTAGTTAAATAAGCCCCATAGAAGGAAAGGGGGCGAAATATTGTTATCACTAATTTTTGGCCAAAAATTTAGCAAAACTTAAAATGCAAATATCTCGTTAAATAAGCCCTGTAGAAGGAAAAGGGCGAAATTTTGTTATCACTAATTTTTGACCAACATTTTTAATTTCCTTAGCAAAACTTAAAATGCAAATATCTCGTTAAATAAGCCCCGTAGAAGGAAAACGGCGAAATTGTATTGTCACCAATTTTTGGCCAAAATGTTAGCAAAACTTAAAATGCAAATATCTCGTTAAATAAGACCCGCAGAAGGAAAATGGCGAAATTTTGTTATCACTAATTTTTGGTGAAAATTTATCAAAACGTAAAACGCAGATATCTCGTTAAATAAGTCCCGCAGAAGGAAAAGGACGAAATATTGTTATCACTAATTTGTGGCGAAAATTTAGCAAAACTTAAAATGCAAATATCTCGTTAAATAAGCCCCGTAGAAGGAAAAGGGCGAAATTTTGTTATCACTAATTTTTGGCCAAAATTTAGCAAAAATTCAAATGCAAATATCTCGTTAAATAAGCCCCGTAGAAGGAAAGGGCGAAATTTTGTTATCACTAATTTTTGGTCAAAATTTAGCAAAACTTCAAATGCAAATATCTCGTTAAATAAGCCCTGTAGAAGGAAAAGGGCGAAATTTTGTTATCACTAATTTTTGACCAACATTTTTAATTTCCTTAGCAAAACTTAAAATGCAAATATCTCGTTAAATAAGCCCCGTAGAAGGAAAACGGCGAAATTGTATTGTCACCAATTTTTGGCCAAAATGTTAGCAAAACTTAAAATGCAAATATCTCGTTAAATAAGACCCGCAGAAGGAAAATGGCGAAATTTTGTTATCACTAATTTTTGGTGAAAATTTATCAAAACGTAAAATGCAGATATCTCGTTAAATAAGTCCCGCAACATTTTGAATTAAATATCTTAAATTTAAATGCAAATATCTCGTTAAATAAGCCCCGTAGAAGGAAAAGGGCGAAATTTTGTTATCACTAATTTTTAGCCAAAATTTAGCAAAACTTAAAATACATATATCTCGTTAAATAAGCGCCGTAGAAGGAAAAGGGCGAAATTTTGTTATCACTAATTTTTAACCAAAATTTAGCAAAACTTTAAATGCAAATATCTCGTTAAATAAGCCCCGTAGAAGGAAAAGGGCTAAATTTTGTTATCACTAATTTTGGCCAAAATTTTGAATTTCCTTAGCAAAACATAAAATGCAAATATCTCGTTAAATAAGCCCCGTAGAAGGAAAAGGGCAAAATTTTGTTATTACTATTTTTTGGCCAAAATTTAGCAAATCTTCAAATGCAAATATCTCGTTAAATAAGCTCCGTAGAAGGAAAGGGCGAAATTTTGTTATCACTAATTTTTGGCCGAAATTTAACAAAACTTCAAATGCGAATATCTCGTTAAATAAGCCCCGTAGAAGGAAAGGGCGAATTTTTGTTATCACTAATTTTTGGCCAAAATTTAGCAAAACTTCAAATGCAAATATATCGTCAAATAAGCTCCGTAGAAGGAAAAGGGCGAAATTAAGTTATCACTAATTTTTGGCCAAATTTTAGCAAAACCTAAAACGCAAATATCTCGTTAAATAAGCTCCGTAGAAGGAAAAGGGCGAAACTTTGTTATCACTAACTTTTGGCCAAATTTTAGCAAAATTTAAAATGCAAATATCTCGTTAAATAAGCCCCGTAGAAGGAAAGGGCGAAATTTAGTTATCACTAATTTTTGGCCAAATTTTAGCAAAACTTAAAATGCAAATATCTCGTTAAATAAGCTCCGTAGAAGGAAAAGGGCGAAATTTTGTTATCACTAATTTTTGGCCAAAATTTTGAATTTCCTTAGCAAAACTTAAAATGCAAATATATCGTCAAATAAGCCTCGTAGAAGGAAACGGCCAAATTTTGTTATCACTAATTTTTGGCCAAAATATTGAATTTCCTTAGCAAAACTTAAAATGCAAATATCTCGTTAAATAAGCCCCGTAGAAGGAAAAGGGCGAAATTTTGTTATCACTAATTTTGTGGCCAACATTTGGAATTTCCTTAGCAAAACATAAAATGCAAATATCTCGTCAAATAAGCCCCGTAGAAGGAAAACGGCGAAATTTTGTTATCACTAATTTTGTGGCCAAAATTTGGAATTTCCTTAGCAAAACTTAAAATGCAAATATCTCTCTATCACAAATTCTCGTTAAATAAGCCCCGTAAAAGGAAAATGGCGAAATGTTGTTATCACAAATTTTTGGCCAAAATTTAGCAAAACTTCAAATGCAAATATCTCGTCAAATAAGCTCCGTAGAAGGAAAAGGGCGATATTTTGTTATCACTAATTTTTGGCCAAATTTTAGCAAAACTTAAACTGCAAATATCTTGTTAAATAAGCTCCGTAGAAGGAAAAGGGCGAAATTTTGTTATCACTAATATTTGGCCAAAATTTAGCAAAACTTCAAATGCAAATATCTCGTTAAATAAGCCCCGTAAAAGGAAAATGGCGAAATTTTGTTATCACTTATGTTTGGCAAAAATTTTGAATTTCCTTAGAAAAACTTAAAATACAAATATCTCGTTAAATAAGCCCCGTAAAAGGAAAATGGCGAAATTTTGTTATCACTTATGTGTGGCCACAATTTAGCAAAATTATAAATCCAAATATCTCGTTAAATAAGCTCCGTAGAAGGAAAAGGGCGAAATTTTGTTATCACTAATTTTTGGCCAAAATTTAGCAAAAATTCAAATGCAAATATCTCGTTAAATAAGCCCCGTAGAAGGAAAGGGCGAAATTTTGTTATCACTAATTTTTGGTCAAAATTTAGCAAAACTTCAAATGCAAATATCTCGCTAAATAAGCCCCTTAGAAGGAAAAGGTCGAAATTTTGTTATCACTAATTGTTGGCCAAAATTTTTAATTTCCTTAGTAAAACTTAAAATGCAAATATCTCGCTAAATAAGCCCCGTAGAAGGAAAAGGGCAAAATTTTGTTATCACTAATTTTTGCCCAAAATTTTGTTGTTCCTTAGCAAAATTTAAAATGCAAATATCTCGTTAAATAAGCCCCGTGAAGGAAAAGGGCGAAATTTTGTTATCACTATTTTTTGGGCAAAAATTTGAATTTCCTTAGCAAAACTTAAAATGCAAATATCTCGTTAAATAAGCCCCGTAGAAGGAAAAGGGCGAAACTTTGTTTTCACTAATTTTTGGCTAAAATTTTGAACTTCCTTAGAAAAACTTAAAATGCAAATATCTCGCTAAATAAGCCCCGTAGAAGAAAACGGGCGAAATTTTGTTATCACTAATTTTTGGCCAAAATTTTTAATTTCCTTTGTAAAACTTAAAATGTAAATATCTCGATAAATAAGCCCCGTAGAAGGAAAAGGGCGAAATTTTTTTATCACTAATTTTTTTGCAAAAATTTAGCAAAACTTAAAATGCAAATATCTCGTTAAATAAGCCCTGTAGAAGGAAAAGAGCGAAATTTTGTTATCACTAATTTTTAGCGAAAATTTAGCAAAACTTAAAATGCAAATATCTAGTTAAATAAGCCCCATAGAAGGAAAGGGGGCGAAATATTGTTATCACTAATTTTTGGCCAAAAATTTAGCAAAACTTAAAATGCAAATATCTCGTTAAATAAGCCCTGTAGAAGGAAAAGGGCGAAATTTTGTTATCACTAATTTTTGACCAACATTTTTAATTTCCTTAGCAAAACTTAAAATGCAAATATCTCGTTAAATAAGCCCCGTAGAAGGAAAACGGCGAAATTGTATTGTCACCAATTTTTGGCCAAAATGTTAGCAAAACTTAAAATGCAAATATCTCGTTAAATAAGACCCTCAGAAGGAAAATGGCGAAATTTTGTTATCACTAATTTTTGGTGAAAATTTATCAAAACGTAAAATGCAGATATCTCGTTAAATAAGTCCCGCAGAAGGAAAAGGACGAAATATTGTTATCACTAATTTGTGGCGAAAATTTAGCAAAACTTAAAATGCAAATATCTCGTTAAATAAGCCCCGTAGAAGGAAAAGGGCGAAATTTTGTTATCACTAATTTTTGGCCAAAATTTTGAATTTCCTTAGCAAAACATAAAATGCAAATATCTCGTCAAATAAGCACCGTAGAAGGAAAAGTTACCACTAATTTTTGGCCAACATTTTGAATTTCCTTAGCAAAACTTAAAATGCAAATATCTCGTTAAAAACGAAATTTTGTTATCACTAATTTTTGGCCAAAATTTAGCAAAACTTTAAATGCAAATATCTAGTTAAATAAGCCCCGTAGAAGGAAAAGGGCGAAATTTTGTTATCACTAATTTTTAGCCAAAATTTAGCAAAACTTAAAATACATATATCTCGTTAAATAAGCGCCGTAGAAGGAAAAGGGCGAAATTTTGTTATCACTAATTTTTAACCAAAATTTAGCAAAACTTTAAATGCAAATATCTCGTTAAATAAGCCCCGTAGAAGGAAAAGGGCTAAATTTTGTTATCACTAATTTTGGCCAAAATTTTGAATTTCCTTAGCAAAACATAAAATGCAAATATCTCGTTAAATAAGCCCCGTAGAAGGAAAAGGGCAAAATTTTGTTATTACTATTTTTTGGCCAAAATTTAGCAAATCTTCAAATGCAAATATCTCGTTAAATAAGCTCCGTAGAAGGAAAGGGCGAAATTTTGTTATCACTAATTTTTGGCCGAAATTTAACAAAACTTCAAATGCGAATATCTCGTTAAATAAGCCCCGTAGAAGGAAAGGGCGAATTTTTGTTATCACTAATTTTTGGCCAAAATTTAACAAAACTTCAAATGCAAATATATCGTCAAATAAGCTCCGTAGAAGGAAAAGGGCGAAATTAAGTTATCACTAATTTTTGGCCAAATTTTAGCAAAACCTAAAACGCAAATATCTCGTTAAATAAGCTCCGTAGAAGGAAAAGGGCGAAACTTTGTTATCACTAACTTTTGGCCAAATTTTAGCAAAATTTAAAATGCAAATATCTCGTTAAATAAGCCCCGTAGAAGGAAAGGGCGAAATTTAGTTATCACTAATTTTTGGCCAAATTTTAGCAAAACTTAAAATGCAAATATCTCGTTAAATAAGCTCCGTAGAAGGAAAAGGGCGAAATTTTGTTATCACTAATTTTTGGCCAAAATTTTGAATTTCCTTAGCAAAACTTAAAATGAAAATATATCGTCAAATAAGCCTCGTAGAAGGAAAAGGGCGAAATTTTGTTATCACTAATTTTTGGCCAAAATATTGAATTTCCTTAGCAAAACTTAAAATGCAAATATCTCGTTAAATAAGCCCCGTAGAAGGAAAAGGGCGAAATTTTGTTATCACTAATTTTGTGGCCAACATTTGGAATTTCCTTAGCAAAACTTAAAATGCAAATATCTCTCTATCACAAATTCTCGTTAAATAAGCCCCGTAAAAGGAAAATGGCGAAATGTTGTTATCACAAATTTTTGGCCAAAATTTAGCAAAACTTCAAATGCAAATATCTCGTCAAATAAGCTCCGTAGAAGGAAAAGGGCGATATTTTGTTATCACTAATTTTTGGCCAAAATTTTTAATTTAAACTTAAAGTGCAAATATCTCGTTAAATAAGCCCCGTAAAAGGAAAATGGCGAAATTTTGTTATCACTTATGTTTGGCAAAAATTTTGAATTTCCTTAGAAAAACTTAAAATACAAATATCTCGTTAAATAAGCCCCGTAAAAGGAAAATGGCGAAATTTTGTTATCACTTATGTTTGGCCACAATTTAGCAAAATTATAAATCCAAATATCTCGTTAAATAAGCTCCGTAGAAGGAAAAGGGCGAAATTTTGTTATCACTAATTTTTGGCCAAAATTTAGCAAAAATTCAAATGCAAATATCTCGTTAAATAAGCCCCGTAGAAGGAAAGGGCGAAATTTTGTTATCACTAATTTTTGGTCAAAATTTAGCAAAACTTCAAATGCAAATATCTCGCTAAATAAGCCCCTTAGAAGGAAAAGGTCGAAATTTTGTTATCACTAATTGTTGGCCAAAATTTTTAATTTCCTTAGTAAAACTTAAAATGCAAATATCTCGCTACATAAGCCCCGTAGAAGGAAAAGGGCAAAATTTTGTTATCACTAATTTTTGCCCAAAATTTTGTTGTTCCTTAGCAAAATTTAAAATGCAAATATCTCGTTAAATAAGCCCCGTGAAGGAAAAGGGCGAAATTTTGTTATCACTATTTTTTGGGCAAAAATTTGAATTTCCTTAGCAAAACTTAAAATGCAAATATCTCGTTAAATAAGCCCCGTAGAAGGAAAAGGGCGAAACTTTGTTTTCACTAATTTTTGGCTAAAATTTTGAACTTCCTTAGAAAAACTTAAAATGCAAATATCTCGCTAAATAAGCCCCGTAGAAGAAAACGGGCGAAATTTTGTTATCACTAATTTTTGGCCAAAATTTTTAATTTCCTTTGTAAAACTTAAAATGTAAATATCTCGTTAAATAAGCCCCGTAGAAGGAAAAGGGCGAAATTTTTTTATCACTAATTTTTGGGCAAAAATTTAGCAAAACTTAAAATGCAAATATCTCGTTAAATAAGCCCTGTAGAAGGAAAGATTATCACTAATTTTTGACCAACATTTTGAATTTCCTTAGCAAAACTTAAAATGCAAATATCTCGTTAAATAAGCCCCGTAGAAGGAAAACGGCGAAATTGTATTGTCACCAATTTTTGGCCAAAATGTTAGCAAAACTTAAAATGCAAATATCTCGTTAAATAAGACCCGCAGAAGGAAAATGGCGAAATTTTGTTATCACTAATTTTTGGTGAAAATTTATCAAAACGTAAAATGCAGATATCTCGTTAAATAAGTCCCGCAGAAGGAAAAGGACGAAATATTGTTATCACTAATTTGTGGCGAAAATTTAGCAAAACTTAAAATACAAATATCTCGTTAAATAAGCCCCGTAGAACGAAAGGGGGGCATTTTTTCATCAGTAATTTTTGGTCAAAAATTTAGCAAAACTTAAAATGCAAATATCTCGTTAAATAAGCCCCGTAGAAGGAAAAGGGCGAAATTTTGTTATCACTAATTTTTTGCGAGAATTTTGAATTTCCTTAGCAAAACATAAAATGCAAATATCTCGTCAAATAAGCACCGTAGAAGGAAAAGTTACCACTAATTTTTGGCCAACATTTTGAATTTCCTTAGCAAAACTTAAAATGCAAATATCTCGTTAAAAACGAAATTTTGTTATCACTAATTTTTGGCCAAAATTTAGCAAAACTTTAAATGCAAATATCTCGTTAAATAAGCCCCGTAGAAGGAAAAGGGCGAAATTTTGTTATCACTAATTTTTAGCCAAAATTTAGCAAAACTTAAAATACATATATCTCGTTAAATAAGCGCCGTAGAAGGAAAAGGGCGAAATTTTGTTATCACTAATTTTTAACCAAAATTTAGCAAAACTTTAAATGCAAATATCTCGTTAAATAAGCCCCGTAGAAGGAAAAGGGCTAAATTTTGTTATCACTAATTTTTGACCAAAATTTTGAATTTCCTTAGCAAAACTTAAAATGCAAATATCTCGTTAAATAAGACCCGCAGAAGGAAAATGGCGAAATATAGAGGAAGATCTGAGGTCGACTCTAGTATAGAGGAAGACAACTAAGGTCGACTTTTGTATAGAGGAAGACCTCTGAGGTCGACTCTAGTATAGAAGAAGACCTCTAAGGTCGACTCAAGTATAGAAGAATACCTATAAGGTCGACTCTCGTATAGAAAAATACCTCTAAGATCGACTCTAGTATAGATGAAGACTCCTGAGGTCAACTCTAGTACAGAGGAAGACTTCTGTGGTCGACTCTAGTATAGAGGAAGACATCCTAGGTTGGCTATAGTATAGTGGAAGACCTCTGAGGTCGTCCCCATTTAGAGGAGGACATCTTATGTCTTCCACAGTATAGAGGAAGACCTCTGAGTTTGACTCTAGTATAGAGGAATACCTATGAGGTCGACTCTGGTATATAGGACGTCTAGTGTGGTTGTGAATAGTTTATTAAAATAACAATTCCAACAGACATCGTCATGGGACAACAGATTTTTACATCTATACCAGCGTGCAATACTGTTTGAACTCAATGCATATTTGCCTTCGTATTTAAATATCCATTACAACCACCCCCTTTACCACGGCATTAAGTTGCAGTACCATTCATTACAAATAGACTCACCCACAGCCGGACATACTATTGGTCAATTTTCTTGATCGGTTCAGCATTACTGCTGCTGCTTGTAAGCATTGCTACATGTTGGAACTTCTAGTTGCTACTGCCGCTGTTGTTGCTGGCTTTGTTGTAGTGCCACAATTACGATGTGTTGAACAAATATTGGTTTTCGTATTATTTATGCCTAGCCACGCATTTTCTGGCATTCGAATTGAGGGCGGAAAGATTTTCGGCACTTATCGACGATATAGTCACAAACATACATATTTATACACGAATATGAGGTGGTGTAGCAGCAGCGTCGACAGTGGCGGCAACAGATATGGTTTAAGTTTAATGGAATACTACGTATCATTGCATATATATTTTTGAATTTCCTTAGCAAAACTTAAAATGCAAATATCTCGTTAAATAAGCCCCGTAGAAGGAAAACGGCGAAATTGTATTGTCACCAATTTTTGGCCAAAATGTTAGCAAAACTTAAAATGCAAATATCTCGTTAAATAAGACCCGCAGAAGG
Organism: Eudasyphora cyanicolor; assembly: GCA_963930755.1. Classification (NCBI taxonomy): domain Eukaryota; kingdom Metazoa; phylum Arthropoda; class Insecta; order Diptera; family Muscidae; genus Eudasyphora; species Eudasyphora cyanicolor. Next base: position 204,341,607 of record OZ005736.1, on the reverse strand, counting down.
AAAATGGCGAAATTTTGTTATCACTAATTTTTGGTGAAAATTTATCAAAACGTAAAATGCAGATATCTCGTTAAATAAGTCCCGCAGAAGGAAAAGGACGAAATATTGTTATCACTAATTTGTGGCGAAAATTTAGCAAAACTTAAAATACAAATATCTCGTTAAATAAGCCCCGTAGAACGAAAGGGGGGCATTTTTTCATCAGTAATTTTTGGTCAAAAATTTAGCAAAACTTAAAATGCAAATATCTCGTTAAATAAGCCCCGTAGAAGGAAAAGGGCGAAATTTTGTTATCACTAATTTTTGGCGAGAATTTTGAATTTCCTTAGCAAAACATAAAATGCAAATATCTCGTCAAATAAGCACCGTAGAAGGAAAAGTTACCACTAATTTTTGGCCAACATTTTGAATTTCCTTAGCAAAACTTAAAATGCAAATATCTCGTTAAAAACGAAATTTTGTTATCACTAATTTTTGGCCAAAATTTAGCAAAACTTTAAATGCAAATATCTCGTTAAATAAGCCCCGTAGAAGGAAAAGGGCGAAATTTTGTTATCACTAATTTTTAGCCAAAATTTAGCAAAACTTAAAATACATATATCTCGTTAAATAAGCGCCGTAGAAGGAAAAGGGCGAAATTTTGTTATCACTAATTTTTAACCAAAATTTAGCAAAACTTTAAATGCAAATATCTCGTTAAATAAGCCCCGTAGAAGGAAAAGGGCTAAATTTTGTTATCACTAATTTTTGACCAAAATTTTGAATTTCCTTAGCAAAACTTAAAATGCAAATATCTCGTTAAATAAGACCCGCAGAAGGAAAATGGCGAAATTTTGTTATCACTAATTTTTGGCGAAAATTTAGCAAAACGTAAAATGCAGATATCTCGTTAAATAAGCCCCATAGAAAAAAAGGGCGAAATTTTGTTATCACTAATTTTTAGGCAAAATTTAGCAAAACTTAAAATACAAATATCTCGTTAAATAAGCCCCGTAGAAGGAAAAGGGCGAAATTTTGTTACCGCTAATTTTTGACCAAAATTTTGAATTTCCTTAGCAAAACTTAAAGCGCAAATATCTCGTTAAATAACCCCCGTAGAAGGAAAAGGGCAAAATTTTGTTATCACTATTTTTGGCAAAAAATTTTGAATTTCCTTAGCTAAACTTAAAATACAAATATCTCGTTAAATAAGCCCTGTAGAAGGAAATGGGCGAAATATTGTTATCATTAATTTTTGGCCAAAATTTAGCAAAACTTAAAATAAAATACAAATATCTCGTTAAATAAGCCCCGTAGAAGGAAAAGGGCGAAATTTTGTTATCACTAATTTTTGTCCAAAATTTAGCGAAACTTAAAACACAAATATCTCGTTAAATAAGCCCCGTAGAAGGAAAAGGGCGAAATTTTGTTATCACTAATTTTTGTCCAAAATTTAGCAAAACTTAAAACACAAATATCTCGTTAAATAAGCCCCGTAGAAGGAAAAGGGCGAAATTTTGTTATCACTAATTTTTGGCGAAAATTTAGCAAAACTTTAAATGCAAATATCTAGTTAAATAAGCCCTGTAGAAGGAAAAGGGCGTAATTTTGTTATCACTAATTTTTGACCAAAATTTTGAATTTCCTTAGCAAAACTTAAAATGCAAATATTCCGTTAAATAAGCTCCGTAGAAAGAAAACGGCGAAATTTTGTTATCACTAATTTTTGGCCAAAATTAAGCAAAACTTAAAATGCAAACATCTTTTTCCTCCGTAGGAGGAATAGGGCGAAATTTTGTTATCGCTAATTTTTACTCAAAATTTTGAATTTCCTTAGCATAACTTGAAATCCAAATATATCTCGTTAAATAAGTACCATAGAAGGAAAAGGGCGAAATTTTGTTATCACTAATTTTTGGCCAACATTTTGAATTTCCTTAGCAAAACTTAAAATGCAAATATCTCGTTAAATAAGCCCCGTAGAAGAAAATGGGCGAAATTTTGTTACCACTAATTTTTGGCCAAGATTTAGCAAAACGTAAAATACAAATATTTCGTTAAATAAACCCTGATAGGAAAAGGGCGAAATTTTGTTATCATAATTTTGGCCAAAATTTAGCGAAACTTAAAATGAAAATATCTCGTTAAATAAGCCCCGTAGAAGGAAAAGGGCGAAATTTTGTTATCACTAATTTTTTGCCAAAATTTAGCAAAACGACGAAATTTTGTTATCACTAATTTTTGGCCAACATTTTGCAAATATCTCGTTAAATAAGCCCCGTAGAAGGAAAAGGGCGAAATTTTGTTATCACTAATTTTTTGCCAAAATTTAGCAAAACGACGAAATTTTGTTATCACTAATTTTTGGCCAACATTTTGCAAATATCTCGTTAAATAAGCCCCGTAGAAGGAAAAGTGCGAAGTTTTGTTATCACTAATTTTTGGCCAAAATTCAGCAAAACTTAAAATGCAAATATCTCTTTAAATAAGCCCAGTAGAAGGTAAAGGGCGAAATTTTGTTACCACTAATTTTTGGCCAAAATTCAGCAAAACTTAAAATGCAAATATCTCGTTAAATAAGCCCCGTAGAAGGAAAAGGGCGAATTTTTGTTAGCACTAATTTTTGGCCAAAATTTAGCAAACCTTAAAATGCAAATATCTCGTTAAATAAGCCCACTAGAAGGAAAAGGACGAAATTTTGTTATCACTAATTTTTGGCAAAATTTTGAATTTCCTTAGCAAAACTTAAGCCGATTTTGAGCACTTCACTCGCGAAAAATATCAATCATATGTAAACACAACCAGTAAGGAAAGGCAGAAAGTCGGGCGGGGCCGACTATATAATACCCTACACCTCCCTAACAATGCGATAAGGGTCATTGCGATAATAATTTGGAATAATTGGTAAATAGGTAGGAACATATTATCTAATTCTCAACCGATAATCGCTAAATTTAGTAATATTCGTTCCTAAATTGGGAAACATCTTTCTTGAAAATTTAAATGATCGGAAGTAAAGTACAACTTATATAGCGCTTTGACACCAAATCAGGAGAAATATATATATATATGGAGGTTATATTTAAATCTGAACCGATTTCCCTAAATACTCATTCATGTAAACAGACCTCTTTCTGTCGAATTTCGTTCTGATCAGATATAAAATACAGACACTGATCGGATATAAATTTTTACTGGGCTTACATGTCAAATCGGGGTAACTTATATATGGGGGCTATATCTAAATCTGAACCGATTTCTTCCAAATTTAAAAGTGTTCATTCATATAATATGAAACCTTTTTCTGCCGAATTGCATACTGATCGGATATAAAATGCAGTATTTACAGCGCTTACATATCAAATCGGGGGTTACATATATATGGGGGCTATATCTAAATCTGAACCGATTTTCTCCGAATTTAGCAGTATTCCTTCATGTAATAAGATACCTCTTTCTGCCGAATTTCATACTAATCGGATATAAAATAAAGTTTTTACAGCGCTTACATGACAAATCGGGGCTTACATATATATGGGGGCTAACATACATATGGGGGCTTTATCTAAATCTGAACTGATTTTCTCCGAATTTGGCAGTATTCCTTCATGTAATAGGAGACCTCTTTCTGCCGAATTTTGCACTCATCGGATATTAAATACAGTTTCTACAGCGCTTACATGTCAAATCGGGGGTTACATATATATGGGGGCTATATCTAAATCTGAACCGATTATCTCCGAATTTAGCAGTATTCCCGCATGTAATAAGAAATTTCTTTCTGCCGAATTTCATACTGATCGGATATAAAATAAAGTTTTTACAGCGCTTACATGTCAAATCGGGGGTAACATATATATGGGGGCTATATCTAAATCTGAACCGATTTTAACCAAATTCAATAGGGATCGTCCTTGGGCCAAACAAATGATATGTGTAAAGTTTCGTCGCGATCGGACCATAATTGCGACCTGTACTTTTATTACAAGAATACATGCACAGACGGACAGACGGACATAGCTAAATCGACTCAGAAAGTGATTCTAAGTCGATCGGTATAATAAACGATGAGTCTATTTCTTCTCCTTTTGGGTGTTACAAACAAATGCACAAAGTTATAATACCCTGTACCACAGTGTGTTGTAGGGTATAAAAACAATTACTTATGATTGTGAATTTCCCAAATGTTTATTCATTGAGTAAAATTTAACAAAAAATATACCTAGTGTTATGTAGGAGGTCTGAGATAAACTAAAATATCGAAGACTTCTTCCGGTAGACGAAAAACTCTAGGTCCATTTTAGGAAGAGGGATACCTCCAATATAGAGGAAGACACCTGGTAGTAAACAGGAGTACGTCTAAGGTCGATTCTAGTATAGAGAACGACCTCTAAGGTCGACACTAGTATAGAGGAAGACCTCTGAGGTCGACACTAGTATAGAGGAAGACCTCTGAGGTCGACTCTAGTATAGAGGAAGACCTATGAGATCGACTCTAGTATAGAGGAAGACCTATGAGATCGACTATAGTATAGAGGAAGACCTCTGAGGTCGACTCTATTATAGAGAAAGACCTCTGAGGTCGACTCTAGTATAGAGGAAGCCCCCTGAGGTCGACACAAGTATAGAGGAAGACCTGTGAGGTCGACTCTAGTATAGAGGAACACCTCTGAGGTCGACTCAAGTACATGGCAAGACCTCTGAGGTCGACACAAGTATAGGGAAAGACCTCTGAGGTCGACTCTAGTATGGAGAACGACCTCTGAGGCCGACACTAGTATATAGGAGGACATCTGAAATCGACCTTAGAATACTGGAAGACCTCTGAGGTCGCCTCTAGTATAGAGAAGGACCTATGAGGTCGAGTCTAGTATAGAACAAGACCTCTGAGGTCGACCCTAGTTTAGAAGAAGACCTCTGAATTCGACTCTAGTATAGAGGAAGATCTGAGGTCGACTCTAGTATAGAGGAAGACAACTAAGGTCGACTTTTGTATAGAGGAAGACCTCTGAGGTCGACTCTAGTATAGAAGAAGACCTCTAAGGTCGACTCAAGTATAGAAGAATACCTATAAGGTCGACTCTCGTATAGAAAAATACCTCTAAGATCGACTCTAGTATAGATGAAGACTCCTGAGGTCAACTCTAGTACAGAGGAAGACTTCTGTGGTCGACTCTAGTATAGAGGAAGACATCCTAGGTTGGCTATAGTATAGTGGAAGACCTCTGAGGTCGTCCCCATTTAGAGGAGGACATCTTATGTCTTCCACAGTATAGAGGAAGACCTCTGAGTTTGACTCTAGTATAGAGGAATACCTATGAGGTCGACTCTGGTATATAGGACGTCTAGTGTGGTTGTGAATAGTTTATTAAAATAACAATTCCAACAGACTCGTCATGGGACAACAGATTTTTACATCTATACCAGCGTGCAATACTGTTTGAACTCAATGCATATTTGCCTTCGTATTTAAATATCCATTACAACCACCCCCTTTACCACGGCATTAAGTTGCAGTACCATTCATTACAAATAGACTCACCCACAGCCGGACATACTATTGGTCAATTTTCTTGATCGGTTCAGCATTACTGCTGCTGCTTGTAAGCATTGCTACATGTTGGAACTTCTAGTTGCTACTGCCGCTGTTGTTGCTGGCTTTGTTGTAGTGCCACAATTACGATGTGTTGAACAAATATTGGTTTTCGTATTATTTATGCCTAGCCACGCATTTTCTGGCATTCGAATTGAGGGCGGAAAGATTTTCGGCACTTATCGACGATATAGTCACAAACATACATATTTATACACGAATATGAGGTGGTGTAGCAGCAGCGTCGACAGTGGCGGCAACAGATATGGTTTAAGTTTAATGGAATACTACGTATCATTGCATATATATCTACTGTGAGTCGATATCTGATTTTTCGTTTGCAATTGTAGAATCACAAAATGTTTAATTTTGAATTTGTTTATTGTGTACAAAACAATTAATAATTGTAATGTCCAATCAAAAGGACTACATACAACGTAAACATTGTCTAAATTGTATTTAAAAGACATTAAATGGAATATTTGAACGGACAACTTGAAGACAAATTAATACTATTTAAAAAGTGTGGCTGTATTGTCAATTTAAATGAAGAAGGCTGATAGTTATTATGTTATGGGATTGTTAATATGTGAGTGAATTTAAGTTAGTGGTTGTGATTACCAGGGCGATAATTTTCCAATTATAAAATTATGGATGCAGCAATCAATGCTATTTATTTTGTCTAATATTACAAGACATGTAAAAAAACGACTAAGATATGCCCTCAATCAGTCAAGGGGATTGACAAAAATGCCTATTATGCACTGAATAGTAGATTCTTTAAAGAAATTGCACTGCACAAACTTGTATTTGTGTGTACTGGTGTTAAAAATTAAGTTGCTCAACTTGCAAAGTTAAGTTTAATTAAACAAGTAAGAAAGTTTCGGTCGTGTAAACCGACTAAGGTATACCCTCACTTTATGAGTAATGTAATATATAACATTACACTAATTAATCTGTCAATTTGAGTGGACGGTACCAGAAGGGGTTTAACAAATACACCTATTTTTCGGTTAACAGTATATTCTTTAAATACATTGCACTGTGCCGAACTATATGCGTTAATGTGCACTGGTAAATTAACGTTACGAGATATTAAATTTTGGTATGATTTAGTCATTTTGAGTAGGGATGTAACGAAAGCGAATGCGAAAGCGAATATTGAGATGTATTTCTTGCGAATGCGAAAGGTAATAGTAAAATATGCATTTTTGCGAAAGCGAATGCGAATAATAGTTTGACCCTTTAGTACCAACCAATTTAAGGAACGGAATTGATACTTTTCCAGGATATTCAAGTATTAAGAATATAAATAATTAACATATTTTTTCAACTGTTTTGAATAGATGTGGCAGAGGTTTTCCTTGGCACTGATATCTTCAAATTGTGTAAAGGGAATAAAGAGTTTTAACACTTTTAACAAATGGAAATATATTTTTGCGAAAGCGAATAATCCAAAGATGGTTTTTGCGAAAGCGAATGTTAAAATGATGCGAATAATTCGCGTTCGCATATGCGAATGCGAATATTCGTTACATCCCTGATTTCGTGTGGAAGGTACAAAGGGGGTGGTGATAACGCCCACTTTCCACAGGACTGCAGGTACTATAACAGCATTACACTGTACAAAAATTCAAGTATTTGTATTTATATAGCCGTTAACTTTATAAAAATCGTTAAGATATATATATCACTCTTCGTTCGCATATGCGAATGCGAATATTCGTTACATCCCTGATTTCGTGTGGGAGGTACAAAAGGGGGTGGTGATAACGCCCACTTTCCACAGGACTGCAGGTACTATAACAGCATTACACTGTACAAAAATTCAAGTATTTGTATTTATATAGCCGTTAACTTTATAAAAATCGTTAAGATATATATATCACTCTTTGTATCGGGTTTTTGGTTATAACTTCTTAAGTTATACTCCGATTTGAATTTTTTTTGAAATTTAGGTATTTTACGGTACCTTTCAGAAAAAATATAGTTAAACAAGTAAGAAAGTTCAGTCGGGTAATCCGTATTATGAATCCCTTCACCATGTGTCCCAAACAAATATTAGTAAATTTATTTATTTTTTGGTTTAAATTAAATTATTATCAATTTAAATTGCATTTAATACAAAATTTGGTACAAAATGGTCCATTTCTGTGGGAGGTACCAAAAGGCACGATAACTCTCGGAAGGAGTAACCGATTGACTTCCAATTTGGTATGTGGTAATATTTTTTTCTCTCCGGTTATGTTCGAAGATGGGCTATACTGGTCCACCCCCTCTAGTACCTCCCTCACAAAGGGTGAAAATTTAGTAAAATATTGATTCGCTAATAACTTCCATACCACTTATTCGAAACTTCTGAAATTCCACACCTTGAGAAAAATGGGCGAAGTGGCCCCGCCCCATTTGGTACGTCACACACAAATGGACCGTTTTGCACCAAAAGTAAACAGCTTATAAATTTAATACCAGTGCATACAAATACTTTGTACAGTGTAATGCTGTTATAGTGCCTATAGTCCTGTGAAAAATGGTTATTGCCACTCCCCTTCTGGTACCTCCCACACAAAGGTACCATTTTGTACAAAAAGTTAACATCTTATAGCATGATTACCAGTGCACGAAAATACTACAAAATATTGCACAGTGTAACGCTTTTAAAGTAACTATAGCCCTGTGAAAATGTGCGTTATCACCACGCCTCTTTTTGATCAAATAATACCAAAATTGTATAGCTCATAACGTTAATATACATGTGCACATAAACGCTCATAATTAGGCACAGTGCAATGTATTTAACGAATCTAGTGTTTAGCAAAAAAGCGTAATTGTTAAACTCCTTCTGGTACCCCACACAAAAATAGACAGATTAATTAGTGTAATATTCCATATTACACAGTTTACCTGACGGAAAAATCTCAAAAATTTGCACAATACGTTTCTTCAGGTGTACTAAAAAATATAAAAAAATGGGAATAATCAAAACATAATTTTTTTTGAAACCGTCGAAATCCCCTTATCGATACCTCCATTCTAAAACATGCTAAGTCGACTTAGTATAGTTTTAGTGAGATTGCATTTTTAATTTCTAAATATTCCAAATTATATTCAGTCAAAATCTGGTGTTTATCCGTCAACCCAATCAAAAGTTATTCACAAAATCGTACAGGTCATTCGATTTGCATTATAAAGGAATTCCACACAAATTTTAAAAAATCATCAAACGTTGATCGCCTCTCCTGAAAAACTCCCTTTTTGCACTTAGCATAGTTTAGAATGGAGGTATCGATATATAAAATTAATTTAAGACATATGTATATTCAAAACAAACTTAAAACATAGAAGAAATCTATATATTTTTTATTTAAAAAGATATATGTACAATGTACATATATGTACATTGTACATGTTAAAATTTTTACTACTTTTTACATTTTTAAATTCAAGTTTGTTAAGATGAAAAAGGACGTATGAAAAAAATTCATTGTTAAATTAAAATAAAATAGCCTTAAACTTCTTCTAATATCATTTTCAGCGGCTTTGTTGATATATTGCTAAACATTGAGAAAAATTCTAATAGTTTTAAAACAAAAACATTGAAAAAAGCGCAATTATAAATAAATAATAAATAAAATTAAACATTTATATTATTTTATCGTAAAGTCTAGGTCGAGGTGAAGTTAGGTGATGAATAATTTAAAATGTTATGTCTAATTTAGCAAGTTTACACTCAGATTATTCGATTAACTAGCTTAGATGGTAAAATGCCTTCGGTATTATACATATTTTGATCATTAGTGGGGGCGATGAAGCTGGTTGGATTTGTGAAATATCTACATCTACAAGTACAATATCTTCAGTACACAATACAATATCTACAAGTTATGCATATATTTTCTTTGGCTTGGTCTTATTTTACGCATTGCCTATCAGATTTTACAAAAAAATACAAATAAAAATATACGAGTAACATTTGTGGATATTTCGATGTTTTTATGAAGATTTTATCTAAAAAATATTTAAATTTTCGCAAAAGATAGGATTTTTCGCAATATCTGGCTAGATATCATGGAAACCGCTGAACGGATAAAAAATGATATTAGGAGAAAATGAAGGAATATAATTTTGTTAATTTAAACAATACTGAACCAATTCGGATAAGTGGTTCTAAATTTATGCTAAAATATACAGAGGCTGTTGAGCTATGTTATTAATATTAAACAAAAGTAGTAAAAAATACCTCATTTCTGTTTTTTCATTGAAAAATTAAAAATATTGTTTGAAAATTGCAAAATTTAAATGTTGGAATAAAAACTGCTGTTTTGTCAACATACAAAAGAAAAGTATATTTATGTGTAAGCAAAAATTCCCGGACATCCCCCACAGATTTCCCGAGATTGAAAATTTTTAATTTTTCCCGGGATTTCCCAGGACTACCCGGGACTTCCCGGGATAACGTTCCTCTAACCAAATTACATAAAGTAGGGTGGCACGCCTGTTTACCTGGTAATGAGATTTTTGCTGCACGCTTCTAGATGCCAAATCGGAGTTACATATAATCAGCACCGTTCGTCCATTGTGTGAAAATTTTACGTGTGCCAAATTCCATCAGAATAGGCCCAGAATTGGGACCTGCGCTTTTATTGCAACGTTTACATGCAACGGAATTCGAGCATTTTTTCATCATATAGAAAATTTTGTTGCCAGTTCAGAAAAGCTGACGTAAAAAATTCGTTGCTTATTCCGATCCGATATTCATAAAATACGAGAACATGGTCGTGAAAACATGAAAAATCCAATTTTCAAGCGAATATCTCAGTAACTATATGAGCCAACTCTTAGGCGAAAATGCCTAGAACAGTAAACTTCATACAAGAATTTTGGAATAAGAAGAAAAGGACGAAAGTTACACGGGCTTGAACATTTTTTTCACCCAACGTGACCAACTTTAAGGTCCTTTACCTTCACCGCTGTGTACCAATGCGGGCCAAAAAAATCTTTGGTCGCAATCGGTTCTCTGGTCAAGAAGCGGCCGAATTATTTTCCTTTTTTGAATTCTTCCCAGATCGTATCATCTAGCTAGATCGTATCATCTGGTGACTCTGAGTCCTCTAAGGGAAATTGACGCTCGCGTCTACTGGTTCGCATTTTTGGAACAGAGGTTGTTTTGCTGAAGAAAGCGGGCGTGATCCGGAGAACATATTTTAGGCCGATTTGGTAGTCCATCAAACATAAACTGGGTTTGAGTAAAATATCATAACGTTCGAAATTGTAAGTCATTCGGTCACTCCTTTTCAGGGTTATCGTAAGCACCATTCAGTCGAACTGACAGACGGACGGACACTAATTAATTCATATTTTTTAACCCATGGAGGACCCATGCTGAAATTTTTAAATTTTCTGGTAAAATATGTGGATGATTTTTAAAAATAAAACGAAAAAAATTAATGGTATGCTTTTCAGGATAATCAAGGATTAAGGACATCTTAGTTCTTTTAATGCCCATAGTAGACCACAATTAATTACTTAATTTATGATTCATAGAGAGGATGTTAAAATCTTTGAAATTGTACTTATATCATTCAACTCTGATTTTCCGTTCAAAAGTAATGTAGTCTTCAAAAAAGCAAAATTTTTAATAAAATGTTGTAGGTGACCAACTTGGGTACCCTATTGATTCAAAACCGTTATGAATTTGGACAATCGGTAAAAGGTAGTAAGTCTGAATGATCTTCTAGTATACGCGTGTAAAATTTCATTGAAATCGAAAGGGTCAAATATTTAAATTGTAATTTTTGGGTCGTTTTATTTCTGAATAATTAAATGCAAATACATTTTTGTTTCGGAAACACTAGTCCCAAATATAAATATAATAGGAAGGAAACACGAATTTTATTAGAACGTAATATTTGTGTGTCCCAAATATATAATATTTGTGTGTCCCAAATATAACATATTCAGAGTGTGCCCTAAACAGTTTTCAAGCAGAATATGTTTGGAACAATATACAACAGAAGCGATTTTTTCGCGAAGTTACGTATGTTCCTGAACTATAGTTGATGTCTTACTAACTATAGTCGTGCAATTGGTCTAAAAACAGCGACAATTCTTACACTGCTGGGCTTAGCAATGTAATTGAAGGCATTGACTGCAAAATGAGATCAACTACCTAGTTCCCCATAAACCTATCTACCCTAGCAACCAGTACACGTATGTTTGTCTGTGGATTTGGATATACCATACGATTTTTAAGGCACTAGATGCACTTTTTTCAGGTAGGATTGTTCCGCAATTTTTCTCCTATTCAATATCTACAACTTTGCTTCGGACACAAATGAGATATTCCGTACGCTATACCGAGAAAAAAAATTAGAAAAAGTGCTAAAAATCCAACTTGGTCAAAAAATTCGTATTGCTATTAAATTAGTAATTGAGCAAACTTGACTAAACGAATGATGCAGACATCTTTGTTAAATATCTGAAAGATCGGACTTGCTAGTTTCTTTGACTTTTTTAATGTTTCCTAAAAATGACGAAAATTAACCCTTAGAATAGGAAATACAGGGATCGATTTGTTCTGCTAAACAAATATGTTGTGTTTTTGACATTTTCTAAAAAAAATCGGAGGAAAAATCAAAAACGTATATGGTCATTGTGGCCATTTTGTCTGTACGATGTAGTCATCGAAGGGTATCATTTGGTACATGAATTAACCTCCCCCAAAATGTGTAATTGTTTAAAACTTAATTTATTTTTCTTTAGTTAAGGATTTGTTTTCAGAAAATTTTTGCATGTTTCACTACGTGGGGGCGCAAAATAAATGTAAGGTCCGGGGCGCCAGACACCCTAGATCAGGCCCTGCACACACACCATGGACTATGGATGCAATAAGCACAATGATGTGTGGCAAGTTGTGCGGTTGGTGGGCGGTAAGCTTAATAAAGTATTTCGAGAAAAATATGAATTTACATAAGTTTTCTTAAGTAGCAAGCAATTTTTAACAAAGATTTACACACTGGTTCTCAAGGTGAAAAGACTCACATCTATCTAGGTTTTTTTTTAATTATATGAAAAGTAGTTATATTTATATCTAATACATCATCGTGCTTTATAAAGAATGACTTACATGGTCATATCAAAGTGAAGTTAATATTATCGCAAACGATCCAACAACGTTTCCACAGACATACCTGAAATTAAAGAAAAAAGCTATAATTATATACATGTTCAGCACTTTCTTTCTGTGTGTCATCGAATGAAGTGGTGTTGAGATGCAAACATGCAATCATTAAGCTTGTTCATTAATTAAAAACAACTAAAATACAGAACAAAGGTCGATTATTCAGATAACTACATTTCAAATTTATCATAAAAATATTTGTTTTATGTTATTACACCCTCTCCCATAGGTATACTGCTTTTGTCACTCCCTTTGTAACATCGACATATTGATTGGGGGCCACATAAAAGTTTGTAACACAATTCGACCAGAGCAATGTCTTTGAAGCATCTACATACGTATTATTCAGCGCTAAATAGGCGTATTTGTCAATTCGCTTATGGTATCCTCACACAAATTGATAAATATATTCCAACACAACATTCTTATACATAATATCTGCTGCAAACATCTAAATGTTTTCATATTCTGCATTTTAGATTACGTTTCCAATTACTGTGAACTGAGCAAAACGTTTTCACCTTTCTGACTTCAAAACAAAGTACGACAAATATACTTTATTATATTACTCACAAGGTGAGGGCATACCTTAGTCGTTTTTCTTGCCTGAAACGTTCTTACTTGTTTGATATAGTTCCCATTATGAAATACATTAGGTTTAGGTTTAGGTTAGGGTGGCAGCCGTTTTTTTACAAGCTCACATAGACCCGTTTAGGTCCCTAGTAAATAAATACATTAAGTTTAACTTGACGCTATAGAAACCACAAATTTTAGCTTAGGGCACCGAAATTTGTTAATTTGAATTTTTATCATGCGCAGAAATATTCACACAAGCGACGGTCGTCATAAGATATGTTATGATAGATATTTAATTAAAATTTCAACCAATGGGGCTGACACTTGGAATTTCTTGTTTAATTTTGACTAGACCTATCCGCACAAAAAATGTTCGTCTTTATGCTACGTTTGTTATAGCTCCCATCCGAAATATCCAACGCTTTCACATTTTTACGCTTTAGATATCACCACTTTCAAGCGAGTTGACTGAAATTATGAAGTTACGTTTTTATTCTGGCATAAAATGAATTTAAAGTACTGCTATTGGTTCAAGTTTTCATATAACTGTCATACAAATGTACGCCTTTATTTGAATACTTTAAAAAATTTTCGATTATATTTATTACTAGCTGGGCCCGGTCCACTTCAGTGCATCAGATTTCATATTTCCGATCCCGTCCGTTTTTGGACCAATCACTTAAACAGCCACCATTTTTAGATTAACTACGTAGACTGCCATCAAATGCACACAAAAATACAGCACTCTTGCTAACAAATTCTTCAACATATTTCAATTTCAAAACATGGCTAACATGGGCGGGGCAACGCCCATTAGTTCGATGAAGCCCACTTTTGCACAAAATTACAGCACTCCCGCTGACAAACTGTGCAAAATTTAAAAATTTGGTTTATGTGGACCTCTTTATCCAATCAAGACCTTATATAGCCAACGTCACCCGCTATCTTATAAGGAGGATTCCCTGAAAATGTCATCAAAAATTGCCCAGCCAGTTTCGAGTTCATACCAGGGATGTAACGAATATTTTCTTTCGCATTCGCCTACGCAAAAATATATTTCAGTATTGGCTTCCATTTGTTAAAACTGTCATATCATCTTAACCGCTTCACACATTTTGAAGATATTAATACCAATGAAAACCTCTACTACTCTTTTTCAAAACAGTTGACGAAAACATGTTTGTCCTTGTGGTAACAGGAGGTCACAATATAGAAAACATCCTTAATACTTCAATATCCTGGAAAAGTATCAATTCTAGTCCTTAATTTTTTTGGTACTAAAGAAAATTCACATTTCACTATTCGCTTTCGCATTCGATAAATTCACTTCCGTTACATCCCTAGTTCATACACACACCCATTTTTATATACTAGTATAGACTAGTAATTATCCGATGCTTCTATACGATATGTTTCGAATTTATAGTAGATTTTTTTTTTAAATTTTATACCCTCCACTACAAAATGGGGTTATATTATTTTCGAAATATTGATCAGGGACCCTATTCTAAGACGATTCAGTCATGTCCGTCTGTTATAATCATGTTATCTATAAAACACTTTGCGACAGTCAAAATCGGTGGGGGTTTTGACTACCGGGAAAAGTTATATCGGTCATAAAAAGTTATACGTGTCCCGGCGTTACGCTGGTTCACGTCTAGGAATCGAGATATATCGATTTGAAGTTAGTTTGTGTGCGTTTTGTATGACATAACTCTAGAACGACCATTCCCATGTTGCTGCAACGAATTTAGAAAAATTTAGAATTACAATCCCTACACATTTGAATATAGGCACTTCCACGTAAAAACAGATGTTTAGTAATATTACCTATTTTTATCCCCTCACCTTAGAGAGGAGGGTATACATATATCATTTGCTACGAGCCAAAAACGTAACACATCGAAAGAGTGACTTAAGACCCTAAGTATGTTCGACGGAAATCCGTTTTGGGTCATTTTAAGTCATTTGAACAATGTCTGTCTGTCTATCTGTCTGTGTGTCTATTAGTAAGGGTCGGTCCCCATACAAAAAAAAATTGTTGCGCCAGTCACCCCCTAGTTTTGAAGATTATCTAGAGACAATTCCGGGGCAACAAAAAAAAATTTTTTCTGTGCACCCTACATGACGCCCTTTTAGTTTTATTATGCTGCGTTGCCATTTGATGTCCGATCGTAACGGGATGCATATTGTTGTTCGAGTTATGGCAAGGGCTATATTTCGTCCATATGTCACTTTTGACTCCGAAGTCAAATTCGATAAGTGACCTCTGTCATCTCGTTTTCTACCCCCTAAGTGGGGAATATTTTAAAACGCTAATAAAGGTCTTTAAAAATAATGCAACTTTTGCTTTTGAAGTACCCACTATTATTCATAAACAAAAAAGTTATAATAGTTTTAAAATTACATAATATATGCAGATATCAAATTACACTATCTACTTTTGACGTCGTTTTCTGTCTCTCTCTCACACACACATACACACAAGTAAACCCCGTACCCAAAAATGCACATCCACTACGAGTTCGGTTTAGTACGAACGAACTAAATTTGCGAGACTCCACTTAAACAAATGCAGTTACTAGTGACTTCAGTTATCCGATTTTCTGCCCATGTAAATGGTATTTATTTTGCAACAAGTAACGTCATTTGAAAATAAATAATTTTCCTTTCGCGATTTATATTTGCATTCATAATATTTTTATTATTATTAATGGTATGTATGGCATTGAAGATAATACTGACGTAAATCCAGTTTACTATAACGCTCCCGCCTTCTTATTTTGGAAAATATATACCCAATCCGCTTTTCACATATCCTTACTTGCTGATTTATTAACAATCAGCACAAAAAATTCATATTTTGAGAATGACACGTAAAATTAAATTAAAATTAATTAATATAGTTTTAAAGCTAACATAAGCTTCTAAAATTCAATTACAGAAAGTGCAACTTTAAGATAAGTCTGAGAATCTAATACAAAGAGAGAAAGAGATGCAAAACAGCATTACAACTGTATTACCTTGATTGTTGTTTCTTGTCCATTAACTTCGATCTTCCGAAATTACCAGCAACGAAAATAATTGTGCTCTTAATTTTGGACATACGTTTCAAGATTTTTCTTGCACTGTAAATTTAATATACGAGTATATATTTATGAATAAAAAAAATATTTATTTCAAAGTTCTTTACTTTACAGAGGTAGAAAATCGGATAAGTCACTAGTAAAAATTCGACTCGGATTACTGACTGACATAGGGAAGAAGTGTAGCCATTGTGAAGATATCATCAACGACGTATCATACGTTAAGATCATACGTTAAATAAGCACACAGTGACAAAATTACTACTATTTTGGTGTCGTGTAGGGTGCATGGGAAAACAGTGATTTTATTCTGATTTCGTTCCTTAGAACGCTTTAACATTTGGTGACGAAGCTCTCAAATTGAATTTTTTTATATTGAACCGAACCGTCATAGGGGATGTGAATGGGGTATATCTGTGTGTATGTGTGTGAGAGAGGCAGAAATCGACGTCAAAAGTAGATTGTGTAATTTGATCTCTGCATGTATTTTGTAATTTCAAAACTAGTATAACTTTTTTATTTATGAATAATAGTGGGTACTTTAAAAGCAAAAGTTTCATTATTTATGAAGACCTTTATTGGCGTTTCAAAATATTCCCGACATAGGGGGTTAGAAAACGAGATGACAGAGGCCACTTATCGAATTTGACTTCGGAGTCAAAATTGACATATGGACGAAATGTAGCCCTTGCTAAAACTCAAACAACGATATGCATCCCGTTACGATCGGACATCAAATGCCAACGCAGGATAATAAAATTAAAAGGGCGTCATGTAGGGTGCACAGAAAAAATTTTTTTTTGTTTCCCCGGAACTGTCTCTAGATAATCTTCAAATCTAGGGGGTGACCGGTGCAACTTTTTTTTGCGACCCACTCTAGTGTCTATCTGTCTGTGTGTCTGTCTGCTGGCTGGTGCGCACGATAACTCTCGAAAGGAGTAACCGATTGACTTCAAATTTAGTATGCTGAAATATTTTTCTCTATCTCCGGCTAAGTCGTTGATTTGGCAAGAAAAATGGGCGACATGACCACCCCCCTTTATGGTACCTCCCACACAAATGGACCATTTTGCACCAAAAGTTAACTGATTATGGCTTTAATATATGACCATACAAATATTTTAAATTTTGTACGGTGTAATATTTTATAGTACCTAGAGTCCGCAGAAAAATGGGCGTTATTGTCACGCCCCTTTCGCTACCTCCCACACAAATGGACCATTTTATTCCAAAAGTTTCCTACTTATAACTTCAATACCATTGCATACAAATAATTGCAATTTTGTACGCTTTAATGATTTTATAGCACCTAGATCCCAGAGCAAAATGGGCGTTATTGGCACGCCCCTTTTGGTAACTCCCACACAAATGGAACTTTTTGTACCAAAAGTTAACAGCTTTTAACTTTAATACTTAAAACTTCTTACAGTGTAAAGCCTTTATAGTTATACCCTATACCACACTGTGGTACAGGGTATTATAAGTTTGTTTCACGGCAGATGTTTGTAACACCTGAAAATAACACAGCTAGATCCACCTTAAAGTATACCGATCGACTCAGAATCACTAGCTGAGCCGATTTAACCATGTCTGTCCGTCCGTCTGTCCATGTAAAGTAGTTCGTCGACTACAGGTCGCAATTTCAGTCCGATCGTTCTGAAATTTTGCAGTTTAGAGTATTTCGCAGCTGTAAAGATCCCTATTCAATTTGGTTGTAATCGGTTCAGATTTAAATTTAGCTCCCATATATATCTTTCGTCCGATTTGGCCCTTTAGTCCTATAGAAGCTGTATTTTACATCCAATCGTTTTGAAATTTAGAATGGTAGAGTTTCTTGATCCATGAACCAACATTGCTGAATTTGAAGAAAATCGGTTAAGATTTAGCTATAGCTCCCATATATATGTTTCGTCCGATTTTGCTCTTTAGTCCTGTAATTTACTGTATATTACATCCAATCATTTTGAAATTTAGAATGGTAGAGTTTCTTGATCCATGAACCAACATTGCTGAATTTGAAGAAAATCGGTTAAGATTTAGATATAGCACCCATACATATCTTTCGTCCGCTGTAGTTTACATCCAATCGTTTTGATATTTAGAATGGTAGAGTTTCTTGATCCATGGACTAACTTATGTAAATAATTTATACATGAATTACAAAATTCATATTTCAGAGTTATTCAATATTACGAGATTGGTGTAGGGTATCATATAGTCGGCCCCGACCGACTTTAGCCTTTCCTTACTGGTTTTTTATATCTTGATGTCATTAGAATGAAATTCAATAATAGAAAGCAGAAATTTCGGCATAAATTGAAAAAATAAAAAGATGGTATAGGGGCAATGATTAAGAGAACGATGTGGGCGGCAGTGACTGCTCGTAAGGTCATTTAAAACAGCCTATTCTTTGTTAAAATTAATTGATTGGTTCTGGACTAAGAGACATAAAAAACAGCATCCTGTTTCTGCAACTTAAAAATTTGCTTTCGTTCGCCTGCCAGACGACAAACAGCTGATTTGGGTTTCACTAACTACCATCACAACTAGAAGTCGTACGATAATGAACTCGTACGAAAACGTAATCATTTCAGTGCAAATTTTGGTTTCTCTATCTCTCTTTGCTGTCATCGCGGCGAACACAAATGTCAGATGGTAAAAACAATTAAATAATAATAAAATTGTGTACATATTTTAGCGTAAAGAAGTCAATATTGGTTGCTCGCTAAGATGGAAAAAAATTATCAGTGCACAATGAGAGAGACGTGAGAGAGAGAGAAAGAAATGAGAGTCTTGTTGCAGCTCAGCTTACCACCCAGGGTTGCTTTTTTGGCCACCGCTAGTGTAAATCGTACAGAGATGTATTTGCTATGGTCGACCATAGAAAATTGTGTGTTTTTTTAGACCGGAAGTTGTGAAATTATTGATCTGGTAATTACATTATTTTCCAATTGGTAAATTGCTAACGTCATTGACGTAAGGCCAGGCGAACGAACGTTAGAGAAACCAAATTCCTGACGAAAGTGAGTGACTGGTTTTCGTTCGCAGAGACTTTCGTTAGAAATACAGAAACAGGCCGCTGATCAACCCATCATAAGGAATTGTCAAAATATCAATACATTTTAGAAAATAGGTAGAAAACTAGAAAATTAAAATATCCGACCTAAAAACACCTCCCGGGAATTATTACTTTTGAAATCACGGAAATTCCCGAGGTTTCGAAAATTAAATAACAAATTATAAGAAAAGCATTGTAGTGTAAAAAATATATTAATTGCTTTTGTTTTATTTCAACCATCTTATTTAAAAATATTATTATTTCAGTGTTTGATTAAAAACCAAAAAATGTGGGAGCAATTGTTTTAAATTTCTACCACATTTCGCAATTTTCTATTTTATAATTTGCTGTCGGGAATCCCGAAGAAGATTTCCGTGAATCGAGAACAGACAAATCTGCAAAATTTCGCGGGAATTATGTCCCTGATCTTCCCGAAGTCCAAACCCTAAGCAGAACCCACAGGCGTATTCTAATTTATACATTAACTAGCAGGTACCCGCTGCTTCGCATGTGCTATTTTAGCTAATATAACAGTTCTGTCACTTTTAAAAGCACTTGACATTGTAATACATAGTTTGAAATATTCCTATTTAGTACTGTCACTCACACTCTTTTAATTTAAGTACAAAGAGAATATGACCAAGTATTACTCTTAATACAAAATAATAAGTCGATCTGGTTATATGCACCGGTCCGATCTCACCCTTTATTTAACAGGGGAACTTACTTTGTTAACATAATAACGCACACAAATTTAAATATTGTCGAGATCATATACACCTGCGTATTCGATAATAGTAATTTACTTCGTATGATATGAACCACTAATACTTGTCGCATTCCTAACGTTTCTGGTGAAGTGAGCACAAATATTGACTCCAATAACTTGCAATCCAAATATCATTCTTCTACTGTCAATAGTTTCCGAGATATTGCATTTTTAATATTGCTACGCCCACTTTTGCCGCGCCCACCAATCTGATCCAGGCTATTTTGTTTTGTAAAGCTTTCAATAATAATGTACACATTTTTGTTCACCTACGATCAACACTTTCTGCGGTATTCAAATTTTAAATAATGCGTCGCCTACTTTTGACCACTCCCGTTTATTAATTTTTCATGGACCATATGTGGCTAATCATTGACTCCAATAACATACAACACAAATTTCGTTCTTCTACGGTAAATGGTTTGTGAGATATTCAAAATTTAAATATGGCCACGCCCTCTTAAACAATCCCGCGCACTTTTGGTATAATTACTAATATTGACTACAATAACTAACTATCAAAATTTCGTTCTTCTATGGCTAATAGTTTAAGAGATATATAATTTTCAAGCACTAACTACTAACTACTACTTTTGACCACTCCCGTTTATTAATTTTTCATGGACCATATGTGGCTAATCATTGACTCCAATAACATACAACACAAATTTCGTTCTTCTACGGTAAATGGTTTGTGAGATATTCAAAATTTAAATATGGCCACGCCCTCTTAAACAATCCCGCGCACTTTTGGTATAATTACTAATATTGACCACAATAACTAACTATCAAAATTTCGTTCTTCTATGGCTAATAGTTTAAGAGATATATAATTTTCAAGCACTAACTAGGTAAATTGGCTAACTAGGCTGCCCAAATTTCGTTCTTCTATGGTCAATAGTTTCCGAGATATTAAATTTTCAAATATTACTGCGCCCCTCTTATCCAATCCCGTCCATTTTTAATTAAGTTTTAGAAATTCCATTCATCTACGATCAATAATTTCTGAGATATTCAAATTTTAAGTAATGCCACTCCAACTTTTGATCCCGCCCCTTTTTAAATTTTAAGAACTACCTGTGACCAAAAAGCGTTCATATAAAAAAACATTTTTAAAACCGGTTCAGTAGTTCTTGCTTGATGCTGTTACAAAAAATTTGTCTACGTTTTTTTATATAACGGGTTTTCCAATAGGGATGACATGATTTTAAACTGACGTTTCGGCCATTTGTAATATGTCACGATCTGTCATTTGTTTTTCATTGTATTAAGTAGTGTTTACAATTTCTTAATGATATACGAAAGAACAACGTTTACAAATTATTCAGTTTTATTATCAAAATAATCGTTCTCCAATTGCAACTTTTCATGCGCTAAGTCCATTTTAAATCCAAAACAACAGTTTCCAGTCTACCAACGCCCTTGACCCAATATTTTAGCTCTCGTTAAGAGCTATCTTTTTGCCATTGATCGATTCCCGATTTGACGTACCGTTAAGGAGCTAGAGCAAAAATAAAATTTCCGTTCACATTTGAAAATGATGCTAAGACCATTTTTTTTTTAAATCCAAAAAAACACTTTCCAGTCGACCTTGACAACCATAAGCAATATTTTAGCTCTCGTTAAGAGCTATCTTTATTTACATTGCGTTAAATAAGACTGCGTTGTTATTTTGTGACTTTTTCCAGATTTTGGATCAAATTATAAATTCGTGATTAGCGTACCACAATCAGTTAAAAAACTTACTGCCAAGAAGATTTTCTGCAAAGTGTATTTAGATTCACATTTTAAAATCGCTATATCTTGAAAACTAAATGACATATCGCATATCAAATTATATATTTGAAATCTGCGTAAGAAATGTAGTAACAAATGGTGAATTTCAAAATAAATTACAAACTTTGAATTTTTTTACCATATTTGAATATCGATTTTTTCAGTACTTGAAAAATTTGATTTTGTGGAAGGTTTTTGAGCGTGAACGACATCAAACCATGATTTTTGTAATCAGTTCAACTCCCCCTAAGTCATGGCGGGAACGGCCGTTGCCGTTACTCACCCTAATGTCACAGCCGTTACATTGGCATGTCACTCCCGTTACGTATTAATATATATAAATCAATTAAACAATAAATTAAATTATTTGGAATTAAGTGTACAATATGCACTATACTCTCGAGATACCAACAGCGGCTGATCAAGATTTTAACAAAACCTAAGGAACACCCGTTACGGTTATATAGCAACCATATTTTTTTAATATTATTTCCTTGCATGTTGGTAGGTAACACTTAAGTATATATCTACTTTAACCACCCTTTGTGAATTGACGTTGTAAATTAAATAGATCAAAATCAAGAACATAGGCAGTAAAAATGTCACAGCCGTTTGGTTGGTATCACCCAGATGTCTTCAGTAAAATCGCATGAGGAGTATTTTTGTAAAGATTTCCAACAATTATCACTAATTTTTAAAAAATCATTTCTATTTAAATTTGTATGTAAATAAAAACCTTAGACTATAACAACTACTACCACAAAATCCCATCGATACATTGCAAATTGTAAAGATTTCCAACAATTATCACTAATTTTTAAAAAATCATTTCTATTTAAATTTGTATGTAAATAAAAACCTTAGACTATAACAACTACTACCACAAAATCCCATCGATACATTGCAAATTGTATGAGTGTTTTGCGGATGCATTTCACAAAACCGCAGTGCCAAACTAAAGACACGTCGAATTTATTGATGAAATCTTAGTTTCTGTTTTCCTGCCATGACATTCGCATCCACGTATAATCGAATGTGTCCCATCACAACAACAGTTTCAAGGCGAACAATATAATAAATGGATGCACATTACAGCACTAAACCTACAGCGGCTCTCAGAGGCTAAGAGTCGACGAAGACGAATGGAAGTGATACTAGACTGATTTTATCTGACATAAGCTTAGCATTTAATGTGTATCTTCACACCATGAAAATCCTTTTGAGAAATGACAACAAAACACAGCACGGCCAATACCAATACCACGACAACGACAACATCAGGAGAGGCAGCAGCAGCAAAATTGAGATTGGCAGCAATAGTCAGAGTAAGCAATGAGGGCAGAACACCAAAAATTGTCATCGCTATGGGGGATTTGATATTAGTTAAAAGCTACCGAAGAGCCCAAGTTCCATCTATTCTAGGGAAAACAAAAATACAAAAACCGGTTAATCGGTTCAGCGGATTTTCTACAGGCCGTTTTCAATCATTATGGAAAATATGGAGATTCTACTTTCAAAATATGTATTTCTCAATATACTCGTACTCGGATGGATTAAACCTTATTGAGCCTGGAAACCCATTTTCCTACTATGTAGATTAGTTGATAATTTTTAATTAAAGCAACATACATATTAGAACAAGTATACGCACCACTACACATACGGCTAATTCCAAAGGAAACCGACCCACTCCAAATATTTATGGATATAGATTATCAGATTTTAATGATATATTTACTATTTGAAAGAATTTAACATCCTCTCTAAATCTATTAATGAAAATTTCCTTAATTATTGATTATCCAGAAAAGCTTATCTTAATTTTTGTTTGTTTTAGTTGTAAAAATTATCCTATGTAGATTAGTTGATAATAATAAATTAAACCATCATACATAACCTGCTGCAAATGAGTATTAGAAACATACGCACCACCTCAGATACGGGTAATTCCAAAAGAAACCGACCCACTCCGAATATTTATGCATATATATTATCCGATTTATCAGATTTGAATGATATATTTACCATTTGAAAGAATTTAACATCCTCTCTAAGTCTATTAACGAAAATGTCCTTAATTATTGATTATCCAGAAGAGCATACGAGTATAGTATTCAATTTTTTTCATTTTATTTTTAAAAATTAGCAACTTATTTTATATATTTCTGGCCTAGGCAACACTAAGTGTGGCCTGGCGCCATCTGACATTTCCATTGGAAAGTTTGACAATTTTTAGCATAAACGTACTCAGAACGTTTTGACGTACGACCATCATTTGTGTTGACGTACGACCATCATTGTAAATTTGGCAAAAAAATGGAATTAACTCGTGCGATAATTTTTCACAACTTTCGACGTGGATTATCACGACAAGAGTGCATCGATGAACTTAAAACTTTGTATGGCGATGAAGCACCATTCTATAGCACTGTGAAAAACTGGTTTAATGAATTCAATCGTGGCCGACGCTCGCTCAAAGACGAAGGTCGTCCAAAAACGGCCGTTGTGCCAGAGATCGTCATGTGACATACCGTGAGATAGAAGCATCCTTGGGCATTTCTTCCACCAGCATACATTCGATATTGCATGAACACCTAACCGTAAAAAAGGTTTGTCCCGCACATTTTGACAATCGCTCAAAAAAAGGCTCGTGTCGATTGGTGCAAAGAAATTTGTACAAAATACGATCGCGGTGTTTCAAAAGACGTTAATGCGTATGAGCCCGAAACAAAACAGCAATCGACCGTTAGGGTCTTCGAAGGCGAGCCAAATCCAACGAAAGTTGTTCGTGGAAGAAGCACTTCGAAGCAAATGGTCGCCTGTTTCTTCGGCAAAACTGGTCATGTGGCGACTGTTCCGCTTGAGCAACGTAGGACGGTCAATTCTGAGTGGTACACCACAATTTGTTTGCCTGAAGTCTTCGGAAAAAAACGAACAAGAGAAGACGAATCATTGTGCACCATGACAATGCGAGCTCTCACACATCGGCTCAAACCAGCGCCTTTTTGACCGGCCAAAACGTCGAATTGATGGGTCATCCGCCGTACAGCCCTGCCTTGGCACCCAAATGACATCTTTTTATTCCCGCACATCAAGAAAAAATTCATGGTCAACGATTTTCGTCGCCAGAAAATGCTGTTGAAGCGTTCAAAAAACATGTTTTGGAGGTGTCTCAATCAGAGTGGAAAAGCGCTTTGACAATTGGTTTGAGCGCATGCAAAAGTGTATAAATCATGCTGGAAAATACTTTTAAAAACAATAAAACCATTTTTGATGATAAATTTTCGCATTTTCATTATTAGGCCAGAAATATATATAGCAGCCTCGTACCACAAAATGTAAAAATTTCAGCACGGGTCCGTATGTCAGTTCGACTGAATGGTGCTAACGATAACCCTAAAAAAGAGTGATCGAATTTAAGTCATTCGATTTCGAATTTCATACGTTATAATATTTTATTCAAACCCACTTTATGTTTGACGGACAACCATATCGGCCTCAATGACAATTTGTATAAAAAGTTCACAGCTTATAACATTAAAACCAGCGCATACAAATACTTGACATTTTGAGCAGTGTAAAGTTTTTATAGTACCTAAAGTCCAGTGCAAAGTGGGCGTTGTTGCCACGCCCCTTCTAGGACCTCTCAAATGGTAATAATTTTGTGAAATACATATTTTGTTTTTGCACTTAGGATCAAGATCGTTATTGTTGTTTTTTTGAATATATGAAAACAACTTTGTTAAAAATTAAAGAAGAAGTAAGTGACATGTATTGGGGGTGGTTGTAATGGTTGGATAGACAGATCTGTTTCGGGAGTCACCAAACTCCCATTGTCAATATCCTTATTACAACGATTACTTCAGTATGAAATGTTAAAGCTCTTTACTTACACAGTATAAAATTTTTCAGCTCATTGATTTGGGACTCAATTCTGAGAATTTCACGTGAAAGTAGACCTAAAAATAAGAACTTCTGCATCAATCGCTTAGTCAAGTTGGCTCAACTAATAATTTAATGACCATACGCATTTTTTGCGCAAGGTGGATTTTGAGCACTTTTTCTATTTATATTTTTTTTTCGGTATACCGTACGGAATATATCTTTTGTGTCTGAAGCAAAGTTGTAGATATTGAATAGGAGAAAAAAATGCAGGACAAACCGACCCACAAAGTCAGAAGTCCACCATTGAGGTTTAGGTTTACGCTTGTACCTTGTTTTTGGAACAAGCAAGGGCAAGGGAACTATTGAATGATATGGTGATATCAGGATCGTCCAGATAATCCAGAGCGGCTTTGTCATTCGGTTCATACAGCAGTTTAGAGTTGCGGACTTTTTTGAAATTCTTCTCATATAGGTGCCACTTTGTATTCTTCACATTTCTATGGACGGCAGGTTTAGGTGAGGTTTAGGCGCTTTTTCAGCGATTTTGAACTCTATATAATGGTGATCTGAGAATGAGTGGTCGTCCAGTACAT
This sequence comes from Eudasyphora cyanicolor, assembly GCA_963930755.1. NCBI lineage: Eukaryota > Metazoa > Arthropoda > Insecta > Diptera > Muscidae > Eudasyphora > Eudasyphora cyanicolor. The sequence continues at coordinate 204,315,112 of OZ005736.1, read as the reverse complement.
TTCACCCAATAATATTGTCTGACAGCCGTTCAGCAACAAACGTTACGCCGAGTACTTCTTGTCTGTCTTTAATTGTAAAGGTCGGTGTATTGCCTATGTTACAAATTGTTAAGTTGGTACTTAGAACAAAGTCAAGAAGCGAATCACCCCTATTGTTTATATCCGTACTACCCCAGATAGTATGATGATAATAATCTGCTCGAGCATGTCACACGTTGCTTCCTCTACTATTTCGCTGAAGAAAGCTGTGAATGCGATAACCGATCTCCAGACTAGCAGCTTGGTTGATATTTACCACTTAAATTAGTCAGGAGAAATATACTTAGATCTTTCCTGGCCAAAACGCAGGTTCTTCAAGTGCCTTTACAGTTGGCCACAAGCAGTTTAAAGTTGGGTGTCCTGATACCGCACACACTACCTCCTACAACGTAGGGCTCCTGTATCAGGACGATGTCTACTGCAACTGTGGACAGGCGCAGCAATAGAGCCGCTGAGGTTGCTTTAGGGTGAATGAGGTTAATCTGTAGAATGCTGACCATCATTAGAGTAATATCACCCCAACAAGGGTGTTATCGAACTCTTCGTCCGTATCATCGAGGATCATATCCCCGCCAGATGCGTCAAAGAGTCCGGAGACTCTCCTCAGCCCCTAGTGTCCGAAGTAGTGCTTTTGTCCTCATCCACCTCACCCACCTTGCTATTTCTCCAATTAGCAAAGTTGTCGGCAGACCAGCATTGGAATCCTTTATTATTTCTAATTTGTCAGCCGAGTTGGAGGGCTCTTCTGTAAGCCAGGTGATGGCTTTAGGGTGACTAGGTATGTCAATTTTTACCGGACTGTGGGTATGAATATTTCACTAAATGTTAAGCCTTTGTGGGCGAGATACTAGAAAAAGTACCAGCTTAGCCGAAGATAGAGCAAAATATTACCGCAAACCAAATTTTAAGGCAATCGGTTGCTTCTTTCGAGAGTTATTGTGCGCACCAGCCAGCAGTCAGGCAGACGGACGGACATTGCTCAAATAACTTAAAATGGTCCAAATCGTATTTCCACCAAACATACTTGGGATCTGAGGCCATTCCTTCGATGTGTTACACTTTGGCTCATAGCAAATAATATATAACCTCCTCTCTAATGTGAGAAGGATAAACATGGCATTTATGCGAGCTCTATACGCGGACTATATCAAACCATCGATCGATAAAGTACATTTTCGTTGTGCATAATTTTAGTATAAATAAAAACACTCACGGCAAAATTTCAGAAAAATCTAGTGAAAAATATCCCTTTTATGGCATAAAGAACCAAATCAGAACATAAATCGATATCGTTGTTTTTTATTCTGAAGAATTATTGCTAAAAAATTCAAAATGCACAGATTCAGCCAAATTGTTTGACAAATGTGGCGTATCAGTTTTAGATACGTATATTTACGAGCGATTTTTGTAGTAGAGCTATGTATATCAAAACATGTTCCTAAATGGTAAATTTTCGTTGTAGAATTTCAAGCCAGCAAAATTTCTCATTACCAAATAATCCGACGAGTAAGCAAAGTTCGATAATGGTAAGTTCTTATTATTTAGCCACTTTTCTCATTATTTTAACATGGGGATGTCATTGGAGGAAAGTACTTCCCAAAAGCATACAATAAAGTAGCATAATAAGTACTTATTTGTTGCACAGGCATACCACATAAATATGTGCTTATATTTTCACGATTTTAAGTACTTGTATAATGCATTACCAATAAGTTATAAAATAAGTAGTAGATACGTAGAAATGGCCATTTAAAGTGATTTTTTGCATATTGTAGCGCATTTTTCTGGAAACAAACACTTTCATCATGCCAGATTCGAATTTCTGAACCCTGTGAAAAATTCTTCAACGGTCTAACATTATACGATATACGTAAATATTTATGGTATTCTCATTCAAATCTGCACGTATTAATTGAAAACATGTTGAAAAATAAATAAATCTTGTACATATCTTGTATATCTTACCAACATGATTTTGATTTGATTTTGATTTTGAAAAAAAACACTTATTTCTGTTGTTATTGATAAGTCATTATTAATAAGCCGAAAGTAATGCAGCAAATAACGAGATGTCATTATTTGGTAATGCAGGGAATAATGACAGGTACTTACCAAGATTTTGCTGGGAATAGATATGAAAAACAAACTGCAACATTTCAGCCTCATCGTCTAGAGAAGTTATTATTTGTGGCTTATTTGAGGATCCCTTATAACATCATAACCGGTTGCGGTAGTACACTATTTCCGATGACTTGGCAGGAATTGTGCAATACACAGTGGGGAAAGGAGACTTTAGTTGGAAAAAGACAGTCGTAGCTCTCCTCACAGGCAATGGTAGTTGGTCGCACGTTTTTTGCGTTCCATTTTATGTGACTTTTGGTTGTACAGCAGTACTTTGTTGCCAGAGAGATGAATGTTCTGGTGGGTTTAGGGTGATGCTTTGTGACATTGATTCGTACGAGACATTTCGGTAAGTATCGCAGACTATGGAATAGAAATAAAGCTCACATAAAACACAGTAACTAACGAATTGTTAAATTGACTAACATTAGAATATGTATATGTTTCATTTATGCCCTTGAATATTTCCAAACGTTGATAGTCAATTTTATGACTTTTCGCCATATACCGCTCTCCCACAGGAGGGCTGTTCGTAATCTACATCATGAGTGCTGATTTTGGAGCGCACGTCTTAGAAAACATATTGTGAATTTACTCTGGTAAACTCTTGAAGTTTTTGCTAAGCTTACAACTTTCGTCTGTAGTAGTCAATTCGATAACGAAGATAACTGCCACTTCCACTGAAATCATAAAAAACGCGTTCTACTTAAATCGCGAGTTGTGCTTCCATGTGGGAAGAAAGCGGTACTGAGAGAGAGAGAGAGAGAGAGAGGTTCATAGCGGCCGAAGTATGTTGACTGCCTGAATTTTTGCCATTCGAGGTACGTGCGGTGAAAGTGAATTAGTTTTGGCTTAATAGAAAACGTAAAGACAAAACCAACCAAAACAAGATTACTCCCGCAAAAGCAGTGGCAACTTTGAGGAGGCACAAAATTCAACGGCGCTTCTATCAGAAACTTTGTTGAACGTGCAGGAGCAGACTGGGAAGCGACGTTTGTGTGATCTATGTTTGGATAAGTGAAATAGTTGCAGTCAATAATTTAATGACGGCGATGGTTTGATGTTGAAATATATATTCGAACTTTTTAAATGCCGTAATCACTCTATGATAGTCTTAAAATAAGTGTTTTGCATTGGGGGCAGCGCATACATCGTATATAGCAAATAAGCTTGCATTGATAAAAATACCAGGTGCAGAAGGTGATTATTATGTTTTCTAGCTAAAGAGTTGTACATACAGACTGTCGGTTACACGGAAAATTTATTGCACACTTTCCAATAAATAAGAAAAAAACCAATGGAAATCTAATAAAATATTCGGTCTTTTGGGTGGCGTAGGTAGGTAACGTTTAAAATTTCTTTTTATTTTCTGATGGGGAAACAGCAGTTAAAACAACCGCGCCTCATACGTGACTACTTTTTTCCGAGATGCTTCCGTATAATTGCTTTAGTAGCCATATTTTTTAATATGTCTTCATGAAATTGTTAACAATATATTCTTTAATATACCATTGGTTTTAATCAAAAGATTTTAAGTGTGTCGTCACAAAAAAGAACACAAAAATGTGCCTTTTAACGTTACCATCCTAATAATTTACTTATGGAGCCTTACCATCAACATTCAACGTTTCCCTACAGCGCCCAAGTATTTTTCTTATGTCGGAGACAAATACAGAAGTTGGCGCTATAAGTGTTACCAACTGCACACTGCTCGCCACTAAATTACAAATGGCAACGCCATATTTTTTGAAAAGCGTCATAAGTTTATGTTATGTTTACAAGTGTATAGGTTAGGTTTAGAGTGGCAGTCTGACTGATAACAGACTCGCATAGACGATATGTAGCCCACTGTGCTACCGTAGAGGCATAAGGAAAACCATAATTTATCCCTAGCCCCTCCCGTTGAACCAATTTGATTGCATTGAAAAGCTCAAAGGTTGGCGGATTTTAACATCAGCCAATTTAGATACTCCCCAAAGATATGGGAGCCTAAGGTTGCATGCCGCCTTCTAGAGAGAGCACATCTTCTATTGATTCCTCCTTCTCATCGTCTCCACAGCTTCTACATGTCATTTTGCAAGATCTTCAGCCTCTCTGCGTGCGCATTGACCCGACGTGATAGGCACGAGAAGTGAGATTTTCGATTACGAAAGCAGTGCGTTGGAGCGTTTGGGTTGAGGCAGAGCCAAATCAGCCAATGCAGTTCCTCACTAGTGACCACCTGTCATTTGTTGCCGTAAGGATACTTTATCTCAAGAAGAGCTTGACGCATGCCCATGTAAGTATTCCGTTTCCCAAGAGCATATAAGGTAGTTCCTAGCCTTGCAAGTACATTTGCTTTGCATTTCCCTGATATGATCAGCCATCTCGTTAAGATATCCGCGACAGTCGAGGACAGTTTTTCGAATTCTGAAATATAGGTTACAGGGACTTGACAGTAGATTGACTATCAGAGACCGACTTTGGGCAGAACATTAATTTTCAGCCATTCCGCTAGCTCTTTAATTTCTGCCTGGTAAATATTACAGTGATCAGGCAGTCTTTTGCAACGAATAACTCATGTTCCCCAGAAAAGACACAGAAGCCCACTTGGTCTATAATGACTCTATGTCCATAACCATAGCGACAGTTACCTATGTGTAATGGCATATGCGGCATATTTAACTGCAACGTCTAGCGGCACTATATGTATTATTTCACTTAGTGACTCAGTTGGTGTCGTTCTTAGCGCACCACTGATACATATAGCAGCCATTCGCTTAACTTTGTTTAGTACCGCGCAGAAGGTTGATTTCTGAACAGCTGAAGTTCAACTTCCTGTCTAGTAAAATACCAAAGCATTTTGCGCTTGCAGAGAAAAGAATTTCAATACCCCCAATGCGACTGGTGTATCAGTTAGTACCTTATTTCTACTGGTGAAAAGAACTAGTTCAGTCGTGGTCGGGTTAATACCAAGCCCATCTTGCGATGGTATGAATGGCCTGCTGTAGGATGTCTCTAAGAGTACTCGATAACTTCCCTCTAACAGCAATTGCCAATGTTAACCCATCATATGCAGAGAAAGCAGAATATTGTTCATGGATAGATTACATAGCTGACAAATCTGTGGGGGTGAGTTGACACAAATCTACAGGGTGGCTCAGAATGAGCTATATGGTTTGAATTATTTATAACTTTTTTAATTATTATTCTTTCTTTGTTTTTTCAGCATTTTGTGAAGGAGACTTGGGGAATTAATTATGAATCGAACAACGTACAAAAATAATAATAGGTCGACTGGAAAGTGTTTTTTTTTAGATATAAAAAAATATGGACTTAGCATCATTTTGAAATGTGAACGGATAGTTTTTTTTTTTTGCTCTAGCTCCTTAAAGTTACGTCGGATCGGGAATCAGTCGATGGCAAGTCAAGGTCGTATGTCGACTGGAAAGAGTTTTTATTGGATTTAAAAAAAAATGGACTTAGCGCACGAAAAGTTGCAATTGAAGAACGATTATTTTGATAATAAAACTAAATAATTTGTAAACGTTGTTCTTGCGTTTATCTCTCCATCATGAAATTGTAAACAGTACAGAATACAATGAAAAACTAATGAAATATCATGACATATTACAAATGGCCGAAACGTCACTTCAAAATCATATCATCCCTATTGGAAAACCCTGTACAACACTCTGGTCTATGGTTGTGCAAAATTACATCTTTCTAGCACTTACAGGAGCCTCAGCGGTCAAGTGGTCATTGTTTTCGGGAATTTTATTAGTTATTCTTCTTGTTTGGCGGGATACCTGTCAGAATTATTGCGAATCATCGAAATCGGTCCAGGCGTTCTTAAGTTATAAGCGTAGTTACTAACGTCATTCTCTTTTATATATCGCACCTGTGCAACAAAAAGTTAGCAACTCAAGAGAAAAAATTGTCAGTAGATGCCAAAAACAGCTTCCGTGTATATTATTTACATTTAAAAAATATGCCAAAAATTATGAAAATATATTCTTAATTGTATTTTTTAGCAATGGAATATTTGCGTAAATATTCATTTTTTTACATTAATATTTACGGGGACAGTTTGTGGCCTCTAGTGGAATTTTTTAATTTTTATTTGGTACACTTTTCTTGAACAATTGCGATATAGTTAGATGAATGTGTGTATATTAGTTTGTGGCGTTGTCGGCTGGTTTGTTTGTTTGTATGTTTCGTATAGACGCCTAAAGGACTGGACCGACCTTCATGTAATTTTCCCATAATGTACATGTTTAGGGTGGTGAAAATAGTGGATATGATTTTTCGAAATATGAAGTGGGCGTGGGCTCATATGAGCCCAATTTTGATACAGACAAAAAATTTTAAGCTAGAATCCCGAAATTTTATTTGTATGCATTTAGTGTCACTTTATGTGATTGGTCCAAAAATGGGCGGAATTTGACCAATGGGCGTGGACCCGCCCAAGTGAACCAATTTTTAAAATGAGATATCTTTCACAATTTGTTAGCGAGAGTGCTGTGATTTTGTGTATACGCATGTGACGGGTCCAGCTAGTATTACATATGTAATCACTTTGTAGTAGAATACGCGCTGGTCGTTACCAGTAAATTTTTTCAGTGCTATCATAATGATCTGTCAAAAAAATTTGATTTTTGGCGCTTATATGTAGTACGTTGTGGTTCAAGTAGTCGTGTAGGACATACAAATCTAAATTGACAACATTACAGCTGTTTTAAGTGGTAACACTTCGAGCGACGAATCTGTGTGAACACATTATATTAATATAACAATATTTTTCGTAATGTTTTTAAGAATAAGATATTTCATTCTGCGAAAAATTGCGGAAGAAAAGAAAAAAGAAGAATATAAGATTTAAGAGTTCGCCAAAGTATAAAAGTATTAAAAAGAGTGACCAAAAATTGAAGCCCTTAGATAATATTACCACACACAAAATTTGAAGTCATTCGGCCGCTCCTTTCGAGATATGTTATGTGCATCAGACAGACGAACGGACAAACTTATCCGAGTCGACTTAGCATTCCTTGCAATGAAGGTATCTATATAAGGTCATAGGTCACTCCTTCGAGATGTTACACTTTTGGTATGTTTCAAATGATTCCCAGCACTGCAAAGTGAGAGTATTACATATTCGCTGCGCCCTGTCTCCATGAATGACTTACTTCCTACCGCACGTGCGGGTATGTTGTAATTTGCTCATCAATGCTCTTGCTTTAATATGAGATTAAGAGAATATCACATCAAGAACGAGTAGGATAAAATGTTTCTAATATATCAGCATGAAATTGTGGGAATCTGTATCTGTATGTGTGTTCGTGTGGAATATGGTATCTATATTCAATAGCAGCCATACGACCGCTGTCCATGTTCCAAAGACATTTGAGAAGCTTTTCTAAGATTAACATAATGACGATTTTAACAAATGAGTACGACGAAGGGCTGTCTGTCATTTAGATCAGATAAATGCAGCAGCAGAAGCAGAACAGAGAATTCTGGGAGTATATTCCAGGTAATACTAATCATATTAATGAGGATTGTGAGTCACATTTTGTGATTGCAATCTTACACATAGATTTCTGTTTGAGTTATTCTGTCAATGTTTTAATTAATTTGACGTTAAAGAGCTTTAACAGGATGACCAAGAGCTGAAGGCAAATTTGCTGTGATTATTCTTGTCGACTTGTCAATATTGTAAAGCCATAAACACAATATACATATGTCAATGTGGTTGTAAATCATTTTTTATTTTTGTTTGGGTGTGGCAATGAAATATGGGGGAAAGAGATATTTGGATTACTGTCAACCACAGAAAAGCTAAATTGAGTGAATAACATTTGAAAGCAGTGTTAGTGTTATACAGCAAAATATAAACGCACAAAAGCAAATATGTAATACTTAACAATATAAGTACATTAATATTTATTATACACTCCACCATAGGATGGGGGCATAACTTTGTCATTCCGTTTGCAACACCTTGAAATATTGACCTGCGACCCCATATAGTGTATATATTTTTGATCGTAGTAACATTCTAAGACGATTTAGCCCTGTTGCGCATGAATCCCCAATTCGCCTTGAAAATGGGAACTGGGCAAAAAGTACAGAAGAGAAAGTAAATGAATTAGCAAACTACCTCGAGTCCGTTTTTAAACCCAACAGTGATACATCTGAAATCAATCCGCCCGTGATAGATATAATTCCTCGCCCACACTATCCGCCCGTGATAAAAGACATAATTCCTCGCCCAATCTATCCGCCCGTGATAGATGATATAATTTCTCACCCAATCTATCCGCCCGGGATAAATGACTCAATTAAAACCAGTAAGGAAAGACAGAAAGTCGGGCGGGGCCGACTATATAATACCCTACACCTACCTACCAATGCGAAAATGGGCATTGCGATAAGAATTTGGCAGTGTTCGTACATGTAATAAGCAAACTCTCTCTGCCGATTTTCGTACTGATCGGATATAAAACACGGTTTCTACAGCGCTTACATGTCAAATCGGGTGTAACATATATATTGGGACTATGTTAAAATCTGAACCGATTTTTCCCGAATTTGGCAGTGTTCATACAAGTAATAAGAAAACTCTGTCTGTTAAATTTCGTACTGATCGGATATAAAACATGATTTCTACAGCGCTTAAATGTTAAATCGGGTGAAACATATATATGGGGGCTATATCTAAATCTGCACCGATTTTCCCCGAATTTGGCAGTGTTCATACATGTTATAAGAAAACTCTCTCTGTTAAATTTCGTACGGATCGGATATAAAACACGATTTCTACAGCGCTTAAATGTTAAATCTGGTGAAACATATATATGGTGGCTATATCTAAATCTGAACCGATTTTCCCCGAATTTGGCAGTGTTTATTCATGTAATAAGAGAACCTTCTCTGCCAAATTTCGTACTGATCTGATTTAAAATACAGTTCCTACAGCGCTTACATGTCAAATCGGGTGAAACATATATATGGGGGCTATATCTTTCATACCAGTGTTTAAAAATACTTAAATTTTTGTAGAGAATAATGCTTTTATAGTGTCTACAGCCCTGTGAAAAATTGACGTTATTGCCACGCCCCTTTTTGTACCTCCTACCAATGCAGGGAAATACAACAACATGCTGCCATTGTAGCTCATTTTAGCTCTCGTTAAGAGATTTCTTTTTTCTACTACGACTACTAGCTACTTGTCAAATGTCAAAGAATAAAAGTTTCAAAAGTGACAGCTACCGAAATACCGGGTGATTCAAAATAACACCTCTTGTTGGAAAACCCTGTATTTCAAAATTTCTTAGTGTTAGGATATTACAACAAAAATTCGCGAAATCTGTTTTTTTTATAAGAAGTCTGTTAATTTATTTTTATAGGTCACAACAAATAATATTATGTAATCTTACAAAAGAAGTTCGCCAAAAAATACACTCAAAAAGATCATTCAACTCCCATCAATTAGGTTTAGGTTTAGGTTAGGGTGGCAGCCGTATTTTTTTTTTTTACAAGCTCACATAGACCAGTTTAGGTCCCTAGTGTTACCACGGGCTGAAATGCCCCTCATCGAAACCAACCTGTTTGATATATAAATTTATCGATAGTACGAATATCAGTACTGGAAAGATCTGTTAGGCTGCCTAAAAAGGCCGACCCCTCCCATCAATACATAGGAGTTTTATAGACAATGTTTTGATTTAAATAAAACACAAATGGTATGGACATCGTATTTTGAAACAAATATAACTATTTATCAAATAGAGATATTACCTTTATTCTTTTTGAAGATCTCATCTAATCGCAGATATATTTTATATATATTTTGCAGAATTCGTTATATTGAATAAAATTTCAATTAAAAAATATGTAGTTCCACTATATTTTTTTTAAGTAAATAATGCGAATATTTTGACGTATGCTGATAGAAATGGTCTACGATTGTAAGTTTAGTTTTCTTAATTCCGCTAAAAATGGCATTTTATAGAATTTTTTAAAATTTCAATTTGAAACCACCATATCTATTGCGCCTCTTAATGAAATTAATTCACAACAACGGTTTTTGCACGTTTACATTTTTATATCAGAGGTGCTCAAAAGAGAGGTGCTTTGAATTTTGTCCATATCGATGGTTGAATATCTTGATATTTGTCATAATTGCGTTTTCCGATTATGCTGGTCGAAAACTGTCAAATGCACCTTAGTTTTTTTTATTTGCAAATAAAGGATTTATAGGTATTGTAAAACCCACATAAGTCGAGTTAAAGAATATGTTTGGTTTTTATTCGGATATTCGTGCCCCTGTTAAGGAACAACAAAATCGAGCTACGCACTTTTTATATTAAGCTATCGATATATTTTTACCCCGATTTTGAATCTATGCGCTATGAAACATATGTTTTAACAGCTCGTTATCATTAGGAAAACAATGTTGACAATATTTCTTCTTAGTGACCATATTGCTCAACTTCTTCTAGTACATCCCCCAAAAAAAGGTTAACATTTAGTGAAACATTGATTACACTATACCACAAAATTTTTGTCGAAGGGCTGTGCGTAACAGCCCTAAACACGAAAAAAAAACAAAATTATCTTATTTTACACCCACTTTTGTGAACGAGGGTATACTCGTATATCAGTTGCTGCTGGTTATAGGTGTAACAACACATCGAATGTGTGACTTAAGAATATTTGACGGCAATCCATTATGGGCCATTTTAAGTCATTAAAGCAATGTCCTTCCGTCTGCTTGTCTTGGGCGCACGATTAGAGTAACCGATTGACTTCAAATTTGGTATATGTTAATATTTATTTTCTATCTGAGTGTAAGGTCAAAGATGGACCATGTTGGTCCATTCCGTCCGTCTGTCTGCCTGTTTGGCTTGGGCGCACGATTAGAGTAACCGATTGACTTCAAAGATGGACCATGTTGGTCCATTCCTTCGAGTACTTCCACTACAAAGGATACAAATTTAGTGAAATATTGATTCTTAAATAACTTCTATACCACTAATAGGAATCTTCCGTAATTTCGCACATAGTATATATAAGTATCTCAGTCGCTAGCGCCTTGGGAAAAATGAAATGAAGTTGCCACGCCCCTTTTGATACTTCCAATACAAAGGGACTATTTTGCACCATTTCATTTTATTCCAGCCAATATAGATTTTTTCTATTTTTTATGGTTTTCTCGTGCCAGCAAAAACCAGCCAGAATTCGTCGTGGTCATGAATGTTATTCGTGGTGGTGATGAATGGGATTCGTCTGTGGGCACATACATTACTTGATGAGACAATTTTTGATTTAAAATATCAGAAGTAATGAATACTTCTCGTTCGTTTGCTTTAGGCCTTTCCTGATAACAACTGCGTTTCGAACCGAATAATCACAACCGAACCTGGCAAAGCAGTCATGTAATTTTATTTTCCATACCGTTTTTAATGCTCTAAAACTAGAAAAATATTTATTAACATTTTTAAAATGTAAATAGTCGGGGCATGAATTCGTCGTGGTGATGAATGAAGTTCATCGTGCTGATGAATGGTGTTCGTCGTGGTGATAAATGGGATTCATCGTGGTGATGAATGGAGTTCGTCGTGCTGATGAATGGAGTTCGTCGTGCTGATGAATGGTGTTCGTCGTGGTGATGAATTGGATTCGTCGTGGTAATTAACTCGATTCATCGTAGGGATGAAATGTGATCATCCTGAGGACAAAAGTTTTTGGAAATAGAGATTCGTCATAGTGACGAACAAATTCAGCTAACGTACGAACAAATTCATCCGTACGTTAGCTGACTTTTGACGAAAATTAATCGTGATTATTTACAAATTCGTCGTCATGACGGAGCTTTTTCTATCAGTGTAGTATGCCTCAATCAAAAAAAAAAATTGAGGTGTCGGACACACAATTTTTTTTTTGTTCCATAGTGTTATATGAGCTCATAAACTTTAATAACACAACACATAAACACTTACAATTCGATGAAGTATCTTCTGTTTATCACAACAAGAGTCGAATCTGTAAAGCCCCTTCTGGTGCCCCCTACAAGTTAGATTCATTCGAAAAAACTTTTGATTCGACTGGCTCGATACAAGACATAAAAGTCGTAACATATTCGGGGCAATTATTCGGTCGTTCAAATAAAAATATTGCTGATGCATCTATCATTGAAAAATATAAAAATTGCCATTTGACGGCGTTTCAGAATTATGTACAACCACCACTCGGCAAATTTTTCTTAAGAGCTCTTAGCTCTAAGACTTACATATACATAATCATCCGGACCCTATTGGGATGGGAATGATGTTACTGTATTTCATGGCTTTCTACACTATTGTCGCATCACAGGTGACCAACAGATGTCAGATGGTTTAATTGAGCTTTTGCATGACATGCCTTATCAACAACGATGCCATTATCTGGAACTATTTTATTTACGACTAAACCAATATCTTTAAAATCCCAACATAAAAACTTCTTAAAACCACAGAGGGACCAATGATACCACCTTGCAATTTACATACTCTCACAAATATGGCATATCCCTAAGCGCAATAAATGCAACATCAACAAACAACATAATTCCAAAAGTTCAGTGACTCAGAAACAACAAGAGCAGCCAAAGAACAAAAAATTTAACACTCTTGTTGTTGGCTTGATGATATTTAGACGCCTTAGAGAAGAGGATTAGCCCAGGAGCGGTAGCAACAGCAGATTTCTACAATTGCCTATGTACGAGGGCAGGCAGCCACGCAATCAGGCAAGCTGAATGGCAGCATCAGCAACATCTATCGGTTTCCAGCAGTTACCTCAGAGAAGTACTTAGAAAGTCAAGTTAACACAATTTTAATCCAATTAATTGCCAACATAAGCATATCGCAAAATTAACTGTCCTTGAGATGATTCCCTTTGCCATGAGTGCAGGCAGGCAGCAGGAAGGCACACAAGGCCATATACGCCACATATACAAACACACACTCCTGGACTTCTAATCATGATTTCCTACAATACAAAACAACTGCCACTGGAGGAACGAGACGGCTGAGAACAAGAACAACATCAACCACAAGAATGAGGTTTCCTGCCGCAAACTTTTGCACAAATTCCTCTTGGAGAGGTTCTGAAGATATAAATGAAGAAAAACGCTTGAGTTCACAACAACAAATGCATGCTACGAATTTACGTAATACGCACTGAGGGGGCACTATGGACCAGAGAACGAAGCCAGCCAGGTTTTAGCCGATAAGCCGCCGAAGGCGATTTTTTTTTTGTTGAGCCACGCCGCCGCCGATTGGTCGGCTAAAATTGGCTTTAAATCGCCGCCATTGTAATTTTTTAATTACGCCTTTCATTTATATACGACCAAACTCGTACATGTTTGTGTATATACATATATATATGGTGTATTTTTATGTAAAAAGTTTCACTTGCTTTAAACTTCATTTGTGTAAAGGTTAGAATTAAGATTTTAGTGTGAAAACAATTAATTTGCTTAAAAAAATAACAATGCACAAAAGAAGGTTGCAATGTTTTTATGTTTTCTATTTCTACAAAATAGATTTTAGCAAACAAAACATTTTTTCCCTTTATTAGTAACGAAAAAGAAACCAAAATTTTACACTTAGCCAAATCCCAAAATCGTGTTGACCGGTGGAATTGAAAATAATCGGTATTTAATATCAAACATTTACAAATATAAATTTAATATTGTATTGCATTACAATATGTGTATATCAGCATTAAGCTTTGTGTTCAAAATGTGTTCAAGTTTTACTATAACAAAAAATAAATATTTTTATAAAAAAGAAAAAATTTTGAAAACTAATTTAACTTTGTGTTTAACTTTTTTCGATCAATGAACTAGTAAAAGTAGAAGAGAGCGAATTTACAAAACGTCATTTCCTTTACCAGTTTTTACTCGACGAGTGAAAGTAGTAACTTCCAAATATTTTGGAAGGCATATAAAATAAACTTCAAATAGAAGAAGTCTTTCAGATCATTCTAGATTTGTCAGATATACGTTTGTACAGCAAACATGTTTAATTTCAGACCATTTTTTTAATTATCTCTCTTTTGCTCGATATAATTTTTAAGCGAAAAATCTATTTTTACACTGTGTTCATCCTTCCAACTAAGTTGTACAATAAATGTGTATCTGTTATGTTGCACAATAAATCGTAAGCCGAAAAGCCGCCGCCGCCGCCGACAATTTTGCCTCGGCTTCGTTCTCTGCTATGGACAAACCGTACCTCAAGGGTTAAAAAAGTTGCCTAGTTTGACGCCAAAATCTGTTATTGAGGTTTTGTATACACTGAAAAATAGGTTACTGAAATTCAAAAAAATTTGTCGTAAAGTTTAAGAATTCAGCAATGATTTCAAGCCAAAGACAATCAATATAAAAATAAGAATGTTTTATAGTTAATTCAAAGACATGGGAAGTACCTGTTTTGATGATGCATTTCATAGAATCAAGACCTTTTGGTAATAAAACTATTTAAGTTTAGTCTTAAAATAAGCACGTTTTTAAGTATGACGCGTACTTATATCTAGTAAAATATCATAAAATTTAAAACTTTATAGTATTCAATTTTAAAATGTCTGCCCTTGCTATAAGCATATACTGGTGATTAAATTAAGGCATAAATACAGTTTTTTAAAATTTGTATGGAAAATTCCTTACGTAGCTTTTATTCTAATATCACTCATGCTAAAGAAACATTTGTTTTAAAACCACTGAAATCATTTCAATATTCATAGAAAATATGATTCTTGTATACAAGTTACCATGATAAATTCAAAACACAGCACTTCGTTTTTCTGAAAATTTGGGCTTGTTATATTTTATATTAGAAAATACAAAAAAATTATAATACATATTACATATAACTTTTAACATTTTATAATCTAAAACAATATTTTAGTTATATAAAGATAAACCGGCCAACACAGTATGGAAATATTTGAAGATTCGTATATTTGTTATCGATTTGTAAATTATAGTGGATTCATCTTTCTATATGTTCTATATGTCACTGAAACCTTTAATGATTTTGAACGTTGAATTTGGCTGAAACTTTAAGAAAAATTGTATAAAATTTTGTATACACGCTGAAAAAATTGCTTCTGTTGAATATTGCCCCAAACATATTCTGCTTAAAACGTACATATGTTTAGGGCACACTCCAAGTATATAATACTTGACACACACACAAATATTATATGTTTGGGAGGATATTGGTCTAAACAAAACTGTGGTTCCATCGTAATATTTTTTGTTTGGAAGTAATATTTCCGAAACAAAGATTTATTGGTATTTAATTATTTTTTTGGTAGTGTATCAGTGCCTTAATTTAGATGCAAGCTTTCTGTTTTCAGATGATTAAAGTGCAAAAAATTAATACGTTTGTAAAATTCTATTATAAATTAAATCGTATAATCTTTCGTAACTATATATTGCATTGATGGATTGTCAAAAAGTGATGAAATGGAATATTTATTAATTAAAAATTAGTACTGCAAAACAAAAGGTAATTCAGCTAATGCTGACATTCTTACACCTGCTGTTATATTAGAAAATATGTACGAATCCTAGATTAAGAAACCATTTGGTCCATATTACATTTTTCATATGAAATGAATATTAACCCAATATTTTATATTTATTTTTACCAAAAACTTCGTGAAAAGAAAGCAGCTTATTCACAAATTATTTTTGAACAAAAAAGGCTTATTATTTTGATTTCAATAAAACAAAAATATCCCTTGGACTAAATTATAAGACAATATATATTACCGTTTTAAAAGGAAACGATACAAAAATTGTACCAATAGGCATAATCTAACTAACTGGAACAATTGGAAAATTAACTATAAGGTATAACACGAAATCTAGGAAAAATTTAAACTAAAATTCGAAAAAGTCAAAAAGTTTTAAAAATCGTTTTAAACAAAATATATTTGGAAAACTTTTTAAATAATAACTTTGTGTGAAAACACATTTTATTTGCGAAAGTCAGTTCGCAAATATATTTTGTTCTAATACATTAATATATGCGTTCCAAACTAAATTGCTTTATTTTCAAATAAAATACATTTGTTCACAAATACATAATACTTACAAATTTAAAATACAGCTTCTATAGGACTAAACCCAGCGGCGGAAATTGCGAGGCCTTCCATATATAAGACATGCGGAAGGCCTTATTCGGCAAGGACTTCCCTATGTAAGGCCTGCCAAATGCATGATTATTGATCAGTTGAAGGCATGCCAATATCAGGCATGATACAGGACTTCTAAAAGAATGGAGAGGGAATGTGAGAGAGTGTGGTTCGTAGTCCAGCGTTCATAACAAATACAACAAATGAAAAAAAACGTTATCCAAATCCCAACAAAGAATCTTCCTTTTTGAT
This sequence comes from Eudasyphora cyanicolor, assembly GCA_963930755.1. Classification (NCBI taxonomy): domain Eukaryota; kingdom Metazoa; phylum Arthropoda; class Insecta; order Diptera; family Muscidae; genus Eudasyphora; species Eudasyphora cyanicolor. The sequence goes on along the minus strand of OZ005736.1, from coordinate 204,298,534 downwards.
AGCCTGAAGAATGCCTTCTAAAGCGAAGACAGAGGGAATGTAAGAGAGAGTGGTTTATCGTCGATCGTTCTTATCAAATGAAAGAGCAAAAACAATAAACGCTATGTAAATCTCAACATACCTATAATCTTCCTTTTTGATAGCCTGAAGAAGGCCTTCTAAAACGAAGGCAGAGGGAATGCAAAAGCGAGTGGTTCGTAGTCCATCGTTCTTAAATACCACAAATGAAAGAGCAGCAACAACAAAACGAAGTATGCCGTTATACAAATTCCAACGTAATGTGAAGGGAATGCAAATTAACAAGACGGTTTGTCGCGCTTGTTTAAATTTTCTTGAGTTACGAACGAGGAGAAATGGTTTTGCAAACGCGGAAATAGTTTTTTTACTTTTTTGCACTTATCAATCAATATTAATTTTTTAATTGTGATACATAATTACATAAAAATCTGTCTTAAAACAAGCAAAAAAAAAAACAATCGCCGCGGGACGAATCATCTTGTTAAATTCTATCACTTTAGTTTCGTACACACAACAACAAGAACTTGTGCTTAGAGAGGGGGATGAAAAAAGCAAGAAAAAACAAAACCAAAAACAGTTTTCATGAAACGCTATCAGTTGTTATCAGTTTCTGATCTTGCATTCATCGGTTCGGGTGTTTTAAAGGTTTTAAATAATAAAAGATTTTAGGTTATTTATTGAATTGAATTATTTTGTTGTTTTTTTTTTGGTTTATACTTTTTAAGTTGAATTAAATTATTTTTTTGTGTGTTATGCAAATAAAAGATACATCAAAATAAAAAATAATAGTTACAAAAAAAATTAATATTAGTATCACAATTCTGCAGCGGAAGAACCAGATGGGCGTCTATCAAAACTTCGAAGACTTTCGAGGCCTGATTTTTTCAGACATGATGTATGCATTATTTAAATTAGCCTTCAGCAGACCTTCTTTTATAGTCCTTCCGGAAGGCCTGATTTTTTCTGACATGCGTTATCCCTTATCAATGAAGGCCTTCTGCAGGCATTCTTGTAGGGAAATGGAAAGGAAGGCCTTGCCTCCCAATATCACCCAATGTTAAATGGAAAGGAACAGGTAATGTGTAGGGAAGGCCTCCGTCATGACTAAGAAGGCCTGATATAAGGCCTTATAGCTCATGCATTCCGCCGCTGGGAAGGGCCAAATCGGACGAAAGGTATATATGGTAGCTATATCTAAATCTGAACCGATTTCAACCAAATTCAATAGGGATCTTAAAAGCTGCGAAATACTCTAAACTGCAAAATTTGAGAACGATCGGAGTGAAATTGCGACCTGTAGTCGACGAACAACATTACATGGACAGACGGACGGACGGACGGACAGACATGGTTAAATCGACTCGGCTAGTGATTCTGAGTCGATCGGTATACTTTAAGGTGAGTCTAGCTGTGTTATTTTCAGGCGTTACAAACATCTGCCGTGAAACAAACTAATAATACCCTGTACCACAGTGTGGTGTAGGGTATAAAATAGAAACTCGTGATACCATTAAAAAAGAAGTCAATGATATAAGAACCCAAATTACAAGACTGCAGCCATTAGAAGTAGAAATTGAAGGCCAGACAATTGAAGTTAACTACCAATTACAGGGTGGCTGATATGTATTGCAACCAACTTCAGGTTGCTATCATTTCTTAACCGCTAGTCTGATAGCTGACAGATTTGTTTCAGTGACAGTTCATTTTATTGTTTACAAACTTACAAAAGCATTTTGATCTATTGCATTCAGAAAAAAGTTATTCGTGATGGAATTCAAGCGTGTTAGTGTGATTGCTTTATATTTGCGTGGAAAAACACAAGTGGCTATCGTTACAGCCCTCCAGCATTTAAATGTGAATAAATCTTTTGTTTCTCGTACCATTGCTCGTTATCGTGATACTGGCAGTGTTGCAACGCGTCCAAAAAGTGGACAAAAAAACGGTAACAACACCAGAAATGATCCGAAAAGTGAAGGCCAGATTTGATCGAAATCCACGCCCCAGTGGTAGAAAAATTGCTCGTGAGCTGAACATATCGCGAGAACGGATACAACACATATTAAATAATGAGCTTGGACTAAAGCCATTGAAGTTCCAAAAAGTGCAAGAGCTCACCGATGCACAAAAAAAGTTAGACTGGAAAGAGCCAAGGAGTTGCTTCGCTTGCACGAAAGTGGCCAGTTACCGAATTTGGTTTTCTCCGATGAGAAGCCATTCCAAATTGAGCAGTTTGTGAACAAACAAAATGATCGGGTTTACATGTCAAAGAGGTCAGCTGAAAATTTACACCTTCGATTGGCCACCAGAACTCAAGCGCCGCCGATGGCAATGGTGTGGGCCGCCGTAACGGCCGATGGTCGCTCCCCGCTCGTACTCATCAACCATGGGGTCAAAATAAATGCCGAATATTATCGGGAAAATGTCCTAAAGACAGTATTGAAGCTCTGGGCAGAAAAACATTTCGGCCGCAGACCATGGACATTCCAACAGGACTCAGCACCATCGCACTCAGCACGCGTCAACCAAGAATGGCTTAAAAAGGAGGTTCCTCGCTTCATTTCTACCGCACAATGGCCACCAAGATCTCCGGATCTCAATCCGTTGGACTTTTGCGCCTGGGGCATTTTAGAGAGTAAGGTTCGCACTAAAAAATACCAAAGTATCGATCATCTCAAGACGTCGCTTCGCCGGGAATGGGCCAAAATACCGCAGAGAAACATTCGTGAAGCGTGTGATGGCTTTGTCGGCCGTTTGAAGGCCATAATTCGTGCCAAAGGTGGCCAATTCGAACAAATCTAAACTGTTTCTAAAATTTTATGTTATTTCCGACATTTTTTGTTTTTGAACAATAAAATTTAAAAAAAAAATTTAAAAAAATATAGCGCTTTACTTTGTTGCATTACATATCAGCCACCCTGTAGTGCTAACGATGATAGATGCAAAGTTGGCCAGGCTTTGACTGACACAAAGGCTTCATCCAGCTGCATTATATGTCAATCTACATCAAGCAAATTAAACCAAGTCCCGGAAAAATCAGCAGATAATACTGATGCATATGAATTTGGATTATCACCACTACATACAAGAATACGATTTATGGAACACATACTTAAAATCAGTTATGATTTGGATTTTGGACCTACAGGATCAATAAGAAACAATGACACCAACAAGGATTTAAGAAGTTTAAAAAAGAAACATGTTCAGGGTGAATTTCGCAAATGTGGTTTCATTATGGACCAATCAAAACAAGGATCAGGCAATACCAATGATGGGAATACAGCAAGAAGGTTCTATTCTGATCCCGAAAAAGCATCTGAAATAACTGGTGTTGATATAAATCTCATTTCAAGATTTAAAACAATAATCGATGTACTTGCGTGCCATAAACAAATTGATGCTAAAAAATTTAATGAATATACCAAGGAAACTGCACGAATATATGATACCAAATATTTATGTAGAAATATGTTTGCAACATTTCACAAAAATCTTTATCATGGAGGAGATGTCATTAAGCATGATCTATCAGAGGAAGCCTAAGAAAAAAGAGATAAGGATTACAGGTTTTATAAAAGGCACAATACCAGAAAAATATCTCGAAATTGTACAAACGCAGATCTACTTAATATTTTGTTGGCAACGTCAGATCCCCTCATCTCCAGCATTCGAAATCAATGGAAAGTAGAACATCCGGACTTAGATGAAGATGCAAGAGGGCTGCTAGAGGACAGAAATAATAGGGGACAAAATATGGAATATTTGCAGGCAGTCATTCAACCGAACGAATAAAAATTATAATGTACTGTTTTTGTTACATATACGAGTATAAGTAAAAAATAAATGCTTTCCCTTAATCCCAGCAAAATTTCTCATTACCAAATAATCCGACGAGTAAGCAAAGTTCGATAATGGTAAGTACTTATTATTTAGCCACTTTTCTCATTATTTTAACATGGGGATGTCATTGGAGGGAAGTACTTCCCAAAAGCATACAATAAAGTAGCATAATAAGTACTTATTTGTAGCATAGGCATACCACATAAATATGTGCTTATGTTTTCACGATTTTAAGTACTTGAATAATGCATTACCAATAAGTTACAAAATACGTAGTAGATATGTAGTAAAGTGTAAAGTAATTATGTGCATATTGTCGCGCATATTTCGAATTTCTGAGCCCAAACCACCATGTGAAAAATTCTTCAATGGTCTAACATCATACGATATACGTAAATATTTTTGGTATTTTCATTCAATTTGCACGTATTTTTGGAAAACTTGTTGAAAATAAATAAATCTTCTACAATAACCCACATATAGCCAAAATTGCATTATACTAAAATTTGCCAAAAATTATTTTTTTGATTATTACAAAATCATTTATTTCTGCTGTTATTGGAAAGTCATTATTAATAAGCCGAAAGTAATTCAGGGAATAATGAGATGTCATTATTTGGTAATGCAGGGAATATGTTTATGTTGGGAATATGGGATGTTGTTTAAATAGAAAATATAAAAAAAGTTTGCTATGCAAGGTGTTTTTTTAAATACCGAGGAAATTTTTTTGTCGAAAATTTTTTTTTTATTTTTACAAAATTTGTTATTAAAATGGTTTATTTATCAAAGTATGACATTCTTTTAAAAAAAAAAAAGATAAGATGAAAAAAACCAAAACCACACACTTCCATGCTAAATATTAAACAAATTCAAAAGATCAACTTTGACCTTGAATTCCTCAATAACTGCTGAACCGATTTTATTGAAGTAAAAACTGGCAAGAAGCTTAAGGAGTTACCCGTCGAACTAAAATATCTCTATCGGTTTCAAAGTTACAGAGTTGATTCTGAACCACTGTGCGCCGTAAAATTCTAAGACAATTTAGCCATGTCCGTATGTCCGTCTGTTGTACCTGTAATTGCGCTGCAATCTATAATACTTGAGCTAGGTGGCAGAAATTTTCTAAATATACTTCTTATATCTGCAGGTGTGTAGGGATTGAAAATTGGGATTATCGGTCCATTTTTTAATATAGCCCCACATATAGCATCTCTCCGATTTGACTTCTTATCGCCACAGAGACCACAAATTTCAACTGATCAGGCTGAAATTTGATAGCTGGGGTAGTCACATGCCCATGTTTTGGTATAGCCCCTAAAAAAAAAACCTAAAATTCCCACGAATTAGGCTGAAATTTGGTATAATAAGTTTATTTGTATCCAAAACCATTCCCATGTGATCCATGGTGGAGGGTATATAAGATTCGCCATGGCCGAACTTAATCCGTCTTTACTTGTTCTGAAGACTCTCGTTAGCCTTGTTGTATGTGGACAAAGGAGCGAATGATTAACATTGTATTTTTACGGACACCCATACGCCATGTGGCAATTTACTAAAAAAAGATAGATTCAAAATTCAATGATTTTTGTTTTAGTGCGCAGATTTTTAAATTTGGTTGTTGTAGCATGAGTAGCTGTAAATACTGCATAGTAATAGCATTTTCAGAATTCCAGATTGTCAACACATGGTATTCGATATGTGGTTTTGAATTCCGGTAGGTAATGCTCAATTTGTGTGGGAGAAATCAATGAAGAAAACATATCTTTACTGACAATTCCCCCTTTGGGGGAAAGTACAAAAGGAGTGGGTCAAATTAAGGCTAAACTTAAGACTGTTTACCTCACTAAAATTTCTTTGTGGTTACATGCATGCATTGCCCTCTATGTCATGAAATCAAAAATGTAAATAATACTGTTTTTTAAAGGAGTTATATTTAGTATCAATTTCACAATCATCCATAGCTACGCAACGATCCATATCACGGCCATATAGTTGTCACAGCTCATCATAGTGCATATCACTGACATACTATCTGCGTCACCATCGCCGCCACTGCGGCGCCGATGTGTGTGATAGACTCCGACGCCGTTCGTGGTACCGTTCATATCATGTCGGGCACATCTTTATGGACATTAACAAACAAATCCAAATCCAATCATCTTTGAAAAATCATGTTAAAACTGGCACTTCTTGATAATGGACGGTAAACAATGATACACCTCCCCTCTTCATACAACAATGGTGGTACACTCTTAGCGATGCAGGATCATTGCTGGGTGGGAGGAGTATATTCTATCAGAATCCGGGAATGTCCGCAATTTATAACATAATTTGTCACTCGATTGAATCAGTCCATCCATCCGTTAGTGTAAGCTTCACACAAAGCAAGTAATTCAGCTCACACAGGTTCTTGTAATGCGGGCTCCACGCTAAAAGCCAATCTGCATAGAATAATTTGCAACAGTCAAGTATTGGGGAGCACATTTGATGTTGGCTACACCAATTGCTCTAGTTGAATGTTTCAGTTAATAACAGCAGTTGGTTCATGAGAAAGACCAGATACGATAGACCGCGACCCCCGTCATCACGTCGACTACGCCACTTTTGGCTTCGAGTCTCCGTCAGTTTTCCGTCTAATTGAAATGCAATTAAATCCAGGACTTTTTTCTGAGTTCTGGTGTTTGTTCTTCTTTTCAGCTGTTCCAGTTCAATGTTTAAGTCAACCAAGAAGACCGGAGGGACGGATGTGTTATGGACGGTGGTCGAAAAAGCATTTAGCAATACAGGGTTGCCCATATTCGACGGACTCGTTGGGCCCATTCCAATCGACGAGGCTTGTCCGCAGGCAACAATCTTTGCGTCAATTGAATTTTGTACGGGAACAAATGCAAATCAACGCGAATAATCCGTTGTAAAGTGGACCGAGCCATGCCCAACTGCTGAGAACGGCGTTTTTGGGATGTTCTTGGGGACCTCTCAACACTGGCTCGTACGGCAGCGATATTCTCGGCCGATCGCCTTGGTCGACTTTTATTTGGCCTCTTCGGATTAGAAAGAGCCTCACCAGTCGAAAATTTTTCGTATAAACGCTTAATGGTGTTCTTAGAAGGCGCACTTCTCACATTTTTTAATATTTTAAAAGCACGTTGACTTGACTTCTTCTGTTGAATGTAAATTTCAACTATTTCAGAGCGCTCGCGTGGCGTGTATTGTTCCATGGTAAAAATCTGCTTGGACTGACGCTTCAAACGCTGTATGTCATTAAGCGACCTGACATCTCTGTCAAAAGTTATGGCGTTGCCAGATGGGTCCGTCGAATATGGGAGACCCTGTAGTTACCTTCTAAGCGTTCATAGAATGCAATGAAGGGCAGTTCGGTGAGTGGCCAAATAACGAACCGTACTTTAAGAGAAAATTCCTGCAGCCACAAGAACTAGTACACAACTACTGAATTCGGTAGTCACAAAGAATAAGCGTCATTGTCTCAGAAACGTGTATTTAACTGGTAAATTCTGGGGCTATTATTATATATTGTATTTACCAGTTAACTGTCTCTCGTCCACTTCCGTGAGGGTATATAAACGTTTGGTTTTACTTCTATTAAACCTATTCTGTGCTAAACCTGGGTCGACTTTTGTATCTGAAATTGGAAAATGCAAACATATATGTCATCTAGAAATTGGAGCTTTGTGTTTAGACAAGTTATAAACCCTATTTGATTTAATTCTTGCTTTCGATTTTGCAATAGAACTTATTTTGTAAATACAATATAAATAAAATGTATGTATACGAGGGTTGCTCAATATATATTTCTGGCCTAGGCAACACTAAGAATTGACCGCCCTACGTTGCTCAAGCGGAGCAGTCGCCACATGACGAGTTTTGCCGAAGAAACAGGCGACCATTTGCTTCGATGTGCTTCTTCCACGAACAACTTTCTTTGGATTTGGCTCGTTTTCGAAGACCCACACGGTAGATTGTTGTTTTGTTTCGGCCTCATACGCATAGATCCAAGATTCGTCACCTGTGACAATCTTATAAACGTATTTTGAAGCACCGCGATCGTATTTTTTCAAAATTTCTTTGCACCAATCGACACGAGCCTTTTTTGAGCGATTGTCAAATAGCGCGGGATCCAACGAGAACAAACCTTTTATACGGCCAGTTGTTCATGCAATATCGAATGTATGCTGGTGGAAGAAATGCCCAAGGATGCCTCTATCTCACGGTATATCACATGACGATCTTGCATTATCAGTTCACGCACGGCATCAATGTTCTCTGGCACAACGGCCGTTTTTGGACGACCTTCGTCTTTGAGCGAGCCTCGGCCATGATTGAATTCATTAAACCAGTTTTTCACAGTGCTATAGGATGGTGCTTCATCACCATACAAAAATTTAAGGTCATCGATCCACACTTGTCATGATAATCCACGTCGAATGTTGTGAAAAATGATCGCACGATAATGTTCACGACTTAATTCTATTTTTTTGCCAAATTGATTTTTTCATGTCACTGTAAACAATCCAAATGTTGGTCGTACGTCAAACCGTTCTGAGTACGTTTATGCTAAAAAATGTCAAACTTTCCAATGGAAATGTCAGATGGCGCTAGGCAACACTTAGTGTTGCCTGCACCAGAAATATATATTGCAACCTTATAATTATAAATACAATATTAGTAGATTTCGCAGTGGATGGGAATCGAACCCACGACCTTCAGCCATCATTGCATTACCTTGATCTAACTAAGTAGGTAGTACATAGGTAGTGACTTCTCCGTCTTACATAACTTTAAATTCAAATAGAACCAACAAGGAGAGGACAATGTCGGACGGATCCGACTATATGATACCATAAACCATCCTACCAGTGCAGTATAAAGCTATGTATAAATCTGAAAAGGTTTAGTGTAAATTCGACAGTGTTCGTCTCTAGATCAAGCAACTAATCTATGCCAAATATCATAATGATTTGATTTAAAATACAGCTTTTATGGGGCTTAGATGCCAAATTGGAATGACCAGATGGGGGCTTTATATAAATCTGAAGCAATTTCCTCAAATTTAACGAAGGATAAAATGGAAACTCCTATTTTACTTACGAACTTTCATAAATATCGGATGGAAAATTCAGCTTCTATTGCGCTCAGACAAAATATCGGAAGGCCCTCGTAAATATCGGAAGGCCCTCGTATATAGGCCCGAAATTAGCCTACGTAACAAAGAAAACACAAAAAATTTGGGAAAATGTTTCTTTTTTCTCATTTTTACCTCGTTTTCAATAGCTTCTATACCCTCTTGATGGTAAGAACTGTACAGCTTCTGAAAATAGGAAACAAACGCAAACATCAACTATTCATTGCTGGCAAAACTTTTCAAGTTTGGAAACAAAAAATAATCATATGAAACAATTAGAACTTTAATTCATTGATTTTGGCTATCGCGATGGTGGATGTGTGAACTCTCTTGATTGTGAGCAAACGCACCCATTTTGCGCACAGCTTTCTCATCATCAAACTTTCCGTCAGTATGAAATATATAGTATACATTAGAGTGGGTCGCAAAAAAAAGTTGCACCGGTCACCCCCTAGTTTTGAAGAGTATTAAGAGACAATTCCGGCGCAACAAAAAAAATTTTTTTCTGTGCACCCTGCATGACGCCCTTTTAATTTTATTGTCTTGCGTTGACATTTGAGGTCCGATCGAGAGGGGATGCATATCGTTGTTTGAGTTTTGGCGAGGGCTACATTTCGTCCCTATGTTACTTTTGACTCCGAAGTCAAATTCGATAAGTGACCTCGGTCATCTCGTTTTCTACCCCCCTAAGTGGGAAATATTTTGAAACGATGATAAAGACCTTTAACAATATTTAAAGTTTTGCTTTTGAAGAACTTATTTTCATTCATAAACAAAAAGTTATATTGGGTTTAAAATTACAAAATACACGCACAGGTCAAATTACATAATCTACTTTTGACTTCGTTTTCTGTCTCCCTCGCACACACATACACACAGAAAAACACAACTCTCACAAATGCACATCCACTTTAACGGTTCGGTTCAGTATTAATGAACTACATTTGCGTGATTCGTCACCAAATGTTAATACTTTTTTAGAAAGAAATTCAGAATAAAATCACTTTGTTTTCCCATGCACCCTAACTACACCAACAAACAGTAATTTTGTTACTGCGTGCTTATTTGACGTATGATACTTCGTTGATGATCTGTTGACAATGGCTACACTTCTTCCCTATGCCATTCAGTAATCCGTGTTCAATTTTTAGTAGTGACTTCAGTTATCAGATTTTGCAACAAGTAAGGGCATTTGAAAATAAATATTTTTTCATTTTACGATTAATATTTTTATACATAAACAATTAAGTTTACAGTACAAGTAAAAACTTGAAACGTATGTCCAAAATTAAGAGCGCAATTGTTTTCGTTGCTGGCAATTTCTGAAGATTGAAGTTAATGCACAAAAAACAACAATAGAGATAATACAGTTGTAATGCAGTTTTGCATCTCTTTCTCTCTATTTTGCAAAATACATAAGTAACATTTACAGGGGTAGCAACTTTGATAACTGAAGTCACTTCTAGAAATTGAACACGAATTACTGAATGACACAGGGAAGAAGTGTAGCCATAGAGATCATCAACGCAGTATCAGACGTTAAGATCATACGACAAGTAAGTACACAGTGACAAAATTACTGTTTTGGTGTAGTGTAGAGTGCATGGCAAAGCAAAGTAATTTTATTCTGAATTTCTTCCTTAGAAAGCTTTAACATTTGGGGACGAATGTCGCAAATTTAGTTCATTCACACTGAACCGAACCGTCATAGTGGATGTGCATTTGTGGGAGCGGGGTTTTTCTGTGTGTATGTGTGTGCGAGGGAGACAGAAAACGGCGTCAAATGTAGGTTGTGTAATATGACCTCTGCATATATTTTGTAATTTTAAAACCAATATACCTTTTTTGTTTATGAATAAAAATGGGTTCTTCAAAAGCAAAAGTTTAATTATTTTGTAAGGTCTTTATCAGCGATCTAACCCCACTTAGGGGGTTAGAATACGAGATACCCGAGGTCACTTACCGAATTTGAATTCGGTGTCAAAAGTAACAAAGGGACGAAATATAGACCTTGCCAAAACTCGAACAACGATGCACATCCCGTTACGATCGGACATCAAATGCCGACGCAAGATAATAAAATTAAAAGGGCGTCATGTAGGGTGCACAGAAAAAGAATTTGTTGATGTCCAGGAATTGTCTCTATATAATCTTTAAAACTAGGGGTTGACTGGGGCAACATTTTTTTTTGTATGGGGACCGACCCTTACTAGTATACATTGTATACCACTTCTTTAAATGCCTATGACTTCAGTTAGCTCACGAACCGACGGTCATCTAATACCATTTTGTGGATATTTTAACCATTTCAGGCGTGGACACCTCATTTGGTCGATCACCACAGTGTTCGTCTTGGCAAACTAAACAAAGTAGGCCTTGGAACTTAAAACAAGTAAGAAATTATAGTCGGGTAAACCGACTTTATGAACATTGCAAATATGCTAATAAACTGGTATTAAAGTTATAACCTGTTAACTTTGGTGCAAACTAGTCCATTTATGTGGGAGGTACTAAAAACGGCTAGCTCAATTGGATTCAGCAAGGTCGAAGTAGATATATCCATATGGTCTCCTTTCTGTTACATTTTGTGACATTAGTAAATTAATTTATTTTTTGTTTTATTTAAATTATTATCAATTTAAATTGCATTTAATTACTTGAAGCTTGTAATGGTATTAAAGTTAAAAGCTGTTTACTTTTGGTACAAAATGGTCCATTTGTGTCAACTTTCTCTGGACTCTAGGTACTATAAAAGCATTACACTGTACAAAAATTCAAGTATTCAAGTACTTGTACTTATTATCTTTTGGTTCAAAATAGTCCACTTGTGTGGGAGGTACCAAAAGGGTCGGGGACACTTCGCCAATTTTTCTCGAGGGAATAGTGACTAATAAACTAATAATATGTGTAGAATTTCAGAGGATTCAAATAAGTAGTATAGAAGTTATTAAATAATCAATATTACACTAAATGTTAACCCTTTGTGGGGGAGGTACTAGAAGGAGTGGACCAATATGGACCATCTTCGAACATTTAAAAATATTACCACATACCAAATTTGAAGTCAATCGGTTACTCTTTTCGAGAGTTATCGTGCGCACCAGCCAGCAGACAGACGGACTTACATTGCTCATTCGACTTAAAATGGCCCAAAACGGATATCCGCCGAACATACTTAGGGTCTTAGGTCACTCTTTGGTTGTGTTACACTTTTGGTTCGTAGCAAATTATATATACCCTCCTCTCTAAGGTGAGGGGATACAAATGGAACTAAGTGCTCAAAAGCACTTGAAATGTTGAGAGGGGCGTACAAGGATAATGATTATACTCTAATCGAATGCTCGTAGCCCGAGAAATTTAAAAATTGACTTTTCTATGGAACATCTAAATCTGAACAGATTTTTTTTAAATTCGGTAGTGTTTAAGCTTGGTTTAAGAAACTTATATGTGTTGAATTTCGTACAGATTAGTTTAAAATGTTGGCTTCTATAGCGCATAGATGACAAATCGGGACTATACTAGTATTTCGAAATCTGAACCGATTTTTAAATAGGGATCGTTTTTGAGTCAAATAATAATTGCTTGCCAAACTTCATAGTTATTAGAGCATAATTGCGACCTGTACTTTGATTACAAGAATACATCTACATGCAGACGGACATAGTTAAAATGGAAAAACCTAAAAGACATCCTGTACTAGTGAAACCGGAGACAATTGTTTGCGAACATCTGTAATGATTCAATATATTGACCTAACGAAATCAGTGGTCCAGAAGAACTAACTACATCAATAGCGATGCGGGGGCAATTGCTGTTAAAAAAGCTGCCATGATATGCAAGTTTGGGAGTGGTTGGAAGAATACGAGTATGTGCCCGCTAGGAAACGGAACTAGTTCGGAACCTGTAGAATCCCTAGTTCCAAGGTAACCATGACTAGTTCCTTCCTAGATTACTTCCAATGTAAATAACTGGTGAATTTAACATGGGCTTGTCATTGGAGGTAACCAATTCAGCACAACTGCAGAACTAGAGCCCCCGCACTAACTATTTATCCAATCGTTGGGAACTATTTTCTATTATAGTTATTGGTGCCTACCTTTAAAGGGAAAGAATATTTTATTTCTACTTATTTCTTTTTTATTTCAGTTTTGAAACAGGCACAAGTACCAAATTTTTTTTTTTGTAAAACATTTTTTTAGGCAAATAAATTAAATTAATTTTTAAAGAACACAAAATTAGCACAGAGCTTACACAAACATAAAATAATATTAAATATAGGGTTTTCCAACAAAAGGTGTTATTTTGAATCACCCGGTATTTCGGTAGCTGTCACTTTTGAAGCTTTTATTCTTTGACATTTGACAAGTAGAAACTACGCCATTACTAACAAGTAAAAGCGATAAGTTCGGCCATGCCGAATCTTATATACTCTCCACCATGGATAGCATGTGACCTCACAAAATAACCCAAACCTAAAGAAAATAACACTGAAAAACACAAAAAACAAGTAAGAAAGTTTCAGTCGGGTAAACCGACTAAGGTATACCCTCACTTTGTGAGTAATATAATATATAACATTACACCAATAAATCTGTCAATTTGTGTGGGAGGTACCAGAAGGGGTTTTCCAAATACACATATTTTTCGGTAAACAGTACATTCTTAAATACATTGCATTGTGCTGAACTATAAGCGTTTATGTGCACTGGTATATTAAAGTTACGAGCTATGTAATTTTGGTATGATTTGGTCATTTTGTGTGGGAGGTACAAAAAGGGGCGGGGTGATAACGCCCACTTTTTACAGGACTATAGGCACTATAACAGCATTACACTGTACAAAATTTCAAGTATTTGTATGCACTGGTATTAAAGTTACAAGCCGTTTACTTTTGGTACGAAAAGGTCCATTTGTGTGGGATGTACCAAAAGGGGCTGTACAATAATGCCCATTTTTTACCGGACTATAGGCGCTACAAAAACATTATACTGTAGAAAATTTCAAGCATTTTTATGCACTTGTATTAACGTTATAAGCAGTTAAATTTTGATGCAAAATGGTCCATTTGTGTGGGAGGTACCAAAAGGGGCATGCCAACTTCACTCATTTTTCTCGAGTTAATAGCGACTAATATACTAATATTATGTGCAGAATTTCAAAAGATTCGAATAAGTAGTATAGAAGTTATTAAAGAATCAATATTTCACTAAATGTTAACCCTTTGTGTGGGAGGTACCAGAAGGAGTAGACCAATATGGCCCATCTTCGAACTCATCCGGAGATAGATCAAAATATTACCACATACCAAATTTGAAGTCAATCGGTTAATCCTTTCGAGAGTTATCGTGCGCACCAGCAAGCAGACACACAGACAGACAGGCAGACAGACAGACAGACAGACAGACGGACGGACATTGCTCATTCGACTTAAAATGACCCAAAACGGATTTCCTCCGAACATACTTAGGGTCTTAGATCACTCCTTCGATGTGTTACACTTTTTTCCGTAGCAAATGATATATACCCTCGTCACACTAAAGTGAGGGTATAATAAATATAGTAGATGAGAACAGTAGGAATCACAACAAGTTAGATGCTATATATGGGAGCTATATCTAAATATGGACCGATATCGCCCATTTGCAATCCCAAACAACCTGCAACTATAAGAAATATTTATACCAAATTTTATCAACCTAGCTCTATTATTACGGACTGTAGCGTGATTACAACAGACGGACGGACGGACGGACATGGCTAAATCGTCTTAGAATTTTACGACGATTAAGAATATATACACTTTATGGGGTCTCAGATCAATATTTAGAGGTGTTACAAACAGAGTGACAAAATGAATATACCCCTCATCCTATGGTGGAGGGTATAAAAATGGAACGATACACGATTCAACAACGCATTGAAACTATTAAAATTCGAAAATCATCGAAAAATCATCTTGACTGACGAGGCCCATTTCCACCTCGGTGGCTACGTCAACAAGCTAAATTGTCGCATCTGGGGCTCGAAAATGTGGTTGCATCAACAGTTACGGTTAATGGATTGCGCTATCGAGAGATGATTAATGATTTTTTTTGGTCGGAGTTGGATGGTATTGATCTGGACAACGTTTACTTTCAACAAGACGGCGCTACGTGCCACACAAGCATCGAAACCATTGCTCTGTTACGGGAAAAATTTCCGGATCGTGTTATCTCTTAAAGAGGTGATCACACTTGGCCACCGAGTCAAATATTACTTTTAATGCTCATTCGTAATTGCGTTGTTGTGCCAATGAGGCATTATCTGGTGAAAATGCGTGAAATACTCGGGGAGAATTTAGCCACAGCAGCCGGATGAATAGAGTATTGATATTATTGTACTCAACACTACATCACTGGTCTTTCGCTGCCCACAAGGATTGTGCACCATTTTTACTAGGGACAATTATTAAAATATAAAGTGAAAATTCTTAAATTTCAGCTAGATCAATTGAAAAATGTGCACTCCAGAGCGTTAAGAAATGATATCTGTGGGGACGTTTATATGGGGGCCATATCAAAACATAGAACGATATGCACCATTTTTGCTAGGGACGATTAGGTCCAATATAAAGTGTAAATTCTTAAATTTCAGCCAGGTCTATTGAAATAGTTTTTCTCTAGAGTGTCAAGAATTAACATTGGTTGGGACCTTTATGTGAGGGCTATACCAAAACATCCGCCCATGTTCCCTATTTTTATCAAGTACCATTAGGACCAATATAAACATAATTCCTTCTCCAGAGCGCTAAGAAAATATCGATGTTCCCCATTTTTACTAGGTACAATTAGGTCCAATATAAAGTGTAAATTCCTAAATTTGGGCCAGGTCTATTGAAAAAATGTGTTCTCTAGAAAGTCAAAAAGTAACGTTAGTGGGGACCTTTATATGGGGGCTATACCAAAACATCGATCGATGTTCACCATTTTTATTAGGGACTATTTGGTCCAGTATAAATTCTTAAATTTCTGCCAGATCAATTGCAAATGTGTTATCCAGAGCGCTAAGAAGTGGAATTGGTGGGGGCTATATCAAAACATGGACCGATGTGCCCCATTTGCAATTGGGTCGTCCCTAATCTAATAAATGGTCCCTAGTATTTGCGTCCTGTTGTGTCGTGCATAAAAAAGAACAGAACGCTAAACATAGTGTATTCTATTTGCGTTCTCTTGAAAAACACAACCACTACGAGGTAGAGTTTGCGTTCGAAGAACCCTACGTTATCATAGTGGTTGCGATCGTCATCTCAAAATCTTATGGCGATTTCGTTTCTTGTGAAAATGTTTCCCGTCGACGTAAAATACTAGCAAATATTTTCACCATTTTATTTGACATGATGTAGTCCCTCGAATTTATCTTAACTCCAATTTTAAAATTTACAAAATGTGTTAGAAAAGTGCAGTTTTCGGCAAAAGAGTAAAGAAAATGTTGTACGTTTTCCAGAAACGAAATCGCCATCAGTGTACGGTATTCTGTTTGCGTACACATACACAATCACTAAACATTTCTTTAGTGCATTCTGTATTTTTTGTAACGATTGTGTTTGCGAACTGTTCGCTATGAAATACAGTATAGAACGTTAACATAACGTACCATAATGTTTTTTCCGAACGCTACACTGTACTAGAGTCAACCACTGCTGTCTTCCAATATACTAGAGGCGACCGCTGTGGTCTTCCACTAAACTAGAGTCGACCTCAGAGGTCTTTCCCTATACTTGAGTCGACCTCAGAGGTCTTTCCCTATACTTGAGTCGACCTCAGAGGTCTTCCTCTATACTAGAGTCGACCTCAGAGGTCTTCCTCTATACTAGTGTCGACCTCAAAGGTCTTCCTCTATACTAGTGTCGACCTCAGAGGTCTTCCTCTATACTAGAGTCGACCTCAGAGGTCTTCCTCTATACTAGAGTCGACCTCAGAGGTCTTCCTCTATACTAGAGTCGACCTCAGAGGTCTTCCTCTATACTAGTGTCGACCTCAGAGGTCTTCCACTATACTAGAGTCGACCACTGTGGTCTTCCACTATACTGGAATCTACCACTGTGGTCTTCCACCATACTAGAGTCAACCACTGTGGTCTTCCACTATACTAGATTCGACCACTGCTAGGTATTCCTACAAATTCCTAACAAAGAAAACAACAAATTTGGGAATTTGTTTTATTTCTCAACATACACGCCAAATAAAGCAGATGCCATGACCTTGCCTGGAGATGGAACTATCCTCTCCCTCTTTGGACATGATTATCTCATTCCAAACCACTGCACCACGTCACACCTGTTCCTTAGTCTCAGGTGTGACGTGGTCGATCCATGTCTTATCCGGTATTACAAAACGACGCACATACTCGGCTTTATTTCCGTGAAATATCGCCAAAGACGCAGGATTCGTTTTCCGTCAATATGCGATGTATAAAATGTTCCGTCAATATGCGATATACCTATATCACTTTTTGAAATGCCTATTACTTCAGCTAGCTCACGAACCTTCAACAGACTTTCATCCAATACCATTTTGGGGGATTTTTTTAACAATTTCTGACGTGGACACCTCAAATAGTCGACAACTATAGTGATCGTCTTGGCAGCTGCTACGGTCCTGTTTAAGCTTCACCACCCAATACATATTTTACAGTTGTAAATGAAGGAGCAGACACCCCAAAAGTAGAATCTAGCTCGGTTTTAATAGTGGTTGGACTGAGACCCTTCAAATGAAAGTATTGTGTTATATCGGTGACCAATTTTTTCAATGTTTACAAAATTCACTGTTCTAAAAAAAACAAACAACCATGAAACAATTACTACAGGTACAGCAAACAGCTGATTTACAATTTTGGAGCAAATACACTAAAGTGGTTAAAAACAAGTCCTGATTCACACTCGACAATTTTTTTCAAGCAAGTGTGAATCAGCACCAAGTAAGAAAGTTCAGTCGGGTAAACCGGCATAAGAATCAAGTGCCAAAGTTGTAGAAGAGAGAGAGAGGCAGAGAGCTCCTTCCGCCTGCCTCTCTCACCAGCAAACTTTGACAGTTGCTTGGGAAAAATTTGCCGAGTGTGAATCATGACTTAAGAAAAAACAAGTCCTGCTCAGACTCGGCAATATTTTTCAAGCAAGTGTAAATCAGCACCAATTAAGTAATTTCAGTCGGGTAAATCGGCTTAAGAATCCCCTCAACATCAGTCCCAAAAAATATTCGTAAATATATAAAATTTTTAAATTAAATTATTATCAATTTAAATTGCACTTAATAAATTTAAAGTATTAAAGTTATCAGCTGATAACTTTTGGTGTGTGATGGTCCATTGGCGCGGTAGGTACCACTGGGGACTTGCCAATAACGCCCTTTTTTTTCTGGACTCTAAGCACAATAATACATAACACTGTACAAAATTTTTAGTATTTGTATGAACTGATATTAAAGCTATAAGCATTTAACATTTGGTGCAAAATGGTCCATTTGTGTGGGAGGTAACAAAAGGATCGTGGCAACTTCGCCCATTCTTCTTGAGGTGTTAGCGACTAATAAAATAATACCATATGTGGGATACCAGAAGTTAGAAGTTATTAAAGAATTAGGTCCTTATTAATAAAAATTAAATGAAGGTTTGAAGAACGCTTTAACACTGCTAAAGCGTTCCTCAAATCTTTTTTAACTTTTTATGAATAATGCCCTTAATATGAAACCAAAGGTTAACCCTTTGTGGGGGAGGTACTAGAAGGAAAGCACAAATATGGTCCATCTTTGAACTTAGCCGGAGATAGAGAAAAATATTACCGCATACCAAATTTTAAGTCAATTGGTTAATCCTTTCGAGAGTTATCATCCGCACCAGACAGCAGTCGGACATTACTCAAATGACTCAAAATGACCCAAATCGAATTGGGATCTTAGGCTACCCCTTCGATGTGTAACATTTTTGCCCCGCAGCAAATGATATATACCCTCCTCTCTAATGTGAGGGGATAACAAATTTTAGTGGATAGAGGATATAATTTAGAGAAAAAATTAAAATAATTGCCGTTGGGCCATAGTTATTGAGAGGGGATTCCCAATTTCATAAATCGTTAAGATTTATTGCATATTTTTCTTGTTTTCATCGGATCAGCTCAAAATTTACAACGTAGGTAAAAAATTATATTCTGAGTAAGAAATATATAATATAAATGTTGTAAAAATTGATCTTGTCCGATGAAAAACAAGGAAGATATCGGGTAGTATGGAAGGGAGCAAAAAAAGCATTTTGTGTTTTTTACTCAGAATAAAAAGTTCTACCTGTGTTGTAAATTTTGAGCTCATCCAATCAAAAATGGTAAAAATAGAATTAGAGAATAAACAGCTGACAAAATTGCATAGTGTAAATCGGAACTATTTACTCGAGATATCATATTTTAATGTATTTGTGAAAATGAAAGTGTATGTGGCACATATACACGATTTTGATGATAATGTATCGTTTTTCTGTAAGCATCATTCTACGCGTACATGGGATGATCATACATCAGATGTATTGAACTATGTCCCTATTTACATTGGCTGAATGTTCAGCAGATTATCGGCGTTTTGTAGGAGAGAGAGGCAGTCGGCAAGAGGGGCGAAAAAACTCTCCCGTACTCGGGCTTATCGGTCTGAACGTTTTGTGTTTATCACTCGGCCTTTGAAACAACAACAGTGCACACAGAAATATCCGAAACAAAATTATGTGTCTAAACGCAGAGGCAAGTTTAAAAGAGAATTAGCGGATAAGCTGCTGAAAAAAATATACTAGTGTAAATCCGGACTATACGAGGAAAGTTCTATCAGCAGATTATCCTCTAATTCTCTTTTGAACATGCCTAATCGTTTACACGACGCATTCTGTTTCGGCAAGAAATGTTATCATCGTTGCTTCTTCTGAGATTCTGTCATTTTAACGAAGCATTCTGTTTCGGCAAGAAATGTTTTCATCGTTAATATGAATTGGCACATATGAAAACAAGAAATATTGTGATAAACAATCTAATTCTACGCGCGGAATTTCGGCAAAGACACTATATGTTTACTATATAATGCAAAAATACCACGCAAATGAAAAAAATTAATAATTATTGAGAAAAATTGCGCGATTTTTCTTAAATTTTGAGTTGTCCAACTTTTTTTTAAATCACTGAAGGCGGATTTTTCTTTGATTGGTATCCCAATTTTTTCTGAGTATTATGTTGTTTTTTATTGCTATTAAGCACAGCTGGCGAAAATTTAATTTTTAAGTACATATCGTCACTCGATTATTGGAGTGACCCAACAACCAAAAACTATTTTTCGAGAAAAACGATAAAGAAGGTTTACGTATATTTTCTTCGATATCTACACGATAAATGTTCTTTTTTAGCGTAGACATCAATAACTACATTTATAATAAACAAATATATTAATTTGTATACCTTTATATACAATGTATTTAAAGATATTACACATTTACTAAAAAATTAAATTTTTATTGTGTGACCCATGTCACACTATTCACTACTATTTTTGTGTCAAATACTACAGGTGGGTCAAAGTAATATGAAGTTTTTGAATAATCACAAAATAAGATGTCCCTTGCTTAATTATTAAAACTTGATATTTTACTCATGTTTACGAAGAGATTGTTCGGTATTGCGTTTTGTTCATTAGACCTGATTCACACTCGGCAATTTTTTCCAAGCAAGTGTCAAAGTTTGTTGGAGAGAGAGGCAGGCGGAAAGAGCTCTCTGCCTCTCGCTCCTACAAACTTTGACACGTGTTTTCTATTTTCTATGTCAATTTTGGTGCAAAGACCAAAAAGGTGGATGTAGAACTAAACAATATCTTGTTAAGTTGAAAAATGGGGATTTGAAGCAAACATGGGGCTGGATATCTCTTTACTCATATGGGATATAGAAAAACGGATTGCAGATTCAGAAAGAGGGCACATCAATCATATATAATCGATTCCTAACTCATTTTTGTTAAAATAGTCTTTGGGTCTTCTCCAAAAATTTACTTTTCGTTAATAAAAGAAAATAATTAAAATAAACAATAAAAATCTATATTAATAACAACAACAATTCTTTTAAAACGGACAAAGTGAGTAGTGGTTTGCAAAGTGTTTTGCTGTCTCGGCAATAAAGGTAATGCTTGTGTTGCAAAACCACCACCATTCATTGCGACCATGGAAAAACAAAGTACGAGTTCAACCAAGTACATTGTCGCTATGAACCAACCCAAAGAAATACATTTGAGTGAAGAAAGCAGCGATGACGAAACTGACTGGCAAGATGTATCCAATAACAAAAGAAGAAACCGGAAACCTCCAGAGGATCTGCAACTAAAACAAAAACAGCAACGGACTAATGATGACCCCAGCACTTCAAGTAATAGATTCGCCGCTTTAAGTAAAGATGCAGATAAATCGAAGAAGGAAGATACTGTAACTCGAGCACCCCAACCTCCACCAATATTCATTCCAAATGTCGCGAGTATCGAGAAAATGGTCAAAAATCTTATAAAAGTCATAGACAGTAAGGAGTTTAATTACAAATCACTACGTGATGGTCAGGTTCGGCTTTCGATTAAATCTATCGATTCTTACCGAAAAATTGTTAAACATTTTGAAGCATCAAACATAGCTTACCATACATACCATCTCAAGCAGGAGAGAGCATTTAGTGTAGTAATTAAGGGTCTTCACCATACAACACCAATTGAAGACATTAAAGCATGCCTTCTTTCACTGGGACACCAAGTTAGAAGCATAAGAAACGGAAAAAGTCGTGTCACAAAGGTGCCTCTTTCAATGTTCTTCGTAGATTTGGATCCCGACGTCAACAATAAAGATATATATGACATTAAAAGCATTGACAACGCAATAATTACCATTGAACCCCCAATCCGAAGCAACGACCTTGTACATTGTCATAGATGCCAACAATTTGGACATACCAAAACCTACTGCAAGAAACCATTTAATTGTGTCAAATGCGGAATGAATCATGCCACGGCAGAGTGTACAAAAGCAAAAGATACACCGGCTTGTTGTGTACATTGTTTGAAACCGCATACAGCAAATTATAAAGGTTGTGAATTCTACCAAACTCTTCTCAATAAAAGGAAAATGATCTCACAAACAAATGGCCACAGAAACCAACAATTTTCAAATAGTAATGAGTATTACCAACCCAGAAAAGAGTACGCAGGTATGCCAAATCAGTCATATGGAAATGCGACATATGCCGGTACTTTGAAAGGTCCTTTAAATGGTAATAATTTGTTAGAGAAGATCGAATCTATGCTAGCCAAACAAATAGAATTAACCAACACATTAATAAATATGATGTCAATGATGATGACGAAATTATGCAATTAGATATTAGAATTGCTCAATGGAATGCTAATGGCATTTCAAATCATAAAAACGAAGTTGAAATATTTCTTCAAAATAACTTCATCGACATACTTTTGATTTCCGAAACACATTTCACAAATAAATCCTTTTTCAAAATCTAAAATTACGATACTGTTATCTCTAACCACCCTGACAACAAAGCTCATGCTGGAGCAGCATTGTTGGTTAAATCAAAAATCAAGTATGAAGTCATCGAACCGGACTCTGAGCCATACTTACAAGCTGCAGGGATAAAAATATATTGTGAAAATTCTACCACCTCTATTGTTTCTATCTATTGCCCGCCTCGATACAACATAAAATGTGAACAGTATGACAATTTCTTCAAAAAATTTGGTAATAAATTTATTATTGCCGGCGATTACAATGCAAAACATCCATGGTGGGGATCCAGACTACAAAATCCAAAAAGAAAAGAGCTGTACAAGTGCATTACGAAAAATAAATATAAAGCTCTGTCTACAGGAAGCCCGACTTACTGGCCCAGTGATCCATGTAAAATACCAGATTTATTAGATTTTGCAATTTATAATGTTATTTCTCAATCTCTGTTGGGTATATCAGATTCTGATGACCTAGGTTCCGATCACAGCCCCATTATAATAACATTCAGTGTTAGTTGTCGAAGACTCACGCAAAAGAAAAAAATCATAAGTAAAAGAACTAACAAAGAATCTTTTGACTCATATATAAATTCAAATATTAGCTTAGGAATTCCTCTTAAAAATGGAGCCGATTTAGACGACGCTCTAGAAACTCTATCAAAAGTTATTCACGAAGCTGCGTACATAGCTACACCTCAACATGAAGAAAGAAATAACTCTTTGGTTCAGATGTCTACAGAAATAAGGGAACTTATTAAAGAAAAGAGAAAATTGCGAAAAATTTGGAAGAGAACTAGATCCCCTACTGACAGAACCAATTTTAATCGAGTTTCCAATATTCTTAAAAAAATCATGCAAGAAAAGAAATCAGATTCCACTGGAATATTCTTGAATAGTTTAAGTCCCACAAAAAATGATGAACACAGTCTCTGGAAAGCTACCAAGTATATTTCGCGACCAAAGAAGAGAAACGTACCCATTAAAGACACGAACGGAGCGTGGTGTAGATCAGCTGAAGCCAAAGTGGCAACATTTAAAGATCATTTGGAAGAGACCTTTACTCCCTTTTCCTTCTCTAATGGAGTTGAAAATGCGGAAATAGCAGACTTTCTTGACGTACCATGTCAAATGTATCGTCCCGTAAAAGCTTTCAATTTTCGAGAAGCAAAACAAGAGATTTCGAAACTTAAAAATACTAAAGCTCCAGGATACGACAATATTGACTCTGGTGTAATTAAATTTCTTCCAAAAAAAGGGATCGTATTTTTAACAACAATATTCAATTCTGTTTTACGAATAAGCCATTATCCGTCGCAATGGAAATTTGCAAAGATTATAATGATACCAAAACCAAACAAACCAGAAAATATTGTCACGTCATACAGACTAATAAGTTTGCTGCCAATTTTCTCAAAATTATTTGAGAAACTTTTAAAACATAGATTAACACCAATTCTTGATAGTCTCAAAATTATTCCGGATCACCAGTTTGGCTTCCGAAATCAACATGGTACTCCAGAACAGTGTCATCGCATTGTAAATGTTATAAGAGATTCCCTTGAGAAGAAACTTTATTGTTCAGCCGTGTTTTTAGATGTGAAACAAGCATTTGATAGAGTCTGGCACATGGAAGTTGGAAAAGTTATTACCAAGTTATTTCATTAAGGTATGATATATTATTATCATACCTTAATGAAAGACAGTTTTTTATAAATATAGAAGATGTCAACTCAGAGTTTGGCTCAATGAAATCTGGAGTTCCACAAGGAAGCGTTTTGGGACCGATCTTGTATACCATTTTCACATCTGATATGCCATCTAATAATGACGTAACAATTGCTACTTATGCCGATGATACCGCAATTCTAGCCTGCAATGAATCGCACACAATGGCCTCCTCTCTTGTTCAAAGTGAGCTCAATTTAATACAGAATTGGTGTAACAGGTGGAACATAAAAGTGAATACTGATAAATCGGCTCATGTTACTTTCACGTTAAGAAAGGAAGACTGCCCGGATGTGTTTCTACATGGAAATAATATTCCGAAATCAAATACTGTGAAATATTTAGAAATTCACCTTGACAGAAGGTTAATATGGAAAAATCATGTAATAGCTAAGCGAAAGCATTTGGATCTAAAGTTAAAAAAGATGTACTGGCTATTGGGACCAAAATCTCAACTTTCATTGGAAAATAAGATTATTTTGTATAAAACAGTTTTGAAACCAGTATGGACGTATGGGATCCAAATTTGGGGAACAACTAGTAATTCAAACATCAAGATTCTTCAGAGATATCAATCAAAAACCTTAAGATTACTAGTCAATGATCCATGGTTCGTAAACAACAACAACATTCACAAGGACCTTGGTATTGCCTTAGTCAAAGACGAAATTTCTCGATTCAGTTCTAGATATTTAAACCGACTCAGTAACCATTGTAAAGTACTGGCCATATCCCTGCTAGATGACAGTGAAGAAGTACGAAGATTGAAAAGGCCACATATACTCGATTTACCATTTAATCACTAAACTTAATATTTTGAAATCAATTTTGTAGTTTATCAAATATTTAAAATATTTTATAGTTGAGTTTGCTGGAACTTGACATTCCGTCATTTATCAATAGTTATAAGATTTGCTTATTGTTTTATTAAAAAATAGATTGCAAATAAAGAGTACAATAAAAAAAAATATTTTCCGAAAAGCGCCGAAGACGAAAAATTATTTAAAACAAGTAAGAAAGTTTCAGTCGGGTAAACCGACTAAGGTATACCCTCACTTTGTGAGTAATGTAATATATAACATTACACCAATAAATCTGTCAATTTGTGTGGGAGGTACCAGAAGGGGTTTTCCAAAAACACGTATTTTTCGGTAAATACATTGCATTGTGCTGAACTATAAGCGTTTATGTGCACTGGTATATTAAAGTTACGAGCTATGTAATTTTGGTATGATTTGGTCATTTTGTGTGGGAGGTACAAAAAGGGGCGGGGTGATAACGCCCACTTTTTACAGGACTATAGGCACTATAACAGCATTATACTGTACAAAATTTCAAGTATTTGTAAGCACTGGTATTAAAGTTACAAGCCGTTTACTTTTGGTACGAAATGGTCCATTTGTGTGGGAGGTACCAAAAGGGGCTGTACAATAATGCCCATTTTTTACCGGACTATAGGCGCTACAAAAACATTATACTGTAGAAAATTTCAAGCATTTTTATGCACTTGTGTTAAAGTTATAAGCAGTTAAATTTTGATGCAAAATGGTGCATTTGTGTGGGAGGTACCAAAAGGGGCGTAGCAACATGACCCATTTTTCTCGAGTTGATAGCGACTAATAAACTAATGCTATGTGTGGAATTTCAGAAGATTCGAATAAGTAGTATAGCAGTTATTAGAGATTCAATATTTCACAACATTATAACACTTTGTGGGGGAGGTACCAGAAGGACTGGCCCAATATGGCCCATCTTCGAACTTAGCCGGAGATAGAAAAAAATATTACCACGTACCAAATTTGAAGTCAATCGGTTACTCCTTTCGAGAGTTATCGTGCGCACCAGCCAGCAGACACACAGACAGACAGATAGACAGATAGACAGACAGACAGACAGACAGACAGACGGACGGACATTGCTCAATCGACTTAAAATGACCCAAAACGAATATCCGCCGAACATACTTAGGGTCTTAGATCACTCCTTCGATGTGTTACACTTTTTTTCGTAGCAAATGATATATACCCTCGTCACACTAAAGTGAGGGTATAAAAATAGCGCAATTTTTTGTCAATAATTTTTAATTTTTACGTGTTTAAGTTTAGTTTGGTTTCCCAATTTTTTTTAGAGTTTTCTTTAATGTATTAGCTGCTTTTTGTCCCGTATATACGTTTAACCAAGCAAATTAAACACGTATACGTTAGAACAACCTTTTTATCCCCGGTATTCGTATTTACACACAACAATTTTTACAAGCAAGTGTGAGAGTTTGTAGGATAGAGGCAGGCGGAAAGAGCTCTCTCTCCAAAAAACTTTGACTCCTGCTTGGAAAAAAATTGCTTCGTGTGAATCAGGACCTCACGATATTTTCATAATCGTATTCTCGCTTACATACAACAGACAAGTCGTACAACTTTTTTCTGTCAAAAAAGGAAAAAAAGCAGCACAAAGAAAATGTTTTAGCATTACCAAATCAATTAATAGTTGGCTTAAACAATGCCATATTCTTTTTGAAAAGAAAAATTTCCTTTCCTAGTTTTCATTCCTTAGTCCTGATTCACACGAGGCAATTTTTTCCAAGCAATTGTCAAAGCTTGTTGGATAGAAAGGAGGCGGAAAGAGCTCTCTCTCCTATCAACTGTGACACTTGCTTGGAACAAATTGCTTCGTGTGAATCAGAACTCAAAACACCGGGTCAGTTAAACAATGAAAGAAGATGAGATTTATGCAAAATTTTGAAATGGAATGATACACAATTGAATAGAATGTTAATATAAAATCAAATAAATATTAAATAAAATGAAGTTGATATTTTTATTGTAAATTTCTGAGTCAGGCGGCACGTCTTTGAAGTTTAGATAATTGCTCCAGTGGGCAACGTTACGACTGCGGTAAATTTATGTTACGGTTTCGTTTGCCTAACCCGGCCTTCAAACGATAATGTTTTCCATACAAGCTATTTTTCTCCTTCCCATCCCATGAAATAAACCAATATGTCTTTTTCACTCACACAATGAGGATTTTCATACACAGCCATGGTTCAATTGTAAAGGTAGGGTCACAAGGCCAACACAAATTAGCAAGTACAACCCCGGGTGAGTTTGGACAAATGGTGCGACATAACTATATTTTTCTTAGAATTTTCAGCTGTTATCACTGATGTACAGGATGCAAAATAAAGTTGCATATGGAATGAATACATTTGATAACTTTAAACTAACCAGTATTACTGTATGTACTTGAAATTATGTCCACAAGTTTGCGTAATACATAACTTCTAAAAAACCTTTTCAGATATGTTCTGAAAAAAATAAATTTATTTCGCCAATCATAAGTTGACTTATTTCTAGAGTAAAAGTGTCAGTCTGAAAGGGGGAAGTATGAAGTAATCGAACTTGTCGTGCCCAACG
The DNA here is from genome assembly GCA_963930755.1 of Eudasyphora cyanicolor. NCBI lineage: Eukaryota > Metazoa > Arthropoda > Insecta > Diptera > Muscidae > Eudasyphora > Eudasyphora cyanicolor. The sequence continues at coordinate 204,270,854 of OZ005736.1, read as the reverse complement.
TTTTGTGTTTTACATTCGCAGTGAAGTTTATTTTGATATTTCATCTTCCCAAATATATAACACACAAAGGTTATATATTTGGGAAGATGTTGTTTAAACAAATCCTTGTTTACTCCAATTTTTTTTGTTTGGGACTATTATTTTTCGAAACAAATTAAAAATTTGCACTTAAGTATTCAGAAAGTACCTAAATTGCGTTATATTGCTCAGTAATTCAAAATAATTTTTTTGGAAATTTTTAATGTTCGTAAAAATAATAAATAATAACTGAAATTCTATAATTTTGGATCAAAATAATTTTTTCGGTGGATTGACAACTAATGATGGCTTGGAATACTTAAATTTAAAATGATTGATTTGAAACAAAAGTCAATGTAAATTGACTTTTGTAAATTGTAAAAAGCCAACTTCGCTAAACTTCCTTTTCGTTTTGGCTGCTGAAGTGATAAGTTGTGGTGTGGGCCCCCTATTCAACGAATTTTGAATTTCGTTTATAACACAGATTTAAAATCCAAATCTGTAGTAATCCACAATTAAAATACATTTGAGGTAAGTTTTTTTATAAAAAAACAAGTAAGAAAGTTTCAGTCGGGTAAACCGACTAAGGTATACCCTCACTTTGTGAGTAAAGTAATATTGAATATTACACAAATTATTCTGTCAATTTTTGTGGGAGGTACCAGAAGGGGTTTAAGAAATACACCTATATTTCGCTGAACAGTAGATACTTTAAATACATTGCACTGTGCCGAATTGTAACCGTTTATATGGACTGGTATATTAACGTTGAGATATTAAATTGTGGTATAATTTGGCCATTTTGTGTGGGAGGTACAAAAAGGGGCGTGGTGATAACGCTTATTTTTCACTGGACTATTGGCATTATAAAAGCATTACACTGTACAAAATTTCAAGTAGTTGTATACACTGATATTAATGTTATAAGCTGAGGTACCAGAAGGAGTGGACCAATATGGCCCATCTTCGAACTTAGCCGGAGATAGAAAAAAATATTACCACATACGAAATTTGAAGTCAATCGGTTACTCCTTTCGAGAGTTATCGTGCGCACCAGCAGACAGACAGACAGACAGACGGACGGACATTGCTCATTCGACTTAAAATGACCCAAAACGAATTTCCGCCGAACATACTTGGGGTCTTAGGTCACTCCTTCGATGTGTTACACTTTTTTCCGTAGCAAATGATATATACCCTCGTCACACTAAAGTGAGGGTATAAAAAGTATATATATAAATTTATTTTGTTCTTTTAATATATTTTATGGTTTTTCAGATTTAAACGAGGTTTTCGCCGCATTTTAATCAAATTACGGATTTCTAATAACATCAGCATTTAAAACAAATCAGAGGTAAGTTTCTGTAAAACAAAAAGAAAGTATAAATGCTTATTTTCTGTTCTTTATAATATTTTATTGTTTTTTCAGGTTTTACCGCGTGTTTTTACCAACGTGGGTAAGCTCCCGCGTTGTAGCAATGCCGTAGTTGAAGTGGTAAAAACACGTGGTAAAGCCTGAAAATAACAGAAAATAAATATTTTTATTTACTTTTTGTTATTAAATTTTTAACTTTTGAAAACTTTTTTCATCACTTTTGTATAGCAAAGAAAAGTTGTCATGACGCCAACGTTTTGTACCAAAAGGAAACAAATCTTAAACATTTTCTTTTTAAAGTGCCTGCAGACTTAAGCGAAATTGGTGTTGAATGGTTTTAGTATATGATAACTGAAATATCAAATCATTTTTTGTCGCCTTGGACCAGTTGTATTTGTTACTGTAATGTCTTATGCAGTACTAGTACCAATAAGACGCGGAATTCTACTTTGTCTGCAGCTTTGAATATAAACATATTAATGTAAGAAAAAGACTACAACTCACTCGGCCCAAGGCGGCGAAAAAAAAATATTTGTTATATCAGCGATAAGCAGAGAATTAAAGCTTTCCATCATACAGCAACATCCTACACTAATGTAAAAGTCAAATTCATCGAAGATCGTCCTTTTGACATGAAGGAAATTTATAAGATTTGTTTCCTTTTTGTACTGAACTGTGGCGTTATGATGCAAACTTTCTTTGCTATTCAAAAGTGAATAAAATAAATTATTATTAGTAAATACTGTGTCAAACCTGTCTGAAATATTTAATTATAACTCGAGATAGACAGAAAAAGCCATCTTTAAACTTGAACTATATTTTAGAAGACATCTAGGTTTAAAATACAATAAATAAAAAGGTTTTTTAAAACAATTTTAATAATTTTTTTTAAATGTTGAGAAATCCCTGTTTAGTTTTGTATTTTAAGCCAAAATACCCTATAAAATGTAGTTTAAGTTCACGATAACCTTTTTATACCCTACACCACACTGTGGTACGGGGTATTATAACTTTGTGCATTTGTTTGTAACACCCAAAAGGAGAAGAAATAGACCCATCGTTTATTATACCGATCGACTTAGAAACACTTTCTGAGTTGATTTAGCTATGTCCGTCTGTCCGTCTGTCTGTCCGTCTGTGCATATATTCTTGTAATCAAAGTACAGGTCGCAATTATGGTCCGATCTCGACGAAACTTTACTTTTCTTTTTTTGGCCCAAGGATTGGTTAAAATCGGTTCAGATTTAGATATAGCCCCCATATATATGTTAGCCCCGATTTGACATGTAAGCGCTGTAAAAACTTTATTTTATGTCCGATCAGTATGAAATTCGGCAGAAAGACGTTTCTTCTTATATGGATGAACACTGTTAAATTTGGAAGAAATCGGTTTAGATTTAGATATAGCCCCCATATATATGTTACCTCCGATTTGACATGTAAGCGCTGTAAAAACTGTATTTTATATCCGATCAGTGCGAAATTCGGCAGAAAGAGGTTTCTTATTACATGAAGGAATACTGACAAATTCAGAGAAAATCGGTTCGGATTTAGATATAGCCCCCATACATATGTTACCCCCGATTTCACATGTAAGCGCTGCAAAAACTGTATTTTATATCCGTTCAGTATGAAATTCGTCAGAAAGAGGTTTCCTATTATATAAATGAACACTTTTAAATTTGGAAGAAATCTGTTCAGATTTAGATATAGCCCCCATATATACGTTACCCCCGATTTGACATGTGAGCGCTGTAAAAATGTTATTTTATATCCGATCAATGCGAAAGTCGGCAAAAAGAGGTTTCTTTTTACATGAAGGAATACTGCCAAATTCGGAGAAAATTGGCTTAGACTTAGATATAACAGACATATATATGTTACCCCCGATTTGACCTGTAAGCGCTGTAAAAACTGTATTTTATATCCGATCAGTGCGAAATTCGGCAGAAAGAGGTTTTACATGAATACATGAAGGAATACTGCCAAGTTCGGAGAAAATCGGTTCAGAGTTAGATATAGCTCCCATATATATGTTACCCTCGATTTGACATGTAAGCGCTGTAGAGACTGTATTTTATATCCGATCAGTACGAAATTCGACAGAAGGAGGTTTTTTTACATGAATAAGTATTCAGGGAAGATCGGTTCAGATTTATATTAAAGCTCCATATATATGTTTCTCCTGATTTGGTATCAAACCCCTATAGAAGTTGTATTTTACTTCCGATCATTAAAATTTTCCAGAAAGATGTTTCTCAATTTAGGAACGAATATTGCTTAATTTAGCGATTATCAATTACCAATTTACTAATTATTCCAAATTATTATGGCAATGACCCTCATCGCATTGTTAGGGAGGTGTAGGGTATTATATAGTCGGGCCCGCCCGACTTTCTGCCTTTCCTTACTGGTTTTTGTCTATCTCGAGATATACGTCCCTGTAATGGCAATCGCACTTCGCCTACATTTGGCGATTGCGATTTCAAGTCGCAAAAATAGATGTGCTGAATTCTTTTTTAGGACAATAGTTTGATATTACTAAAATGAAATTATTAATAACACAGAATAATAACAAGTGAATATTATATTATTTTAATTTAGTTTGTTTTAAATATTTTAAAAAGTCCCCTTTTTATACCCTACACCACACTGTGGTACAGGGTATTATGACTTTGTACATTTGTTTGTAACACCCAAAAGGAGAAGAGATAGACCCATTGTTTATTATACAGATCGACTCAGAATCACTTTCTGATTTAGCCATGTCCGTCTGTCCATGTATTCTTGTTATTAAAGTGCAGGTCGTATTTATGGCCCGATTGTGATGAAATTTAGCATAGTGGTATTTTTTGGCCCAAGGACGATCCCTATTGAAATTGGTAAAAATCGGTTCAGATTTAGATATAGCCACCATATATGTGTTACCCCCGATTTTACATGAGAGCGCTGTAGAAACTGTATTTTATATTAGATCAGTGCGAAATTTGGCAGAGAGAGTTCTCTTATTACATGAATGAACACTGCCAAATTCGGGGAAAATCGGTTCAGATTTAGATATAGTCCCCATATATATGTTTCACCCGATTTGACATGTAAGCGATGTAGAAACCGTGTTTTCTTATTACGTGAATAAACACTACCAAATTCGGAGCAAATCTGTTCCGACTTAGATATAGCCCCCATATATATGTTTTACCCGATTTGACATGTAAGCGCTGTAGAAATTTTATTTTATATCAGATCAGTACGATATTTGGCAGAGAGAGTTCTCTTATTACATGAATAAACACTGCCAAATTCGGGGAAAATCGGTTCAGATTTAGATATAGTTCCCATATATATGTTTCACCCAATTTGACATGTAAGCGTTGTAGAAATTGTATTTTATATCCGATAAGTACGAAAATCGGCAGAGAGAGTTTTCTTATTACATGTATGAACACTGCCAAATTCCTACCGCAATTCCCATTTTCGCATTGATAGGTAGGTGTAGGGTATTATATAGTCGGCTGCGCCCGACTTTCTGTCTTTCCTTACTGGTTATTTTTAAATTTTAATTCTAATATTTTACTGTTTTTTTGGTTTCGGCACGGGTTTACCAAAGGGTTATACCACTTAAAGGACATCATTAGCGTGGATTGGAAGGTCTTCGGTGATATTGAGGTAAGACAAAAAGTCTACAGATTTAAACGACGTTGGTTTAGGATGAAAGTCTTAGGCTCAGCTTATCGCTGAAAAAATAAATAATTTTTTTTGCTGCCTTGCGTATCTTTCTTTTTGTAAAAAGGATACAAATAAAGATACAAATAAGTAGAAGGCCAAGAAAAATTATTTGGTGTTTCAGCACTAAGCAGAGACCTAAAGACTTATATCATACAGCAACGTCCTACAATGATGAATAATTCAAATTTTTCGAATATCGTCCATGTGTTACCTGAAGGAAATTTTTAAGATTTGTTTCCTTTTGGTACTGAAGTGTGGCGTCATGATATTCAAGTGAATAAAATAATTTATTAGCAAATGCTATGTCAAACCTTTCATAAAGATTTAAATATAACTCGAGATAGAGAGAAAAGCCACATTTAAACTTGGTCTAAAATTCAAAAAAAAAATAGTTTATTTAAATAATTAATAATATAATTTTTTTTAAAATTTTGTGAATATTTCCTTTTTATTTTTGATTTTTCCACTAAAATACAGTTCATGTTTTAAGATGCCTTTTTTTGTCTATCTCTAGATATAATAAAATCTTTGGCCCAGTATTTACTAAAATAGACAGGGTTGATATGCGAAAACTTTGTTAATAACTTTTGTATTGCAAGGAAAAGTTGTCATGACGCCAACATTCTGTACCAAAAGGAAACAAATCTTAATCATTTTCTGTTTAAAGAGCCTGCAGACTTATACGAAATTGGTGTTGAATTGAAGGTTTTAGTATCTGATCGCTGAAATATCAAATAATTTTTTTCACCGCCTTGGATCAACTTATATGCAATTTTCTTACTTATTTTAAAATGTTCAGATTTTGAGATGCAGAATAATTACAAGGCCATGTCCTATTAACAATACGACTGAATTACTAGTTACTCTAATGCCTTCTGCAGCATTGCTATCAATAGGACGTGGCATTCTAATTTTCTGCAGCGTTGAATATGAACATTTTAAAGTAAGTAAAATGTTCATATTCATATTCAAGTAATTTTTAAGTAAGTTATTTTAGAGATAGCAGATATTAAAACCTTCCCACGTCGCACAGTGGGCTAAAATGGAAAAAAATTGACATAATTCTGCCATTTCAAAACCGATTATCGTATGGCGATGAAATTTTAGGTGTGTATACAAGAGGTGTTAGAGAGTTTAAGTTCGGAACTTGGGCCCCCTATCTCATACAGGGGCGGAGCTACAGTGGATACTCCTAGACCAGAGCTACAATAAACATTTTATAGGTTGAAGATATCTTGAATAGTTTCCGAGATATGTGGATTTTAAATTTGAATTTTTCATTTTTTCGCCGACTTTGCCTTGGAGTTTAGCCAATATCTCAGTCAAAGGTTTAACGATTTTGTTCGCGTGTTTTCTTATGGATTGCCAATAAAATGTACAATATCATGAAAAAAAAGAATCGATAAGATATTATATAAGATTTTTACAGCGCTTACATGTCAAATCGGGGGTAACGTATATATGGGAGATATATCTAAATCTGATTCGATTTCTTCCAAATTTAAAAGTGTTCATTCATATAAAAGGAAACCTCTTTCTGCCGAATTTCATACTGATCGGATATAAAATAACATTTTTACAGCGCTTACATGTCAAATCGGGGCTAACATATAAATGGGGGCTATATCTAAATCTGAACCGATTTTAACCAAATTCAATAGAGATCGTCCTTGGGCCAAAAAAAAATATGTGTAAAGTTTCATCGAGATAGGACCATAATTGCGACATGTACTTTGATTAGAAGAATACATGCACAGACAGACGGACATAGCTAAATCAACTCAGAAAATGATTCTGAGTCGATCGTTATAATAAATGGTCTATTTCGGCTCCTTTTGGGTGTTACAAACAAATGCACAAAGTTATAATACCCTGTACCACAGTGTGGTGTAGGGTATAATTAAAAAAAATATTAGGCATATAGACAGAAACGCAAAAACGGCATAAAATTCTTAAAAATGTATATATTTCGATGAATTTTTTTTAAAGTTCTTTATTTTGATATTAGAAATAATAATCAAACGCAACATGTGGAAATTTCTAATGGAAAATCCCTCAATTCCCAAAAAAAACATCAAAAATCCCCAAAAATGGGATTTTTACTTTTAGTCCTATATCTTCGATAAAAAAAGCCGCGCTCGGGATTCCCTTTGCAGTCGATTTTGTTACACCCTAATACAAATAAATAAAAAGAAAAATTTAACAATTTAGATTTGCGATTGGAGAAAATCGATCAAACTTTTGAAATTTATGTAAAAAAAAGGTCCAAATCGGAGAAGGGTGGCAACCACACCAATTAAAATTTTGGCTTCGGATTTTCTCTAGCAGATTTTGTGAAACTTCTCCTTTAAAATTAGTACTTTGTGTAACAAACTTTTTCTACAAGACCAAAATACGAATTAAACTTTTTTCGCCAAAAAATCTCCAAAAATTAAATTTTTTCAAAAAATTTATTTAATAAGGCCATAACTTTCTTATTTCTTCACATATCCTAAAAAATCGGTAAACTATTGACTGAGATATTGGCTAAACTCCAAGGCAAAGTCGGCGAAAAAATTAAAAATTCAAATAAACTAAAATCGGAAACTCCATTCAAAAGTTAGAAGCCGATGAAAATTTTGTATATCCGAAGTGGTCAACTTTAGGGACCTTTAGCTCCGTCCCTGTATGAGATAGGGGGCCCAAGTTCCGAACTTAAACTCTCTAACACCTCTTGTATACAAACCTAAAATTTCATCGCCATACGATAAGTGGTTTTGAAAGGGCAGAATTATGTCCATTTTTTTCATTTTAGCCCACTGTGCGTCGCTAAAATATGTAGCCTCTTTAAAAAGTGATGTACTTATTGTAACTTGACACGTCAATTCAATAATTATCACAAAATGTATATTTTATTCCAGAGTTGTTTTTAATTCAATTAAATTATGTTAAATTAATTTAATTATGTTAATATCTTCTCTATAAGTATGTTTATTGATATGTTTTGTTTGGTATTCCCATTTAAATAAGTTATTTATTATTATTTTTTCAATATTTATTTAAAATTATAGTTTTATTCCTTCATTCTCTATACTAAGAAAACACTATGCACCAAAAAAAAATTTTAGCATAGATTGTGGCATTCTATTTTATGAAAAACTATGTTTTTTACGGTAGTTTTTTTTAATTTTATTTTTCCAAAATTAGAAATTTTCTTCGAAGGTACCTTCAGTATTTGGACCTTATTTTTTGAAGTATTAGCTCAGCATACCAATTAAATTAAAGGAAATTATGAGGGCTAGAAATGATTAAAGCATCACTTTTCATCAAACTGGTCTATGTGAGCTTGTATAAAAAATACGGCTGCCACCCTAACCTAAACCTAACCTAATCACTTTTCATAGATACGGAAGTTTAGTAACTGTCGTTAAAACAATTTATTTTTTTTTTTTTAATAATTTTTTGCTGGCACTAAAAACCATAAATAACCAGTAAGGAAAGGCAGAAAGTCGGGCGGGGCCGACTATATAATACCCTACACCTCCCTAACAATGCGATAATAATTTGGAATAATTGGTAAATGGGTAGGAACATATTATCTAATTCTGAACCGATAATCGCCAAATTAAGCAATATTCGTTCCTAAATTGAGAAACATATTTCTGGAAAATTTTAATGATCGGAAGTAAAGTACAACTACTATAGCGCTTTGATACCAAATCAGGAGGAACATATATACGGATGTTATATATAAATCTGAACCGATTTTCCCTGAATACTCATTCATGTAAAAAGACATCTTTCTGTCGAATTTCGTACTGATGGGATATAAAATACAGTCTCTGCAGCGCTTACATGTCAAATCGGGGGTAACATATATATGGGGGCTATATCTAAATCTGAACCGATTTTCTCCGAATTCGGCAGTATTTTTTCATGTAGAAGGAAACCTCTTTTTGCCGAAGTTCGCACTGATCGGATATAAAATAACATTTTTACAGCGCTTACATGTCAAATCGGGGGTAACGTTTATATGGGGGCTATATCTAAATCTGAACCGATTTCTTCCAAATTTAACAGTGTTCATTCAAATAATGGGAAACCTCTTTCTGCCGAATTTCATACTGATCGGATATAAAATACAGTTTTTACAGCGCTTTCATGTAAAATCGGGGGTAACGTATATATGGGAGCTATATCTAAATCTGAACCGATTTCTTCCAAATTTAACAGTGTTCATTCATATTATATGAAACCTCTTTTTGCCGAATTTCATACTGATCGGATATAAAATAACATTTTTACAGCGCTTACATGTCAAATCTGGGGTAACATATATATGGGGGCTATATCTAAATCTGAACCGATTTCTTCCAAATTTAACAGTGTTCATTCATATAATAAGAAACCTCTTTCTGCCGAATTTCAGACTGATCGGATATAAAATAAAGTTTTTACAGCGCTTACATGTCAAATCTGGGGTAACATATATATGGGGTATATCTAAATCTGAACCGATTTTAACCAAATTCAATAGGGATCGTCCTTGGGCCAAATAAAATATATGTGTAAAGTTTCGTCGAGATCGGACCATAATTGCGACCTGTACTTTGATTACAAGAATACATGCACAGACAGACGGACAGACAGACAGACGGACATAGCTAAATCAACTCAGAAAGTGATTCTAAGTCGATCGGTATAATAAACAATGGGTCTATTTCTTCTCCTTTTGGGTGAACCGATTTTCCCCGAATTTGGCAGTGTTTATTCATGTAATAAGAGAACTCTCTCTGTTAAATTTCGTACCGATCGGATATAAAACACGATTTCTACAGCGCTTAAATATTAAATCGGGTGAAACATATATATGGTGGCTATATAAAAATCTGAACCGATTTTCCCCGAATTTGGCAGTGTCTATTCATGTAATATAAGAACTCTCTCTGTTAAATTTCGTACTGATCGGATATAAAACACGATTTCAACAGCGCTTAAATGTTAAATCGGGTGAAACATATATATGGTGGCTATATCTAAATCTGAACCGATTTTCCCCGAATTTGGCAGTGTTTATTCATGTAATAAGAGAACTCTCTCTGCCAAATTTCGTACTGATCTGATTTAAAATACAGTTCCTACAGCGCTTACATGCCAAATCGGGTGAAACATATATATGGGGGCTATATCTAAATCTGATCGGATTTTCTCCGAATTTGGTAGTGTTCATTCACGTTATAATAAAACTCTCTCTGCCGAATTTCATAAAGATCGGATGTAAAATGTGGTTTCTACGGCGCTTGCATGTCAAATCGGGTGAAACATATATATGGGGACTATATCCAAATCTGAACCGATTTTAACCAATTTCAATAGGGATCGTCCTTGGGCCAAAAAAGAGGACTATGCTAAATTTCATCACAATCGGACCATAAATACGACCTGCACTTTGATTACAAGAATACATGGACATACGGACAGACAGACGGACAGACCGACAGACGAACAGACAGACGGACTAAATCGACTCAGAAAGTGATTCTGAGTCGATCGGTATAATAAACAATGGGTCTATCTCTTCTCCTTTTAGGTGTTACAAACAAATGCACAAAGTCATAATACCCTGTACCACAGTGTGGTGTAGGGTATAAAAATCACAAAAATAGCTTGTTCCGTTTTTTAAAGCTAGCATCCTAACGAAGGAAGTAGTGCCTATTTGCAAAAAGTGTGTGGATAACTGAATAAATTATAACACATATTGTAAAAATCGGGAAATTCCAAAAAATATTTTTCATATTTTGGCAATTTTGTTTGGGAGATACCTTAAAGGAGGATGGCAATAACTGCCATTTAATATACGATGGGTACTATAAAACATATTGCTCTACAAAAATTGAAGTATTTGTATTGACTGGAATCAAAGTTATAAGCCGTTAATTTTTTGTGCAAAATGGTCCATTTGCATGGGTGGTGGCAAAAGCGGCGTGGCAACTTCGCCCATTTTTATCAGGATGATACCGACTGAGAAACTACACAGAGCCGAAAATACAATAATTTTTTTTAACCATGTGTCTGGTTAAATTTTTCATGGTAAATGTTTGATTACGAAGACAAAATAAAATGGTTGAGTTAACATTATATAAGGTTGGTTTTTTTGAGAGAGAGGCAGGAAGATGTGCGAGATAAACAACAATTCAAAGATCATTCGGCTCTGCTGTGGTCGACGTTTTTCAACTGCTTTGTGTTAGACGAAGTTCACTTCTATTCCGATTATGATTTTGGTGGGACATCGGCTTTCTATCAGATTGCCTTTGTTATTAATCTCCTCTCTCCTATAAGTTTGCCGTAAGATCGGACTAAGCTCAGTACCCCAAACTTAATGACTAACCATCCTGGGCCCTTAATAATCTAAAGATTCAGGGAGTTTACGTGGACGGCACATTTTGAGCGGCGACTGATCACATGATGGTCAAACACAGAAACGTAGGCATTTAACTTCTGTTTCCACAATTTTTCACAGTTTTCTTTAGGCTTGATCGGGTGTTATTTAAATTCTATAGCAAATAATTAAAGTGTATACCAAATAACAAAGCCACCTTCCAAGAAAATAGGAATTTTTAAGAAAAATAAAAAAAATACCGTAAACTTGTTTTTTTTTTATTTTTTCGTGTTTATGCAAATTATTAAAAAAAAGAACGCTGCAATTTTTTCCAAATTAGGCCGGAAATTCTTTAGAAAAACTCTTCACCTGAAAAATTTTGTATTTGTGGCTTAAAACGCATATTTGAGATCTACAACTACACGGCGACTACAACAAAATAAACACCCTTATTGCGGTTGGCGTCGTCACATCATTTTCGTGATATCTATGAAGTTCTAGCTTTGTGATCTTTACGCCAAAATGAATGTTTTTGGTTTCCATGAACTAACAAAAACCCTTTTTATAAGTTAAAATAATAAAAAAAAATTAAAAATTTATGAAGACGTCAATCTAAACAGTGTCGACTAAGAATTGACGACGACGACGCCAACAGTAATAAGGGTGAAAATTTGATTTGTATAGTTTTTGTTGAGATGAGTTTTTGCCAAAATAGAATACAAACTGCAAAGTTTCAGCTAAATTTCTTAGAATTTGTGGAGTTTATGACTTAAATAAGCCTTTTTGGAGCGACATCTACAAGGAGACTATAACAAAATATGAACTTATTTAAAAAAATGTTACTGCGATGAATTCTTGTCTAAATTAAATACAAACTGCAAAGATTCAGTCAAAATTCTTACAAAATATTTTATTTATGGCTTAAATAAGTAAAATTTGGAGCGAACTCTATAGGGTGACTATAAAAAAATATGCAAAAATATTAAAATTTTTGCTGTGATGAATTCTTGTCAAATTAGAATACAAACGTACAAAGTTTCTGGTAGATTGCTTTAAAAATGTATCTATGGCTCAAATACCGTATTTTGGAGCGACCTCTATAGGGGAGCTATATCAAAACATTGACCGATATGGCCCATTTGTAATCCCAAACTACCTGCAACTATAACAAGTATTTGTAACAAATTTGATTGACCTAGCTCTATTATTACGGAAGCAACATTATCAGGAATAACATTTAAATTTAAAAAAAAAAGTTAAATTTTATAAAAAATTGAGATTGAGAAAAAATCATTTTAAATTCAAAAGTTCAATTTGAAATTCAGAGAAAAAGAATATGATTGGATTTTTTCTGAATATCAATTGATCTTTTCTGACTTACAATTAACATTTTGGTTATATACTATATAAGCAAAAAAGGAAAGTAGCATACTATTAAGAAAGTTGAAAATATTGAGTTTCAATAGAAATTGCAATAAAAAAGAAACGAAAAAAATTGTTTGCGGGATTAGAGAAAACATTTAAATTAGCATTATTTTGGTAGATCAGTACTATTCAAATATGTTGGTATTTGCGCCCACTTTCATTTCTATATGAGCGGAATTTTGTTAGCCAAAGTTTCGGCGAACAGCCTACAACATTAAGCAAATTCAGAACATTATAAAACATATACACTAAGACCGCTCTAATAAACAAAGATGCAATAATTTAAAACAGAATTTTCTTGCAAAAGCGGAACTTCACCGTTTTAAATCACTTGTACTTGTTGAATGAATTATGAGTACTGTTTCCATTTTAGATGATAAAACTATTCTTCTTGATAAGAAAAGAGAAATGGAAGAAGATGCCGATGCCATTTCATGTTCGCTGCCTCCATCGGAGCTCAATAGTTTAAGAAAACAGAGATATACAAGAAATAAATTTATGAACACTGCAAATTATCCCAGTAAGGCAACTTCTACAAAAAAAGATAAAGCCGCCTTCGCTAAAATAAGCCCAGACTATTTCACTACGAAAACTCCATTGACAATGGAAAAAGTAGTCTCCTCAAAGTCTCCACCTACGGCAACTCCACTGAAAAATCAAGACGTTTTAACAAGCTCAAAGGCTCTTATAAGAAAGAGGTGAAGAGGTTACTAGAAATCTCCACTGACAACAGAAAAGGGCGTTAACACAAGCTCACAGTCTTCTATTTCGGCAACTCATTTGGTAAACGAAGATGGCGTTACAAAAAGTTCAATGGCTCCTATAGAAAATGAAGAAACTGACTTCTTTGTTAAAATATGCTCAGACTATATTACTACGAAATCTCCACTGGCAACAGAAAAACACGTTAAGATAAGCTCAAAGTCTCCTACTACGGTAACTCCACTGGTAGCAAAAAAATACGTTAACGCAAACTCAAAGTCTCATACTGCAGCAACTCTACGGACAAAGGAAAGAATCGGATTACATATGAGCACAAATATTATGGCAAAATATGCTGTTCGCAGAAATTTTAAAGAAAATGCCATCACCAGCTCAACAGAGACATGTATTTCGGAAGTAGAATCAGTACTGAATGTGCCTTTAATCGTTTCACCTTCGTCATCTTTTTTAAAGTATGATCGATCAATTTTCAACGAAAAATATTTGCAATAATTTATAATTGGATTACTCACTCTTTATAACAAATGGCTACAATATCATACTTTGCAATATCTAAGGCAAGGCTTCCCAACCCTTGCAACCATACGGCTCCCCGCCCATGCATTAAATCTTCATGCCCCCCTTCCTATAAAAATATCGTAAAATACATTTATTTTTTAATAAGACTATTGAAATCAAATTTCGTTTAATTTTTTCGATAAAATTTCCTCACAATTAAATTTGTTTCTAAAAAATTTATATTTTCATTTTATAGAACAACTTTATTAAAATAGCATTTATAAAAATAGCAATTTAAAAAAAAAACTATAAAAATTCGGTATCTTTTATATTTTTACGTTACACGAACGAACACTATTGTGTTGTTTGTCATAGTTTATCAAGAACGGAGTAGGAGTTTGATACGCTCAAGCAACTCAAGCTTCGTCTCTTACCCCCGCCCGGCCTCGTGTCAATATCGTTTCTTTTTCCGTACAACCTGCGTGGGAGTACACAGCTGCTTTCTCTGACCCGAAGGGCTGGGAAATTGGTTCACTTCGAGGATGAATCGGGATTACTGTTAAACCCCCAACGGAAGGAAGAAGGTGGGGCGGCCTTCACTGGCTTGTGCCTTAAACGTGGTGCACTTTGCGGAGGATTGATTGTGACCAAGTCAGCGATTTCCCGGTCACAAACAATTCGACGTACTAAGGGCTACTTAGTAGAACAATAGGGTAGTCGACAGACCTCTAGAGCCTATCTTGGGTCTTTAATACGTTTAACCTGCTGTGACAATACGTTTTACCGGCTACTTCAATTTTTAACCTGCTACGAAATTTTTTCTGATAAGACTACTTTTACCTGTGGTCACATCAGCATTCGATATCGAGTACTTCACGATCGAAATAAGTTTTTTATTATTGTTAAGAGTATAACTTCTGTCGAATTCGAGAATATTGTTTATATACATTCCTATATAGCTTATATGGATAGTGTTTAGTTAATTCCAATGTTCACTTTATCTTATTAACAAAAACCAGTTACAATGCGATAAGGGTCATTGCCATAATAATTTGGAATAATTGGTAAATGGGTAGAAACATATTATCTAATTCTGAGCCGATAATCGCTAAATTTAGCAATATTCGTTCCTAAATTGAGAAACATCTTTCCGGAAAATATTAATGATCGGAAGTGAAGTACAACTTCTATAGCGCACTGATACCAAATCAGGAGGAACATATATATGGAGGTTATATATAAATCTGAACCGATTTTCCCTGAATACTCATTCATGTAAAAAGACCTCTTTCTGCCGATTTTCGTACTGATCGGATATAAAACACATGTTTAGCTATAGCTCCCATATATATGTTTCATCCGATTTGGCTCTTTAGATCCAATCGTTTTTATACCCTACACCACACTGTGGTACAGGGTATTATTTAAGTATAAAATGTCCCAAAAGTAAATTTATGTAAACAATTTATTCATGAATTACAAAATTTATATATCAGATTTATTCAATATTACGAGAGTGGTGTAGGGTATTATATAGTCGGTACCGCCCGACTTTAGCCTTTCCTTACTGGTTTTAATGTTAAATTTAAATTTAATTTAAATAGAAGCAAAAGTAAAACGATACGATTTTGAAAAACCTGTGACATGCCTGACAGGGGAGAAAGTTATATACATGGAGAAAAAGCAGGAAACAAAATATTTTTGAGAGCAAATTGTAAATAAAATATCATAAAATATACTTATCTCGAACATACGTAGTATGTTAAAAAATATCGCAAACTTTGTATTTTTTCAAAAAGTATTTATTTATTCATGAATATCTATTTTGTCCCCTTCAAAGTAATTCCCCTCGGATATAATACACTTTTGCCAACGTTTTTTCCAATCCTCGAAGCACTTCAAATAATAATTTTTTGTGATCTTGTTCAGCTCCTCCTTCGATGCCGTCTTTATCTCCTCAATTGTAGCGTAACGTCGTCCTTTCATGGGCCTTTTCAGTTTTGGGAACAAAAAATAGTCACAGGGGGCTAGGTCAGGGGAATACGGTGGCTGCGGCACCATTACTGTGTTGTTTTTGGCCAAATATTCGCGCACAAGCAACGATGTGTGTGCACGGGCGTTATCATGGTGCAAAAGCCAGTTTTTGTTCTTCCACAAATCCGGGCGTTTTGACCGTATTACCCTGTGGCAAGAAGTCATAATGCACCATGCCCCTGCAATCAAAGAAAACTGTGAGCAAAACTTTTACGTTCGACCGAACTTGGCGCGCTTTTTTAGGTCTTGGTTCATGAGGGAGCTTCCATTGGGATGATAGAGCTTTAGTTTCCACGTCGTAAGCATAAACCCATGATTCGTCACCAGTTATGACCCTCTGGAGCAAATTTTGGTCGTCACGGACCGAGTTCAACATCTCCTGAGCAATGTTAACGCGATGTTGTTTTTGGTCCAAATTGAGCAATTTTGGCACGAATTTAGCGGCGACCCGACTCATGCCCAACTCATTGGTTAAAATCGAATGGCACGAGCCAATCGATATGTTTAGAGCCTCAGCAAGTTCTCTAATGGTAATTCGTCGTTTGGCCAATATTATTTATATTACATCGTGGGTCAGCCAGTTTTATTTTCTTACAATATTCTACAAGGACTGACTGTTTGGGAAAACTTGACTGGTTTTGCTACGTCTGTGGCAACCATACCCTTATGGAACATAGGGTTTCATTTTTTACGAGCACAGTGGAGGATATATATTAAATTTATTTTGAACTGGAAGTTTTTCCAGATGAGCCATGGGTGCCAAAACATATATGCCGAAATTGCTATATCGGTTTGATGCTGTGGTCTAAAGGTAATACAATTTTTGATTTATATTTGATTATACACATATATTTATATTTTGATTTTCAGTTTTCAACTGAAACTAATGAGCATGGCGAACGGTTCCATCAGATATGTCTTTCTATTGAAAAACGCTATAAAGGCAAGAGCTTTTTGTCTCTTATAACAGATTTATGTTGGACATTGTTTGATAATGACGTCGAATTGCCAAGAGTGAAAAGAAAAGTGAATTAAAAATAAATGAACTATGTATTTAATAAGTATTTCTCCTTGTATATGCGTTATTAATAGATTTCTTGTTTATAGTCCTGAAGTATAATTTAATATAAAATAAATATTATTTAATTGTAAAATAAAATCATTGTTTTTTTTTGCATCTCTCACATCAACCCCGAAAAATCCAATTTTTAAAGACCTTTTTGGTACTAACACTATACATATAATATCTAACAGGCAATCTTGAATTTGACCGGTTTTTTTTGTGTTTGTGTTAAGTTTTGGGCTTTGGTGTGTTCTGACATATATCGTAACATTTTATGGCCATCATTTTTGTAGAGCATTTCAACCCCGCCCCGCCCATTTTTAGGGGAGTTTTTTACGATTTGTTAAAATATAGGCAAAAAAAAGACCAAGCTAAAGGGTTAATATATTCCACAACCAGTAAGGAAAGGCAGAAAGTCGGGCGGGGCCAACTATATAATACCCTACACCTCCCTAATAATGCGATAAGGGTCATTTGCCATAATAATTTGGAATAATTGGTAAATGGGTAGAAACATATTATCTAATTCTGAAACGATAATCGCTAAATTAAGCAATATTCGTTCCTAAATTGAGAAACATCTTTCTGGAAAATTTTAATGATCGGAAGTAAAATCCAACTTCTATAGCAGTTTGACACCAAATTAGGAGGAACAATCAATATAAATCTGAACCGATCTTCTCTGAATACTCATTCATGTAAAAAGACCTCCTTCTGCCGAATTTCGTACTGATCGCATATAAAATACAGTCTCTACAGCGCCTACATGTCAAATCGGGGGTAACATATATATGGGGGCTATATCTGAATCTGAACCGATTTTCTCCGAATTTAGCAGTATTCCTTCATGTAATAAGAAACCTCTCTTTGCCGAATTTCGCACTGATCGGATATAAAAAAAAGTTTTTACAGCGCTTACATGTCAAGTCGGGGCTAACATATATATGGGGGCTATATCTAAATCTGAACCGATTTTAACCAAATTCAATAGGGATCGTCCTTGGGCCAAAAAAAAGATATGTGTAAAGTTTCGTCGAGATCGGACCATAATTGCGACCTGTACTTTGATTACAAGAATACATGCACAGACGGACAGACAGACAGACAGACGGACAGACAGACGGACATAGCTAAATCGACTCAGAAAGTGATTCTAAGTCGATCGGTATAATAAGCGATGGGTCTATTTCTTCTCCTTTTGGGTGTTACAAACAAATGCACAAA
The DNA here is from genome assembly GCA_963930755.1 of Eudasyphora cyanicolor. Classification (NCBI taxonomy): domain Eukaryota; kingdom Metazoa; phylum Arthropoda; class Insecta; order Diptera; family Muscidae; genus Eudasyphora; species Eudasyphora cyanicolor. Next base: position 204,252,410 of record OZ005736.1, on the reverse strand, counting down.
GTTATAATACCCTGTACCAAAGTGTGGTGTAGGGTATAAAAATATAGACCTTAACATTTCAAAGTTGCTGAAGATACCTTACACCTCAGATGAACAGAACACATAGTTTTATATACCGATATTCTGCACGAACAAGCAAAGGGTGGAAACTTTAACCCCCCCTAAAATAAAATTCCGATGTGATCTTTCAAAACGCCGATACACGTATATAATTTTTTGGTCTCCTCTACCATAATCCATTCACAGAACCCTGTTATTTTTTTTGTGTTGTACTGTGTTATCTAATTACTTCTATAATATCTATCCGAATCCTCTGTATGTAATTACATAAATAGTAACAGCTTATTTGTCGGTATTACCTTGAGGAAAATTGAACATTTTGTACAAAATGTTAACTGATTATAACATTAATACCAGTGAAATTTTGTGCCGTGCAATGCTTTTATAGTACCTACAGTCCTGTAAAAAAAATAGGAATTATTGCCATGCCCTCTTTGGTACCCCCCACACGCTGAAAAACAATCGCTTCTGTAGTATATTGTTCCAAACATATTCTGCTGGAAATATACATATGTTTAGCATACACTCCAAATATTACATATTTGACACGCACAATTATTGTATGTTTGGGAGTTTTTTCTAAACAAAATTATGTTTTCATCCTAATATGTTTTTGTTTGGAAATATGTAATATTTCCGAAACAATGATTAGTTTGTATTTAAATATTTTGGCAATGTATCGATGCCTTAATTTAAAGGAAAGTTTTCAGTTTTTTTAGAAATTTAAAGCTTAATTTTTTAGAAATTGTATATGTTTGTAAAATTCTATTAAAATTTAAATCGTATAATCTTGGGTAAGGACAAATAGCATTTATGGATTGACAATTGGACTTTTTATAAATTAAATATTAGTGCTGTAAATGAAAAGAAAAGGCTGCTAACGACATTTTTGACTATAAAGTATAACATAAAAAATAAAACTAACAATTGCAAAGTCAGCAAAGTTTTAAATTTTTTTTTAATGTAATGTATTTGGATAAATACTTAAACAATATCTTTGTTTGTGTCTAAGCACATATTTTATTTGTGACAGTCAGTTCGAAAATATATTTTGTTTTAATATATTAATATATGCGTTTATATTTGTTTAAAAATATATAATATTTAAAAATTTTGTTTCCAAGTATATGTTCTTTGAATTCAAACATATCAAAAATTGCGATTTTACTCCGTGCACAAATTGGTCAAATCATACGAGAATTGATTGGATCATTACGTAAATACCAGTGCACATAATGTTACTTTAAATCTGAAAAGGCGTGACTAAACATTGTTTCCAAGTCGCATTTTTTATATTTTGTGATAGAAAAACCTGAAATTCTTGGAGAAAAAGTAAAAAATGAGATTTCGAAAACCTTTACAGTTTCAACCTTCTTAAATTAGGGTAACGATATATACTTACAATTTAGTACAGTGCAATGTCTTTGAAGTATCTACTATTCGGCGCAAAAATGCGTATTAGTCAAGTCACTTTTGGTACCTCTGAACACAATATTCCCATAACATCTGCAGCAATCATTTAAATGTTTTCATATCGATCATTAGACAGCATGTCGAATGATTATGGACTGGGCAACATGTCACAGACCTTTATTCCTCCCAAGCAATGTGAGGTTAAACACTAGTCGGTTTACTCAACTGAAACTTTCTTACCTGTTTATAACATACGTGCTAGGGATAATAAATCTGCAACATATGGAATTAGTATGAATTATTTTTTAATTTTGTAGCATAGCGCAATGATGTATATAGTAAAAAAATATCGCAATGATTGATTTGATTAAGGTTTCACTTTAATAGAATTCAAAAACAAACACATTATATGGGATTGCTCTTTACCTAATTTTTTTATTCGTTTACCTTGCCAATAATAATAAAAAACGCCTGTTGCAAAACTACTCCAATAATTTCGGCACCAATAGGTACCAACCGCCAACTTAGGAAGAAAAACATCTTTGACGTCTACCATAAAGAAATTAAAATTCCTATAAAAGAAGAGTCACAATCTTTAAATGCCGCAAAATCACACAAAACATTCATACACACTCTTTTTGGTTTAGAAAACTCGAAACTCTGCATCAGAAGTAACTTACAACAAACACCGAACCCAAAAGGCAACTACAGCAAAACTGCAGCATGAACTGAGACTTACAATGCAAAAAAAAAAACAACAACCGAAACTTTAAGAAGTTCTTGAAGACCCCAAAAATGTTGCCAGATTCAAACGACACGGAAATCGAAAAGTCTGCAAAAGTGGCAGGAATCGAAGTGGTGTAACAAAAACGCCAGAAAGTGCCATAGCCAAAAAAGAGACCTTAAGCCCAACCTCAAAATCATGATTACAGCAGCCGCAGCAGCACCCGATGATGTTGCAAAGCAATGAAGGCTATTGGGGCCAGTAATCAAGGAGAAGACTGGGTGGATGCGGATAGGAACAGTGATAATGATGACGACGGTAATTTGGTGTTAAATACGCTGCAAAATACTTTTTAAATACCAAAGTTCTGATGTTTTAAACAACAGAATTGACATTGTTTTTAAGTCGTCTGCCGTTAAATATTGTTAAAATACTCTTACGAAAACCAATTTCAATCTGACTTTAAGGTGGTGGAAGAGCATAGTATAGTTAAGACGAAATTTGGTGGCTCCAAAATCCTATGAGGTTTTAATGATGAGGACCACAATATATTAGAGTAATATGAAATTTAATATTTTTTGAGAGATTCCAATATGGATGGAGAAATTTTTCAATTCCCTGTCAGACAAAAGCCATTGCAAATGTAATCTAAAACTGGCACATTGGGATGCTTTGTACAGAAGACGCATGCGAAAAATTTTAACATTTTATGTTGTCAATTAATTCGACAAAACTTTTTGTGAAAGTGCTATAAATTTGATGAAGATCGTGTATAAAAAGAATATGTTTTATACACGGAGCAAAATGGCGTATTTTGATATGTTTGAATCGAAAGAAAATATATTTGGAACACAAATTTTTAAATATTATATATTTCTGAGCAAATAAATTTTATTTAAAAATCAATAAAATTTACATGGAACGCATATATTAGTATATTAGAACAAAATATATTTGCAAACTACATTTCTCAAATAAAATATATGTTTAGAAACAAATAAAATTATTGTTTTGGAATTTCTCCAAATATATTTTATTTAAAAAAGATTTTCAAAACTTTTGCTGACTTTTTCAAATTTCAGATTTAATTTTTCGTTGATTTCGAATTATACCTCCCAGTTATGATAGCATATGTGTATCATTACTTCTGTTTTAAATCAATCATTTCCAATTTCTGAGTATTCCAAGCTATCATTAGTTGTCTATCCTCCAAGTATTTTATGTTGATCCAACATTATACGATTTCAATTATTATTATTTATTTATTTACGAAGATTAAACATTTCTAAAAAATAACTTTGAATTACGGAAAAATTTAACACAGTTTAGGTATTTTCTGAATAATACAAGTAAATATTGGTTTCAGAAATAATAGCCCTAAATAAAAATATATTGGGATGTAAACAAAGATTTGTTTAGAACAACATCTCCCCAAATATATAATTTTTGTATGTACCAAATGTTATATGTTTAGAGTGTACCCTAAACATATATATGTTGCAAGCCGAATATGTTTGGGACAATATACTACAGAAGCTATTTTTATTCAGCGTGTAGCATACACCAAACGGTGCACAGTTGGAGGAATTAAAAATGGCAATAACTTCAAGGGAACTTTGAGCTAAGATTTTGGTTTAGTAGATATTAAGTTGAAGATTGGTAATATTAAGTGGCGTTTGTTCTAAATAATTTGGTCTAAAAAGCAAAAAAAAAAAATAATTTCTGAATAATTTTTCTATTATTCAAAAAGAGCTGAAGTAGATATTTAAAATCGTTTCGCAAAATCTTCAATATTGATAGGTTTTACCGGTAAAAAGATATAATATGTTAATAAAATCAGTATTTCTCAAAATTCACAATGTTGAACATTTTCAAATCCTGATAGTGGACTATTTTTTTTTTTTTTCAAAATAATTTGGGTGGGTTGTTTCAACCAATTAACGCAAACGTTGTAAATACCTAAACTACTGTAATCTCTAAATATGGAAACGCTCAATGTCCGTTTCAAGAGTATAAACATACGTACATATTTTCCACCGCGGATTTGATACCTGAAGTGGGCTTATTTCCATTCAAAAACTTGCAAATTTCGATATTTTTACAAATTAAATCAAGCCAAATGGCCACCACGGCCACGCTTACAGGGCCATATCCTTTTCATGAAATTTTCCATAACCAAATCGCAAAGTGGCTGTCCTCGATAGCCTCACGAATTCTATCTTTGAGGTCTGGAATCGACGCTGGGCTGTTGGCGTATACCTTATGTTTCACATGGCCCCAAAGGAAGATGTCGCAAGGTGTTAAATCACAAGATCTCGGTAATACCATCCAACTCCGACCATAACAAATCATTAATCATCTCTCGATATCGCAATCCATTCACCGTAACTGTTGATCCAACCTCATTTTCGAAAAAGTAAGGTCCAATGATCCCGCCGGACCATAAGCTGCACCAAACAGTCACACGTTGAGGATGGAGAGGCTTCTCAACAGTAACTCTTGGGTTTTCCGAGCCCCAGATGCGACAATTTTGCTTGTTGACGTACCCACCGAGGTGGAAATGGGCCTCATCAGTCAAGATGATTTTGTATCGTTCGTATCGTTTTGTATCATTCGATGATCGTGTATCGTTTCATTTGTAGTAATGGCGTAGTTTCTACTTGTCAAATGTCAAAGAATAGAAGCTTTAAAGGGGACAGCTACCGAAATACCGGGTGATTCATAATAACATCTCTTGTTAGAAAACCCTGTACTTCCTAACAAAGAAACCAATTCTGTCTTGTTTTGCTTAAATCCCAAAACGCCTCTTCTGACCCATCTATCAAATTTGTTCATAATCACCAGTAGGATGTATCTGAGAAAGTGGAGTAATTTGACAGATACTGCGATTGTCACGACTTTGCAGGCTCAACGTTCCATTCCCCCCTCGGTCCAAAATTAGTGGAGACAGAACTCCTCCTAGTGAGGTCTCTCTATTCACAAACCACGTTAGGTTTGTGGACCGTAGATTTGCTGTAATGCGACTTTTATTGAACAGAGTTTGAATTAGTCTAACCAAGCTAGAGTTCACCCTAAGATGTGACAGCGCCGCAGTTAACGCATCTAAGTGCATGTTGTTAAAAGCCTCTTGAGTTTCAAGGATGGCAATCATAGAGAATTCTTGAAATGTAGGGACGATTCGATAGTGCCTACAGATTCTGTGCAGGGCAGATTTTGTAGACTTTTTTGTATCCAGGTTTTCTGTAACTTTGGAGTCAATCCATCGATTGGGGGGGGGGGGGGGTATATTAAAGCCTGAAACAGCCTTCATAAGTTTTTTACAGCCAGGGAGTTATGTACTGCAACATTTTCTGAATCTTAGCTGGAGTAATGCCGTAGGGTGCAGGTGCTTTAAGGGTTCAAAGCTGTTAATCGCCCAACTGATTCTGGATTTCTCAGTCAACAACCTAGAGATGCTTGCAGCCCTCTCGTTCTCTTACGCAGCAATACGGCATACGAGACTTTTTCTGCTTTCCCTAGCTCCTTCTTGTAGATTTTGAGCTACTCTTTATAGGCATCCCAGTCATTTGTCACCCAGTAGATTTGGCCTTGCTCACTAATAGATCTTGAAATACTGGTCCGAAAAGAGAAAATTTCCTTAAATTGTTTTTTAATTCCCCCATATTGCAGCGTACAACGAATACAGAATCTAATACTAGCACTAGCATAAGTGTTAAAGCTAAAGTCTACATCATCATATGTTTTATATGACTGAAATATCCGCCTTCCCCATGATCTAAAGGGTGGTTAAATTTTAAGGGCCGCTGTTGATTTTAAATAAAACACATATTATTTAGGAAATTATTGTCATTCCTTTTTATTATGATAATATTGGTATGGTTCAATTATGTATGGAACAAAATATCGGCCAAATGGCCGCCGCGACCTCGGCGGCACACCTTCATCCGATGGTCCAAATTTTCATCGGCCCTTGTAATTTATACACCCTTATTTCATTCGGCGTATCTGTTCCTTTTGAGGAGAAACAAATAAAAAATTGGAACACTTTAGGCTAATATGCCGCAAAATAGGTCTGAAGGAACGAATGACGTCTCGTCTGTTTGAGTAACTATTCTTTAATTGTTTAGAGTTTTGCAAAACTGATTTGAATACATTGTCGGCGGTGTTGATGTTGCTCTTCATCCTTATATATTCCGATATTTTTCTTTATTTTTTTCTTCAATGAAAAGCACCTACTTTGTTTGTAGTCATAGCAAAAACAACAAAAAAGGCGATGCCTGCATCAAACTAGAGTAAAAAACAAAACAAGTTTAGAGGAGCTGGTCGATTGTCTTATTGCATGTCTCCTCATCATCTCCTTTATCACCATAAGAGTTTTACACAGACATCGAGTACCTATCCTAGACGGCATCTACTACTTTTTCCGTTACAGCTATGGACTTCAACAGCACTTCAGAGTGTGTGTGCTCCTGGCGGATGGAGTCGACCTGTATTTGAATGCAATTGAGAACGTCTCCGGAGAACATCATCATCGTTACCAACAATGCCAGCATCATCGTTATGCTGATGGTTGCAGTGGTGGGAGTTTAAATTGATTCCCTTAAAACTTGTATACGTCATAAACGTAGTTTGATTAAATTTGTTAAAATGGTTAAGTTTTCAAAGAAAATATTTAAACGAAATTATTAGTTTGTAAGGAAATTTAATTTTAAACATATTTTATCGACAAAAAATAACAATAAAATAATTTTTTTTTGCAGGTTTTGGTGTTCTGTCCTTAGAAAAATAACCTCACTATAGCGGACGAGGGTATACATATGTAATTTGCCACGGGCTAAAAGTGTAAAAATCGAAGGAGTGACTACGACCTTAAGTATGCTCGGCGAAAATGCTATTGAAGTCGTTTTAAGTGGGGCACCGTAATTCATGCAACAAAAAGCAAATGTTTGTGAATTTTTTGTGACGAAACAGTCCAATTTTTTGGATTACAACCAATGATGTACCAAGTAGCTTTCGAAGTAAGGAGTTTTCAAACAAGAGGTGTTATTTTGGTATTCAAAGAAAAATGCAATTTTTTGAGATAAATGATCGGATGTTTATTTCATAATAAAGAGGAAGGTATGCCGTTAATAATGAAAACCAACATCAGCCAAATGGCCACCACGCTTACAGTACCATATCCTTTTTATGACATTTTCCATAACCAAATCGCAAAGTGGCTGCCCTATGTCCTCGGTAGCCTAACGAATTCTATCTTTGAGGTCTGGAATCGACCTCTGGGCTATTGGCGTAGACCTTATCTTTCACGTGGCCTCAAAGGAAGAAGTCGCAAGGTGTTAAATCACAAGATCTCGGTGGCCAATTGTGATCACCTCTTCGAGAGATAACACGGTCCGGAAACTTTTCCCGTAACAGAGCAATGGTTTCGTTGCTTGTGTGACACGTAGCGCCATCTTGTTGAAAGTAAACGTTGTCCAGATCAATACCATCCAACTCCGACCATAAAAAATCATTTATCATCTATCGATAGCGCAATCCATTCACCGTAACTGTTGATCCAACCTCATTTCACACGTTGAGGATGGAGAGGCTTCTCAACAATAACTCTTGGGTTTTCCGAGCCCCAGATGCGATAATTTTGCTTGTTGACGTAGCCACCGCGGTGGAAATGGGCCTCATCAGTCAAGATGATTTTTCGATGATTTTCGATTTTTCGAATTTTAATAATTTCAATGCGTTGTTGAATCGTGTATTGTTCCATTTTTAGTAATGGCGTAGTTTCTACTTTGCAAATATCAAAGAATAAAAGCTTCAAACGTGACAGCTACCGAAATACCGGGTAATTCAAAATAACACCTCTTGTTGGAAAACCCTGTATATTGTGTACACATTTCATTAAGAAATATTAAAAAAATCTGACAATGGCAGCAATTATTCGGAAGCGTCTCAGAAAAAGTAGAAGTACGTTGTCCATCATAACTCGGTAATTGATCATATAAAAACAAAAAACCAAAATAATATCGTTTCTATTTCTAGATTTTTTGTAAACATCATGGTGATGTTAATTTCTGGTGTGCCGCCCGTGTAATGTATTATTGTTGAAAACTTCTTATTGTAAAAATATTAACAAATTTAAAAATAAATCGACAGTGATACCTTGTAAATTATAACAGGTGGCCCAAAAGTAACCTTTCGATGTTATGTTAGACGCGATTGGCGGTCAACAGCTAACAGCTGATGCACCGTCTGGACTTTGTACGGAAACATCTTCAAATCTTGTACCAAAATTCGCTGTAGAGACCGTCGACTGATACCCATTTGCGTGGCACGTCGTCTGGTCGATGTCGACGGCGCTTCCATGACATTCCCGGCTACAGCACCAATATTCTCTGCAGAACGGCTACTCCGGGGTCTGCCACGCCTGGCAGCATCTCGTGTTGTGCCAGTCTCTTCGAGGCGAGCAGCTAAACGTCGCAGTGTTTCACCAGTAGGCGTTGGACGGCCAGGAAATCTGCGACGAAATTCACGTTGTGCCAAAGTCACCGACCGATTATTGGTCAAATAAATAGTCAGCAATATTCCGCGTTCTGGAGCAGTGTCGCGTAACATTGTTTATTAACGTGTATTTCGCATGTGTTTACTACACAAATGTCAAAACAGAACTGACATTAGGGGCCAATCGCAAAATCTATAGCATTTTCTGATAGGAGGATTACTTTTGCGACACCTTGTATATAGAAAGAGTGTTCAAAATTAGTTTTTGATCTGTGATGGGCACCGACTTCAAAAACGTTGTTTTGTGGGGAAAATGATATGTGGGAGTAATGGTCACGGTCTATTGGTACCTCCTACACACAAGGGCCAAATCGTGTAATGCTTTTATAATACCCACAGTTCGCTAAAAATGGGCACTATTATCACGCCCCTTCTGATACTACCAAAAACTAATTGACAGATTCAGTCGAAAATAGATTCTTTAGCAATCTTCTGAAAAATTTCATATTTTGTATTTTGTACAGCTTTTCCAAAGGCTATAAATTTGAAAAGAAAGAGCAATATTTGTAAACCATTTTTAAACCTTGCACAACATTTTCCACATTCCAAATTACATTACTCACAAAGTGAGGATACCTCTGTTGGTTTAGTCGGCTGAAATGCAGGAAGATTCTGTTCTTATGCTTTTTGGTAGACAGAAGTTTTCTGCTCCCAGAAAAAACTCTGACACTTTGGAAGAAAATCGATTGAGTTTTATATTTTGAGCAGAAATCCGTTTTACGATATTCTAAGACATTTGAGCAATTTCAGTCCGTCTATGTGGCAGGCTGGAGCGCACGATAACTCTAAATGATAATATTGTTTGTCCACTTCTTGTAGAACCTCCCTCACAAACATTCCCATAACTTCTGCAGCAACCATCTAACTGTTTTCATATTTGGTATTTTGGACAACATTTTCAATCATATTTCCCAAATTTATTTTCAACGTTCTGTCAGTTCACACCCGAAGTACCATATTACATTTCTCACAGAGTAAATGTATGCCTTAGTCGGTTTAGTCTTGGCCTCCACACGCTGAAAAAAATCGCTTCTCTAGTATATTGTCCCAAACATATTCTGCTTGAAACAAATATATATTTGGGGTACACTCCCAATATATAATATTTGACACACACAAATATTATATGTTTAGGATAATGTTGTTCTAAACAAAACTATGTTTACATCCTAATATTTATTATTTCGATTTATTATTTCCCAAACAAAGATTGATTTGCATAAAAGCATATCGATATTTTAATTGCTCTAAGTTTTCAGCAATTAAAAGTTAATATTTAGAAATTTTAAATATTTGTAAAATTTCTTTATAATTTAAATCTTTTATAACGATAAATTGCTTGAAGGTTTGACAACAAATACTGACTTGGAATAGTTAGAAATTAAATATAAGTGATTAAAAACCGAAGGAAAAAATTAGTTAAAAAATTAAGCAACGTTTTGAAAATCTTTGTTTAAATAAAATATATTTGGAGATGTCATAAACAATAATTTTATTTGTATTTAAAGACATATTTTATTTGGGAAAATTAGTTCGCAAATATATGTTGTTCTAATATATTAACATATGCGTTACAAATACATTTTATTGATTTTCAAATAAAATGTATTTGCTCGGAAATGTAAAATATTTCAAAATTTGTGTTCCAAATATATTTTCTTTCGATTAAAACATATCAAAAAAGGGAATTTTGCCCAGTGCAGAATGGACTCAAAATCCATTGGGTTTAAGTCCGGAGAATATTGTGCCCTTTGTTGTGAAGCAATGATGACTTCGTGCGCCGACTCCTGTATTCCCGTATTATATACACGCTGAAAAAAAATCGCTTCTGTAGTATATTGTCCCAAACATATTCGGCTTGAAGTATACATGTGTTTAGGGTACACACCAAATATATAATATTTGACACCCACAAATATTATATGTTTGGGAGGTTATCGTTTTAAACCAAAATATGTTCACGTTCTAATATTTTTTTTGGATCTAGTTTTTCTGAAACAAAGATTAATTTGTCTTTAAATATTTTGGCAATGTATCAATCCCTTATATAAACCCAAGTTTTCTGTTTTTTAGATGTTCAAAGAGCAATTTTTTTTATAAATTTTATATTTTTGTAAAACTTAATTGAAACTTAAATCGTATAATCTTTTGTCAATATAAATTGCATGGGTGGATTGACAAAAAGTGATGAATTGGAATATGTATAAATTAAAAGACATTTTTAGCTATAAAGTTTAACACGAAAAGTAGGAAAAACTAACTATAATTCGAATAAGTCAGCAAAGTTTTAAAAATCTTTTTTAAATAAAATATATTTGGAAAACTTCTTAAACAATAACTTCGTTTGTGTGTAAACACATCTATTTTATTTGTGAAAGTCAGTTTGCAAATAAATTATGTTCTAATATAATAATACTAGCTGAGCCCGGTGCGCTTCGTTGCCCATGTTAAAATTAGCGCTGTAGAAACTGTATTTTAAATGCATACACACAAAATTTCAGCACTCTAGCTAAAAAATTTTCTCAATACCAAAATTTTACCCATATGGGCGGGTCCACGCCCACTTGATATATCGAAAATTCAAGTACCCTATTTTCAGCACCCCCAATACATGTACATTCTGTGAAAATTTCAAGATGATCGGTCAAGCCGTTTAGACGTCTATACGGAACAAACAAACAGACACTCTCTTTTATATATACTAGCTGAGCCCGGTGCGCTTCGCTGCCCATGTCAAAATTAGCGCTGTAGAAACTGTATTTTATATCCGATCAGTACGAAATTCGGCAGAAAGAGGTTTCGTATTACATGAAGGAATACTGCCAAATTCGGAGAAAATCGGTTCAGATTTAAATATAGTCCCCATATATATGTTAACCCCGATTTGAAATTCAAGCGCTGTAGAAACTGTATTGTATATCCGATCAGTAAGAAATTCGGCAGAAAGAGTTTTCTTATTACATGAAGGAATACCGCAAAATTCGGAGAAAATCGGTTCAGATTTATATATAACCTCCATATATATGTTCCTCCAGATATGGTGACAAAGCGCTATAGAAGTTGTACTTTACTTCCGATCATTACAAAGTTCTCCAGAAAAATGTTTCTCAATTTAGGAACGAATATTGCTTAATTTAGCGATTATCGGTTCAAAATAAGATATACATACACACAAACACACCACATTTACAAATTATTCCAAATTATTATCGCAATGACCCTTATCGCATTGTTAGGGAGGTGTAGGGTATTATATAGTCGGCCCCGCCCGACTTTCTGCCTTTCCTTAGGGGTATTAGTAATAAATTCACTGAATGAAAAAATACCGAATTCAGTGGAAAGTCCAGAAAATAGAAATGTATACTTATAAAATTTCCAAATTCTTGTTTCATTGGTCATGCATCACATTATCATATTGCGATTGTATTGGAGTATTTCCTATATAATTCTTGCAAATATATCAAAATATGGGCTGTGCCACGCCCACTGGTTCCTTCAACACTCTCGCTAACAAAATGAGCAAGATAATTCAAATTCAAAATTTGGCTTATATGGGCGGTGGCACGCCCATTGGTCAGATCCCGCCAATTTTTTGACCAATCACGTGGACTGTCACCAGATACATATGTACAACTTTACAGCACTCTAGATAAAAAATTGTGCAAGATATATCAATTTCGAAATTTGGCTTATAAGGGCGGGGCCACGCCCATTGGTCCGATCCCGCCCATTTTCTGACCAATCACGCAGACTGCCACCATATACATATACACAAAATTCCAGCACTCTCGCTAACATATTGTGCAAGATATATCAATTTCAAAATTTGGCTTATATGGGCGGGGCCAAGCCCATTGGTCCGATCCCGCCCATTTTTTGACCAATTACGTAGAATGCCACCAGATACATATACGCAATATTGCAGCACTCCCGCTAGCAAATTGTGCAAGATATCACAATTTGGTCTATGTGGGCGGGGCCACGCCCATTGGGTCGATCCCGCCCATTTTTGGACCAATCACGTAGACTGCCACCAGATACATATACACAAAATTACAGCATTCTCGCTACTAAATTGTGCAAGATAGCTCAATTTTGGGTTATATGGGCAGGGCCACGCCCTTTGGTCAGATCCCGCTCATTTTTAGACCAATCACGTAGGCTTCCACCAGACACATATACACAAAATTACAGCACTCTCGCTAACAAATTGTGCAAGATATGTCAATTTCAAAATTTGGCTTATATGGGCGCGGCCACGCCCATTCGTCCAATTCAGCCCGTTTTTGGACCAATCACGTAGACTACCACCAGATACATATCCACAAAACTACAGCACTCTCGCTAACAAATTGTGCAACATAAGTCAATTTCAAAATTTGGCTTATATGGGCGGTGCCACGCCCATTGGTCTTTTCCGCCCATTTTCTGACCAATTACGTAGAATGCCACCAGATACATAATCACAACATTGCAGCACTCCCGCTAGCAAATTGTGCAAGATATCAAAATTTGGTCTACCACGCCCATTGGGCCACGCCCATTGGGCCACGCCCATTGGGCCGATCCCGCCCATTTTTGGACTAATCACGTATACTACCACCAGATACATATTCAAAAAATTACAGCACTCTCGCTAACAAATTGTGGAAAATATTTGAATTTCAAAATTTGCCTTATATGGGCGGGTTCACGCCCATTGGTCCGATCCCGCCCATTTTTGGACCAATCACGCAGACTGCCACCATATACATATACACAAAATTCCAGCACTCTAGCTAGAAAATTGTGCAAGATATCAAAATTTCAAAATTTGGTCTATGTGGGCGGGGCCACGCCCATTAGTCCGATCCCGCCCATTTTGGAGCCATCACGTAGACTGCCACCATATACATATGTACAACATTACAGCACTCTAGATAAAAAATTGTGCAAGATATTTTAATTTCGAAATTTGGCTTATAAGGGCGGGGCCACGCCCATTGGTCCGATCCCGCCCATTTTCTGACCAATTACGTAGAATGCCACCAGATACATAATCACAACATTGCAGCACTCCCGCTAGCAAATTGTGCAAGATATCAAAATTTGGTCTACGTGAGCGACCCACGCCCATTGGGCCGATCCCGCCCATTTTTGGACCAATCATGCAGACTGCCACCATATACATATACACAAAATTCCAGGTCTCTCGGTAAAAAAATGTGCAAGATATCACATTTTTAAAATTTGGCTTATATGGGCGGGGCCACGCCTATTGGTCCGATCCCGCCCATTTTTGGACCAAGCACGTAGACTGCCACCATATACATGTACACAAAATGCCAGCTCTCTCGCTAACAAATTGTGCAAAATATCTCAATTTCAATATTTGGCTTATATGGGCGGGGCCACGCCCATTGGTCCGATTCCGCCCATTTTTGTAAAATTTACATAATCTGCCACTAAATTCATACACACAAAATTTCAGCGCTCTAGGTAAAAATTTTTCTCAATATCAAAATTGGACCCATATGGGCGGGTCCACGCCCACTTGATATATTGAAAATTAAAAGTTACCCTATTTTCAGCACCCCCTACACATGTACATTCTGTGAAAATTTCAAGATGATCGGTCAAGCCGTTTAGACGTCTATACGGAACAAACAAACAAACACACAAACCCACAAACAGACACTCTCTTTTATATAACAGGTGGCGCAAAAGTAACCTTTCGATGTTTTTTGGCTGTAATTAAAAAAAAAAAATTAAAAACTTTGATTCTTCTTGTGGATTATTTTTATTTGGTCTTTTAATTTTTTTACATCAAGTCGAGAATATGATGTCATGTAAATGGCCGCCGCCACAGTTGATTATCATTTGAGCCCTTTTTATGGCATTTTCCATCACTTTGGCCAAAACTTCCGGCGATAGGTCCTCACATTCTTGACGGATATTGTCTTTAAGAGCTGCAAGAGTCTGAGGCTTGTTGACATAAACCCGCGACTTCAAAAAGCCCCACAAAAAGAAGTCTGGAGCGGTCAAATCAGGCGATCTTGCTGGCCAGTGCAAATCGCCAAAACGGGAGATTAGGCGCCCGGGAAATGCATCCTTTAGCATATCGGTTGTGGCACGTGCAGTGTGTGCCGTTGCACCGTCCTGTTGGAACCACATGTTTTCCAATCCCAATTTATCAAGTTGCGGCAAAAAGAACTCGTTGATCATTGCTCTGTAGCGCTCACCATTCACAGTAACCGTTTGGCCCGCGACGTCTTCGAAGAAAAAAGGTCCGATGACTCCTCCAGCGAAAAAAGCACACCATACAGTGACTTTGAGCGGGTGTAATGGCTCTTCGTGGGTTACACGCGGATTTTCAGTGCCCCAGAAGCGTAAATTTTGCTTATTTACGTACCCGCTAAGATGGAAATGGGCCTCATCACTCATGATTATTTTTGATGAAAAATCATCTTCCTCTTGGTGGTGATTAAGGATGGCTTGAGCGTATGTTAGACGCGATTGGCGGTCAGCAGCTAACAGCTGATGCACCGTCTGGACTTTGTACGGAAACATCTTCAAATCCTGTACCAAAATTAGCTGTAGAGACCGTCGACTGATACCAATTTGCGTGGAACGTCGTCTGGTCGATGTCGACGGCGCTTCCATGACATCCTCGGCTACAGCAGCAATATTCTCTGCAGAACGGCTACTCCGGGGTCTGCCACGCCTGGCAGCATCTCGTGTTGTGCCAGTCTCTTCGAGGCGAGCGGCTAAACGTCGCAGTGTTTCACCAGTAGGCGTTGGACGGCCAGGAAATCTGCGACGAAATTCACGTTGTGCCAAAGTCACCGACCGATTATTGGTCAAATAAATAGTCAGCAATATTCCGCGTTCTGGAGCAGTGTAGCGTAACATTGTTTATTAACGTGTATTTCGCATGTGTTTACTACACAAAATGTCAAAACAGAACTGACATTAGGGGTCAATCGCAAAATTTATAGCATTTTCTGATAGGAGGATTACTTTTGCGCCACCTTGTATATAGACTAGCTGAGCCCGGTGCGCTTCGCTGCCCATGTCAAAATTAGCGCTGTATAAACTGTATTTTATATCCGATCAGTACGAAATTCGGCAGAAAGAGGTTTCTTATTACATGAAGGAATACTGCCAAATTTGGAGAAAATCGGTTCAGATTTAGATATACCCCCATATATATGTTAGCACCGATTTGACATTCAAGCGCTGTAGAGACTGTATTTTATATCCGATCAGTACGAAGTTCGACAGAAAGAGGTTTCTATTTTACATGAATGAGTATTCAGGGAAAATCGATTCAGATTTATATATAAGCTCCATATGATTTGGTTACAAAGCGCTATAGAAGTTGTACTTTACTTCCGATCATTACAAAATTCTCCAGAAAGATGTTTCTCAATTTAGGAACGAATATTGTTTAATTTAGCGATTATCGGTTCAGAATTAGATATATCCGCATATATATGTTCTTACCCATTTACCAATTATTCCAAATTATTATCGCAATAACCCTTATCGCATTGTTAGGGAGGTGTAGGGTATTATATAGTCGGCCCCGCCCGACTTTCTGCCTTTCCTTACTGGTTAGTAATGGCGTAGTTTCTACTTTGCAAATATCAAAGAATAAAAGATTCAAAAGTGACAGCTACCGAAATACCGGGTAATTCAAAATAACACCTCTTGTTGGAAAACCCTGTATATTGTGTACACATTTCATTAAGAAATATTAAAAAAATATGACAATGGCAGCAATTATTCGGAAGCGTCTCAGAAAAAGTAGAAGTGCGTTGTCCATCATAGCTCGGTAATTGATCATATAAAAACAAAAAACCAAAATAATATCGTTTCTATTTCTAGATTTTTTGGAAACATCATGGTGATGTTAATTTCTGGTGTGCCGCCCGTGTAATGTATTATTGTTGGAAACTTCTTATTGTAAAAATATTAACAAATTTAAAAATAAATCGACAGTGATACCTTGTAAATTATATATAGAAAGAGTGTTCAAAATTAGTTTTTGATCTGTGATGGGCACCGACTTCAAAAACGTTGTTTTGTGGGGAAAATGATATGTGATAGTAATCGTCACGGTCTATTGGTACCTCCTACACACAAGGGCCAAATCGTGTAATGCTTTTATAACACCCACAGTTCGCTAAAAATGGGCACTATTGTCACGCCCCTTCTTATACTACCAACAACAAATTGACAGATTCAGTCGAAAATAGGTTATTTAGCAATCTTCTGAAAAATTTCATATTTTGTATTTTGGACACCTTTTCCAAAGGCTATAAATTTGAAAAGAAAGAGCAATATTTGTAAACCATTTTTAAACCTTGCACAACATTTTCTACATTCCAAATTAAATTACTCACAAAGTGAGGATACCTCTGTTGGTTTAGTCGGCTGAAATGCAGGAAGAATCTGTTCTTATGCTTTTTGGTAGACAGAAGTTTTCTGCTCCCAGAAAAAAACTCTGACACTTTGGAAGAAAATCGATTGAGTTTTATATTTTGAGCAGAAATCCTTTTAGGACATTCTAAGTCATTTGAGCAATTTCAGCCCGTCTATGTGGCAGGCTGGAGCGCACGATAACTCTAAGTGATAATATTGTTTGTCCACTTCTTGTAGAACCTCCCTCACAAACATTCCCATAACATCTGCAGCAACCATCTAACTGTTTTCATATTTGGTATTTTGGACAAAATTTTCAATCATATTTCCCAAATTTATTTTCAACGTTCTGTCAGTTCACACCCGAAGTACCATATTACATTTCTCACAGAGTAAATTTATGCCTTAGTCGGTTTAGTCTTAGCCTCCAGAATGGACTCAAAATCCATTGGGTCAAAAGTGTAACCCATCGAGGGTGTGACCTAAGACCCTATGTATGCTCGGATTTCTCCGTTTAAGCCATTTGAGCAATGTCCGTCTGTCTGTCAAGCTAAGTTCGAGGATGGCCCACCATATTGGTCCACTCCCTCTAGTTCGATAAGCCGATTGTCAAAAAATGAGCGCGTTGCCATCAACCGTTAGGGAGCGAAGTTGGTAACGCTACGTGCGCCGACTCCTATATTCCTGTATTATACGCCACTTTGTAATCGAATCACCTTTTAAAGTGACTGACAAATTTCATAATATTAGCAAATAATTCTTTCAAATTTGATATACAGCTTGAACGACGTTAATGTTGTTGTTGTTGTAGCAGCTTGGAGACGCTGAGTTGATAATCCTTAAATCTATTTCTACAACTCGTTCCGGCATATATCCGATATCGTGAGAACCTTACGTTGTCTTCATCTTACTCAATATTGTTCGGATGTTAATTAACATTTGTCTGTTTATTTCATGGAATGGATGTTATTTGAGCTTGCCGTTTCCATTCTCCACTAGAAGCGCTGCATTTCTGTTAATAATCGTCATAGTGTTATGTCTATTATTAGCTTCCCCGTTGACTTGTGCGGTCGGATGTTGATGTAGTTGTAGTGTGTCCGGTTAGTTATTTTAGTTGCAGAAACTCGAATTATGATGAAAACATTAAATGTTGATGTTAAATTTTCCAGTGCCCTGGCTGGGAATCGAACCCAGCACCTTCGGAATTCAAGTCTAACATACTAACCACTTATTTACCGAAGGCCACTGAATGCCGTTAATTGTCAGCTCTGCCGTTTAGTTGAAATCACTTACACCTAAAGAACCCTATCATCGGAAGAAATCGTAATTACCGATTTTTGGATAATATTTCAAACAACAATCGCCGCACAGTGGCGCCATTTGAGTTTTTTCGTTGCAAAAATCATATCTTTTGAACCGAATAAGATAATTGAACAGTTTAAACAGCATATGATAGATAACTGTTCAGCCTATGAAATGAGCGTTTGGAAAGGGTGCTACGCTTTGTAGGGGCCTACGTATGGGTTATCAAAGTTAAAATTTGTAGAAAAATCAATTTTATGGTAACTAAAAAAAATTATTTTTACATTTTTAGATTGTTTTTATTTTTCTTCTTTAGGGTTTTATGTTTTAAATTATTACCCAACAAATTAAAAAAAATTACTTCTTTTTTAAATTTATTTTTTCAATTTTCTGTAAAATATTCATCACAATTCGTAGGAGAAGGTATATCTAAAAGACTAATCATTTCTAAACTATAATTATTTTCTAACTCTATTCGTGACTTCACATGCCGCAGGGAAGAAACAAGTGGATCGGAAGATGCTGCCAACATGTTGAAGAGGTCCTCATTTTGCCTTACCCTTGATGCTTTGAATGTGTTCTGCAATCTATATTTTTTATAAAATTTGTTAAGAGACTCCTGTGCTTCTTCAGAAAGCTCTCCAATTGGCAAAGACTGGTACTCAATTATATCTTTGCCATGCGCCAATATTTTATGGACGGTCGGGGTCAACTTCTTCTGTGGATACATTTCTGCTAAAAGAGATGCAGTTTTCGATGCATATTCTCCATATTTTGTAGAATTGACATTTTCTTTGCAGTTTAAAACATTCAAGATCGTTCCCAATCTTTTCACAATTTGATTGTCAATTCCAGTGATTCTAGTTACTGCCTCATCATTTTCAAAAAATCTCCTAGAAGTGTTTCCATCGTTTGAGTTACCGTATCCGTGCTTGGGACAGTCTACTTTTAGTCCAACTTGTTTAAAAAAAGCATCCTGTATTTGCTTCTTTCTGATCTTTTCCTTATCCTTTATTGATGTATTTTCATCGAAGTTTTCCAGTTTTAGCAAGAACTCCATACACCTTATCCTTGCGTGCAATGGTGACATTCCATATTCGTAATTCTCCTCGTTTGTAGAATCGTTTAAATTACCAAAGTTCTTCTGACTCTTTTTGCAACTCGGGCATGACAATGTTGAGGTTGTTCCTGTCAGTTCGTTTACGACTTTTCCGTCAACCATGGTCAGGTGGAACTCGTAATTGCATTCAATATATTTTCCTTCTCCAATTTCAGGTTTGTAGGCTTAATCTTGCTTATTTGTTCTTCAATGTCCTTCACCGTGGTCCTTATGAGTTCTGCCGATTCCCTTGCAAACTGAAACATTATTGGTCGGCAATAATGCACTGATGACGGACGTGGATTTTTCCAGTGTAGGGAAACATCAGATTTTAGCCGCAAAGGAACAACAGATGCCATAAACATATTTCCGTCCGATATTGTAGCGTCATCGGAAGATATCCTTTGCTTATAAACGCTTTGTCCGGATGATCCATCGCAGCCCCATTTGCTGATCAATGTCAGTTTCTCAGGAAGAATTTTCACCTCATTTTCAGGAAGACTCTCCAACAAACGTTTTGCTGTATGGCCCATGAGATCCTGCAGATTGGCTTTCACGACCACTACAAACTCCGTATGTAGTGGTCGTGAATTTATTTTGGCTTGCGTAATATGCTTGTATCCTGGTAAAACGTCAGCCCCGTGTCGCATCAAGGATGCCCGTAGTATCTCATATTTTTCTTTGGAAAGTTGTAAGTCCATAAACAAGGCCAAGGCTTCTTCGGAACCATACTTTTTAATGTGTGCGTTTGTGGGCGTGGGAATGCTTTCCTTAATCCTTTTTAGTCGCAGTGGGCTTGCATCAGCTTAATCCTTTTTAGTCGCAGTGGGCTTTTTTGGCCTTCCTTTTGCTCCTCTGGTTGATGTGGTGGGTTTATCTACTGCCAATATATCAAGGATGGTGTCTTCATTAAGCCAGTCCTCGTATTTGGAGTTGAATTTCTGAATGGTTCGATTATATTTCACACATTTTGCCTTAATATTTGCATATATCAGATAAAAATTATTTTTTAAAATTTCGCTTCTCTCAATATTTCCGTATAAGCTATCAAGTTCTTCTAAAGCAGCTTCCGTGAAAAACTTTGTTCAAATAATTTTAAATTGTTCAACGCCATGTTTTCAATAACTCGCGGTTAGATGGTTGGTCAATAATAGCACAATCAGGTTTGTTGAAACCACGCTAAGTGTTTACACTTATATAGTAGCTGTGCATGACGCAAGTTTTTACCACCACGTTTTGGTCACAGGTAAATTAGGTAGAATTTTCCAGTGTGCGCTTGGGTTCTTGTGGGCGGAGTCTTAACGGGGTTGGACTGTGCGTGGTGTGGTGGAGTGCTGGCCTATCTGCCTACCTACAGGGCGGGTGACCAATCACATCGTGTACAGGTACACGAAGCATCTCCCTAAGGTATGTTTTGTTCTAAAAATACGAATGCGTGTGGACTGGATGACAATTGTTGCGTCCATTTTATCACGTAATTTTGTTTTTTCCAAGAATTGTTAGTTCTTTCCACGAATTCAGACAAAAAAGGGTTTTCATGTTGGAAATGATGGCATCCCATGCTGTCCGTACAGCTAATTTTCCCAATAATTCTATCATGAGTGCCAGTTACAGAAGTTTACGCGAGTTGTTTTTATTGTTTTACAAAATGAATACACAGTTGGTCTGGCCTGACCCATGTGTTACGAATGTGACTATAGAAACATGTGTATGAGGAAGGGTTAATGATTTGATTTTTGCCAATCAAGAACCACGTCTTTTTTTACCTTTTTCACCTCTAGAAACCAAAGGGGCGCCTAGAGGCAAATAAAACCTTTGGGATTATGTAAAGGAATAATCAAAGAACATATTTTGAAAATATGGCAAATATAGAAATATATAGATCTTTTTTTATTTTCCGTCAAAGTTGAAAAATAGTGAAAAACGGATAGTTTTTAAATAGTGTTTTACCAGGAGAAACACAAAGCAAACAGTTAATTTTTTTTATCATTATACATTTAATAAATACATCAATAAATACAAACAAAAAATAAGGCGATTCGTTACCTATTTTTCGTGATATTACACCTGAAATCGCAACAAATTGACTAAAACTTTTGTGTTTTTTTGAAACCCGAAAGTCGGTCAACTTTGAACGGTTATATCTTCTAAACTAAAAATGTGATATTATTAAGAGTAGCATATTTGAAATCGTTGAAAAGTTTCCTATAACATGGGTTTATTCAAAACTTCGTCGGCGCACATGAAAATTTTGATTTTTGCAACCTCGTTTGCTCTACGGGCGCCACTGTGCGCCGTAAAGAAAATCTACACATGTTGGCATAAATATTTTACTCGCTTTCTCAAGGTTAAATATTACGTTTGTGTTTTTTAAATCTCAGATTTTCCTATCATTAATCATATTATATTAGCGCGTGAATTCGAGGAAATGATGATGGTGTTTAAAAGATTTATTACAACGATGCGAATGTATGTATTTCTCCCCCAAAAATGATCTCTGTCCGGCCACCCGTCCGTCCGTCTGTCTGTCTTATTATCGCTGATGTTATTATTATATTAAAACCTCATGTAATGAAATGTGGGTATGGAATTTTCTTTAAATACAATACTTAAAATTTATGACACATAAATGCTTCATATAATACTGAAGGAACACAACAAACCACGTTTCCCAAAAGTCTGGAATAACTTTTGGTGTTTAATGTTTTCTTCTGTTGCCTTTTCATTGTTGTGGCTGATACTTTCGTTGACCAAGGATTGAGTCTGTCCGTCCTCTGTGTCCTTTGTAGCAACAGGATTATGAGCAGAGAACGATTGTACATGTTGTACTCGTGAATGTAAACTGTACATAAAGTATAAAGGAATATGTTTAGACTTCTGGGAGTGAGTGTTGGTGTGTCTGATTTTTGTTGGGGACATGTCTTCATAACAATTTTCGGCTAAACTACTGTGAAAGTTGGTGAAAACACAAATGAACGTAAATTGTGTATGTTTAAATGGTTGTATTCACGACGAATAGAAATTACCCTATTTTTGAAGAAATTGCTAGAGTCTGAGTCTGGGTCGAAGTCCGAGAAAATATCTATATTAAATTGGACAGATAAACAGACTTATCAGAATCTGACATAGTTTATATAATTTGCTATAGAGTTATGGGGAAGTTGTGTCCGCTAATTATTCACCAAACTGTAGGAACTGTAAAAACGTTACACTGAACAAACTTTCGAGTATTTGTCTGAGGGTTACCAAAAGGGATGGAACAACTTCTTCAATTTTTCTCAAGATGATAACGAAAGATATTTTACTAAAATGTACACCGTGGTGTGAGATGT
Source organism: Eudasyphora cyanicolor (assembly GCA_963930755.1). Classification (NCBI taxonomy): domain Eukaryota; kingdom Metazoa; phylum Arthropoda; class Insecta; order Diptera; family Muscidae; genus Eudasyphora; species Eudasyphora cyanicolor. The sequence goes on along the minus strand of OZ005736.1, from coordinate 204,229,519 downwards.
ATTAGATAGAACCCGTGAAATATGTAGCTAAAATTATAACCACAATGCAAATTTGAAGTTAATCAGTTACTCCTTTCGAGACTTATCGTGCGCACCAGCCAGACGGACTGATATTGCTCAAATAACCTAAAATGTCCTAAAACGGGGTTTTATTATCGATATATCCATAACAAAGCAAGATATTAGTAAAATGTCCTTTTTATTTTGAGGCGGCCTATCCGAATATGTCACCTGATCGAGAGGACTGTTGGTCGCCCTTGTTAATCTTCAATACATTTTTCGTCAAAAATATGTACAAAAAATATGTTTTGTAAAGTATATATAAATAGTTCCAATTGCCCATAAATTTTGTCTCAGCGGGTATATCTAATGGCAATATTTTTTCATCGAAAAGAAAATTTTGTTGTCTAATGAGAAAGGAATCCGTGTATATCCGGCACACGGGGCTAAATCGCCTTTTTTAAATATGTTTGAATCAAAAGGAAATATATTTGTAACACAAATTTTTAAATGTTATATATTTTTGAGTAAATAAATTTTATTTGAAAATCAGTAATATATTACAACAAAATATATTTGCAAACTAAATTTCTTAATAAAAATTTGTGTTTATACAAATATATTTTATTTATAAAAGATTTTCAAAACTTTTGCTGACTTTTTAGAAATTTAGTTTAAATTTTTCCTTAGTTTCCAATTCTACCTACCAGTTACAATACCATATGCCGCATTAACATCTGTTTAAATCAGTCATTTCAAAGTTCTGAGTTAGTATTCGAAGTCATCGTTTCTTGTCAATCCTCAAAGTAATTTATTTTAATTAAAGATTATACGATTTCAATTATTATTATTTGTTATTTTAACGAACATTAAAAATTTCTAAAAAAAATACTTTGAATTAGTAAAAAATAAAACACAATTAACGTATTTTTTGAATTCTTCAGTTCAAATGAATATTAGTTTAGGAAATGATAGTCCCAAATAAAATCATATTTGAATGTAAACAATGATTTGTTTAGAATAACATTCTCCCAAATATATACTTTTTGTGTGTACCCAATATTATATGTTTAGAGTGTACCCTAAACATATATATGTTTCAAGCTGAATATGTTTGGAACAGTATACTACAGAAACGATTTTTTTCAGCGAGAAATTTCAAAAGCAGGCGGAAACTTAATAAATCCATAAAATATTTAAAAATTAATATATTTCAATTATTATCCACTCACCTTAGAGAGGATGGTATATATCATTTTCTACGAGCCAAAAGTGTAACACATCGAAAGAGGGGCCTAAGACCCTAAGTATGTTCGGCGGAAACCCGTTTTGGGTAATTTTAAGTAATTTGAGCAATGTCCGTCCGCCTGTCTGTCTGTGTGTCTGTCTGCTGGATGGTGTGCACGATTGACTCTCGATTGATATATGGTAATTTGGTATGCGGTAAAAATGTTCTCTATCTCCGGCTAAGTTCGAATATGGACATTAGTATGGGTCGGTCCCCGAACACAAAAAAAGTTGAGCCGGACACCCCCTATGTTAAAAGATTATTCAAAGACAATTTCAAAACAACAAAAATATTTTTGATTCGTGCACCCTACATACGGCTTAAATAAGTTTTATTTGCAGCACTGTTATTGGGTACACTGTCGAAACAAATTCAATTTTGACTGTTGTCGTTTCCTGCATCCATATGATCCCAATTTCTCATTACGACCATGAATACTCATAAAAACCATGAAACTTTTGCCTTAAAACCATTTATTTTTATTCTCAAACAAAAAAGTTATGGAGTTTTCAGAAAAAGTAGGTCACCCTCCACCTCTTATAATTCACTTTTTATCGAAACGAAACGTATACACGGAGGAAAATCGCCATTTTTGATATATTTCAATTCAAAGAAAATATACTTGGAACACAGTTTTTGAATCTCATATATTTTTAAACAAATATATTTTATTTGAAAATCAAGAAATTTTGTTTGGAACGCATATATTAATATTTTACAACAAAATATATTTGCGAACTGGCTGTGACAAATAAAATATGTGCTTAGACACAAACAAAAATATATTGTTTAAGAATTTATCCAAATACATTACATTTAAGAAAATGTTAAATTTTGCTGACCCCCTCAATGTTTAATTTAACTTTTTCTTTGATTTCGTGTTATACTTTATAGTTAAAAATGTCGTAAGCAGCCTTTTATTTTCTTCTACAGCACTAATTTTTAATTTATAAAAAGTCCAATTGTCAATCCATCAATGCTATTTGTCGCTACCCAAGATTATACGATTTAAATTTTAATAGAATTTTACAAACATATACAATTTCTAAAAAATTAAACCTTAAATTTCTAAAAACAAAACTGAAAACTTTCCTTTAAATTAAGACATCGATACATTGCCAAAATATTTAAATACAAACTAATCACTGTTTCGGAATTATTACATATTTCCAAATAAAAAAATATTAGGATGAAAACATAATGTTATTTAGAACAACATCCTCCCAAACATATAAGATTTGTGCGTGTCAAATATTATTTATTTGGAGTGTATCCTAAACAAATGTATATTCCCAGCAGAATATGTTTGGAAAAATATACTACAGAAGCGATTTTTTTTCAGCGTGTTCCGCTGTTCATGGTTTGTCAATGGATCTTTTTTGCCCTTTGAACACTTGAGTCCGAAGTCAAAGGAAAGTTCTGTTTATATATGTGATGAATTTAGCAGGATGAATATGCTGCTATCAAAAAAACGAGTAAAAAACCAGTAAGCAAATACTAACGACTGGCGATACCAACTATATGATATCGTAAAACACCTTGTTGGAGCATAATTAGCTCAGATATAGCAAATATAAATATAAAATATAAATAATAATTATAAAACTAAATCTAAACTTAATTTGTTCAAATCGACAATTTGAATTCTTGCATAAATAAACTCTGCCCTACTAAATTTCAAAATGATTGAATGTAGAATACAGCTCTTATAGCGCTACCAAATCTAAAGCAACATTTATATCGGCGGCAATATCGATCTGAACCGATTTTGACCAATTGAAATAGATAGGTTTCCTTCCTGTTCTGAAAGTTTTTATTGCCAAATTTCATCAGGATCGGAGTGAAATTTTGACCTGAACTCAACGAACAACTTAAGACGGACAGACGGACTGCTACACGCTAAAAAAATCGCTTCTGTAGTATATTGTCCCAAACATATTCGGCTTGAAATATACATATGTATAGAGTACACTCCAAATATATAATATTTGACACACATAAATATTATATGTTTGGGAGAATATTGTTCTAAACAAAAATATGTTCCCATTCTAATATTTTTTATTTGGAACTACACCATTTTCAATTGTAATTCGAAAAAAGTCAATTGAAATTCGAAGATTCCATTTGAAATTCGAAAAAAATCAATTGAAATTCGAATATTCCATTTGAAATTCGAAAAAGGTCAATTGAAATTCGAATATTCCATTTGAAATTCGAAAAAGGTCAATTGAAATTCGAAAAACATCACTTGATATTCGAAGAACATCAATTGAAATTCTAAAAACATCAATTGAAATTCGAAACACGTCAATTGAAATTCGAAACACATCATTTGAAATTCGTAAAATTGCAATTGAAATTCGGAATACGCCAATTGAAATTCGAATTTTTCCATTTGAAATTCGTAATACACTAATTGAAATTCGGAAAACATCAATTGAAATTCATCATTTGAAAATCGAAAAATGTAAACAAAATCAATGCTGTATGTATATTATTTAAGTGATACAATTTGTCTGTGTTAAACCTTTAATATTAAAATATTTAAATATGTTTTGTTTCAACTAATTTTGAATAAATATTCATAAAAGATAAGATCATCACATTATTTGTTAAGATTTAGTCAGCAAATGTGTTTAAATAAATTCTACCCAATCTAATGTGCAGATTTGTTTACATTTTCGAATCTCAATTGATGTATTTCGAATATCAATTGATGTTTTTCGAATTTCAATTGGTGTAATTTGAATTTCAAATGGAAAAATTCGAATTTCAATTGATGTATTTCGAATTTCAATTGATGTATTTCGAATATCAATTGATGTTTTTCGAATTTCAATTGATGTGTTTCGAATTTCAATTTATGTATTTCGAATTTCAATTGATGTGTTTCAATTGAATTGATGAGTTTCGAATTTCAATTGATTTTTTTCGATTTTCAATTGATTTTTTTCGAATTTCAAATGGAATCTTCGAATTTCAATTGACCTTTTTCGAATTTCAAATGGAATCTTCGAATTTCAATTGATCTTATACGAAATTGAATTGATTTTTTTCGAATTATAGTTGAAAATGGTGTAGTATTTCCGAAACAAAGAATATTTTGTATTTAATTATTTTGGCGATGTATCAATGCCTTGATTTAAAGAGAAGTGTTCTGTTTTTCAGATGCTCAAAGATATTTTTTTTTTAAATTTTAAATGTTTTTAAAATTTAATTAAACATAAATCGTATAATCTTTCGTGAATATAAATTGCATTGATGGATTGACAAAAAGTGATGAACTGGAATATTTATAAATTAAAAGACATTTTTAGCTATAAAGTTTAAAACGAAAACTAGGAAAAACTAACTAAAATTCGAAAAAATCAACAAAGTTTTAAAATTTTTTTTAAATAAAATATGTTTGGAAAACTTCTTAAACAATAACTTTGTTTGTGGGTAAACACATTTTTTATTTGTGAAAGTCAGTTAGCAAATATATTATGTTGTAATAAATTAATATATGCGTTCCAAACAAGATTTCTTGATTTTCAAATAAAATTTATTTGTTAACAAATGTATAGTATTTGAAAAAATCGCTTCCAAATATATTTTCTTTCAATTCAAACATATCAAAAATGACGATTTTCCCCCGTGTAGTGATTCTGAGTCGCAGAGTATATTTTAAGGTGTGTCTATCTGAACTGATTTTCCCTGAATTTGGCAGAGTTAATTCGCGTAATAAGAAACCTCTTTCTGTCTAATTTTGTACAGATCGGATATAAAATACAGTTTCTACAGCGTTTATATGTCAAATCGGGTGTAACAATTTTGACTGTTGTCGTTTCCTGCATCCATATGATCCCAATTTCTCATTACGACCATGAATACTCATAAAAACCATGAAACTTTTGCCTTAAAACCATTTATTTTTATTCTCAAACAAAAAAGTTATGGAGTTTTCAGAAAAAGTAGGTCACCCTCCACCTCTTATAATTCACTTTTTATCGAAACGAAACGTATACACGGAGGAAAATCGCCATTTTTGATATATTTCAATTCAAAGAAAATATACTTGGAACACAATTTTTGAATCTCATATATTTTTAAACAAATATATTTTATTTGAAAATCAAGAAATTTTGTTTGGAACGCATATATTAATATTTTACAACAAAATATATTTGCGAACTGGCTGTGACAAATAAAATATGTGCTTAGACACAAACAAAAATATATTGTTTAAAAATTTATCCAAATACATTACATTTAAGAAAATGTTAAATTTTGCTGACCCCCTCAATGTTTAATTTAACTTTTTCTTTGATTTCGTGTTATACTTTATAGTTAAAAATGTCGTAAGCAGCCTTTTATTTTCTTCTACAGCACTAATTTTTAATTTATAAAAAGTCCAATTGTCAATCCATCAATGCTATTTGTCGCTACCCAAGATTATACGATTTAAATTTTAATAGAATTTTACAAACATATACAATTTCTAAAAAATTAAACCTTAAATTTCTAAAAACAAAACTGAAAACTTTCCTTTAAATTAAGACATCGATACATTGCCAAAATATTTAAATACAAACTAATCACTGTTTCGGAATTATTACATATTTCCAAATAAAAAAATATTAGGATGAAAACATAATATTATTTAGAACAACATCCTCCCAAACATATAAGATTTGTGCGTGTCAAATATTATTTATTTGGAGTGTATCCTAAACAAATGAATATTCCCAGCAGAATATGTTTGGAAAAATATACTACAGAAGCGATTTTTTTTCAGCGTGTTCCGCTGTTCATGGTTTGTCAATGGATCTTTTTTGCCCTTTGAACACTTGAGTCCGAAGTCAAAGGAAAGTTCTGTTTATATATGTGATGAATTTAGCAGGATGAATATGCTGCTATCAAAAAAACGAGTAAAAAACCAGTAAGCAAATACTAACGACTGGCGATACCAACTATATGATATCGTAAAACACCTTGTTGGAGCATAATTAGCTCAGATATAGCAAATATAAATATAAAATATAAATAATAATTATAAAACTAAATCTAAACTTAATTTGTTCAAATCGACAATTTGAATTCTTGCATAAATAAACTCTGCCCTACTAAATTTCAAAATGATTGAATGTAGAATACAGCTCTTATAGCGCTACCAAATCTAAAGCAACATTTATATCGGCGGCAATATCGATCTGAACCGATTTTGACCAATTGAAATAGATAGGTTTCCTTCCTGTTCTGAAAGTTTTTATTGCCAAATTTCATCAGGATCGGAGTGAAATTTTGACCTGAACTCAACGAACAACTTAAGACGGACAGACGGACTGCTACACGCTAAAAAAATCGCTTCTGTAGTATATTGTCCCAAACATATTCGGCTTGAAATATACATATGTATAGAGTACACTCCAAATATATAATATTTGACACACATAAATATTATATGTTTGGGAGAATATTGTTCTAAACAAAAATATGTTCCCATTCTAATATTTTTTATTTGGAACTACACCATTTTCAATTGTAATTCGAAAAAAGTCAATTGAAATTCGAAGATTCCATTTGAAATTCGAAAAAAATCAATTGAAATTCGAATATTCCATTTGAAATTCGAAAAAGGTCAATTGAAATTCGAATATTCCATTTGAAATTCGAAAAAGGTCAATTGAAATTCGAAAAACATCACTTGATATTCGAAGAACATCAATTGAAATTCTAAAAACATCAATTGAAATTCGAAACACGTCAATTGAAATTCGAAACACATCATTTGAAATTCGTAAAATTGCAATTGAAATTCGGAATACGCCAATTGAAATTCGAATTTTTCCATTTGAAATTCGTAATACACTAATTGAAATTCGGAAAACATCAATTGAAATTCATCATTTGAAAATCGAAAAATGTAAACAAAATCAATGCTGTATGTATATTATTTAAGTGATACAATTTGTCTGTGTTAAACCTTTAATATTAAAATATTTAAATATGTTTTGTTTCAACTAATTTTGAATAAATATTCATAAAAGATAAGATCATCACATTATTTGTTAAGATTTAGTCAGCAAATGTGTTTAAATAAATTCTACCCAATCTAATGTGCAGATTTGTTTACATTTTCGAATCTCAATTGATGTATTTCGAATTTCAATTGATGTATTTCGAATATCAATTGATGTTTTTCGAATTTCAATTGATGTGTTTCAATTGAATTGATGAGTTTCGAATTTCAATTGATTTTTTTCGATTTTCAATTGATTTTTTTCGAATTTCAAATGGAATCTTCGAATTTCAATTGACCTTTTTCGAATTTCAAATGGAATCTTCGAATTTCAATTGATCTTATACGAAATTGAATTGATTTTTTTCGAATTATAGTTGAAAATGGTGTAGTATTTCCGAAACAAAGAATAATTTGTATTTAATTATTTTGGCGATGTATCAATGCCTTGATTTAAAGAGAAGTGTTCTGTTTTTCAGATGCTCAAAGATATTTTTTTTTTAAATTTTAAATGTTTTTAAAATTTAATTAAACATAAATCGTATAATCTTTCGTGAATATAAATTGCATTGATGGATTGACAAAAAGTGATGAACTGGAATATTTATAAATTAAAAGACATTTTTAGCTATAAAGTTTAAAACGAAAACTAGGAAAAACTAACTAAAATTCGAAAAAATCAACAAAGTTTTAAAATTTTTTTTAAATAAAATATGTTTGGAAAACTTCTTAAACAATAACTTTGTTTGTGGGTAAACACATTTTTTATTTGTGAAAGTCAGTTAGCAAATATATTATGTTCTAATAAATTAATATATGCGTTCCAAACAAGATTTCTTGATTTTCAAATAAAATTTATTTGTTAACAAATGTATAGTATTTGAAAAAATCGCTTCCAAATATATTTTCTTTCAATTCAAACATATCAAAAATGACGATTTTCCCCCGTGTAGTGATTCTGAGTCGCAGAGTATATTTTAAGGTGTGTCTATCTGAACTGATTTTCCCTGAATTTGGCAGAGTTAATTCGCGTAATAAGAAACCTCTTTCTGTCTAATTTTGTACAAATCGGATATAAAATACAGTTTCTACAGCGTTTATATGTCAAATCGGGTGTAACAATTTTGACTGTTGTCGTTTCCTGCATCCATATGATCCCAATTTCTCATTACGACCATGAATACTCATAAAAACCATGAAACTTTTGCCTTAAAACCATTTATTTTTATTCTCAAACAAAAAAGTTATGGAGTTTTCAGAAAAAGTAGGTCACCCTCCACCTCTTATAATTCACTTTTTATCGAAACGAAACGTATACACGGAGGAAAATCGCCATTTTTGATATATTTCAATTCAAAGAAAATATACTTGGAACACAATTTTTGAATCTCATATATTTTTAAACAAATATATTTTATTTGAAAATCAAGAAATTTTGTTTGGAACGCATATATTAATATTTTACAACAAAATATATTTGCGAACTGGCTGTGACAAATAAAATATGTGCTTAGACACAAACAAAAATATATTGTTTAAGAATTTATCCAAATACATTACATTTAAGAAAATGTTAAATTTTGCTGACCCCCTCAATGTTTAATTTAACTTTTTCTTTGATTTCGTGTTATACTTTATAGTTAAAAATGTCGTAAGCAGCCTTTTATTTTCTTCTACAGCACTAATTTTTAATTTATAAAAAGTCCAATTGTCAATCCATCAATGCTATTTGTCGCTACCCAAGATTATACGATTTAAATTTTAATAGAATTTTACAAACATATACAATTTCTAAAAAATTAAACCTTAAATTTCTAAAAACAAAACTGAAAACTTTCCTTTAAATTAAGACATCGATACATTGCCAAAATATTTAAATACAAACTAATCACTGTTTCGGAATTATTACATATTTCCAAATAAAAAAATATTAGGATGAAAACATAATGTTATTTAGAACAACATCCTCCCAAACATATAAGATTTGTGCGTGTCAAATATTATTTATTTGGAGTGTATCCTAAACAAATGTATATTCCCAGCAGAATATGTTTGGAAAAATATACTACAGAAGCGATTTTTTTTCAGCGTGTTCCGCTGTTCATGGTTTGTCAATGGATCTTTTTTGCCCTTTGAACACTTGAGTCCGAAGTCAAAGGAAAGTTCTGTTTATATATGTGATGAATTTAGCAGGATGAATATGCTGCTATCAAAAAAACGAGTAAAAAACCAGTAAGCAAATACTAACGACTGGCGATACCAACTATATGATATCGTAAAACACCTTGTTGGAGCATAATTAGCTCAGATATAGCAAATATAAATATAAAATATAAATAATAATTATAAAACTAAATCTAAACTTAATTTGTTCAAATCGACAATTTGAATTCTTGCATAAATAAACTCTGCCCTACTAAATTTCAAAATGATTGAATGTAGAATACAGCTCTTATGGCGCTACCAAATCTAAAGCAACATTTATATCGGCGGCAATATCGATCTGAACCGATTTTGACCAATTGAAATAGATAGGTTTCCTTCCTGTTCTGAAAGTTTTTATTGCCAAATTTCATCAGGATCGGAGTGAAATTTTGACCTGAACTCAACGAACAACTTAAGACGGACAGACGGACTGCTACACGCTAAAAAAATCGCTTCTGTAGTATATTGTCCCAAACATTTTCGGCTTGAAATATACATATGTATAGAGTACACTCCAAATATATAATATTTGACACACATAAATATTATATGTTTGGGAGAATATTGTTCTAAACAAAAATATGTTCCCATTCTAATATTTTTTATTTGGAACTACACCATTTTCAATTGTAATTCGAAAAAAGTCAATTGAAATTCGAAGATTCCATTTGAAATTCGAAAAAAATCAATTGAAATTCGAATATTCCATTTGAAATTCGAAAAAGGTCAATTGAAATTCGAATATTCCATTTGAAATTCGAAAAAGGTCAATTGAAATTCGAAAAACATCACTTGATATTCGAAGAACATCAATTGAAATTCTAAAAACATCAATTGAAATTCGAAACACGTCAATTGAAATTCGAAACACATCATTTGAAATTCGTAAAATTGCAATTGAAATTCGGAATACGCCAATTGAAATTCGAATTTTTCCATTTGAAATTCGTAATACACTAATTGAAATTCGGAAAACATCAATTGAAATTCATCATTTGAAAATCGAAAAATGTAAACAAAATCAATGCTGTATGTATATTATTTAAGTGATACAATTTGTCTGTGTTAAACCTTTAATATTAAAATATTTAAATATGTTTTGTTTCAACTAATTTTGAATAAATATTCATAAAAGATAAGATCATCACATTATTTGTTAAGATTTAGTCAGCAAATGTGTTTAAATAAATTCTACCCAATCTAATGTGCAGATTTGTTTACATTTTCGAATCTCAATTGATGTATTTCGAATATCAATTGATGTTTTTCGAATTTCAATTGGTGTAATTTGAATTTCAAATGGAAAAATTCGAATTTCAATTGATGTATTTCGAATTTCAATTGATGTATTTCGAATATCAATTGATGTTTTTCGAATTTCAATTGATGTGTTTCGAATTTCAATTTATGTATTTCGAATTTCAATTGATGTGTTTCAATTGAATTGATGAGTTTCGAATTTCAATTGATTTTTTTCGATTTTCAATTGATTTTTTTCGAATTTCAAATGGAATCTTCGAATTTCAATTGACCTTTTTCGAATTTCAAATGGAATCTTCGAATTTCAATTGATCTTATACGAAATTGAATTGATTTTTTTCGAATTATAGTTGAAAATGGTGTAGTATTTCCGAAACAAAGAATAATTTGTATTTAATTATTTTGGCGATGTATCAATGCCTTGATTTAAAGAGAAGTGTTCTGTTTTTCAGATGCTCAAAGATATTTTTTTTTTAAATTTTAAATGTTTTTAAAATTTAATTAAACATAAATCGTATAATCTTTCGTGAATATAAATTGCATTGATGGATTGACAAAAAGTGATGAACTGGAATATTTATAAATTAAAAGACATTTTTAGCTATAAAGTTTAAAACGAAAACTAGGAAAAACTAACTAAAATTCGAAAAAATCAACAAAGTTTTAAAAATTTTTTTAAATAAAATATGTTTGGAAAACTTCTTAAACAATAACTTTGTTTGTGGGTAAACACATTTTTTATTTGTGAAAGTCAGTTAGCAAATATATTATGTTCTAATAAATTAATATATGCGTTCCAAACAAGATTTCTTGATTTTCAAATAAAATTTATTTGTTAACAAATGTATAGTATTTGAAAAAATCGCTTCCAAATATATTTTCTTTCAATTCAAACATATCAAAAATGACGATTTTCCCCCGTGTAGTGATTCTGAGTCGCAGAGTATATTTTAAGGTGTGTCTATCTGAACTGATTTTCCCTGAATTTGGCAGAGTTAATTCGCGTAATAAGAAACCTCTTTCTGTCTAATTTTGTACAGATCGGATATAAAATACAGTTTCTACAGCGTTTATATGTCAAATCGGGTGTAACAATTTTGACTGTTGTCGTTTCCTGCATCCATATGATCCCAATTTCTCATTACGACCATGAATACTCATAAAAACCATGAAACTTTTGCCTTAAAACCATTTATTTTTATTCTCAAACAAAAAAGTTATGGAGTTTTCAGAAAAAGTAGGTCACCCTCCACCTCTTATAATTCACTTTTTATCGAAACGAAACGTATACACGGAGGAAAATCGCCATTTTTGATATATTTCAATTCAAAGAAAATATACTTGGAACACAATTTTTGAATCTCATATATTTTTAAACAAATATATTTTATTTGAAAATCAAGAAATTTTGTTTGGAACGCATATATTAATATTTTACAACAAAATATATTTGCGAACTGGCTGTGACAAATAAAATATGTGCTTAGACACAAACAAAAATATATTGTTTAAGAATTTATCCAAATACATTACATTTAAGAAAATGTTAAATTTTGCTGACCCCCTCAATGTTTAATTTAACTTTTTCTTTGATTTCGTGTTATACTTTATAGTTAAAAATGTCGTAAGCAGCCTTTTATTTTCTTCTACAGCACTAATTTTTAATTTATAAAAAGTCCAATTGTCAATCCATCAATGCTATTTGTCGCTACCCAAGATTATACGATTTAAATTTTAATAGAATTTTACAAACATATACAATTTCTAAAAAATTAAACCTTAAATTTCTAAAAACAAAACTGAAAACTTTCCTTTAAATTAAGACATCGATACATTGCCAAAATATTTAAATACAAACTAATCACTGTTTCGGAATTATTACATATTTCCAAATAAAAAAATATTAGGATGAAAACATAATGTTATTTAGAACAACATCCTCCCAAACATATAAGATTTGTGCGTGTCAAATATTATTTATTTGGAGTGTATCCTAAACAAATGTATATTCCCAGCAGAATATGTTTGGAAAAATATACTACAGAAGCGATTTTTTTTCAGCGTGTTCCGCTGTTCATGGTTTGTCAATGGATCTTTTTTGCCCTTTGAACACTTGAGTCCGAAGTCAAAGGAAAGTTCTGTTTATATATGTGATGAATTTAGCAGGATGAATATGCTGCTATCAAAAAAACGAGTAAAAAACCAGTAAGCAAATACTAACGACTGGCGATACCAACTATATGATATCGTAAAACACCTTGTTGGAGCATAATTAGCTCAGATATAGCAAATATAAATATAAAATATAAATAATAATTATAAAACTAAATCTAAACTTAATTTGTTCAAATCGACAATTTGAATTCTTGCATAAATAAACTCTGCCCTACTAAATTTCAAAATGATTGAATGTAGAATACAGCTCTTATAGCGCTACCAAATCTAAAGCAACGTTTATATCGGCGGCAATATCGATCTGAACCGATTTTGACCAATTGAAATAGATAGGTTTCCTTCCTGTTCTGAAAGTTTTTATTGCCAAATTTCATCAGGATCGGAGTGAAATTTTGACCTGAACTCAACGAACAACTTAAGACGGACTGCTACACGCTAAAAAAATCGCTTCTGTAGTATATTGTCCCAAACATATTCGGCTTGAAATATACATATGTATAGAGTACACTCCAAATATATAATATTTGACACACATAAATATTATATGTTTGGGAGAATATTGTTCTAAACAAAAATATGTTCCCATTCTAATATTTTTTATTTGGAACTACACCATTTTCAATTGTAATTCGAAAAAAGTCAATTGAAATTCGAAGATTCCATTTGAAATTCGAAAAAAATCAATTGAAATTCGAATATTCCATTTGAAATTCGAAAAAGGTCAATTGAAATTCGAATATTCCATTTGAAATTCGAAAAAGGTCAATTGAAGTTCGAAAAACATCACTTGATATTCGAAGAACATCAATTGAAATTCGAAAAACATCAATTGAAATTCGAAACACGTCAATTGAAATTCGAAACACATCATTTGAAATTCGTAAAATTGCAATTGAAATTCGGAATACGCCAATTGAAATTCGAATTTTTCCATTTGAAATTCGTAATACACTAATTGAAATTCGGAAAACATCAATTGAAATTCATCATTTGAAAATCGAAAAATGTAAACAAAATCAATGCTGTATGTATATTATTTAAGTGATACAATTTGTCTGTGTTAAACCTTTAATATTAAAATATTTAAATATGTTTTGTTTCAACTAATTTTGAATAAATATTCATAAAAGATAAGATCATCACATTATTTGTTAAGATTTAGTCAGCAAATGTGTTTAAATAAATTCTACCCAATCTAATGTGCAGATTTGTTTACATTTTCGAATCTCAATTGATGTATTTCGAATATCAATTGATGTTTTTCGAATTTCAATTGGTGTAATTCGAATTTCAAATGGAAAAATTCGAATTTCAATTGATATATTTCGAATTTCAATTGATGTATTTCGAATATCAATTGATGTTTTTCGAATTTCAATTGATGTGTTTCGAATTTCAATTTATGTATTTCGAATTTCAATTGATGTGTTTCAATTGAATTGATGAGTTTCGAATTTCAATTGATTTTTTTCGATTTTCAATTGATTTTTTTCGAATTTCAAATGGAATCTTCGAATTTCAATTGACCTTTTTCGAATTTCAAATGGAATCTTCGAATTTCAATTGATCTTATACGAAATTGAATTGATTTTTTTCGAATTATAGTTGAAAATGGTGTAGTATTTCCGAAACAAAGAATAATTTGTATTTAATTATTTTGGCGATGTATCAATGCCTTGATTTAAAGAGAAGTGTTCTGTTTTTCAGATGCTCAAAGATAATTTTTTTTTAAATTTTAAATGTTTTTAAAATTTAATTAAACATAAATCGTATAATCTTTCGTGAATATAAATTGCATTGATGGATTGACAAAAAGTGATGAACTGGAATATTTATAAATTAAAAGACATTTTTAGCTATAAAGTTTAAAACGAAAACTAGGACAAACTAACTAAAATTCGAAAAAATCAACAAAGTTTTAAAAATTTTTTTAAATAAAATATGTTTGGAAAACTTCTTAAACAATAACTTTGTTTGTGGGTAAACACATTTTTTATTTGTGAAAGTCAGTTAGCAAATATATTATGTTCTAATAAATTAATATATGCGTTCCAAACAAGATTTCTTGATTTTCAAATAAAATTTATTTGTTAACAAATATATAGTATTTGAAAAAATCGCTTCCAAATATATTTTCTTTCAATTCAAACATATCAAAAATGACGATTTTCCCTCGTGTAGTGATTCTGAGTCGCAGAGTATATTTTAAGGTGTGTATTTTAAGGTGTGTATCTGTAGTATTTTTTACAAATCTGCCAAAAAAAAACAAAGTTATAACCCCCTGTACCATAGTGTTGTGTAGAGTACAATAACTAACGAAGAAACTGGATGCCTGAAGCGAACATAATTTCCAAAAATTGCGGTATGCGGGTATTAAACCAGAGGCAGTGATTGTAGAACATTTTATCATGATTTAATTTTGGAAGAATTGTCATATTATTTGCAAGTCATTTAATTACTGGTATTTAGTACCAACTGTTTTGTGGTTTTTAACAAAGCTATATCTTATTTTTAATAAAATGAATTCACGTTTCAGTAGAAATATAATTTCAGATATTTATGTTATTTAACTGCCGGAGTCGAACCATTTCCGGTAGTCGGAGTCGAGTAGCTTTGGCTCGACTCCGCAGCCCTGATTATTCCCCTCTTTTAATTCCTCCCAATGTGTTGGGGAGAGGGGAATGACGTTTGAACACTTTGGTAGACAATACATATTTTGTATAAAAAATCAATCTTTGAAAAAAAAATATTTTATTGAATACGATCAAAGGATCACATTACTTTTATAACAAAGAAAAGAATAAAGTGGGATATATTTTATTTTTGCTAATTTAAATACACAAAGACAGCAAATTAGCAGGTAATCTCAGAATGAACCATAACTCTTAAACAACCAGTAAGGAAAAAAAGAAAGTCGGGCGTGGCCGACAACATAATACCCAAAACCACCCTAATAATACAAAAAGGGCCATTGCGATAGTAATTTGGAATAATTAGTTTCGTTTCAGTTAACATAGTACTTAGCTCCACTACATCATTAAGACTTAATCCAAGCAGGAGTTGGAGATGTTGATCATAGTTAACTAGATCTGAAAGGATAACCTTAAAATGCACAATTTTCTTTCATAGAACAAGGATCGGAAGCAACTAAATATATAGACCAAATCAAATATACAGATTTTCATCAACTTGGATCAAAAGCCTAATATCTGCCAAATTATATATAAAATTGGACATAAAATACAGTTTGAGTAGAGCTGAAATACTTAATAGGCAGGAACATATATATGTATGTGGCTACATCTAAATCTAAACAAACTATCCTCAAATTAAGCAGTTCGTTCCTAAATTAAGAAAATACTTTGTGCCAAATTTTGTAATGATCGGTAATAAAGTACATTATATAGGGCTTTGATACCAAATCGGGAGGAATACATTTATGGGGGCTATATCTATATCTAAACTTGCACCGATAACTGATTGGCAGTAATAGGGAACCTCTTTCTGCCAAATTTCGTACTGAGCGAATATAAAATATAGCTTCTACAGCGCTTACATGTAAAAACGGGTGTAACATATATATGGGGGCTATATCTAAATCTGAACTGATTTTCCCTGAATTTGGCAGAGTTAATTCGCGTAATAAGAAACCTCTTTCTGTCGAATTTTGTACAGATCGGATATAAAATACAGTTTCTACAGCCCTTACATGTCATATCTGGTGTACCATATATATGGGGGCTATATCTAAATCTGAACCGATTATCCTCAAATTAAGTATTTTCTCTAAGTGTATCAAGAGACTTTTCTCTACCAATTTGTATACAGATCGGTTTAAAAATTTTGCTTATTCAGTACATACATATATGCCAAATCGGAGGTACATATATATATATGGGAGCTATAAATAAATCTGAACTGATTTTAGTATAGTTCCTCAGTAGGTCAATAGAAAGATATGTGCATAGTTTTGAGATCGGACCATAATTGCGACCTGTCCTTTGATCACAAGAAAACATGGACGGACGGACGGACAGACAGACAGGCAGGGCTAAATCGACTCAAAAATGTATTCTATGTCGATCGGTATAACACGTAAACTATGAGTCTATCTCTTCTCTTTTTAGGGGTTACAAACAATTTTGATAGTTTCTGCTCGTTTTATACAATTTATATTTACGTTAACGATTTTTCAAAAATGAGTTATCCGCCATATTAGGGCACCATACATAACATTGCCACCAAGTATGGTGAAAATTGGAGACCTTTAGGATATTTCTTTGATCACTTCATGTGTTCTTCGTCTATTTTTTTCTTTTTGATCACTTCATGTGTTCTTAGCCTATTTTTCTTTTTTGCTATTCTTTCTACTTTTCGTCCATTCTTTTTGTTTTATATTACTATTTTTCTAGTTTACTATTTTATTATTTTACTATTTTACTATTTTACTATTTTACTATTTTACTATTTTACTATTTTACTATTTTACTATTTTACTATTTTACTATTTTACTATTTTACTATTTTACTATTTTACTATTTTACTATTTTACTATTTTACTATTTTACTATTTTACTATTTTACTATTTTACTATTTTACTATTTTACTATTTTACTATTTTACTATTTTACTATTTTACTATTTTACTATTTTACTATTTTACTATTTTACTATTTTACTATTTTACTATTTTACTATTTTACTATTTTACTATTTTACTATTGTACTATTAATTTTACTATTTTACAGTTTTACTATTTAACTATTTTACTATTTTAGTATTAATTACTACTACTATTTTACACTATTTAACTATTTATTATTTTACTTAAGGTACCATACGACCTCTTTTAGGTTATTCCTGGATTGATTACAATGTAACGTATTTCCTTTACAAAATCTCATTTTGATTCGAAGGCATTTCCAATTAATTCTCTCCAGTTTAAATGCTCAGACAATAAACACTTTTCGGCAAACAAAACATGGGACAAAGAAAAGCAACACCACCTTCGTCGTAGAAAAAAGTAAAAAAAAAATAATGAACACTTAAAAAGACATAAGATAGTTGTATTATGGGGCCCTATAAACAATAATTTACGAGAACTGCTGCACACCAAAACTAATATTCTGTGTTTTGCACATACACACGTTTTCACATGCACATCCAGGCAGTCGCCACGTCCACTCTACCTTTGCAGATGGATTTGAGAGGGGTTGGAGTTAGTCGGGTCACGATGATACTGTGCTGTTGTGGTGGAGATTTGTCAGGATTGATAGATGGAGGATGGTGCGGTACAAAAGGAAAGACTTGTAACAACAAACATTCGCCTTCGCGATGAGTCGTGACAAGTCTTCAAGAGTTGAGCTTCATGGAAAACTGGTTAGGAAAACATATTACTGAACATTTAGTTTAATA
This sequence comes from Eudasyphora cyanicolor, assembly GCA_963930755.1. Taxonomy (NCBI): domain Eukaryota; kingdom Metazoa; phylum Arthropoda; class Insecta; order Diptera; family Muscidae; genus Eudasyphora; species Eudasyphora cyanicolor. The sequence continues at coordinate 204,211,169 of OZ005736.1, read as the reverse complement.
ATTCGAACCAAATGGAATGAATAAAAATCAGTTAAATAAAACTGTACACAGTGAGTGCGAATTATAAAGTTCTACAGGGTGGCGCAGAATGAGCTATATGGTTTGAATTATTTATAATTTTTTTAATTATTACACGGGGCAAAATCGCCTTTTTTGATGTTTGAATCGAAAGAAAATATATTTGGAACAAAAGTTTTTAAATATTATATATTTCTGAGCAAATAAATTTTATTTGAAAATCAATAAAATATATTTGGAACTCGTATATTAATATGTTACAACATATAATATTTGCAAACTAAGTTTCTCAAATAAAATATGTGTTTAAATACAAATAAAATTATTGTTTAGGAAATTCTCCAAATATATTTTATTTAAAAAAGATTTTCAAAACATTTGTTGAATTTTCGAATTTCAGTATTAATTTTTCTTGGTTTCGAATTGAACCTCCCAGTTATGATATCAAATGCAGCATTCACTTCTGTTTAAAATAAATCATTTAAAATTTCTGAGTATTCCAAGCCATCATTAGTTGTCAATCCTCCAAGTAATTTATTTCGATCCAAGATTATACGATTATTATTTTTGCGAAAATGAAAAATTTCTAAAAAATTATCTTTGAATTATTGAAAAATTTAACACAATTTAGGTATTTTCTGAATAGTTAAATGCAAATAAATACTTGTTTCGGAAATAATGGTCACAATTAAAAATATATTTGGATGTAAACAAAGATTAGTTTAAAACAACATCTTCCCAAATATATAATTTTTGTGTGTACCAAATATTTTATGTTTAGAGTGTACCCTAAACATATATATGTTTCAAGCCGAATATGTTTGGGACAATATACTACAGAAGCGATTTTTTTTCAGCGTGTATTCTTTCTTAGTTTTTTTTCAGCATTTTGTGAAGGAGACTTGGGGAATTAATTATGAATCATTACACGATCGAACAACGTACAAAAATAATTGAATTTTATTATTAGCGGAGGAAAATCCAGACTTTATTCACAATTTGGTAATGAGCGATGAAGCCCATTTCCTATTAAATGGATATGTCATCAAGCAAAACTGCAGTATTTGGGCTACGGAAAATCCAAGAGCAGTTCATCAGCGACAATCACACCCACTTAAGTGTACATACTGTTTGGTGCGGTGTATCTTCCCAAAGGATAATTGGCCCATATTTTTTTCAAAATGAAAGTGGTGTCTCAATCTCTGTCAGCGGTGGTGCATATCGGACTATGTTGGAAAATTTTGTTAGGCCAGCTGTGCTAAGGGACATATTCGGCGAACGCATTATTTCGCGCACAAACGATTTTAACTAGCCTCGACGTTCACAAGATTTAACAGCTCCTGACAGTTTTCTTTGGGGATATTTAAAAAAAAGAGTGCACGTTAACAAACCATGAACCATACTCCAACTAAAAACCAACATTCGAAATGAAATCATTTCCATTACACCCGAAATTTTCCGAAAAGTTATGGAAAATATTCTAAAAAGAGCACGTATGTACGAAGCAGAAAATGGATATCACTTACAGGATATTATTTTTCAAAGCTAATTGCAAAAATATCCCCAATAATATACTGCATTTAAAAAAATTACAATAATCGCATAAATAAAAAAGTTATAAACCATTTAAACCATATAGCCCATTCACCCTGTACAAATAATTAAGCGTATATATTCATATATACACAGAAAAATATCATACAACCAACATTATAAAATTCAGATAGGTTAAAAGTTTTTGTACTATCCAGACATCAGTTTAAGATGCTGCGGTCAAATCAGGCCCATAGCACCCGGAACAAGCACAGTTTATTCTTGTCAACAAATTTAGTTTTCAAAAAATTTCCAACAATTTTAAAGTATGTTCATGTGTCGTTTTTATACTTCACTTTAGTATATGTCCTGCGGACCAAATGTGTACCACATCAAATAAGTGACCTATTACACCAAGTATGTTCGGCGAATATCCGTTTTGAGTCAATTTAAGTCGAATGAGCAATGTCCGTCCATCTGTCTGTCTGTTGGCTGGTGTGCACGATAACTCTCGAAATGAGTAACCGATTGACTTAAAATTTGGTATCCGTTAATATTTTTTCTATTTCAGGCTAAGACCAAAGATGGAAAATGTTGGTCCACTCCTTCCACTGAAATATTGATTCTTTTATAGAAGTTCTATAGTACTTATTCGAATCTTCTGAAATGCCGCACATAGTATGTATTAGTATATTAATCGCTATCACCTCGAGAAAAATGTTTCATGCAAGTGCTTGAAATGTTGTAGATTGTAGTGCTTAAATAGTACCTAGCGTCCAGTGAAAGGTGGAGTTATTGACACGCTCCTTTTGGTACCTCCCACACAAATGGACTATTTTGCACCAAAAATTAACAGCTTATAACTTTAATACCTGTGCCTACAAATACATGAACTTTTGTACAGTGCAAAATGGGTATTATTGCCATGCCCCTTTTGGTACCTTCTACACAAAGGTAAAATTTTCTACGAAAAGTTTACAGCTTATAACTATACTACTAGTGCATAAAAATACATAACATTTTTACAGCGTAATTTTTTTAGGACCTACAGCATGTTGAAAAATTTGCGTTATTATCACTCCCCTTTTGATACCTCCTACACAAACGTACCATTTTGTACAGCTTATATCGTTAGTACCAATGCATATAAATACTCAAAAATTTTGCGCAGTGAAAATTTTTAAAATTCCTGTGCATAGTCGGTTCACCCGACTGAAATTTTTCCGCCCAGCTCCTTTATTTAAACCACTGTCCACCAGCGAGAAGAAACTACAATAATCGTTAGTGAATATATGGCATTTTAAGCTGCAAAAAACGCCCACATGTGTTAAAGTGAACTTCGGTCTTTGTGTTAAGACGGTCTTAAATACTTGGGCAGATTAAAGTAAAAACCAATGGGAATGAAGTGTGACAAGTCATGGGGGAATTATGTTTCCACAAACCAAGCGCCGTATGTTCCCCCGTCCCTCCGGCCAACAAACAAACTTAGTGTCATTTAGTTAATGTCTCTCAATCTTTCCCTTTTACATGCCCGTCTGTCTGTGAAATTGAGTCATATGAGTACATTTGAGGTTTTACTTTTTCTTTGCATTATTCATAACAATTTAATGCCATTTTTCCAGATGACATCTAAGAGGTTTAGAATTATGATTATGGAGTGCCTTTTTATCACATTCCCAAAACGAAAATCAAATCAATATCAATATCCCAAACGAAAAATTAGACAAACGAATTTCGTTTATAGTAAACGGTTATAGCAAACCCAAATAAACGGTTATAGCCTACGGTTATTGTACTTATCTTAAATGATTTATATTTATTACAAACCCTATGAAACATTTGGTGCAAACGGTTATTGTGTTTGCCACAAGCAATACCTGTTTATCCCAAACCCTGTGAAACGATTATTGCGTTTGTCAGTAATGTCAGTTTATCAATAAATGAGAAAACGTTTGTCGCACAAGAATAATTTGTTTGAATTATGAAATTTAAAAAATTATGTTTATTTCAATTTATTAGTTTTAGTAATATTTAACCGGGAGCTTCCCGACAAACTTCTCTGCTATTAATTGGCAGATATCTTCTAAAAAAATAACCATTAACCCCCCATTTTAAAAATCTTCAGTTAGAGCTAACTCACAGTTAAAAATTAAAAATGTCATACAATTTGACAGCTATAACTGTAGGTTAGCTATAACTGGGGATAACGGATCCATATTAATGGTCAGGGTTTTTTTTGGAAAAAGCAAGGTCTAACTAGTAATCGAATAATGCTTAGAATAATACCAGTGGTTTGCAGGAGCGATGGAAAAATTAGACTCTATACGAGTATATAAGCTAGCTGTCTTCCGAAGACACCGCAGTAAGACAAAGCAAGCACTCCATCCTTGCCGGTCATTTGTTGTTTGAAAGAAATATCTAACTCTCAAGCCAGAAATGAACTCATACGAACAAAGACAGTAGAAGATATCATTAACCCCCCAATTTAATGTTATAGGTAAATGGTAAATGAAGCGAAGACATGTCGGAAAATAACCAGATATTCGATAACGAAAACAATAGGTCGAGCACGGCATGGAAATATTTAACATTTTGGAAAGCGGGAATACCAAAAAACAATAGATTTTAACACTGTGACGAACTATTGTTATACCCTACACCACACTGTGGTACAGGGTATTATAAGTTTGTTTCACGGCAGATGTTTGTAACACCTTAAAATAACACAGCTAGACCCACCTTAAAGTATACCGATCGACTCAGAATCACTAGCTGAGTCGATTTAACGATGTCTGTCCGTCCGTCCGTCCGTCTGTCCATGTAAAGTTGTTCGTCGACTACAGGTCGCAATTTCACTCCGATCGTTCTGAAATTTTGCAGTTTATAGTATTTCGCGGCTGGTAAGATCGCTATTGAATTTGGTTGAAATAGATTTTAACACTGTGACGAACTATTGTTATACCCTACACCACACTGTGGTACAGGGTATTATAAGTTTGTTTCACGGCAGATGTTTGTAACACCTTAAAATAACACAGCTAGACCCACCTTAAAGTATACCGATCGACTCAGAATCACTAGCTGAGTCGATTTAACGATGTCTGTCCGTCCGTCCGTCCGTCCGTCTGTCCATGTAAAGTTGTTCGTCGACTACAGGTCGCAATTTCACTCCGATCGTTCTGAAATTTTGCAGTTTATAGTATTTCGCGGCTGGTAAGATCGCTATTGAATTTGATTGAAATCGGTTCAGATTTAGATATAGCTCGTCCGATTTGGCCCTTTAGTCCTATAGAAGCTGTATTTTACATCCGATCGTTTTGAAATTTAGAATGGTAGAGTTTCTTGATCCATGAACCAACATTGCTGAATTTGAAGAAAATCAGTTAAGATTTAGCTATAGCTCCCATATATATGTTTCGTCCGATTTGACCCTTTAGTCCTATAGAAGCTGTATTTTACATCCGATCGTTTTGAAATTTAGAATGGTAAAGTTTCTTGATCCATGAACCAAGATTGCCGAATTTGAAGAAAATCGGTTCAGATTTAGATATAGCTCTCATATATATGTTTCGTCCGATTTGGCCCCTTAGTCCTATAGAAGCTGTATTTTACATCCGATCGTTTTGAAATTTAGAATGGTAGAGTTTCTTGATCCATGAACCAACATTGCCGAATTTGAAGAAAATCGGTTAAGATTTAGCTATAGCTCCCATATATATGTTTCGTCCGATTTGGCCCTTTAGTCCTATAGAAGCTATATTTTACATCCGATCGTTTTGAAATTTAGAATGGTAGAGTTTCTTGATCCGTGGACCAACATTGCCGAATTTGAAGAAAATCGGTGCAGATTTAGATATAGCTCCCATATATATCTTTCGTCCGATTTGGTCCTTTAGTCCTATAGAAGCTGTATTTTACATCCGATCGTTTTGAAATTTAGAATGGTAGAGTTTCTTGATCCATGAACCAACATTGCCGAATTTGAAGAAAATCGGTTAAGATTTAGCTATAGCTCCCATATATATGTTTCGTCCGATTTGGCTCTTTAGATCCAATCGTTTTTATACCCTACACCACACTGTGGTACAGGGTATTATTTAAGTATAAAATGTCCCAAAAGTAAATTTATATAAACAATTTATACATGAATTACAAAATTTATATATCAGAGTTATTCAATATTTCGAGAGTGGTGTAGGGTATTATATAGTCGGCACCGCCCGACTTTAGCCTTTCCTTACTGGTTTTTTTTTGTCAATGACTAACGGCCAATTCCACAATCCCCAGTTATCCTACAGTTAGAGCTAACTCACAGTTAAAAATTAAAAATTTCATACAATTTGACAGCTATAACTGTAGGTTAGCTCTAACTGTAGGATAACTGGGGATTGTTTAAAAATGGGTTCTTCAAAAGCAAAAGTTTAATTATTTTGTAAGGTCTTTATCAGCGTTTCAAAATATTTCCCACTTAGGGGGGTAGAAAACGAGATACCCGAGGTCACTTACCGAATTTGACTTCGGATTCAAAAGTAACAAAGGGACGAAATATAGCCCTTGCCAAAACTCGAACAACGATATGCATCCCGTTACGATCGGACATCAAAAGCCGAAGCAAGAAACGTTTTTAGTTTACCATAAACGTTTTTAGTTTACCATGAACATAAATTATGAAAATTTTGCGATAAACGACCTCCAAACTTTTTTTGTGTGTGTTTAGTAGGTCGTATACTCGTCAACGGTAAGTTGGCAGAAAGCAACCAGTGCTTGAGATTCAGGTTCAATTCAGGAGTCAAGAAAAGTGTACTATGGGATTATTTTTAAATTCAACTGACATTGTGTTCTTAAAAAACTGTTTTTCCTACAATAATTAGATCGAACTGAATAACATATTGCCTTAATTAGGGATAGTTTCATTATTATTTGGACAAAAGAAAATAAGTCTTAAGTAATTAAGGGAAGAGTAACCTCGAATAAAGCCAAGTATAATATCCTAAATATCGTATTTTTTGTCTCCACAGACGTCCTAATCAAAAAATCAATAATTAGTACTAAATAACTTGCTACATGCATCATGTCCCAAAATCAAACTCTCAGGAAAGAGGCATAATTATAAAATAAACTTATGTATGCACAAGTGGGAATCGAATAATTCTTAGAATAATTCCTGAATTGATTTCAATACAGGTGATGGCCAGTGGCAGTTAGGGAAACTTTCTTAGTACACTCAGATACATCCTTCAGAGAGTCATTCATATGACTGTAAAATGGGCAGAGGAAAATTGTCTGGAAGTAGATCAAGTAAGACCGAACAAGAGGTATAAAACGTTAGCAGAAGAACCCATTTCATTAGAGACACTTGAATCCTTCGGTGACTGCACAAAATACATTGCTGCGCTCACATTCTGAACCGGACAAAGAAAGTCCCATTAACGATGGGTATTTATGAAAGAACAATTGACAAGAGCCTGGTTTTTTAACTACTAAAATTAGACCGGGTTGTCCATTAAGGACATAACATTAACTTTGCCAGAGCCCACTCGGAGAAGTTTCGATGTTTCAAATGATCAAGTGGCTTTAGTTCTTGAGACAGTTTCATCTTATAAGGATGAAGGCCAAGAACTTTTCGCAAAATACGCCACAGTGTTGTTTGGGAGATGCCCAATCAAAAAATCTTTTACAACAAATTATTTACCTAAGGTAATCAGAACGCATGTAGAACAGTACAATTAAGCACAAACTATAAATTGATTGCCTCGTTTTATCTTATTTTCAGCAAAATGGTCAATAAAATCATTTCGTCGTGGGAATGAAACCTAATCATAATGCTGTTGTCCACGATGTTGCGTCTAATGAGACGTCCACTACCAGTGCTATTGTTGTAACTGCTGAGCACGATAATGAGAGGTTGAGTGTTTTGCCGAATTCAAATCATCACTTTGGTGATGTTTGTATCCCGCAGACGAGTACTCATACTCACAGAGCTGTCTGCTACCATTGCTGCTGCTGCTAATATTCCTGCTGATAATAGGCTTGTGCTTGTTACTGCTGAAAATGTGGCTACCACTGCTGCCATTTCTCACACTGCTGCTTCTCATACTGCTGTTTCCACTTCTGCTGTTAATGCTGCTAATGATATCCCAGCAAAAAATTCGAACTGGGTTAAGGTTAAACCTAAAAGGAGACATAAGCGCGTTGTTTTTGGTGATAATTCCAATAGTGAATTGGAAGTCGCTACAAATAGAAAATGGGTGCATATATCGTCGTTTAAACCTAATGTCACGGTAGACCAGATATTGGAATATGTGGAAAAACATACTAATGTGGCCAAATCTAATATGGAGTGTTACAAGCTTGTGAAGAAAGATGCTGATTTGAGTGCAATGAAGAGAGTATCATTCAAGTTAGGCATATCCCCAGGCTTCTACAATAAGCTTTTTAAACCGTCTGTATGGCCAGCGGAAGTTCAAGTACGCCCTTTTGATTTTTTTCAGAAGCAGAACAGGTTGGAGAAAATAATGTGATTAAGGCTATTGAGTTTTCCAAATTAAAAATCTATTATCAAAATATGGGTGGAATGAGGACGAAGATAAATGAAATTTATAATGCTTCCCTTCAATCTGATTTTGACGTAATTGTTTTGGTGGAAACTTAGCTAAATGGTGATTTTTCTGATGAGGAATTATTTGATGCGAAGGTGTTTCAAACGTATCGTAAAGACAGAGATTATTCTGTACTTAATTGTGTGAAAGGTGGAGGAGTGCTTATTGCGGTGAAGATACAATACAAGTCTTACCTGTGTGAGCTGTCTAACCTTGATACTCTATTGGACCAAGTCTGTATTTCGATTGATGGTGTGCATGGTAAAATATTTATCGCTGTATCTTACATCCCTCCTAATAGTAATGATATGTTATATAATGCACATATACAAAATATTCTTGATTTACATTCTAGTCCTATCGATTCTGAGTTTGTAGTTTTTGGTGACTTTAACCTTAGTAAAGTTATTTGGTCGTATTTTCCTGATTCCGATGTAATTAGCCCAACCAATGTTAATAAGCCTTTCGAAATAGATGTTATTGACGGCTTTTATGGCATGAATATGTTACAAGTCAATAGATTTTATAATCAATTGAACAGGATTTTGGATCTTGGTTTTATTAGTCGTGATCTTAAGTATACTATAAATGAGTGTCTTAATCCATTTTGTAATTCAGATATGCATCACATACCTTTAGAAATCTATGTTGAGTTTTACGTGTTTTCGGAAGTAAGAGATTACACAAAGCGCTTTAACTTTAACGAATGTAACTTTGATAGTATTAATAATTCTATTGGAGATAATGATTGGGCTCAAATGTTTAATAATTGTAATTTGATTGAATGTTACGCCAAGTTCACTGATTTTATGAATGAACAAATTTCTCGTAATACGCCTATTTTAAAGCCCAGGGTGCATAAATTACCTTGGTATACCAAAGGTTTAAAGAAACTTAAGAATTTGCGAAATAAATTTTATAATTTGTATATGTATGAGCATTATCTAAGAGAATTTAATTTCTTAAACAAGTTTTTATATAAGCAGTATATACTTAATTTTGAAAATAACATAAAAAGCGACCCTATGTCTTTTTGGCAGTATGTCAATTCAAAACGATCTAGCTCTATTTATCCTTCTAGAATGTTTCTAAATGATAATTATTCAAATTCCACTGCTGAATCTGTTAATCTGTTTGCTGACTTTTTTAGTGCAAATTTTTCCCCTGACTCTAACTTTGTCAATGATGTGAGTTATTCCAATTCTGTTATTGATTTTGGTTCACTGGAGTTGTCTTTAGATGACATTACTTTTGGATTGTCTAGGTTTAGGTTTAGGTTAGGTTTAGGTTAGGGTGGCAGCCGTATTTTTTTACAAGCTCACATAGACCAGTTTAGGTCCCTAGTGTTACCACGGGCTGAAATGCCCCTCATCGAAACCAACCTGTTTGATATATAAATTTATCGATAGTACGAATATCAGTACTGGAAAGATCTGTTAGGCTGCCTAAAAAGGCCGACCCCAGTATATCCAGTCGTCGTTTACTCAAAGCGGGACAGTCGCAAAGCAAGTGCTCAATGCTCTCCACTTCTTCCTCATCTCCACAGCTTCGGCAGAAGTCATTGGAGTCAATACCCAATCTTTTGGCGTGTTCGCCGATCAAGCAGTGTCCCGTCAGAACCTGTACTAACGTAGACAATCGTTTCCTCTCTAGTGCGAGGAGATATTTTGACCTTCTCAGGTCATACCTTGGCCAGATTTGTCTAGCTACCCTGCAGGTGCCGATTTCTGTCCATCTATCGTTGGACTGCCTGATTGCCTCTTGCCTAAGCCAAAGCTTGCACGTGGATAGTGGCGCACCAATATATGCAAATTCTTGGAGAATTTGTAATGTCGTCCCTTTCCTAGCAAGTTCATCGGCTTTGCAGTTCCCCGGGATATCCCTATGCCCAGGCACCCATATGAGGTGTATATTAAACTGCTCAGCCATCTCGTTAAGAGATCTGCGGCAGTCGAGGGCTGTTTGTGAATTTAGGGATGTTGCCTCCAGAGAATTGATGGCAGCCTGGCTGTCCGAGTAAATGACAACGCCATTGTTGGTTACTATGTTGCGACTCAGCCACTTGGCGACTTCCCATATTGCCATTATTTCGGCTTGATAGACACTGCAGGTATCTGGTAGTCTGTGAGCTATATCCAGACTAAGTTCTTCACAGTGTACTCCGAAGCCAACCTTTTCATCAAGCTTCGAACCATCCGTGTAAAAGTGGAGATGGTTTATATTACCTGGTATTCTGCCGACCCATTCATCTCTGGCGGGAATCATAGTGATGTAATTTCTCTCGAAGGTGTACACTGTTGGTATATAGTCCACTCGGTCGGTTACCATAGCACTACTCTTTGATATCCTCATGTGACCATAGTTCTTGTACCTCCACATTGATAGGCAGTTTAATCTTATTGCCGCTTTGGTTGCAACTTCTCTCGCCACAATATTAATCGGCAGTATATGGAGTAGGGCTTGTAGAGACTCGGTCGCTGTAGTCCTTAAGGCTCCGCTTATGCTCAGGCAGGCAGTCCTCTGAACCTTTGTTAGTAGGTTGGTAATGGTTAGTTTGTCAGTTGCCGTCCACCATACCACAATACCGTATAACAGTATTGGACGAACTACTGCTATATATATCCAGTGGACGATTTTAGGAGAGAGTCCCCACCGCGACCCTACAGCCTTTTTGCAGGAATATAAGGCGACGTTGGCCTTCCTTACACGTTCCAATACGTTAAGTCTAAATAACATTTTCCTATCTAGAATTATTCCTAAAAATTTTGCACTTTCAGAAAAGACTAGATCTGTTCCATTTATCCGAGGTGGAGGGTCCACATGTGGGACATTATTCATCCTAGTAAAGAGAACCAATTCTGTCTTGTTGGGGTTAACGCCCAAACCACTGCTTCTGGCCCATCTAGCCAACTTGTTCAGAGCCACCTGTAGGATGTCTCTGAGGACGTTTACGAATTTGCCACTCACTGCGATTGCCACGTCGTCCGCATATGCCACGACCTTGCAGCCACAACGTTCTAGATCTAGCAGGATTTCATTCACCGCTAGGTTCCAAATTAGTGGAGACAATACTCCTCCTTGCGGGGTCCCTCTGTTTACATACCTTGTTAGAGTTGTGGACCCTAGACATGCTGTTATGCGTCTTCTGGTGAGCAGACTTTGAATTAGTCTAATCAAACTAGTGTTAACTTTTAGATGTGAGAGTGCCGCAATTACCGCATCGGAATGAATGTTGTTAAAAGCCCCTTCTATGTCAAGAAATGCCACCATGGTGAATTCCTTGAAATGCAGGGACGATTCGATAGTGCTCACAAGTTCGTGCAGGGCTGATTCAGTAGAGTTGCCCTTGTTGTAAGCATGTTGGTTCCTCGACAGGAGTTTTGTATCCAGGTTTTCCCTAATGAAATGATCTAAAAGTCTTTCCAGACCTTTCAATAAGAACGAGGATAGGCTAATTGGTCTGAAGTCTTTTGGCCTAGTGTGTGATATCTTTCCCGCTTTAGGTATGAATACCACTTTGGTATCCCTCCATCGATTCGGGACGTATGAAAGCCTGATACAGCCTACATAAATTTTCTCCAGCCAGGGGATAATGTACTTTAACATTTTCTGCATTTCTGCTGGAGTGATGCCATCTGGTCCAGGTGACTTGAAGGGCTCAAAGCTGTTAATAGCCCAGCTTATTCTGGATCTCTCAGTCAAGAAGCTAGCGACGCTCGCAGTCCACTCGCACTCTTGTTGGTCCTGCTGATCCTCGGGTTCTGTTATAGAGTTCCCCGGGAAATGTGTGTCGAGCAGTACATTGAGCGACTGCTCGCTGTTTTTGGTCCAGTTATTTGCCTCATCCTGTAAATATCCCACTGTACAGGGTGAAGCAGATAATATCTTCCTCAGCCTAGCGGCGTCGGAGACCTTTTCCACTTCACCACAGAAGGTATACCAAGAGCGCCTCTGCGCCTTTCTAAGCTCCTTCTTATAGATCTTGAGTTGCTCTTTATAGGCATCCCAATCATTAGCGACCCCAGTAGATTTAGCCTTATTGAATAGCTTGTTGCAGGTCTTTTTCATAGCCGTTAGCTCAGAAGTCCACCATTGGGGTTTAGTTTTACCCTTGTACCTTGTTTTTGGACAGGCTTCTTCAAGGGATCTATTGAATGATATGGTGATATGATCGACCAGATTATCCAAACCGGCTTTGTCATTCGGTTCGTACGGAAGTTTAGAGTTGAGGACTTTCTTGAAATTCTTCTCATACAGATGCCACTTTGTCTTCCTTACATTTCTGTGGACGGCGGGTTTAGGCGCTTTTTCCGCGAGTTTGAACTCAATATAATGATGATCTGAGAATGAGTGGTCGTCCAGTACATTCCACCCAATAATTTTGTCTGACAGCCGGTCAGTAGCAAACGTTACGTCGAGTACCTCTTGTCTGTCTTTAATTGTGAAGGTCGGTTTATTACCTATGTTACAAATACTAAGATTGGTAGTTAGAATAAAGTCAAGAAGCGAATCACCCCTATTGTTTATATCCGTACTCCCCCAGATAGTATGATGAGCGTTCGTGTCTGCGCCAATAATCAGCTCGAGCTCGTCAGACGTTGCTTCTTCTACTACTTCCCTGAATAGAGCAGTCGGTACTACAGATTCATAAGGCAAGTAGCTGGAGACCACCCAATATATGCGATTACCGATCTCCAGGCTAGCAGCTGTTTGGTCTTTACCACTTAAATTAGTCAGGAGAAAGATACTTAGATCTTTCCTGGCCAAAATGCAGGTTCTTGGAGTGCCTTCACAGTTGGCCACAAGCAGTTTAAAGTTGGGTGTCCTAATACCGCACACCCTTCCTCCCACTACGTAGGGCTCCTGTATCAGGACGATGTCTACTGCGCCTGTGGACAGGCGCAGCAATAGAGCCGCTGAGGCTGCTTTAGCGTGATGGAGGTTAATCTGTAGAATTCTTACCATCATTGGTAATTGACAGATTAACATCCACCCCAACAAGGGTGTTATCGAACTCTTCGTCCGTATCGTCGAGAAGCATGTCCCCGCCAGATGCGTCAAAGAGTCCGGAGACTCCCCTCAGCCCCTCTGTGTCAGAAGTAGAGCTTTCGTCCTCAGAGTAGGACGTTACAGATCTTCTGTTAGAGTTGGAGTCACCAGAAATAATAGGCGTGGCTACCTCCGCACTTACAGAAAGTGCCACGGTGGACGACTCACCTTCTGCAGTGGGAGCTATATCCTGCTTGTATATCTTCAAGATTATAGTCTCGAAGCCATATTGTAGGGTTGCACTCGCACTTTGTATATGGGAGGTGGATTCAGCGTTTAGGATAAGATTGACCTGCCGCTTTTTACCATCCGCCTCACCCACCTTGCTGATTCTCCAATTATGGGCCGGCAGACCAGGATTGGAATCTTTTATTATTTCTAAGATGTCAGCCGGGTTGGAGGGCTCTTCTGTAACCCAGGTGATGGCTCTAGGGTGACTAGGGATGTTGTTTTTTTCGACAACATCCAACTGGGCACCCGGCCACACCTCACCCGCTCGACTCAGAGCAGCCTTATAAAGGTCTACTGATCTGGCATCACCGAAATATAAGAGCTTTACTCTCCCCTGATGCCATCCTGCATCGTTGCAGATTGGTGGTTTGCCCGGCATTTCTCTACGGACATCGAGGTAATGAGCCATAATGGCTGATTGTACATGACTCCATTTGTCCTTGAGGATGGATCCATCCTCACTACTTCTGTCTATAACAGCCATCACTAGACTCTCCTTCGCCACTTCATTGAAGGGCTTGGTGAGTGTCCTGTTGATGGTGACATTAGGGCCTCTTGCCTTTTTCGAAGGCAGGGGTTCATCAGGTGATCTGATTCGTTTTACTTTATTAGCCGTTAACACAGCTGAATTTGTGGCTCTTTCAGCCGACTCATTGGCCTTAGAAGCATCTATGACGCCTTTAGCCCAGGTAAGTGACTCTTTTTGTTTTTCGGTAAGAGCCGAAACCTCAACAGCCTCCAACTTCGTCAAAACTCTGAGCGCTACACGATGCTCATTGTGCTTCCGTTTTGACGGTCGGACATGACGTTTTCCCCTCACCGCACCACCTGTTGTGAGTACTTGGGGGAGATTTTCACCATTTTTGGTGTGGTCGGCTTTGGCCAAGACCAACGGACGGACAGTCGGACGATTGGGGAACCGCGCTCCATCGGAACACGAAGGCATCCCCGTCAATAGAATTTATTTTAATTTTGTCTGTATTAGACCGTAATAGGTACTACGATGTAGGCCTTACAGACTTTGTACAGATTTTTGCTATTGCGTAATAGGTACTGGTAACTATCCGCTATGTGATAAACACGTCCGTTCACTGCGAATGATCAGCAACGAATCTAAATGGATTGTCTAAATTAAATCCATCTTTTTCTGTTGACTGTGACGGTTTCTGTGGTTTTTTCTTAAAAAAATGCAGTTTATCAGTAGCATTTCCATTGCAGCTATTGTTTAATATGTCTTTAAGGCAAGGAATATTTCTTGATAATTGGAAATTAGCATCTGTTACTCCGATTCATAAATCTGGAGCAAAAGATAATATTTCCAATTATAGACCTATATCTAAATTGTGTAATATTAGCAAGATATTTGAGCATATTGTTTTTGAGAAGTTATATTTTTCTGTGAAGTCTTTAATTTCCCCTTTTCAGCACGGTTTCGTTCGTGGGCGTTCAACTATAACTAATTTAGCTGTTTTTTCACAATATTGTGTTCGTAGTTTTGAACTTGGATGTCAGATGGATACTATATATATGGACTTGTCAAAAGCTTTCCCTTAGATTGCTTATTTATAAGCTCTCGTTATTGGGTTTCCACTCTAGTTTCCTTAATTGGATTAAATCTTATTTGTTTAGTAGAAGTTATTATGTATCTTTTGACCATGTTAATTCATACATTTACACGTCTACCTCAGGTATACCTCAAGGTAGTATATTGGGTCCACTGTTTTTTGTTTTGTTCATAAATGATATTCACCTATGTATAAAATGTTCTAACATCTTATTATATGCGGATGACTTAAAGATTTTTCTGCGCATTAATTCAGTAGCAGATGTATTCCGTCTTCAGGACGATATACGCAATGCTGCTAATTGGTGTTCGGAGAATCTTTTAGAAATCAATTTGTCTAAGTGTTATAATGTTTCCTTTTTCAAGTGCAGAAATCCTGTTTTATATGACTATTCCTTACATGGCCATAGCTTAAAACGAGTTGATGAAATTAAAGATTTGGGTGTTGTCTTTGATTTCAAATTTTCTTTTGTAAATCATGTTAATGCAATTGTCCCTAAGTGTTATTCATTATTGGCCTTCATAAAGAGAAACTGTAAGCAATTTACTGATCCTTATACTGCCAAATTGATTTATACGTCCCTAGTTAGAGCTAAATTGGAATATGCTGCTATTATTTGGAATCCTTTATACAATAATCATTGCTCCAGACTTGAAAGAATTCAGAAAAAATTTATAAATTTTGCTCTTCGGTCGATTGATTTTACTCAGCCATTTTACTCCCACACATATGAATTATTTTACACGAAAAGTTAAGTTTATAACTTTAATATAGTAATATAAATTTATACTAATTTAAGTGAGGGTGATGAAATTCGGTATCCGGTTTACCCGACTGAACTTTATACCTGTTAAAGTTCTATTTCGAGTACAGATCGTACCATCAGATCGAATCACAATCTCTGGTCGGCCATTTTCAAATAACGGAAATATACGACCACATTCCAGAAGTACAGTTTGCAGCTACCTGTGATTCGTTTATGCCAGACAAACGTTCCTGGGGAAACGGAACACTGGCTCATGTGCTAGTGTAAATCAGTTGCTACACGTATGGGTCCAACTTTGAATTTTTCTTATACCGTCGCAAATCGCAGGTAAATTAGATTTTTCCTTCTAAAATGCATTAGTAAATTTATTTATTTTTTGTTTTATTTAAATTATTTTCAATTTAAATTGCATTTAATACCTTTAAAGTATGTACTGGTATTAAAGTTGTAAGCTGTTAATTTTTTTTGTAAAATGGTTCATATCTCTAGACTGTTAAAAGCTGTTAACTTTTGGTACAAAAAGGTCCATTTGTGTGGGAGGTACCAAAAGGGGCGTACCAATAACGCCCATTTTTCTCTGGACTTTAGGTACTATAAAAGCATTGCACTGTACAAAATTTCAAGCTGGTATTTCATAACAGAACACCCCTTCCGGGAGTTCTATCTACAGACAAATCTGTAGGGTCATGTCATATCTTATAATTTGACGCCGCTAGACATTTTTCGTGAGAGGATTTTAAAGAACCGATTCTTCTACGGCCAATTATGCGGCAGAGTCTTGTGATAAACCGTGTCGGAAATTCTATATAAAATTCTTTCAAAAAAAAGACTTATAGAAGTAGCATTGGAGAGCTTATATTTTAAATTTGGGACTTCTAACAAGACTGGCAAGGGTCAATTTTAGACACGTCAATAAACATTTAAATTTAATCATGATTTTCGGAAAAGTTGTTTACTAGACTACTTTGATCATAGCATAAACTGTGTAGGTAAATTCCAACCGAACCTATCACATTATATTTCGAGCCTCCGTTATCGCAACCATAATTACCAACATCATCATCCTCAGCATAGTCTTCTTCCTCCACATTATTAAAACCGTATATTATTTAATTTCGTAATTTTTATCTTCTATTGGCCTTGTTGCCCCCCATCAGAGTGAATCGCTCCAAGTCTCAAAGAACAAAAAAAGTATTCGCTTAGCGTTTATTATGACAAGGAAATATATCACTTGACTGCTGGTGTCTGTCTACCAGTTTGCCAAAGCGGAAAAAAAGAAAACCAACACTACAGGAAAATACAATGAAGAAGTGGATACAATGGTTGAAAAAATAGGGCTAGTGGGACCGGAAGTGAAGAAAAGGAAAGATGAAAAATGACGCAATGGTGGAACCTTACAGCCGTCACTATGATTTCATATTTATATGTATGCAGGGCCGTATACAGAGGGGGGGGGGGCGGGCGACGATATACG
This sequence comes from Eudasyphora cyanicolor, assembly GCA_963930755.1. Taxonomy (NCBI): domain Eukaryota; kingdom Metazoa; phylum Arthropoda; class Insecta; order Diptera; family Muscidae; genus Eudasyphora; species Eudasyphora cyanicolor. The sequence continues at coordinate 204,193,934 of OZ005736.1, read as the reverse complement.
AGTATTACAAAATATTGCAAAAAATGTGATTTTTTGATAAAATTTTAATATTTTTAAAATAAAACTAAATACAAAACAATCTAAAAATTAACAAATGTTATATTTTTACGATTTTATCGTAAAGTCTGTTCGGTCATGAATTAAACGAGCCCCAATCGATGCTTAAAAACTTATAGCTAATTTAGTAAGGTTTTAACTTTACAACTTTCTTATCGATGTAAAATTTACAAAAACAAACTTTAAAAGCTATGATTGGGGATTTTGATGTTTTTTGACGTCTAGAATCAGAATCTATGCATTAAAACAGAAACCCAAGAAAAAATGTTGTGTTTGTCGACCGGTGTAATTATTGGTTGACTTTAAATTTATGATAACCAGATATGGCGAAACTTAAGTTAAAATTACATTTATGATTTCTTATCTATCTAGCTTTTTAACATGTAGGTTGCAGTGATGGAATGAGTTTGCCCAACCGTGTATGTAAATTTGACTTTATATTGGGTGTGGTAATAAGTAGTACGGTTTTGGCCATTACACAGAACTTCACGGTATTTGCAAACGATTAACCTAGATATAACAAATGGCTTACGAAATCGTAAAATTGGCAACGACTAAATTAAGTGACATGCGTAGAAATTCAGATGCGGAGTTTGATAAACTGTTTGAAGAATCCACACAACTTGCAAGAAGTTTTGGAATAGAAGCTGAAGAGTAGGCACTCAAAAGTATAGGGCTAATATTCCTGGTTCAGATGCCAAGGCGTATTTTAGGACAACATTGTTCATACCATATCTGGACGAAGAAATATCACATTTAAATAATAGATTTTCCGAACATGAAGCTATAATTACAAGTCTGTTTAAGTCTGAAAGGCTATCTTATACGAGTTGTAAATCTAATAAAGGAAGATTTCGAAGAAGTCAAACTTCTTTACAAAAACGATTTAAAAAATTCAGCAAAATCTGTTTTAGCTGAAATAAGTATATGGATTGATTATTGGAAGCAGAAGAATGATAAGCCATCAAATGCATTACATGCTATTTCAGTTTGTGATGAGGACATGTTCCCAAGCGTTTTTACCCTTTTGCAGATACTGGCCACAATACCTGTGACAACGGCATCTGCTGAGCGAAGTTTCTCGACGTTAAGAAGAATAAAAACTTATCTCCGGAAAAGAATGGAAGGAGAAAGGCTATCTTATCTGGCTTTGATGTCTATATACAAAGATGAAGTCAAAATCGATGAAATAATTCATATATTTCTTAAAAAAAAAGAAGATTAAATTTTTAACTCTTACGTATTTTATTATAAAGAGGTTTACTGATCTCGTACTAAAGTAAACATTTATATTTAGGAATAAAATTCGAATAAAAAACTAAGGAACTTAACTTCCACTACCTACACAATAAACGCAATTTTTTAATTGTTTATCTTTGTTATAGAATAAAAGGACCAACCAAAATCCTGGATACGTCCCTGTATGTATGTCCGTCCGTCTGTGGTGGTTTTGTCTATCTCAATATTAGCTTGACTGTCTGGAAATGCCCGTCTGTTATTCCGTCTCTTGCATTTTGATTTCCATCATTGCCCGTTCGTCCTTCCATCTATCTGTCTGTCTGGCTATTTACTTAATATAAAACGATAATAATAACTAGCTTGAAATAATATGTACTAAAGACAGACTACAACGAGAACGCGGGAAGATCATCATCAACTATTTGTGGATATAATTTTTAAAACAAACATAGTTACACAAGATTGACAGTTACACGGACGGATGGAGCACGGACAGATAAGGAGACACGACGACTAAACAAACGAGTGAATGCGTTAACATGACATTTACATTACATTAACTTCTGCGTAGTAATGCGCACGCGTAAATGTATCTTACAACGCCTACTCGTCGTGTTGTAACAATAATCTACGCTATGTTTCAAAATTGCAGCAGCAACCAATAAATAACCAGATTCTGGGCACAAGCTGTTTGTTTTTTAAGGATTATTTCATGTTAAAATTGCGAAGGTTAAGAATTTTATTTTGACGTTTTGGAATTTGCATAATTTCCACAATCCGAAGAAGTTAAGAGTAATAAAGAAAAATGTTCTATTTTCCACTATAAAATTTTTATTACAGAATTTTTGTTTATTTATTATTTAAAATGGTTGCATCGTAGCAACCAAAAGAGCTCCACAGAACTGGGACATTTGCCAGGAAGAAAACAAACAGTTTAAGAGAGAGATGACAAAGGCCCAACATAACTTCTGCATAGATTTCTGTAATGGAAACTTTTAGCCTCAATAACTGGCGCTGATGGGTACATCAAGAAACATGATAATTTAAGGACTACGTGCACAAAGGAATCGCTTTGAGATGCTCCTGGGTATTTCTGAAGAGGAATTGAATGCTTTAATTGGGGATTCGATCGAAGTGAAGACATCAGAGGAAAATTTATCACAGGCTACAGTCCAATCAACGGCATGCCTACAGCAAGTCCACAGAAACTGTCCTGCATGATTTAGTCAGCTATATTGAAGGATATCTCTTTTTTTAAAAAATATACTATGGTAGCTATTTTAGATATGGAGTGGCCTTCAAAAACATAAGTCCAGCCGCTATAATTACGGCTCTAGTAATACTAGAAGTTAAAGGCAGTATACTGATAGACAAGAGGGTGATCTATCTTCTCTGCTATGGAATCTCGTCATTAACAGTATTCTACTTTCTCTGGAGATGATGATTGTTAAGGTGCATATGCAGATGACGTAGCAATAGTTGGGAAGTTTACGAGTACTCTTTAAGATATCCTACAGTAGGTCCTTCATAAAACCGCAAGATGAGCTTCCCATAATGGTCTTGAAATTAACCCGCCCAACTAAGACGGAAGGAACTGGAGCTATCCATTAGAAAAATACCTACTGATCACTGTAGTGTTTACCAGCCATAAATCTTAGTTACAGAATAGCTTAAAATTAATGTTCTGACCAAAGTCGGTATCAATATAATCTCTGATAGTCAGGCTGCTCTCAAGTTAATGGAAACTATATTCCTGAACTTAAAACCTGTCCTCGATTGTCGCAGATCTCGTAATGAGAAGGCTGAACAGTTTAATATTCAGCGGGCCACAGGGACTTACCAGGGAACTTTAAAGCAGATGATCATGCAAGACTAGGAACTACACAGAAAAAAATGTTTACTTATTTTAAAGACAATGATTTCGAGCCAAAGACAAATAATCTTTAAATCAGTTACAGGTCATATTTAAAATTAAGACAATTTATTAAATACTAAGTCAAGTTTCTTAATATTAAATAAAATATTTTAAATATAAATAGGAAACATATTCATTTTTTCCAACAACCCACGTTTTCAATGTCGGTGTCCGTCATATCTTCAAAACTACACTGATAGAAAAACCGTTCGTCACCATGACGAATCAGTTTCGTCAATATATCTTCGTAAAAGTTTCATACATGCGATGATTTTGTACGTCAATTGAGCGAACACGATCATCAACCCATATTTTTGGTGATTTCGAAATTCGTCGAGGGAACGATAAGGTTTCATTCCCACGACGAAAATATTTATTTGACCATTATGCTTAAAATATGATAAAACGAAGCAATCAGTTTGTAGTTAGTGTTTAATTGTACTGTTCTATAGGCATTCTGATTACCTTAGCTAAATAATTTGTTGTAAAAGTTTAATTTAAACCAGTAAGGAAAGGCAGAAAGTTGGGCGGGGCCGACTATATAATACCCTACACCTCCCTAACAATGCGATAAGGGTTATTGCGATAATAATTTGAAATAACTGGTAAATGGCTAAGAACATATATATGCGGATATATCTAATTCTGAACCGATAATCGCTAAATTAAGCAATATTCGTTCCTAAATTGAGAAACATCTTTCTGGAGAATTTTGTAATGATCGGAAGTAATGTACAACTTCTATAGCGCTTTGTAACCAAATCAGGAGGAACATATATATGGAGCTTATATATAAATCTGAATCGATTTTCCCTGAATACTCATTCATGTAAAATAGAAACCTCTTTCTGTCGAATTTCGTACTGATCGGATATAAAATACAGTTCCTACAGCTATTGAATTTCAAATCGGGGGTAACATATATATGGGGGCTATATCTAAATCTGAACCGATTTTCTCCGAATTTGGCAGTATTCCTTCATGTAATAAGAAACCTCTTTCTGCCGAATTTCGTACTGATTGGATATAAAATACAGTTTCTACAGCGCTTACATGTCAAATCGGGTGCAACATATATGGGGGCTATATATAAATCTGAACCGATTTCCCCCAAATTTTGTATTGTATCTAAGTGTATCACGAGACTACTCTCTGTCAATTTTTGTACAAATCGGTTACAAAATGTTGCTTATACAGTGCATATATGCCAAATCGGAGGTACATATATATGGGAGCTATATGTAAATCTGAACCGATTTTAACCAATAGGGATCGTCCTTGGGCCTAAAAAAAGATATGTGCAAAGTTTCGTTGGGATCGGACCATAATTGCGACCTGTACTTTGATTACAAGAATACGTCTACAGACAGACAGACAGACGGACAGACAGACAGACGGACATAGCTAAATCGACTCAGAAAGTGATTACAAGTCGATCGGTATAATAAACAATGGGTCTATCTCTTCTCCTTTTGGGTGTTACAAACAAATGCACAAAGTCATAATACCCTGTACCACAGTGTGGTGTAGGGTATAAAAATCTAATAATGGTGATGAATGGTGTTCGACGTTGTGATGAATGGGATTCGTAGTGATGATGAATGGGATTCGTCGTGGTGATGAATGGGTTTCGTCTGTTGGCAAATACATTACTTGATGAGATTATTTTTTATTTAAGATATCAGAAGTAATGAATACTTCTCGTTCGATTGCTTTAAGCCTTTCCTGATAAGAACCGAATAATCACAACTGAACATGCCAAAGCAGTCAAGTAATTTTATTTTCCATACCGTTTAAAACCAGAGGAATATTTTTTAAAATTTAAATATTTAGTCGGGGGCATGAATTCGTCGTGGTGATGAATGGAATTCGTCGTGGTGATGAATGGGCTTTGTCATGGTGATGAATGGAGTTCGTCGTGGTGATGAATGGAGTTCGTCGAGGTGATGAATGGGATTCGTCGTGATGATTAATGTTGTCCATCGTGATTATGAATGGGATTCGTCGTAGTAATGGACTCGATTCAACGTGGGAATGAAATGTGATCATCCTGAGGACGAAAGTTTTTGGAAACAGAGATTCGTCATGGTGACGAACAAATTCATCACGAGGATTATTCCGTACGTTATCAGACTTTTGACGAAAAAGTAATCGTGATGATGCACAGATTCGTCGTCATGACGAAGCTTTTTGTAGCAGTGTACTGCATCGATCGTTTTGAATTTTTAACACTACATATTTCGCGTTTTACACTTCAAGGTGTATCAAAAAATTTAAAATTTTATTTTTATTTTTTAATATTTTTTTCATTTATTGTGGCTTTAGGGCCACAAGTTCGATAGACGGACGTTGAGGAAGAAAGGGAGAAGGATGAGAATGAACTTAATACAAACATTTATTGTAAAGTCATCGTCATTCTCCAATCACACAAAAATCTGCAATACAAGCAACATTAGTATCATTTGTAAATGTTTAGGTTTTTTTCTTTCTTTAAAAGTTTGACAAAGGAGTGAATAAATCGTAACAAGTGTCATTATTTTATGAAACTTTTAATTTTGTCGTGCTGGTTGCTGGTTTATATCATTTTGTCGTAGCTTCATTGTAGGATTGTGTATGTCTGTCGGTACAACAAAAAAGTTAACATCTGCCTTATAAGAACTCAAAATTTATGGTCTTTTGTATGTGATGCACAAGCCAGCACCAAAAAAATCTAAAGTACTGTGTTCAGGGTATGGGTTATGCAGAAAGGCAACATTGCCACAGTGTTCTAAGCGCGATAGAAATGTTTTATAATATAAAGATTAATGTAATAACTCTGTTTTCATAATTTCTCCAAAATCTTTCAATTGGAAAAGATTGGGCTAGTCTGTAAACCGCTTATTATACCTTCACATTCAGAGAATGCCAGGACGAGGTAGAAAATTTCATTCATTCCTTATCAAACTGTACTAATTGTAAATGTTTTATTACACACTTAATTTTAAGACTTTGTTTGCGCATTTGGAGTTTGACAGGGACATATCAATCTTTTCTTGGCTAGTTACCACCTGTCAGTTGTAGCCGATGATGAAGCACAACTTCATTTATATGGCTGCCGCGGCTGGCCTTGCAGTAGCACATTCTGTGTCGACTCAATGTTTCAACATATTTTCGATTGTGTGGCCCTCTATGGCTGCAATTTTGTGTTTCAAGTCATGAATCGTCTCTGGATGGTTGGCGTAGAGTAGAGCTGCCGCTGGTCTTTCTAGAATATTGATTTGGAAGATAAAAGTTCTGTATAATAAAAACGCAAATATTTTGTGCTTTCAGAGAAGGCTCACCAGATCATTATTGGAAGCCCATCTTGTGGTTGAATAAAGGGCCTGATGTAGTATGTTTCTAAAAGCCGTGCTATAGCTATTAGTGGAAACTTCACACCAACAGTTATAACAATAACAGGCAATAATCCCAACACTCATATTCTCCAGAAAAAGCAGAATACTGTTCATGGGGAGTTTAAATAGCATAGGAGACAAAACATGTAGATTAGGTAAGGTTAAGAGTGTCAGCCTGTAAAACAGACTCCCTCAGACTACCCAGTCCCGTTGGACCAATTTGATTGCTTTCAAAAGCGCAAAAGTTGGCGGATTCCGACATCAGACAAGTTAGCTAACTCAAAGAACTAAGAGTCCAAGGTTGTATGCCGCCTTCTAGAGAAAGCCAGGCACAGAAACAAAAAGAGTTCTATTGGTTCCTTCCCCTCTTCGTCTCCATAGTCCAGTGGCCCGGCACCCATATCAGGTGAATATTTGAGTTTTTGAATTCAGGATTATAGTTTCCAGGGACTTGAAAGCAGCCTGACTACGTATCAGAGAAAATATTGATACCGACTTTGGTCAGCAGATTAATTTTCAGCCATTCCGATGCCTCTTTAATAGTTAAGATTTCTGCTTGGTAAACACTACTGTGATCAGGCAGTCTTTTTGCTAGTGATAGATGAAGTCCCTTAGAAAATACACCAAAACCCACTTGGTTATCGAGTTTGGAACAGTCCGTATAGAAGTTAATAAATCTCCTCTGTCCTGGGATACATCCATTCCATTTTGATCTATTAGGTATAAGAGTGAGATACTTCTTGTCAAAGAGTGGATCAGTCATAGTATAATCAACAGTGCCCGGAAGGTCAGGCATTTTGTCTAAAATGGCACTATGTCCGTAGCCATTTCCTGACAATAGCGACAGTTCTCTGAGTCTAACCGAAGTACATGCGGCATATTGCACTCTATAATATCATTAGGGTTAGGTTAGGTTAGGTTGAGAAGAGGAGGCGGTGAAATTCCACCTCATGTCCTTGGACATACACGTAAGCCAGTATTCGGCCTATTGTGCGCTCTAATTGTTATTATTTAGAAAGGTCGGTAAGCTATTTTAGGAACTCTGTACTGTCGACATAGTCCTTAATTTTCTTCCAGTCTACGCCCCTAAGTTGGGTCAAGTCTGGTATAGCATAATTTCCTAAGAAACGTGATCTATTGTTGGCGAACGCTGGGCAGTGGCAGAGGAAATGCTCCAACGTTTCGTCATCCTCCCCGCATGCCCTACATATGCTGTCATCTACAACTCCTATCCTATGTAGGTGTGCTTGTAAGCATGCACTGAAAAAAAAATAGTAATAAAACTAATGATGACACATTCTTATATTAAGTATGCTACCTCGGCATCAATTCAATGACAATTTTCATTAAAATAATGAAAATTTACACGTTTTTTACGAAATTTTCCTTAATATAAAGTTTTTTGAATTTGAATTAATGACTATCTAATCATTAGTTTTGTATACGCGCTTCTTTAAATGTACGCATTTAAATTAAAGAAAAAAATCATTATTTTTGTGCCAATCCGCATTATTTTAAGTAATATTTCAATACTTTTAAGGATTTTCTACATTAACACTATGACGTAAACATGTCATAGTTTTAATGCCGAATCGGACTTAATTAACAGTATGAGATATTTGAGTAATAAATTTAAGGCTATGCTCCCCTTAAAGGAAAGGCTGTCTTGGTAATAAATTGTATGACTATTGTCATTATTTTTAAGAATACATACGAGAGAATTATACAATCTCTCCCTCTCTCTCTCGCTCGGAGAATCAGTTTTGTTTGGTAATGTGTGAATCAATAATTGTTATGGAATGTTAGAAGAGAAAATGGAGAACAGTTCTGTTGTTCGTTTTCTTTTAAATCGTCAGTTATTTACAAGCGATGGAAGGAAACGGTTGTCTGTTTACGGGATGCGAATTGTGAAAAAATATGGTTGCTGTGAATATGTAAGTATACGTGCATACATACGTGCATATTGCACCGAAAATAATTTTAATATGGGCTGTTAACAGTTATTTTTGCTAAAGCATAGCAACAATAACAAATGAAACCGTCGTGTACATGTCTGTATGCATGTGGTTATGCAGTCGGCGTCACCATAGATCTCTGTGATAAGGGAGTGCGTGTGTCATAGTTATTTTTGCTGTATGTTATTTATGGCGATGTACATGCGTTTTTGAAGGAGATCTTGTTTGTAAGTCCTGTGAAGAGATTTGTGCCAAATGGATGACAAAAATGTGAGTAATAGATTTTGTAATATTGAAAGAGACAATGGGAAAATGTGTAGGTACGTGAAAAATAATATTATTATCCTGAAATAAACATCTTATTGGCAATTACAAAATTAACAAAACACATTTTAATTGAAAGTATTTATTTATTAAAAATACCAGCGCATAATGCAGAAATGTAAAATTATTTGTGGCAATATAGAAATTTATTATTAATAATATGTTATACATATAACTATCTTTTTTAGTAAAATAATTTTAGAATGGGTCTTTTGTGAGAAGAGTGGCAAATTTTACAAAATATTGCAACGTAAGTATTATATATGAACGGCTGAAATATCTCTCTTAGTTTTCAGCGTTTTCCAATTGTGATATGATAAAATTTATTTGCATTTTTTTGTTTATAGATAATTTTATTTGATTTATTTTCAGAAAAAAATTAATTATTTTAATTTTAGATCACGAAATATTTGAAGATAAATGTGATGGATATATGAAAAATGCAGTGCTGAATGCCGTTTATAAATTAAAACAAATAAGTGAGATTTGGAAACAAAAGATTTGGAAACAATATTTGTAAGTATTATGTATTTCTGAACAAATATATTTTATTTGAAAATCAAGAAATTTAATTTGGAACGCATATATTAATGTATTAGAACAAAATATATTTGCGAACTGACGTTCACATATAAAATACGTGTTTTCACACAAACAAAGTTATTGTTAAAAAGTTTTCCAAATATAATTTATTTAAATATATGTTTTCCTTTTTTGAATTTTAGTTGAAATTTTTCCTTGATTTCGTGTTCATAATTGCTTCATAAGTACTTCATAATTAAACCTGCTGTTAGATTAGGCCCATTTGGTCAAATTTTTGTATCGTTTCCTTTATAAACGGTAATATATATAAGTATATATATTGCCTTATAATTTGGTCCAAGGGATATTTTTGTTTTACTAAAATCAAGATATTAAGCGTTTTTGATCAAAAATAATTGTAAATAAGCTGCTTTCTTTTCACGAAGTATTGAATAAAAATAAATATAAAATATTGTCTTTCATATTCATTTTATATGAAAAATGTAATGTTGACCAAATGGACTCTTAATCTAGGATTCGTACAGATTTGCTCATCTAACACCAGGGTTAAGAATGTCATAAGCAGCATTAGCTTTTGTTTTACAGAAGTAATTTTTAATAAGTTTTTGTAGTTTTGTTTGCTAACAAAACTTAAGATTTTAAAATCTATGTCACGATTGATTTTTTTTGAGAAAATTATTTTTGATAACTCAATTTATATGAAAAATGTTACTTTCGCCACTTTCAAAACAATCAGTTTCTATTATTAATAATATCTTACATAAATATTTTTTTAACTTTTAGTACAGCAAATTTTGTATGGATCTATTATGAGAATTTGTGTCGTAGAAGAGTGACTAAATATTTCAGTGTGTATAGATTTTTATATATCTCTTATTTTTCAACATTTTGTGACATTGTGATTTATTTTAATACTTTATCGTATATAAATCATTCTGTTTGATTTCTATTCAAATTATTTTTATTTCAGTTCGCGCAATTGAACTTTATTTGGATATATGAAAAATGCAGTGGGGAATTAAAAATTTACAAATTGCAGGAAATGAGTGAGCATACAAACTATGTATATGATATAATAATATAATATTTGTTTTATATAATTTCTATTTAAATTCCAGCCAAATTCTGGGTTAAAAATCATTAAGGTCGGTTCCGATAAAAATTTTTCATGGTCAACAAATAGAGAAACGAATTCCGCTATAGAATCGATACATAACAATACAATATTCGAATAAAAGTCAAACTTCATAGTGTGTTGGCCGATTTGTCTTTATACAATTATATATTGTTTTAAATTATAAAATGTTCAAGGTTATCCATAATATGTATTATATTTTTTTGTATTTTCCAATATAAAATATAGCAAATAAAATATTTATTTAGAAGGATAAAGTGTTGTGTTATTGAATTTTCTATGAATAGTAAATGACTTCAAAGAAAATGAGTCATTTAAAAGAGTAACATTATAATCAATATAATGTAACGAATTTTCCATACATATTTAAAAAAACTGTATTTAAATTCATGTATGCCTTAAATTAATTACCAGTATATTCTTATATCAAGGACAAACATTTTAAATTTTATTGCGAAAATGTTTTAAATTATATGATATTTTACTAAAAATAAGCACGCGCCATACTTAAATTTACGCAAAAATGTGCTTATTTTAAGACCAAACTTAATTAGTTTTATTACCAAAAATTCTTAATTCTATGAAATGCATCCTCAAAACAAATACTATTCACGTCTTTAAATTAACTATAAAACCTTTTTATTTTTATAGCGATTGTCTTTGGCTCGAAATCATTGCCGAAATCTTAAACTTTACGACAAATTCATTGATTTTCAGTACGCTTTTTTTTTAGTGTGTGTGTCCTGTAAGGACGCCCATGATCTTACTAATTTCTACCTTGCTCAATCTCAGTAAGGTCTTGGCCTTGTCCTCGTTTGGGTCACCCCACAAGACCTTCGTTGTCTTCCCAACGTTTTCACTATTCCATAGCGTGATATGGGCGTTCTTCGCCCATATTTGTAGTTCAGAACGCATAACTCTGAAGGGTTTTGCGTTCTCTAATGTTGTTGTTTGCAAGTCTCTGGCTCTAGATGCCAAGGCGTTTGCTTTCTCGTTACCCCTTACTCCGCAATGGCCAGGCACCCATATGATGCATATAGTGCCGTATTCGGAGTAGGCGTTAATCGCCATTTTACAATCTAAAACGGTCCTCGACCTCACCGTTCTAGACGTTATCGCCCTAATAGCCATTTGGCTATCTGTGAAAATATTCACTTTTGTTGGTCTTGTGTTAGTCCCAAGCCAGCTCACACATTCTGTAATTGCTCGGACTTCCGCCTGCAGGACTGTGTTATGGTCTGGCAGACGGAATAAGAGTTCGGTTTCCGGTTCTTCGATGTAAAGTCCTAGCCCCGTTCTCTCCCCTAGTTTCGATCCATCTGTATAACAGCAATTTCCAGATGTTGTCTGTACTACGGTTCCATCAATCCAGGATTGTCTGTCTGGTATCATGGTCTCACACTCAGCAACCATAGATCTTTCAGGTATTCTGTCGGATACTGATGATATGTCAGTTAAATCCACCGTCACTACCTCAGCTATCTTTTGATGATATGACACGTGATCGCTTTCGATCCATTCGCCCATCACTTTGAGCCTCGTCGCCGTGAGGGCAGCTTCATATCTAATCTGTATTTCTATTGGTTGGATATTCAAGATCGTCTCCAATGCCCTGCTGGATGTGGTCCTCATTGTCCCGCTTATGCCGAGACAACACATTCGTTGGACCTTTTGTAATATCATTATGTTGCACTTATTCTTCATTGATGTCCACCACACTACTGATGCGTAAGTCAAAATAGGTCTGATTACGCTCTTGTAGAGCCATTGTGTCATACTTGGATTAAGGCCCCATTTTGAGCTAATGGCTCTTCTGCATAGTGCCCAGCATATGTGAGCCTTGTTTGCTCGTTCTTCTATGTGGCACTTCCAATTTAGTTTCCTGTCCAGGATAACACCTAAGTATTTAACCCTGTTGGAAACTGGAATTGTTTTGTTTAGGAAATGCGGGTCATCATACTGACCAATCTTCGTTTTCCTTGTGAACAGACATATCTCTGTCTTTTCTGGGTTTACATTTAGGCCTCTCGGTCGAGCCCAGTCATATGCAATTTTTAGAGCCGTTTCGGCCCTTCTACAAAGTTGATTAGGATTCTTCCCCCTCAGAAGTATTATAACGTCATCTGCGTAACAGACTGGTTTAAGTCCTTCATCCGTTAGTATCCTTAGGAGACTATTTATAGTAGTGACCCACAGGAGTGGTGATAATATACCGCCCTGTGGTGTTCCCTGTGCTACTCTGTCTCTTATTTTTATGTCGTGGGACCCACAATTTATCCATCTATTCCTTAGCATGTGGCTTATCCAGTCTCGGAGAGCCCGGTCCACCTGAAACTGGTCTAATTGGATGAGTGTGTCGGTCCGTACATTATTGAACGCCCCTTCAATGTCTATACATACCGCAAGTGTATACATCTTTCCATTGAAGGATTCTTCTATGTTGTGTACTACATCGTGTAGGGCGGTATCCACCGATCGCCCTTTAACATAGGCATGTTGTCTAAATTTTAGCATTTCGCCTGGTATCTTACTTTTAATCATGGTATCCACTATACGCTCCATGGTTTTGAGTAAGAACGATGTTAGGCTTATTGGTCTATAAGCCTTAGGTGTTGCATGACTTGCCTTGCCGGGTTTAGGTATGAAAACTACCCTTGCCTCCTGCCAGGCTTTCGGTGTGTATGCGAATTTTAGACATGCTGTGAAAATGGCGGCTAGATGAGTTGATATGTAATCCACCTCCATCTGTAGTAGTGCCGGAAATATTCCATCAGGTCCTGGTGCCTTAAATGGTGAAAAGCTTCTTACGGCTTCTTTGACCATATGGTCTGTAATGATATAACTTAGTTGTTCCTCATTTTCACTGTAGTTCGGTATCTCAGTCTGGCCCGTCGTACCTTGCGGAAAATGGGTGTTCATCAAAAGTCTTACCATCTCTTCGGTTGAGTCCACTCTTCTGCCCATATCGTCTACCATTGTTTCGGTTTGGGTATGGGTTTTTGAGAGGAACTTTTTAATTTTAGAAACATCGTTAACGCTATCGACCTGTTCGCAGAATAGCTTCCAGGAGTTTCGTTTTGTTGTTCTTGTGATTTTGTTATATTCTCTGAGTCTTCTATGGTAGTCGTCCCAGTATACTGGAGATTTTTTACGGCGTGCCCTATTGTAAAGTCTACGGACCTCTTTCCCAATGTTGCGAATCTCCCCGGTCATCCAAGGCTTCTCTTGGGCTGATTTCCTTTCTCGAAGCGGACAGCTGTCTTCGAAAGACCTTACTAATACATCCGTAATGTAATCAACATTAGTGTCAATATCCTCAACACTTAGGCACTCAAAAAGTCCATGCCCTAGTCTTTCTCTAATTAGCTTCCCGAATTTTGTCCATTTAGTTTTGGCCTTATTTCTGAAACTTATTGGGTTCGGCGGTGGCCGTGCTATCTTAAACCTTATGTAACGATGATCAGAAAAAGAATGTTCTTTAGAGACCCTCCATTCCTGTATCACGTCTATTAGATTTTCTGAACATATTGTTATATCTAATACTTCTTCCCTTATTCTATTAACGAAGGTAGCCGTGTTACCTATGTTAAGTGTTATTAGGTCGTTAGTATTCAAGAATTCTACTAGGGCCTGGCCCCGTTTATTAATGTTAGTACTACCCCACGCGACGTGGGTACTACTAGTACTTCGTTACCTGTTTGTTTGACTTTCGTCACCAAGCGTTGTAGTTCCGACGTAGGTGGTAATGTCGGTGAATCGAAAGGCAGATATACTGATGCTAGGTATACACTTCCATTCCCTTGTTTCAGTACTGTAGCATCCGATGTTGACAACTCTGGAGAAAAAAGATAACATAAATTTTTGTGACATATAATACAAGTCCTTGGTCTAATTCCTGTATTTGCATAAAACAGTTGGTAATTAACGTGGTTTAAGCCAGTAACCTTGTTTCGAATCGTCCATGGTTCTTGGATTAAAGCAATATGAGTCTTACCTTTATTTATTATTTCCATCAAAGCGTTGGTTGCCGCCTCGCTCCGATGGAGGTTTATCTGGATGACTTCAATCATTGGTCCTCCAGTAACCGGTCTTCTTGGGAGTCAGGCTGCAGTGGGCGCTTATCTTCATCGCTGCCTTTATTATTTATTGGCTCATTTTTCCGGTTTTCAGCGCCAACCAAAGCCTTACCAATTTTGAAGAAGACTGCTTTGTTCACATAGAACGCCATACCCTTCGTCTTGACCAGGCTGGCCATGGAGAGCCGATCCAAACCCACCACAAGGAGAGTGCCATCACGATCATTCTCTCTGTGGAAGACTTCCCACCTCTTCACGTCCAGTCCCTTGTTTTGCTGGCCAAAGAGTTTGAGCATGCGTTCTGATGTGAAATTGCTGCCCCATCCTTTGACGTGTACTGTTGCTTTTATGAGCTGAGGGATGTCCTTCCTCCTCACCAGTTTCAGCTTAGCGCCTTCCCAGGGAGAGGGGATACTATCCACAAGCTCTTTGAGGGTCTCTATACATTCTGGTGACGCGAAATTCATCCTCAATGTGTCCCCTTTGAACTCGCTGCTCATTATTTGAATTGGGGGCCCGTCGTCGGAGTTTAGAGCGTGCTCCACAATTTTATTATTCACCAAGTCTTCAACGTTGTTGTGTTGGTCAGTGGGGATTTTGCCAGATGCTCTGTTGATGTCGATCACTGCGTAGCAGAGCTCGTCTCTATATTGCTTTCTGGCTACTTTGGCATAAGATGGTGGCTTCTTACCTTTTTCGTCAACCAACTTCCTCTTCCGTAAAGATCGTGACATCTTTTTAGATGTACTAAGCTTTCCGGAGGATTCCGTGGTTGCGCTCGCTTCCTTTGTAGTTGGATCGACTTTGTCGCCGCCCTCTCCACCAGGATACAGACTGGAGTCTCCTTCGTGAGGGGCTTGACTTACTCTCTCCAATTTACTTGAAAGCGGGGAGCTCTTTTTCTTTTTCGGCGGTTTCGCAGTGTTCTGCTCTTCTGGAGATCTGATCCTCTTTCCTGCTTCCGCAGAGGTGGATGGAGTTTCAGATAGCTCCTTTGGAGCATCCTGCACTGTGGCCTGTTTGCTGCTTCGGTTCAACTTCTTCAACTTTCGTCGTTGTGCCCCTGATAGCTTCTTCTTTTTTGTCGTGAGCTGTGCCATGCACGCGTTGACTTCTTCTACCATCTTGCTGACCTCGATGTCTTTGGAGTTAGCTAAAACAGTAATGTTAACGTGTTCGTTTGAGTCGGAGTCGGAATCGGATTCCCTACCTGTACTAGAAGGCTGGGCCCAGTTTATACTCTCCCGTGGTTCCTCCTCTTCCTTCTCCGTATTTTTGCCAATGGCTATATGTGCGCTTGTTGCATTGTCTGCGACTACAGGCGCCAAGGCACCCACACCTGTAGGAGGATTGGTTGCGCTTGTTACACTTACTACGACTACAGGTGCCAAGGCAGCCACACCTGTAGGAGACTTTGAAAATGTTTTTGGCTCGCTATTATGGGATAACGACGACACGTGACTAGGGAGCACATCAACAATTGCCGCCGGTACTGGGGTTATTACTCCCTGCACCGTAACTTTATTTCCACTTTTCCTACTTTCCATAGTTGTTTTTTTTGTTTTAGGGGAAACACCCCCATAGTCAGTTTTGGTCCGCGGGGAATGCAATATTCCCTAAGGTGGTGTACACACTGTTCCATCCCCCCTAGGGTCGCCTCAGTAAGGATAGAGAAATCCATCCTCCCTGAGGCATCCCTAGTTGAGATGAAACAGTGTGTCCATCCCCCTCCCCCTATCCGCCACCTGGGGACGCGCCCGTTAGGAGACTGACAACATTTAATATCATTAAATGTTGTATAACATTTAGTGCCGCAGTTGGTGTCGTTCTCAGCGCACCAGTGATACATATAGCCGCCATTCGCTGAACTTTGTTTAGTATCGCAAAGAAGGTGAATTTCTGCAGAGCTGTCCACCAAGCAACAATGCGGTACAGCATTACCCGTCTGACTACTGCCGTGTAAACAAATAAACTATACGCGGGTATATGGCGCTACAGCAGCCTTATTTGCTCATTCCAAAATGTTGGGTTTGAAATGCAACTTTCTGTCTAGTAAAATACCAACGTATTATGCGCTTTCAGAGAAGGGAATTTCAATAGTCCCCAAGGAAACAGGTGTAACTCGTGGACCTTATTTCTCCTGATGAAAAGAACTAGTTCTGTCTTGGTCGGGTTAACACCAAGGCCATTACTGGAAGCCCATCTTGCGGTTATATGAAGGTCCCTTTAAGGCTGCGGGACCGGATGGAATATTTCTGCAGAATGAGGTGGGTCTGGTATCAACTCATCTGGCTGGAGTGTCCAATGCATGCCTAACACATTCTTATACTCCAAAAAACTGGCAGGAATCAAGTGTGGTCTTTATACCAAAGCCTGGCAATGCGAGTTATACGACCCCTAAGGCTTATCGATCCATTATCCTAACTTCTTTCGGGTTAAAACAATGGAGCGAATAATTGATAACATGGTCAAAAGTAAAATAGCGGATGACAGGCTAAAATTAAAACCAGTAAGGAAAGGCTGAAGTCGGGCGGGGCCGACTATATAATACCCTACACCACTCTCGTAATATTGAATAACTCTGATATATAAATTTTGTAATTCATGTATAAATTGTTTACATAAATTTACTTTTGGGACATTTTATACTTAAATAATACCCTGTGCCACAGTGTGGTGTAGGGTATCATCCGATTGGATCTAAAGAGCCAAATCGGATGAAACATATAGCTAAATCTTTCGGCAATGTTGGTTCATGGATCAAGAAACTCTATCATTCTAAATTTCAAAACGATTGGATGTAAAATATAGCTTCTATAGAACTAAAGGGCCAAATCGGACGAAACATATATATGGGAGCTATAGCTAAATCTTAACCGATTTTCTTCAAATTCGGTAGTGTTGGTTCATGGATCAATAAACTCTACCATTCTAAATTTCAAAATGATTGGATGTAAAATACAGCTTCTTCAGGACTAAAGAGCAAAATCGGACGAAACATATATATGGGAGCTATAGCTAAATCTTAACCGATTTTCTTCAAATTCGGTAGTGTTGGTTCATGGATCAATAAACTCTACCATTCTAAATTTCAAAACGATTGGATGTAAAATACAGCTTCTATAGAACTAAAGGGCCAAATCGGACGAAACATATATATGGGAGCTATAGCTACATCTTAACCGATTTTCTTCAAATTCGGCAGTGTTGGTTCACGGATCAAGAAACTCTACCATTCTAAATTTCAAAACGATTGGATGTAAAATACAGCTTCTATAGAACTAAAGGGCCAAATCGGACGAAACATATATATGGGAGCTATAGCTAAATCTTAACCGATTTTCTTCAAATTCGGCAATGTTGGTTCATGGATCAAGAAACTCTACAATTCTAAATTTCAAAACGATTGGATGTAAAATACAGCTTTTATAGGACTAAAGGGCCAAATCGGACGAAACATATATATGGGAGCTATAGCTTAATCTCAACCGATTTTCTTCAAATTCTGTAGTGTTGGTTCATGGATCTACCATGAACTCCACCATTCTAAATTTCAAAACGATTGGATGTAAAATACAGCTTCTACAGGACTAAAGGGCCAAATCGGACAAAAATATATATGGGACCTATAGCTAAATCTTTACCGATTTTCTTCAAATTCGGTAGTGTTGGTTCATGGATTAAGAAACTCTACCATTCTAAATTTCAAAACGATTGCATGTAAAATACAGCTTTTATAGGACTAAATGGCCAAATCGGACGAAACATATATATGGGAGCTATAGCCAAATCTTAACCGATTTTCTTCAAATTCGGCAATGTTGGTTCATGGGTCAAGAAACTCTACCGTTCTAAATTTCAAATCGATTGGATGTAAAATACAGCTTCTATAGGACTAAAGGGCCAAATCGGACGAATGATATATATGGGAGCTATATCTAAATCTGAACTGATTTCAACCAAATTCAATTGCGGTCTTAACAACTGCGAAATACTCTAAACTGCAAAATTTCAGAACGATCGGAGTGAAATTGCGACATATAGTCGACGAACAACTTTACATGGACAGACGGACAGACATCGTTAAATCGACTCAGCTAGTGATTCTGAGTCGATCGGTATACTTTAAGGTGGGGTATCTGTGTTATTTTCAGGTGTTACAAACACCTGCCATGAAACAAACTTATAATACCCTGTACCACAGAGTGGTGTAGGGTATAAAAACACACCTATGTCAAAGGAAGATCAGTGGAAATAGCTCTACATGAGGTAGTGCACCACATACACGCTGAAAAAAAAATCGCTTCTGTAGTATATTGTCCCAAACATATTCGACTTGAAACATATATATGTTAAAGGTACACTCTAAACATATAATATTTCGTACACACAAAAATGTATGTATTTGGGAAGATGTTGTTCTAAACAAATCTTTTTTTACATCCCAATATGTTTTTATTTGGAACTATTATTTCCGAAACAAAATTTGTTAGCAATTAAATATTCAGAAAAAAACTAAATTGTGTTAAATTTTCAGTAATTCAAAGTTATTTTTTTGTAAAGTTTTCATGTTCGTAAAAATAGTAATTAATAATAATTGAATTCTTGGATCGAAATAAATTACTTTGAGGATTGACAACTACACGGAGGAAAATCGTCATTTTTGATATGTTTGAAAGGAAAGAAAATATACTTGGAAACGATTTTTTTAAATATTATATATTTGTTAACAAATACATTTTATTTGAAAATCAAGAAATTTTGTTTGGAACGCATATATTAATATATTAGAACATAATTTATTTGCAAACTGAATTTCACAAATAAACTATGTGTTTACACACAAACAAAGTTATTGTTTAAGAAGATTTCCAAATATGTTTTATTTAAAAAGATTTTTAAATCAATACTGACTTATTCGAATTTTAGTTAGTTTTTCCTAGTTTTCGTGTTAAACTTTATAGCTAAAAATTTTTTATTTATAAATATTCCTATTCATCACTTTTTGTCAATCCATTAATGTCGTTTATATTTACGAAAGATTGTTCGATTTAAGTTTTGATTAAATTTTACAAACATATAAAATTTATAAAAAAAATTGCTCTTTGAAAATCTGAAAAACAGAAAACTTGTCTTTAAGTTAAGACATTTAATACATTACCAAAATAAATAATTACAAATGAATCCTTGTTTCGGAAATACTAGTTCCAAATAAAAAATATTTGAATGGGAGCATATTTTTGTTTAGAACAATATCCTCACAAACATATAATATTTGTGTGTGTAAAATATTATATATTTGGAGAGTACCCTAAACATATGTTTATTTCAAGCCGAATATGTTTGGGACAATATACTACAGGAGCGATTTTTTTTCAGCGTGTAATGATGGTTAGGAATACTCAGAAATTTTAAATGATTGATTTAAAACAGAAGTTAATGCTGCATTTGGTATCATAACTGGGAGGTTCAATTCGAAACCAAGGAAAAATTAAATCTCAAATTCGAAAAATTCAACAAAAGTTTTGAAAACCTTTTTTAAATAAAGTATATTTGGAGAAATTCTAAAAACTTATTTAATTTGTATTCAAACACATATTTTATTTGAGAAATTTAGTTTGCAAAT
This sequence comes from Eudasyphora cyanicolor, assembly GCA_963930755.1. Classification (NCBI taxonomy): domain Eukaryota; kingdom Metazoa; phylum Arthropoda; class Insecta; order Diptera; family Muscidae; genus Eudasyphora; species Eudasyphora cyanicolor. The sequence continues at coordinate 204,173,690 of OZ005736.1, read as the reverse complement.
ATTATATATTGTAACATATTAATATACCAGTTCCAAATGTATTTTATTGATTTTCAAATAAAATTTATTTGCTCAGAAATATATAATATTTAAAAATTTGTGTTCCAAATATATTTTCTTTCGATTCAAACATATCAAAAAAGGCGATTTTGCCCCGTGTAGAAGAGTCCTTCAGTAAAGAAATGTATACACTTGCTGTTTGCATAGACATTGAGGGGGCATTTAACAATGTACAGACCAATACACTTATCCAGTCCTTAGACGAGTTTCAGGTTGACCGGGCGCTGAAAAACTGGGTCAACAATACATATGTTAAGCAATAGGTGGATTATTTGTGGGTCATATGACGTAAAAATTATAGACACGGTAAATCGTGGTATACCTCAGGGGGGGCATTTTATCGCCTCTTCTATGGGTTACGACGATACACAGTCTCCTAAAAGCCCTCACCAATGAAGGACTTAAACCAGTCTGTTTTGCAGACGACGTTGTAATACATCTAAGGGGCTTTCATCCAAATCTGTTATGCAGAAAAGCTGAGGAGGCACTTAACATAGCATATAACTGGGCACAACCAAGGGGATTAAATGTTAACCCAGACAAAACAGAAATATGTCTATTTACAAGGAAAACGAAGATCGAAAGTTTTAACCGGCCTCGATTCCTGAATAAGACAATTGCTATAACTAACAAGTAAGAAAGTTTCAGTCGGGTAAACCGACTAAGGTATACCCTCACTTTGTGAGTAATGTAATATGGAATATTAAACGAATTATTCTGTCAATTTGTATAGGAGGTACCAGAATGTTTTTAACAAATACACCTATTTTTCGCTGAATAGTAGATTCTTTAAATACATTTGCAGTGGTATTAACGTTATGAAATATTAAATTTTGGTATGGTGATAACGGCCATTTTTTACAGGGCAATAGGGACTTCAAAAGCGTTACACTGTGCAAAATGTTGTTGCATTTTCGTGCATTGGTACTCATGCTGTGAGCTCCTAACTTTTTGTGCAAAATGGTACCTTTGTGTGGGAGGTACATAAACGGGAGTGGAAATAGCGTCCATTTTTCACAGTGCAAAAGACACTATAAAAGCATTACACTGTAAAAAATTTCAAGTATTTTTATACACTGGTATTAATGCTATAAGCTGTTACCTTTTGGTGCAAAATGGTACCTTTGTGTAAGAGGTACCAAAAGGGGCGTGAATATGACACCCATTTTTCACTGGACTGTAGGCACTATGAAAGCATTACACTGTACAAAATTTCAAGTATTTTTATGCACTGGTATTAATGTTATAAGCTGTTAACTTTTGGTGCAAATGGTGCATTTGTGTGGGAGGTACCAAAAGGGGCGTAGCAACATGGCCCATTTTTCTCGAGTTGATAGCGACTAATAAACTAATGCTATGTGTGGAATTTCAAAAGATTCGAATAAGTAGTATAGCAGTTATTAAAGATTCAATATTTCACAACATTTTAACACTTTGTGGGGGATGTACTAGAAGGAGTGGACCAATATGGCCCATCTTCGAACTTAGCCGGAGATAGAAAACAATATTACCACGTACCAAATTTGAAGTCAATCGGTTACTCCTTTCGAGAGTTATCGTGCGCACCAGCCAGCAGACAGACAGACACACAGACAGACAGACAGATAGACAGACGGACGGACATTGCTCATTCGTCTTAAAATGACCCAAAACGAATATCCGCCGAACATACTTAGGGTCTTAGATCACTCCTTCGATGTGTTACACTTTTTTTCGTAGCAAATGATATATACCCTCGTCACACTAAAGTGAGGGTATAAAAAGGTAAAATACTTGGGAGTAATCTTGGATCAGAAACTGTACTGGAATGATCATCTTGAAGAAAGAGTTACAAAGGCCCACATTTGTTGGTCGTTGTGCAGAAGAGCTATAGGTTCAAATTTGGGACTACGTCCAAATATGACTCACTGGCTTTACATGAGCGTGAAAAGACCAATAATCACCTACACCTGTGTAATGTGGTGAACATCAATGGACAATAAGTGAAACGTTATACCTTTGCAAAAAATTCAACGTATGTGCTGTCTAGGCATAAGCGGGGCATTTAGAACTACACCAACAAAAGCGGTGGAGACTATACTGCACATCCAACCAATAGACACCCGTATATAGTATGAGACAGCCCTCACAGCAAGACGTCTACAAGTGATGGGTTAATGGATAAATCGAGACCACAAGTGGTACCATCAGAAGATTTTAGAATATCTAGTTGGTCACATTAAACGCCAGAAATCTCCGACGGCATTTATGAAGTGCGGCTTACAGCTACCTGTGATACGTTTGTGCCAGACAGACGCTCCTGGGAAAATGGAACTTTGGCCCAAGTGCCAGTGGGAACCAGCTGCTACACGGATGGGTCCAAGCGAGGAGGAAGGAAAATGAGTTGAAGCACTGGGCAGTGATGGCTCACAAAACTGTGTGGAATAGCGCAACAATAGGAGCAACTGCAAAGATACTGTGGGGTGACCCAAATAAAAAGAAAACAAGAAGTTTTCTGAAACTAAACAAGATCGATATTAGTAAGATGATGAGTGTTCTAACGGGACACTCAAGCTTACAAGCACATCTTCATCGCATATAACTAGCAGGAAACGACGAATGCAGGGCATGCAGGGAAAACATCGAAACGATGGAACATTTTCTGTGTCACTGCCCGGTTTTCACACATGCAAGATCCCAACATTTCGGGTCCGACATATTACCAGACTTGACTCATCTCAGAGAATATGACTGGAAGATACTGAGAAAATTCGTGTATAGTACCGATTTTCTGTAACTCGTGAGGTATAAAAAGATCATAAATAAGGAGTGCACAACAGGCCGAACCACTGGCTTAAGTGTATGTCCATGGACATGAGATGCATCTTCAGAGTGGCCCGGGAAATGTGTATCCAGGAGCACTACGTAAATGTGTATCCTCACTGGACGTAATCCAGGAGCTATAATCTTTCTTGATGTAGGTATCTGTTCTTCAGAAATTCTCCGTGCCCACTTGAGGGATTCTCTCTGTTTGTTGGTCAGAGAACGGCTTTCTCAAGTCTCTCGAGGGTCCTTAGAGCATAGCGCCGATCCTCTTTGAAGGTTTAGATCCTTGTGTCGTTGTCGTAGTCGTATTTGTTGTAGTTGCATCGTTATCAGTTCTTGTATTCGAATCGGTTTGTTGTTGTAGTATATCGGTTTTTGTTGGTTTAAAGGGTTTCATATAGGTAGGTCCATCACGTCTTAGTCCCCAAAAATCTGACAAGAACTGAGTCTTTGCTGAGGCGCCCAGTTTTCAGCAAGGCTCCGTACAAATACAATCGATTACCTCTGACTGCAAAGCATACACCGATGGGCACGAAGTCGCATTACACCCAGGTGTTAGGGGAGTTTTTAAGTAGAACCACTACTTGGAAGTTCATTTACCCAGTGTGCACTACGTGGAGGCAATCTATCATTACACATAGAACTAGTAGGTTCGAAACACTGTGCTTCTTGACAAGGAGTGCATACACGCAGATACATTAACGGGGGACAAGCAACAAAAAAATGCAGAACAAATTGATTTAAATCGATGGTGTATGGTGTGGGTCAAGTTGTACGATGTTTGCACTTGCTTCTTTTCATTTTGCCTTCTTCATTCATATTTGATCTTGCGCTGTTCAGAGAGTATTCATTATTCCGGTTCAGTTTTTTGGTGTTCTGTCTGTTTTGTTGCATTTAGTTTTTTTTTTTTTTGCAAAATTCGTACTGCTGGTTGACAGGGTTGGGGTATGGATTCGCTCTCGCCTCCGTTCTTGTAGTTGGAACTGTTAACTTTCATTTGTGTAGAGTTAGTTCTGCTGAAATGTTCATGTTCCTGAATTCACTCATACTTCATGGCATTCGCTTAATTTCGTTCCTGGAGTACGAAACTGACTTGAGCTGAATTACAAAAGTTCCCAATTTCTCCATCCTTCCTTTCTTCACTCTCATTTTTATTTTCTCTCAACACCGAACTAGTTTTAGATATTTCCTGATACTTTGTCTGAATTGTTGTTGTTGTCACAAATGACTCAGAATGATTAATCTGTATGTGTTGTATACTTAGTTGTCTGCGGGGATTGATGGCGGGTAGAAATTGTTGATATGTTACCGTTGTTGCCTTTTGGGTCTTTTTATTATATTTAATTAGTGTGTCGAAAATAATTAAGCTCCAGCAATGTTGGCTGGCTTGTAAACCTGCACCAAAGTCCTTTTGTCCGTAATTGGCAAAAAAGTTAGAAAACTAACAACATTTGCTATTTCGTGCCGAACTGAAATAATGGTCAATCGATCGGTCAGCTGTTCAGCAGGACAACAGGCCATCCAACCAGACCGTAACTATTGATGGAGGTGAGGTGAGCAAATGTTGCCACATTATTGGATTTTTAAATAAACGTTAACGTCAGTCAATTTAGGAAAGTGGCCAGTCAGTGGCCTAGGTGCTTCTAACAAACGACTTAATTGTGGGGAAATAAGAACCGATTTTTCAAGCAAACTGTTAAATATGGAAATTAAAGAAAACAAGAACTTGGTTGGTATATTCAATCAACTTAAACAAACCTAAAAAATATTTAAACCAGCGAAATAGTTTATGATTTTTTTAAGTTACACTATGCAACAAAATTTTTGTCTAAGCGCTGTGCATTACATTTTCTGGTATTTTTTTTTAAATTTTCTTTAAAATTTAAATTTTCTTGCTCGATAAACCCCGGATATACTTTAATTTAAAGAATATTAGTAAATTTCAAGTATTTGTATGCACTACACAGAAAAAATTAGAAATCACTTTCAATCACGAAAATTGCATATTTGATAACTTTTTTCTTTAGTTTTCCTGCTATGACGAATATTGTAAAACCAATTACTAAAATTGTAGCTCGATTAATTAAAAACAAGTAAGAAAGTTTCAGTCGGGTAAACCGACTAAGGTATACCCTCACTTTGTGAGTAATGTAATATATAACATTACACCAATAAATCTGTCAATTTGTGTGGGAGGTACCAGAAGGGGTTTTCCAAATACACATATTTTTCGGTAAACAGTACATTCTTAAATACATTGCATTGTGCTGAACTATAAGCGTTTATGTGCACTGGTACATTAAAGTTACGAGCTATGTAATTTTGGTATGATTTGGTCATTTTGTGTGGGAGGTACAAAAAGGGGCGGGGTGATAACGCCCACTTTTTACAGGACTATAGGCACTATAACAGCATTACACTGTGCAAAATTTCAAGTATTTGTATGCACTGGTATTAAAGTTACAAGCCGTTTACTTTTGGTACGAAACGGTCCATTTGTGTGGGAGGTACCAAAAGGGGCTGTGCAATAATGCCCATTTTTTACCGGACTATAGGCGCTACAAAAACATTATACTGTAGAAAATTTCAAGCATTTTTATGCACTTGTATTAAAGTTATAAGCAGTTAAATTTTGATGCAAAATGGTCCATTTGTGTGGGAGGTACCAAAAGGGGCATGCCAACTTCACCCATTTTTCTCGAGTTAATAGCGACTAATATACTAATATTATGTGCAGAATTTCAAAAGATTCGAATAAGTAGTATAGAAGTTATTAAAGAATCAATATTTCACTAAATTTTAACCCTTTGTGTGGGAGGTACCAGTAGGAGTGGACCAATATGGCCCATCTTCGAACTCATCCGGAGACAGATCAAAATATTACCACATACCAAATTTGAAGTCAATCGGTTACTCCTTTCGAGAGTTATCGTGCGCACCAGCCAGCAGACACACAGACAGACAGACAGACAGACAGACAGACAGACAGACAGACAGACGGACGGACATTGCTCATTCGACTTAAAATGACCCAAAACGGATTTCCTCCGAACATACTTGGGGTCTTAGATCACTCCTTCGATGTGTTACACTTTTTTCCGTAGCAAATGATATATACCCTCGTCACACTAAAGTGAGGGTATAAAAAACAGTGATTGGTTTTTTCGAAAATATTCAATCATAAAAGTTGCTGATTCAATTACAGCAGGCGTTGATTTTTTGATAGTATTCAATCAAAGAAGTTGCTGGTTCGATCACAGAAGTCATTGATTTTTTCGATAGTATTCAATCAAAAAAGTTGCTGGTTCGATCACAGAAGCCATTGATTTTTTCGACAGTATTCAATCAAAAAAGTTGCTGATTCGATCACAGAAGCCATTGATTTTTTCGACAGTATTCAATCAAAAAAGTTGCTGATTCGATTACAGCAGTCGTTGAGTTTTTGATAGTATTCAATCAAAAAAATTGCTGATTCGATGACAGCAGTCATTGATTTTTTCGATAGTATTCAATCAAACAAGTTTCTGATTCGATTACAGCAGTTGCACAGTGGTTCAGAATCAAAATCCATCGACCAAAATTCAATATCTTCTGTTTTAGTAGTTTAGTAAAAATTGAAATTAGACAAGGACCCAATTCTTATTTTGAGATATTCCCATTAGAAATCGGGCAATCGGATACATTATAGAAATCGGCCCAAAGTTGACAACTTTTCGTATTTTTCGATTTTAAAGATAATTATATTTTTTTTGTTTGGCTTTGTCGAACCTTACGACGCCAGAAATCAAAAATGTCTACTAAAACAAAAGTTATTGAATTTTGGCCGATGGATTTTGATTCGTTGATTTTTCTGAAAATGTTTAATGAATTGTATTCGTCGGCATGGTTAAAACAATAATTTAATCCCTGACTATTTTTGGTTATTATATTAATTGTTTCTACCACCCTTCTAAAAAATCTTGTAATACCTCTTTTATTGATACCACAATAAAACAAACTAATTTAACATTATTTGTGTTTATTAAAAAATAAGTAATAAATAAGTAAACAAAAAATAAGGAACTTTTAATCATGCTGTAGGTTTAACATATTGTTTCAAAAACATTAAACATTTAAATTTAAAACTTCATTTTTAATCACAGACACTATTGCAATTTTTTGCCTGTTGGTATATCATAAAATAGATTTTTGGATGAAATTATAAAATATCTCTGATTCTTCAGGGTATTGAACATTAAAAACGAAAAATATTGTAAATAGGACATCGATTGCTTTTAAAACAGTTAAAGATGGGTAGGTTAAATTGTCGTAGAAAATATATTTAATATTTGATATTTCGCCAACTATTAACAATTTTGGCTGTATGTTCCGACCCTGCAATTTGAGAATCTTAAGCTTAGTATCGACTTCTTCTATCGTAGCAGCTACAATGGCAAATGACTCGTGAGAATCGGAAACTGAATTTTTTTTTCTTTTTTTAGAACCATGTTGATCGTCTACGGTCTTCGTATGTGGAGGAAAAATATGATGTATATACCAGAACGCAGCAAAAATTCTTGACTCTAAAAGAAACATTTATATTATCCAACATGAGTTAAGAATTTAAAAATATGTCACCTTCGTTAGATGGCTCTATTTTTTTAAACTATTTTGGACATAGGCAAAAGAAAGTTTAGTTTTTAAGAAATTGTGAAGATTATTACCCAAAAATTGCGTGTTAATATCTTTTGCCATTGGGTATTTCATGGTAAAGTCTATTTCAATCTAAAAAATAGAAATACATAATTTAATTCATTTATTATTGTGAACTCACATAACATTAGAACTACTTTATAAAATGTATCTCACCAGTTGGAAGGCTAGCGACTTAGAGTATTCGGGCCATAATTTAATAATTCCAGATGTGCTTTCGGATTCCGATATTTGGCAGAAACTTTAAGGTGCACTTCTTCTCCAATAAATGTCAGTTTCTTCGTTTGTTATATTTGGGCTCCTAAGGCACTGAATTGCGGAGATAACATCCTCTTGTGAAGCTGTTTGAAGGGATAGTTCAATAAAATATATTTCATAATATGTATATTGTTCTTACAAAATGTTAAAGTTTCTTCATCGGCAGAAACTTAATTTCTCCCTAAAACTCCTCTTTGTAGCCTTTTCAAGTTTGATAGTTTATTGTAAAGTTTTCCTCTTTTACCACTGTTATAAAATTCCTAAAGCAGTGATGGATTTCAATAAAAATATAATTCTGATTGATTACACAGTGCGACAAAAAAGAATGAAGTAGAAAACTCTGAGACGTGATACTATTTTTCTGGTAGGTGTTGTCGAGTAAAACAAGAATCTGTGTTTGAAATTTCCCAGACACCCCCAAAATCTTTACTTACGGGTAAAAAAAACGGATTTTCGTACCGTTGTGCACTTATATGCCTATAAGTTAGTTGGTTATAAACCGATTTTCACTTTCTCTTCGGATTTGAAAAGGATAAACCTGGACCTTTCGATCGATTTATAGCTTAATTAAGAAAATTTAAGAAATCTGTGTGCTTTTCTCCAGCAAACACATTTTTATAGACAATTGTTAGCCATTTTCAAATTTGACAATATTTTTGCACATTATTTTGTTTGGTAACCGTTTCACTTTCCAATGGCATTATTATTCCTTTGGATTGCTTGCTATTGTAAATTCTTCAACGTTAGATATAAGCGCTTTATCTTCCAAAGTTTTCTCTAATTCAGATTCTGTAATATTGCACTGCGACAGTTATTCTTCAATGAATTCAAGTAAAGGTATCAAAATTAACTTCTCTGTCGATTCCCTTATGCGGTTGACATCAGATCTTCTTATGTTACTAATAGAGTGCAATTGAACAATGTATTCCATTGCATGATCGTGTATTTGTTGTATTTTCCCCTTGTAATTTAACCCGGAAGATAGACGATTCGCAGAATAAGAGGAAAGATTAATTCTGGATGATTCTTCTACACACTCAATATTGTTAGTTGTATGTGTGTTCTTTCTTTCTAAACCGTTCGAAACACTGAAAGTGGCTGCTTCATGATCACATTCGTTGCTTGGCTCCATTACATTTGATTCAGAACATAACAATTTTAACAAAAGATATTTTTCACGCTTAAATGCATGTTAATACATGTGCTTTAAAGTTCTGTTTACGATGAAACTTTTGGGAACAGTTTAAGAAAGTACATTGGAAAAGAGTAGTTGGTGGTATGTAATATTTTTTTAAGTGAACAAAAAAGGCTTCTGGACATTCAAATTGGTTCAACCACACAAAACATTTTATGTTTAATGAAAAGTTATATGTGTTCTATTGATCTTCTGCATTTCAAGTTTTTGTAATAAACAATATTTTTGCATTCACTGACACACACTATTCACTGACAATATTCAAACTGAATGAAGAAATCGAAGAAACTGTCACAGAAAGAACAATGCATACACATTGTCTACATACCAGAAAAATGCACCGTTATGTGAGTGTTGTATACTATAACAAAAATAAAAACAGCGTTTTAATTTTAATTGTTCCGATCACTGTTTTAATCAGTTTTTTTATATTCTCTTATGAAAGTTGTGATTGAAATACACGGAATAGATTAAATGAAAGATTTAACTGATCCGATTACATTTGTAATCAGTTTTTTAGATTTCTGCAATAAAATTAGTGATTGAAATAGTAGTGGCAAACTTATAAGCCGTTAAATTTTTGTGTAAACCGTCCATTTTTGTGGGAGGTACCAAAAGGGCTGCACAATAATGCCCATTTTTTAGCAGACTGTACGCGCTACAAACACATTATACTGTTCAAAATTTCAAGTATTTTTATGCACTTGTATTAAAGTTATAAGCAGTTCAATTTTGATGCAAAATGGTCCATTTGTGTGGGAGGTACCACAAGGGGAGTGGCAACTTCGCCCATTTTTCTCGAGATGATAACGACTAATATAATAATACAAGGTGTGGAATTTCAGAAGATTCTAATAAGTAGTATGGAAGTTATCAAAGAATCAATATTTCACTAAATATTAACCCTTTGTGTGGGAGGTACCACAAGGAGTGGACCAATATGGCCCATCTTATTATAGAATCAATATTTCACTAAATATTAACCCTTTAAGTGGGAGGTACCAGAAGGAGTGGACCAATATGGCCCATCTTCGAACTTAACCAGAGATCGAGAGTTATCGTGCGCAACAGCCAGCAGACAGACAGACAGACGGACGGACGGACATTTCTCATTCGATTTAAAATGACAAGGGTATATGAGTATATCAGATGCTGCAGGTCAAAAGTGTAACATATCGATGGAGTGACTCAAGAGACCCCAAGAATATTTGGCGGAAATTCGTGTAATTCACCATGTACTGAGTAATCTTCAATAGCTCTATTACAGGCAAGCACATTTCGAGATTGAACCTTTCGGAAGTTACTTATTACTCTAGTCAACAATTGGTTATGTGTAAAGATGTTTATTGTTTCTCGTTGCTTTATACGAGTTTCACATAAATTTTGTCTTTTTACTGAATTTATTGGAAATTTATGACCTCAATTTTAATCAGATTTATTCAAATACAGTCCAAATACATTTTCTTCCGTCCGTTTACGTTTCGCTTTGGTTGTCTAAATGATTACGCTGATTTTCGATATGACAAATTGGGTCCGCTGATTCGTTACGCAATGTCGACGTTACTGTTAATGAAAAACGAAAGCAACTCGATATTGAAAAACGAAAGCAACTCGATATTCAATACTATTTGACCAGCTCCATAATTCAGTCACTCATCGTCACATTATTTTCCCAACCAAATTACCGGAGATAGCGAGACCGAATATCTTGACCTTGGATCATCAACAGATTATGAGCGCTTTTCGGGAGAATGCGATCTTTCGTTATTGTCTCGTGCTACGCATTATTCGCACAATTTAATTATCTTTAATACAAACAAACTGATTATTTCGCTACTTTTTTGTGGTTTTAACATTGTTCTTTATTTCACTTTTGGTATGCGCCAAAAGCCACAACATTAATATCAATTTGCGGTTATTTTAAAATGCAGGGACACAGCGTCAACAAAAAAGCAAGTTGTCTGCAACAGAATACAAAAATACATGTATTAATCCACGGAAAATGAAAAAATTAACTCGTCATAACAATGACGAAAGGCGTGAGAGGGATGAAATACTCGAAATTTTTTTTAAAAAAAATAGGGAATTATGATATGGAAAATACATATAATGAAATGGCTTAGAGCATTACAAGTATCATAGTGTTTTAATTTATACGGTTAACAAAAAATTTTAATGCATCTCCTATAAAACATATGCAAATGAAATGCGGCAAGCTGGAGTTTTAAAAAAATATAATATAAATAAAAAATATTTTTTGTTCAGATATGTTAAACCAAAAAAAAAAATCAACTCAGTTTGCAATTATGTAATTGATATTTTAAAGAGTTTATTCTTCGATTCACTATCTTTAATTAAATTCACAAATTCATTAACTCGTAGGTTCATTGGTGCTTAAATTGAGGCTTCATTAAATATATAAATTGATAAATTTAAAATTTGCGAATTAGTTGGTAGAATTATAAATTGGTATAAGTTGGTAAAATTATAAATTTCCCAATTTCTCCCTCCTTTCTTTCTTCACCCTAATTTTTTTTCTCAACATCAAAACTATTTATACCCTCACTTTAGTGATACAAAGGTATATATCATTTGCTACGAACCAAAATAGTAACACGTCGAAGGAGTTGGGTCATTTTAAGTCGTATGAGCAATGTCCGTCTGTCCGTCTGTCTGCTAGCTAGTGCGCACGATAACTCTCGAAAGGAGTAACCAACAGACTACAAAGTTGGTATGTAATAATATTTTTTTTCTATCTCAGGCTAAGTTCGAAGATGGACCACATTGGTCCACTCCTTCTAGAACCTCTCCCACAAAGGATTACAATTTGGAATTTGACCTTTTTTTGGTGTTTGTGTTATGTTTTGAGCTTTGGTGTGTTCTGACACATATACAAGGTGGCGCAAAAGTAATCCTCCCATCAGAAAATGCTATAAATTTTGCGATTGGCCCCTAATGTCAGTTCTGTTTTGACATTTGTGTAGTAAACACATGCGAAATACACGTTAATAAACAATGTTACGCTACACTGCTCCAGAACGCGGAATATTGCTGACTATTTATTTGACCAATAATCGGTCGGTGACTTTGGCACAGATTTCCTGGCCGTCCAACGCCTACTGGTGAAACACTGCGACGTTTAGCCGCTCGCCTTGAAGAGACTGGCACAACACGATATGCTGCCAGGCGTGGCAGACCCCGGAGTAGCCGTTCTGCAGAGAATATTGCTGCTGTAGCCGAGGATGTCATGGAAGCGCCGTCGACATCGACCAGACGACGTGCCACGCAAATGGGTATCAGTCGACGGTCTCTACAGCGAATTTTGGTACAAGATTTGAAGATGTTTCCGTACAAAGTCCAGACGGTGCATCAGCTGTTAGCTGCTGACCGCCAATCGCGTCTAACATAACGTCGAAAGGATACTTTTGCGCCACCTGTGAGTAACATTTTATGGCGAACATTTTTGTAGAACATTTCATCTTCGCCCTTCCCATCTTAAGGGGTGTGTTTTACCATTTGTTAAAATGGGGCCAAAAATTACAGTTATGTGGGAAAAAGTAAAAAAAATATTTGTTTCCTTCACTTTTTCCAAAAAAAAAGTTCCCAAAAAAATGTTAAGAAACTTTTTCAGCATATTATTAGCTACATTATTGCCAAACATAGTTAAACGGTATCACCAAGTCTGATTTAGTTGTTGGACAAAAGCTGATGACACCTTTTTCGAGGGGGCGACTGATTTTCAGAAACTTTGGAGGCCCATAAAAAAAATTGGGTTATATTACCCTTTGATAGTAGAATCGAACCTATACGTCAAGTCCGTGTATTTTTTTCACTGTTGCACAGTGTTATTTAATAACTCCTACTCTACTTATTTGAATCTTCTGAAATTCTTCGCATAGCATTAGTTTATTAGTCACTATCGGCTCGAGAAAAATGGGCCAAGTTGCCATGCCCCTTTTAGTACCTCCAGCACAAATGGACAATTTTGGGCTCAGTGAACTGTGGCCCCAAACGTAAAATGAAAAATGGCCCCAAATATTTGCCTTGGTTACAACAACACGAACATTTGGGATTATTTTCCAGATTTGTTGGGGACCCACTTCATTACGAAAAATGGCCCATTTTTCATTGGCGCCACGGTTCACTGAGCCACAATTTCGCACCAAAAGTTAACTGATATAGTTTTAATATCACTTCATGCAAATAGGGTCCGCCAAATAACTTTCTTTTTTGAAAACATCGCGCAAAACATCGAGTGTAGCTTCGGCTGTGTGGCGCGTAGCGCCGTCCTGTTGAAACCAAATGTTGCCAATATCCTCCTCTTCAATTTTTGTGAACAAAAATTCGTTCAACATGGCCCGATAACGATCGCCATTGACTGTAACGGCCACTCCTTGCTCATGGCCCAATTATGCCTCTGGACCAAAATCCGCACCAAACAGTGACTCGTTTTGGGTGTATCGGCTTTTCAATGTATGTGTGCGGGTTTTCTGTTCCCCAAATGCGACAATTTTGCTTGTTTAAAGATGATTTTTTTTTTCAAAATCGGCATCTTCTGTAAGTCGATCGCATTCAAGCGTATTTTTCAAAGTTCAAGTGTATACACAACCATATTCGTTCAGCGGAAGGATAAAACTAATTATATGTCAAATCAGACATGAGCTAAGTGTTACCATTCACGAAATAAGCACTAGTTGAAAAAAAAACGTTAGATGGCGGACCGTTACTTTACTTTAAATTAAAATTAAATTAAATTTACTTAAAATTTTGTACAGTGTAATTCTTTTATAGTACCTACAGTCTAGTGAAAAGTGGGCGTAATTGCCAGGCCCCTTTCGGTACCTACCACACAAATGGACTATTTTGCATCAAAAGTTAACAGCTTATAACTTTAATACCAGTGTATACAAAGACTTGTAATTTTGTACAGCTTTTGTCCCAAAATCCCTGATAATTTCATTAAATCTTGGTGAGCACGCTCCCCTTGTTGGTCGATCAACGCACCTAGGTTTTGTGTTCTTCTACTCTTCTTCTAGTAATTCTGCGTCTTGCTTCTTTAAATGTAAATCCCGAATTAGATCTTTTAGCTCAGCTTGAGTCACTAAATGGCGTTCATCATCAGCCTTATACAAACTACTACTGCTGGTAAATTTTTCGGACTCACTGCTCGTAGCACTGGGAATGACTGGTATTGGAGCAATTGGTGGACGTTGAACTGGTTTGGGAATATTTTTTCGATTGAATCCAGCAACTTTTGTGTCCACTGTTTGTCCAAGTTTCTGACAGCAAAATCAAAATAATGTAGATATGCATATTTTAATGATTCTGATATTGCATATTCTTTTTTTTCCAACCAAATATCCACTATACACAAAGCAAAAATATCTTGAATCAGTAACACACGATATCCCTGACATTCTTCAACACTACTATTATGAAGATTTAGAATGAATGTGGGCTTCTGTCAAATTAATAATTGTGAAATTGTAGTTTCAGTATTGACTGTACAGTATTGCCAGCATGTAATAAAACAAATGAACAAAACGTGATAGCCCAATTTTTATGCCAGATTCGATTCCGGCGCACCCAGATTAGTAAGTTAGATTAAATCCCTATTTTCTTATGCAATTAACCAATGATTTAATTAGTTAATTATAAATTTTCTCAATTAACTGAACCAAACTCAATGGGATGGGTAGGCGCCGTTTACCCACTCCTTAGTCGAGTCTCCTTTGTCTGAGCCATTTTACGATATGACTTAATTTATTATGACAATAATAAAGATGTCATCGCATTTATAAATACCTGCATAAAGAGAGAAAAAAAGAATTACAAGAAAATTATGACTGAGATAAATACATGAATGGCTGATAACTGAGAGAATGAATTAAAAAAAAATGATGGCAAATAAAAACCATTATGTTTAATCATATCATAAATGCGATTACATGCAGAGTTGGAGTCGCAATCAGAAATAAAGTGATGCACATCATAATGTCATCAGGCAACACTTATTTGGCAAATGAACGGAGCCGCAGAGCAGGAGGAGGATCAGGAACATAATTCTATGTGAATCTTAAATGTGAATTGACAATTGCTACGCAATTCACAGTGCACAAATAATGAGAAATAATTGCATTCAAATGCCACTCTATCAGTCCGCGTCATACAACTTTGTGATGGTGATAGATGAGGACGACTCCTTGCCGCATTGCCACATGTACAATGGACAGACAGATGAGGGGTTTGTATACAAATAATTTTTGTTTTATCATCATTAATTGCATTCAATTCGCGATTTTTCAAAAAGGAGTGACGGGGTTAAGAAAATATACATATAGCAATGCAAAGTGATAATATTTACAATTGTTCATGGCATACGATGTAATGAAGTGGGGGAATTGTAGTACTTAATACTACTGTTTAAGTATGTCTGTTTCATTGAATTTCGTTGATGTCATTGTTGTTTATATTGCCCAATTAATCATTATAGACACTTGCCTACTCCTCCGCAGATTTTAACGAGTAACATTTCGTTTTCTTGCACACTTTCACCGCCACTCCATCTTGCATTTTCGCTCGTTTAGGTACATCTTACTGTAGACTAGGGTTAGTCACTTTTTTGCGGCAAATGCTCATGTGCTATGATGTGGGGGATGCTGAACAGGTTACAAATAACTATACTTTTTTTACTTTGCGATTAAAATCCATCCGCACCGAATGCAATTACTGATGCTCGAAACCGAATTTTTAGTATTGAATTTTTTCCTGATTCTCAAATTTTAGAAGAAAAAAATTGTTTATAATAAGCCTGCTAAGTCCCGGATCTGAATTCACTTTTGTATCGTGATCACGAATATGCTTTTTGATCTAAAATTGGTCATATAATTTATGAGATATGGCGGTTTTAAAATTTGCAAAATATATACATTTTTTTTAATGTTCAAAACCCCTATATCTACAAAACTATATGACAGATTCTCGATCAAAGATCAGATTCGTGATCACCACACAACAAATTATTAAACTGTTTATGTTTATAATCATCTCTCTATTCGACTATGAAGAGATAAAAATCGGATCTGTTTCCTTTCGGAGAGTTATCACGAAAAACAGTATTTTACCCCACGAGACAAATTTCATTAGTACATTACATTGTTTTGTAAAGAAAGTCGCAGAAATTTAGTACTTTAACATAATTTCCTTTAAATAAGAGCATTTGTAATATATTTTGTTGTGTCCGCGATAATTGCAAACAGCAGATTCGTGATCACTATATCAAAGTGAATTAAGATCCGCGACTTAGCAGACTTATAATTAAATCTCAAATTTGGAAATCAGGAAAAAATTCAAAACCAAAAATTCGGGTTTGAGCATCAGTAATTGCATTGGGAGCGGAAGGTTTTTGTGCAATTTTAAAAAAGTAAAAGCGCAGTTATTTATATTTTTACTTGCCCTACACGCTAATATCAGGAGCAACTTGATATTCCAAAAAATTTCAAAAAAATGACTAGCCCTAATGTACATATATATATTTAATATATTGGCACTCTTGCCTTTCTTATTAGAGAAAACTAACCATAGTCTTTTACTTATCTTTTGTTATCTTTACATGCACTCGGAGTAAATAACTACACTATGACACAGCATTTTAGTTGAGGGGCTGTACATACTCGTATATATTTATGATATAATTTGGAACCGTAAACACGAAAAAAATATTAAAAAACAATTTATGGCAATTTTTTTTTTAATTCAAATTTTCATGGATTGTACCAAAAGTATTTGGTCCATATTTTTGAAGTATAAATCCGATAGAACCGAATTTCCTTTAAATTGAGGGAAATACCAGGGCTACAAGAGTTATTACTGAAATTTTTACTTATAAACAGTAGTTGAGTAGCTGTCGATAAAACTACTACAAAAACTTAATTTTTTGTCAAATAAAATCGACTAGTTTCTGGCACGAAAAGCAAAAAAAAAAAACATTGACAAACAGAGGAAC
The DNA here is from genome assembly GCA_963930755.1 of Eudasyphora cyanicolor. NCBI lineage: Eukaryota > Metazoa > Arthropoda > Insecta > Diptera > Muscidae > Eudasyphora > Eudasyphora cyanicolor. The sequence goes on along the minus strand of OZ005736.1, from coordinate 204,156,675 downwards.
AGTTACAGAATGAAAATGTATTGCATCAAGAACCTATTACGGATATAACAAATTCTATGGTCAAAGAAGCGATAAAAAGCTTCTCTCCGTTCAAAGCTGCGGGACCGGATGGAATATTCCCAGCACTTCTGCAGAATGAGGTGGATCTGGTATCAACTCATCTGGCTGGAGTATTCACTGCATGTCTTACCCATGCTTATACCCCAAAAAACTGGCAGCAATCAAGTGTGGTCTTCATACCCAAACCTGGCAAGGCAAGTTATACGACCCCAAAGGCGTATCGACCCATTAGCCTAACTTCTTTCTTGCTAACCAGTAAGGAAAGGCAGAAAGTCGGGCGGGGCCGACTATATAATACCCTACACCTCCCTTACAATGCGATAAAGGTCATTGCGAAAATAATTTGGAATAATTGGTAAGTAGGCAGGAACATATTATCTAATTCTGAGCCGATAATCGCTAAATTAAGCAATATTCGTTCCTAAATTAAGAAACATCTTTCCGGAAAATATTAATGATCGCAAGTAAAGTACAACTTCTATAGCGCGTTGATACCAAATCAGGAGGAACATATATATGGAGTTTATATTCCTGATTCTCGATCACTATATCAAAGTGAATTAAGATCCGCGACTTAGCAGACTTATTATTAAATCTCAAATTTGGAAATCAGGAAAAAATTCAAAACTAAAAATTCGGTTTTGAGCATCAGTAATTGCATTGGGAGCGGAAGGTTTTTGTGCAATTTAAAAAAATAAAAGCGCAGATCTTTATATTTTTACATGCCCTACACGCTAATATCAGGATATTCCAAAAAATTTCAAAAAAATGGCTAGCCCTAATGTACACTTGTTAATATATTTAATATATTGGCACTCTTGCCTTTTCTTATTAGAGAAAACTAACCATAGTCTTTTACTTATCTTTTGTTATCTTTACATGCACTCGGAGTAAATAACTACACTATTACACAACATTTTTGTTGAGGGGCTGTACATTAGGGCGGGTTGATTTTTTTTCTTTTTAATCGTATAGCAAAAACGTAAACTACATCAAATTCTAAGAAAATTCTCCGAAGAAACCATGTATCTAAAACAATATCCTAATCCGCGCATCTCGACTCGAAAATTGATATGCCCGCCTTTGGCAAAAAAAAAATAAATATTAGAAAAAATAGATTTTTCCAAAAAGAAATACAATTTTCTGAATAAAATTGTTTAGTAAGGTAGTTTATTTGCACTTTATATCTTTTCTACACTCACTTTTTCATTAAAAAAAATATTCACCCAAATAAAAAAGTTTGTATACAATTTCAAGCCGAGAGGCGCGGATTAGGTTTTGATTTTAGACCCATGGTTTCTTCGGAGAATTTTCTTAGAATTTAACGTTGATTACGTTTATGCTATACGATTTTAAATTTTTTTTTTTCATCCATACAAATCAACCCGCCCTACTGTACATACTCGTATATATTTATGATATAATTTGGAACCGTAAACACGAAAAAAAAATATTAAAAAACAATGTATGGCAATTTTTTTTTAATTCAAATTTTCATGGATTGTACCAAAAGTATTTGGTCCATATTTTTGAAGTATAAATCCGATAGAACCGAATTTCCTTTAAATTGAGGGAAATATCAGGGCTACAAGAGTTATTAATGAAATTTTTACTTATAAACAGTAGTTCAGTAGCTGTCGATAAAACTACTACAAAAACTTAATTTTTTGTCAAATAAAATCGACTAGTTTCTGGCACGAAAAGCCAAAAAAAAAATAGAAAAAATTCAATAATTTGTTTTCTTCCTTTATCTGAAAGCAAGAAATCTTACGGAGCAAAGCTTATTTGAAACAAATCGATGGATAAATTAAGAAATTCCCAGCAAAGTCTTGGTAAGTTCATGTCATTACCATTGGCGTTACCACGTAATGATATCTCATTATCGCCAGCCATAGTTTCAGTAAATAAATAACGACTAACTATATAAAAATAAAATATTGCTAGTAATATAATTTAAGGAAATCTACTTAAAAATCGATTGGGCCAGCCTACACGCGTATATCTATGTACAGAAGACATTGATATCAATGCGAAAAAGATTACGGAGACTTTTGTAAAATCATTCGAAGATAGTTGCCCACTTCGAGAAAGGAAATCTGCCTATGAGAAACCCTGAATAATACGAAAAATTCGATCGATTGGCAATGATGTCCGCAGACTTTACAACAGAGCTCGATGTAAAAAACAATCAGTAATTTGGGACGACTACCACAGAAGACTCAAATAATATAATTAAATCATTCAATCGGCGAAACGTAACTCCTGGAGGCTTTTCTGTGAGGCGGTGGACAGCGTTAACAGCATGTCTAAAAGGAAAAAAATCCTCTCAAAAACTCATATCCAAACCGAAACACTGGTGGATGACACGGGTAAAAGGGTGGAAACTATAGAGGATACCGTAGGGCTCTTGATGAAAACTCATTTTCCGACTGGTAATGATGGACAAACAGAGGAACAGTTACAGAATGAAAATTTATTGCATCAAGAACATATTACGGATATAACAAATTCTATAGTCAAAGAAGCGATAAAAAGCTTCTCTCCGTTCAAAGCTGCGGGACCGGATGGAATATTCCCAGCACTTCTGCAGAATGAGGTGGATATGGTATCAACTCATCTGGCTGGAGTATTCATTGCATGCCTTATCCATGCTTATACCCCAAAAAACTGCCAGCAATCAAGTGTGGTCTTCATACCCAAACCTGGCAATGCAAGTTATACGACCCCAAAGGCTTATCGACCCATTAGATTAACTTCTTTCTTGCTAACCAGTAAGGAAAGGCAGAAAGTCGGGCGGGGCCGACTATATAATACCCTACACCTCCCTTACAATACGATAAAGGTCATTGCGAAAATAATTTGGAATAATTGGTAAGTAGGCAGGAACATATTATCTAATTCTGAGCCGATAATCGCTAAATTAAGCAATATTCGTTCCTAAATTAAGAAACATCTTTCCGGAAAATATTAATGATCGCAAGTAAAGTACAACTTCTATAGCGCGTTGATACCAAATCAGGAGGAACATATATATGGAGTTTATATATAAATCTGAACCGATTTTCCCTGAATACTCATTCATGTAAAAAGACCTCTTTCTGTAGAATTTCGTACTGATCGGATATAAAATATCGGATATAAATACAGCGCTTACATGTCAAATCGGTGGTAACATATATATGGGGTCTATATCTAAATCTCAACCGATTACCGATTTGACAGTATTAATTCATGTAATAAGAAACCTCTTTCTGCCGAATTTCGTACTGATCGGATTAAAAATACACTTTTTACAGCGCTTACATGGGCGCTCGGGGGTAACATATATATGGGGGCTATATCTAAATCTGAGCCGATTTTCTCCGAATTTTGCAGAATTCCTTCATGTAATAAGAAACCTCTTTCTTCCGAATTTTACACTGATCGGTTATAAAATAATTTTTTTACGGCGCTTACATGTGAAATCGGGGGTAACGTATATATGGGGGCTATATCTAAATCTGAACCGATTTCTTCCAAATTTAACAGTGTTCATTCATATAATAAGAGACCTCTATCTGCTGAATTTCATACTGATCGGATATAAAATAAAGTTTTTACAGCGCTTACATGTGAAATCGGGGCTATCATATATATGGGGGCTATATCCAAATCTGAACCGATTTTAAACAAATTAAATAGGGATCGTCCTTGGGCAAAAAAAAAGATATTTGTAAAGTTTCGTCAAGATCGGGCCATAATTGCGACCTGTACTTTGATTACAAGAATACATCTACAGACAGACGGACAGACAGACGGACATAGCTAAATCGACTCAGAAAGTGATTACAAGTCGATCGGTATAATAAACAATGGATCTATCTCTTCTCCTTACACCACAGTGTGGTGTAGGGTATAAAAACAATTGAGCAAATAGTTGATGACATGGTCAGAAGTAAAATAGCGGATGAGAGGCTAAAATTCAAACAACACGCCTATGTGAAAGGAAGATAAGTGGAAGTGGATTAAATGTTAACCCAGACAAAACAGAAATATGTCTATTTACAAGGAAAACGAAGATCCCACGTTTTACCCGAGGCCGGGTAAAACTATTGCTATTTCTAAAAAGGTGAAATACTGGGGAGTTATCTTGGATCAGAAACTGTACTGGAAAGATCATCTTGATGAAAGAGTTTAAAAGGCCCACAGATGTTGGTCGTTGTGCAGAAGAGCTATAGGTTCAAAATGTGGACTTCGTCCAAATATGACGCACTTGCTTTAGGTTAGGTTAGATTAGGTTGAGAAGAGGAGGCGGTGAAATTCCACCTCATGTCCTTGGACATACACGTAAGCCAGTATTCGGCCTGTTGTGCGCTCTAATTGTTATTATTTAGAAAGGTACGCACTTGCTTTACATCAGCGTGATTAGACCAATAATAACCTACGCCTATGTAGTGTGGTCGACAGCAATGGACAAAAGGTGCAACGTTATCCTTTGCAAAAAAATTCAACGTATGTGCTGTCTAGGCATAAGCGTGGCAATTGGAACCGCACCAACAAGAGCGTTGGAGACTATACTACACATCCAATAGACATCCGTATAAAGTATGAGGCAGCCCTTACAGCAATACGTGATGGGTGAATGGATAAATCGAGACCACAAGTCGTACCATCAGAAGATTTTAGAATCTCTAGTTGGTCACATTCAAACACCAGAAATTTCCGACCGCATTCCTGAAGTGCGGATGGGTTCAATCTAAGAGGAAGGACTACTCTGAGAGATTTGACCAAAGATAAGGCAGAAATACTTGCATCTCGCATGAAACAATGCAATATGTAATATAACATATTACAGAGTTCGTCATATATCGTACACAAAGTTTAATTCATTGTGGATTGTTTGAGGAACTTGATAAAACATAAAATTCAAAGGAATGACGGTTATTTGTTGACAGCAGCAAAGAAAGTTTAAAGGCACTACTTTTGCATATCGGAGATGAGAAACCATCGACTTCCATCGCTCATGCTGTTAACACTAAGAATCCTACGAAACAATGGCTAAATTGTTAAAATACATAAAATTTGAACAACATGATTGGAAAATCTGTTGCGATTTAAAAGTAGTTGCGATGTTCTGTGGAATGCAATGTGGATTTACAAAATATTGCTGCTTTTTATGCCTCTGGGATAACTGTGCTCGAGAAGATTCAAAGAAAAATGCAATTTTTTGATATAAATGATCGGATGTTTATTTCATAATAAAGAGGAAGGTATGTCATTAATAATAAACCAGTAAGGAAAGGCAGAAAGTCGGGCGGGGCCGACTATATAATACCCTACACCTCCCTAACAATGCGATAAGGGTCATTGCGATAATAATTTGGAATAATTGGTAAATTGGTAAGAACATATATATGTGGATATACCTAATTCTGAACCGATAATCGCTAAATTAATCATTATTCGTTCCTAAATTGAGAAACATGTTTCTGGAGACTTTTGCAATTATCGGAAGTAAAGTACAACTTCTATAGTGCTTTGTAACCAAATCAAGAGGAACATATATATGGAGGTTATATATAAATCTGAATCGATTTTCCCTGAATACTCATTCATGTAAAATAGAAACCTCTTTCTGTCGAATTTCGTACTGATCGGATATAAAATACAGTCTCTACAGCGCTTAGATGTCAAATAGGGGGTAACATATATATGGGGGCTATATCTAAATCTGAACCGATTTTCTCCGAATTTGGCAGTATTCGTTCATATAATAAGAAACCTCTTTCTTCCGAATTTCGCTGTGATCGGATATAAAATACAGTTTCTACAGCGCTTGCATTTCAAATCTGGGGTAACATATATATGGGAGTTATATCTAAATCTGAACCGATTTTCTCCAAATTTGGCAGTATTCCTTCGAGTAATAAGAAACCTCTTTCTGCCGAATTTTGCACTGATCGGATATAAAATACAATTTCTACAGCGCTTACAGGTCTAATCGGGGATAACATATATATGGGGGCTATATCTAAATCCGAACCGATTTTCTCCGAATTTAGCAGTATTCCTTCATCCTCTTTCTGCTGAATTTCGCACTGATCGGATATAAAATACAGTTTTTACAGCGCTTACATGTCAAATCGGGGGTAACGTATATATGGGGGCTATATCTAAATCTGAACCGATTTCTTCCAAATTTAATAGTGTTCATCCATATAATAAGAAACCTCTTTCTGCCGAATTCCATACTGATCGGATATAAAATAAAGTTTTTACAGCGCTTACATGTCAAATCGGGGTTAACATATATATGGGGGCTATATCTAAATCTGAACCGATTATAACCAAATTTAATAGGGATCGTCCTTGGGCCAAAAAAAAGATATGTGTAAAGTTTTGTCGAGATCGGACCATAATTGCGACCTGTACTTTGATTACAAGAATACATGCACAGACGGAGAGACAGACGGACAGACGGACATAGCTAAATCAACTCAGAAAGTGATTCTAAGTCGATCGGTATAATAAACGATGGGTCTATTTCTTCTCCTTTTGGGTGTTACAAAAAAATGCACAAAGTTATAATACCCTGTACCACAGTGTGGTGTAGGGTATAAAAACAACATCAGCCAAATGGCTATCACGACCACGTTCACAGGACCATACCCTTTTCAAGAAATTTTCCATAACCAAATCTTAAAGCCTCTGCCCTATGTCCTCGATAGCCTCACGAATTATATTTTTGAGGACTTGAATCGACGCTGGGCTGTTGGCGTAGACATTATATTTCACGTGACCCTAAAGGAAACAGTCGCAACGGGTTAAATCACAAGATTTCGGTGGCCAATGTGATAACCTCTTCGAGAGATAACACGGTCCGGAAACTTTTCAGGTAACAGAGCAATGGTTTCGTTGCTTCTGTGGCACGTAGCGCCGTCTTATTGAAAGTAAACGTTGTCCAGATCAATACCATTCAACTCCGACCATAAAAAATCATTAATCGTCTCTCGATAGCGCCACGGGTTGAACCTGGCATTGGAACCCGTGCGACTGTCTGCGAAAAATACCGTGTGACTGTCGTCTTGTAACTTGTGACTTGTGACTTGTGACACATGATACCGTTAGACTGTTATATGGGAATTTACATATGATTGTGAACATGCATAAATATGTATTTGTATATTTATTCATATGCATAAATATGTATATCGTCACCAGAAACGAAAAAGGGCCTATCATCATGTTTGAAAATTTTACAGGAGAACCAAAAAACTTAATAAAATGAAAGGTGCTGTCGTTAGAAAAACGGGATTTTCAGGATAATATATAAACATACTGATGCATATATAAAATCACACAAACATGATTTATAACTTGTTTGTGAAAATTGCGTGAAATAGGATTTTTTAACTATGAAAAAAGAAACAATTTGTTGTTAGTCCCTTTTGAATTTCGTTAATAAATTTGTCATTTTTAATATAACGCCGTTAAAAATTTATCAGGATGTGTATTTTGATGCAGTGTATCGAAATCCATCAAAAACTGAATTTCCATTTTTCTTGTTGTTACGCCCTTTTTCGTTTCTGATGACGATATGTTTCATACGATTTGGCTCTTTAGTCTTGTAGAAGCTGTATTTTACATCCAATCATTTTGAAATTTAGAGTGGTAGAGTTTCTTGATCCATGAACCAACACTACCGAATTTGAAGAAAATCGGTTAAGATTTAGCTATAGCTCCCATATATATGTTTCGTCCGATTTGGCCCTTTAGTTCTATAGAAGTTGTATTTTACATCCAATCGTTTTGAAATTTAGAATGGTAGAGTTTCTTTATTCATGAACCAACATTGCCGAATTTGAAGAAAATCGGTTAAGATTTAGCTATAGCTCCCATACATATCTTTCGTCCGATTTAGCCCTTTAGTCCTATAGAAGATGTATTTTACATCCAATCGTTTTGAAATTTAGAATGGTAGAGTTTCTTGATCCATGAACCAACATTGCCGAATTTGAAGAAAATCGGTTAAGATTTAGCTATAGCTCCCATATATATGTTTCGTACGATTTTGCTCTTTAGTCCTGTAGAAGCTGTATTTTACATCCAATCGTTTTTATACCCTACACCACACTGTGGTACAGAAACAAATTGTTCCAACTTAATACGACACTTTTATTATACCCTATACCACACTGTGGTACAGGGTATTATTTAAGTATAAAATGTCCCAAAAGTAAATTTATGTAAACAATTTATACATGAATTACAAAATTTATATTTCAGAGTTATTCAATATTACGAAAGTGGTGTAGGTTATTATATAGTCGGCCCCTCCCGACTTTAGCCTTTCCTTACTGGTTAGTAATGGCGTAGTTTCTACTTGTCAAAGAATAAAAGCTTCAAAAGTGACAGCTACCGAAATAACGGGTAATTCAAAATAACAACTCTTGATGGAAAACCCTGTATTAGTAATATATCAACGCTTGACTTGCAAGTTGCAATTTGCAACTTATATGGCAATTCTTTCAACATGGAATCATGATAAAACTGTTTAAATATACCGCAATTTTTGGAAATTATGTTCGCTTCAAGCAACCAGTTTATTTCGTAGTTATTTTACCCTACATCACACTATGGTACAGGAAGTTATAAATTTGTTTTTTTTGACAGATTTGTAAAAAATACTACAGCTATGCACACCTTAAAAGTTTTTGTACCATATTAAATTGTACCAGTATTAAAATTTGGGAATAAGAACTCTTTCACACTAGGGAGGAAACCTATTGGAATTGGTGAAAATCGGTTCAGGTCGATATTGCCCGCAGATATACATGTTTCTTTAGATTTGGCCTTGTAACGCTATGTAAGCTGTATTTCACATTCAATTTTTTTTAATTTAGTAGGGTAGAATTTATTTATCCAAGAACGCATATTGTCGAATTTTAACAAATTCTGGTTAGATTTAGATTTATAATGTAATTATCTCATATCTATATATATAAAGAAGAATGTGTGTTTGTTTGTTTGTTGGTATGTTTGTTTGTTTGTACCGTATAGACGCCTAAACGGCTGAACCGATCTTCTTGAAATTTTCACAGAATGTACATGTGTGGGGAGTGGTGAAAATAGGGTACTTGAATTTTCGATATATGAAATGGTCGTGACCCCGCCCACATAAGACAAATTTTAAAATTGAGATATCTTGCACAATTTGTTAGTGAGAGTGCTGCAATTTTGTACATATGTATCTGGTGGCAGTCTACGTGATTGGTCCAAAAATGGGCGGGATCGGACAAATGGGCGTGGCCCCGCCCATGTAAGCCAAATTTTGAATTTGAGATATCTTGCACAATTTGTTAGCGAGAGAACTGTAATTTTGTTTATATATATCTGGAGGCAGTCTACGTGATTGGTCCAAAAATGGGCGGGGTCAGACTAATGGGCGTGGCCCCGCCCCATTAAGCTAAATTTTGAAATTGAGATATCTTGCACAATTTGTTAGCAAGAGAGCTGTAATTTTGTGTATATATATCTGCTGGCGACTTACGTGATTGGTCAAAAAATGGGCGGGATCGGACCAAAGGGCGTGGCCCCGCCCATATAAGCCAAATTTTGAATTCGAGATATCTTGCACAAGTTGTTAGTGAGAGAACTACAAATCTATATATATAAAGAAGAATGTGTGTTTGTTTGTTTGTTTGTTGGTTTGTTGGTTTGTTGGTTTGTTTGTACCGTATAGACGCCTAAACGGCTGAACCGATCTTCTTGAAATTTTCACAGAATGTACATGTGTGGGGCGTGGTGAAAATAGGGTACTTGAATTTTCGATATATGAAGTGGGCGTGGCCCCGCCCACATAAGACAAATTTTTAAAATTGAGATATCTTGCACAATTTGTTAGTGAGAGTGCTGCAAATTTGTACATATGTATCTGGTGGCAGTCTACGTGATTGGTCCAAAAATAGGCGGGATCGGACAAATGGGCGTGGCCCCGAACATGTAAGCCAAATTTTGAATTTGAGATATCTTGCACAATTTGTTAGCGAAAGAACTGTAATTTTGTTTATATATATCTGAAGGCAGTCTACGTGATTGGTCCAAAAATGGGCGGGGTCAGACTAATGGGCGTGGCCCCGCCCCATTAAGCTAAATTTTGAAATTGAGATATCTTGCACAATTTGTTAGCAAGAGAGCTGTAATTTTGTGTATATATATCTGCTGGCGACTTACGTGATTGGTCAAAAAATGGGCGGGATCGGACCAAAGGGCGTGGCCCCGCCCATATAAGCCAAATTTTGAATTTGAGATATCTTGCACAAGTTGTTAGTGAGAGAACTACAAATTTGTATATATATATATGGATGCAGTCTACGTGATTGGTCCAAAAATGGGCGGGGTCGGACTAATGGGCGTGGCCCCGCCCCTTTAAGCCACATTTTGAAATCGAGATATCTGACACAATTTGTTTGCGAGAGAGCTGTAATTTTGTGCATATTTATCTGGTGGCACTCTACGTGATTGGTTAAAAAATGGACGGAATCGGACCAATGGGCGTGGCCCCGCCCATATAAGCCAAGTTTTGAATTTGAGATATCTTGCACAATTTGTTAGCGAGAGAGCTGTAATTTTGTGCATATGTATCTGGTGGCAGTCTTCGTGATTGGTCCAAAAATGGGCGGGATTGGACCAATGGGCGTGGCCCCGCCCTTATAAACCAAATTTTTAAATTGATATATATTGCAAAATTTTTGGACAATTGGTTCAAAAATGGGTGGCATCGGACCAATGGGCGTGACCCCGCCCATATAAGGCAAATTTTGAAATTCAAATATTTTCCACAATTTGTTAGCGAGAGTGCTGTAATTTTTTGCATATGTATCTGGTGGTAGTATACGTGATTGGTCCAAAAATGGGCGGAAACGGACCAATGGGCGTGGCACCGCCCATATAAGCCAAATTTTGAAATTGACTTACGGTGCACAATTTGTTAGCGAGATTGCTGTAGTTTTGTGGATATGTATCTGGTGGTAGTCTACGTGATTGGTCCAAAAATGGGCTGAAACGGACGAATGGGCGTGGCCCCGCCCATATAAGCCAAATTTTTAAATTGAATTAACTTGCACAATTTGTTAGCGAGAGTGCTGTAATTTTGTGCATATGTATCTGGTTCCAGTTTACAAGATTGGTTTATAAATGGGCGGAAACGGACAAACGGGCGTGGCACCGCCCATATAAGCCAAATTTTGAAATTTAGATACTATTGGTTCAAAAATGGGCGGGATCGGACCATTGGGCGTGGCCCCGCCCATATAAGTCAAATTTTTGAATTGAGATATCTTGCACAATTTTCTATCTGGTGGCATTCTACGTAATTGGTCTAAAAATGGGCGGGATAGGACCAATGGGCGTGGCACCACCCATATCAGGTAAATTTTAAAAATGTCATATCTTGCACAATTTTTTAGCGAGAGACCTGGAAAAAAATGGGCGTGATCGGACCAAAGGGCGTGGCCTCGCCCATATAAGCCAAATTTTGAATTTGAGATATCTTGCACAAGTTGTTAGTGAGAGAACTACAAATTTGTATATACATATATGGATACAGTCTACGTGATTGGTTAAAATTTTTGAATTGAGATATCTTGCACAATTTGCTATCTGGTGGCATTCTACGTAATTGGTCAAAAAATGGGCGGGATAGGACCAATGGACGTGGCACCACCCATATCAGCTAAATTTTAAAAATGTCATATCTTGCACAATTTTTTAGCGAGAGACCTGGAATTTTGTGTATATATATCCGTTGGCGATCTACGTGATTGGTCCAAAAATGGGCGGGTTCGTACCAATAGGAGTGGCCCCGCCCATATAAGCCAAATTGTTAAATTGAGATATTTTGCACAATTTGTTAGCGAGAGTGCTGGAATTATGTGTATATATATCTGGTGGCAGTCTACGTGATTGGCCAAAAATGGGCGGGGTCACACTAATGGTCGTGGCCCGCCCATATAAGCCAAATTTTGAAATTGATAGACCATGCACAATTTGTTAGCGATAGTGCTCTAATTTTGTGCATATGTATTGGGTGATAGCATACGTGAATGGTCTAAAAAGTGGCGGTATCGGATCAATGGGCGTGGCCCCGCCCATATAAACCAAATTTTGAAATTGAGATATCTTGCACAATTTATTATCGAGAGTGCTACAGTTTTGTTTATATGTATCTGATGACAGTCTACGTGATTGCTCCAAAAATGGGCGGGATCAGACCAATGGACATGGCACCGCATTTTGTTAGTGAGAGTGCTGTAATTTTGTGCATCTCATGCAGTCTACGTGATTAAACAAAAAAAGGGTGTGATTCAACCAGTGGGCGTAGCCCCGCCCATATAAACGTAATTTTGAAATTGAGATATCTTGCACAATTTGTTTAAATGAGCGCTGTATATTGTGTATATGTATCTGGTGGCAGTCTACGTGATTGGTCACGTATCTGGTGGCGTGGCCCCGCGTATATAAGCCAAATTTCGAAATTGAGACACATATCTTGCACAATTTTTTAGAGAGAGTTCTGTAATTTTGTGAATATGCATTTGATGACAGTCTACTTAATTGGTTAAAAAATGGGCGGGATCGGACCAAATGGCGTGACCCTGCCCATATGAGCCATTTTTTTAAATATATCTCGAAAAATTTTTTAGAGAGAGTGCTGTTATTTTATGTATATGCATTTGATGGCAGTATTCGTGATTGATCCAAAAATGGACGGAATCGGAAATCTGAGGTCTGGGGCAACGAAGTGGACCGGGGCCAGCTAGTTTATATATACAATATCTGAGCTTATTCTGCTCTAACAAGTGGCTTCACTCGGTCTTTCCTTACTTGTTTTGTACTCGCTAAGGAATAGTGTATAGTATGGCGGGTCGATTTAAAAATCGCCCATTGCTCAGTGAAAATCGTATTCTAGGGATCAAAATAAGAAACTTTGGCGAAGGAACCATACCTCTAAAACGAATTCTTATGTCCCGGAAAAAAACCCACTTTGACCCATTTAGAGAGCTCCAATCGAGTCCAAATGTATGACCGACCCCCACTCAGTGAAAATCGTATTCTAGGGATCAAATAAGAAACTTTGCCGAAGGAACCATACCTCTAAAACGAATTCTGATGTCCCGGAAAAAATCCCACTTTGACCCATTTAGAGTGCTCCAATCGAGTCCAAATGAATGGAGCCCCCAGGGGGTTCCAGGGGGTGTGCCACTGGCATGGGTGGGTCGGGCCTCCAAAGTTAGTGGTGGTCGGTCATACATTTGGACTCGATTGGAGCACTCTAAATGGGTCAAAGTGTGATTTTTCAAAATTTGCCCCTACCCAAATTCCGGGACATCAGAATTCGTTTTAGAGGTATGGTTCCTTCGGCAAAGTTTCTTATTTTGATCCCTAGAATACGATTTTCACTGAGCAATGGCGACTTTTTTTGCCTCCCCACAAATCGACCCGGCCTAGTGTATAGTCTTGCTAAAATATTTATTTTGTTAGCTAAATAAATTCAGAGCTTTCCTAAAACTGTTTGGTTAACTTTATATTTTTGGCATACTTAAATATTTGGTTAAAAGCTTCGAATAGTTTATCCTTCTTTTTTACCAAAATTGTCTTCCCAAATTTTTTTGAGTGGAAAAGTTCTATCATATAAGTGGTACATTTTGCACAATACATCTCGGAGTCGACCATAATTTTGGGACTCCGGACTCCGCGCAAATTTCCCAGACTCCGACTCATCGACTTCAACTCCACAGCCCTGGTTTTGTAGCATAGTGTTATCTGAAAATGTCGTATCGCCCAAATGCAATGTCATAAAGCCGAAAGTTTTTTTATGGGCGATATGGCATTTCAATAAATATAAAATGTTACAAAGCATAGCTTAACAAAAGATCTGTAATAATACCATTCAACATGTAGCTGTGAAACATACTGACTTGTCTCACCTCTTTAGCCCCGACCGAATGTCGGGGTATTTCCAAAGACCGCTACGCGGACCAAAGTGTCTTTACGTGGCCGACCATCGGCCGGAACTAAAGATTTTATCCTCCGGGGTTTGTCCAACTGCCTTTGCAAAGATACCTTGATCAACATAGCAGTCTGTACGCGTGATGGACATTTGAGAATAAATTTGTTTGTATATTTTGGGGCGTTATGACATAATTTTTTTTGGCAAAAAAAAATAAAAAATTACCTACTGTTCAAAATGACATATTTCCCAATATCGATGTCATGTTGCCCAAAAACCAAAATTTTCTACAACAACTAACATTGATTTTTTTGGCGCTACCAGGTTTTTGGCAATATGATGCTACGATAAAAATTTTCGTAAGTTTATTTCTTTTTCTGTTTTAATTAAATTATTGTCAAAGTTGTAAGCTGTTAACTATTGGTGCAAAATGGTCCATCTGTGTGGGAGGTACCAAAAGGAATAGAATTTCAGAAGATTCTAATAAGTAGTATAGAAGTTATTAAATAATCAATGTTTCATTGAACGTTAAATCTTTGTGGGGAAGATACTAGAAGAAGTGGAGCAATATGACATATCTTCGAACTTAGCCTGAAGTAAATCGGGTACTCCTTTCGACAGTTATTGTGCGCACCATTCGACTTAAAATAACCCATATCGGATATCCGCCGAACATACTTAGGTCTTAGGTCACTCCTTTGATGTGTTACACTTTTGGATGAAAAATATGGGTACAGTTTTATGGGGGCTTTATAGCAATGTGAACCGATTTAGACAATTTTTTTGAGGAAATGTGTAGGGTAAAATAAAATTACTTTTGACACAGATCGGGAGTTTGACACAACTTTTAGGGCGTTACAACTTAAATCAAAAGGTACTGTCCTATGGAAGCTGTATAAATTCTTTAGGATTTGGTTCGTTTTTTCTGCTACATGTGAGAGTCAAAAAAATACAAACTGCTAAATTTCAGACAGATTGAAGAACTCAAAGTGGATAAATATAACTTTAAACCGATAAGGACCCAAAGAAGGTTCCTGTGGGAAATTTCCTAGAAATCGATTCACATTTGGCTGAATATAATTGAATTTAAGTTTGGATCAAATATTACAACATACTACACTGATAGAAAAAGCTTCGTCATTCGTCAAAAGTCAGCTAACGTACGGATAATCCTATCTATGAATTTGTTCGTCGCCATGACGAATCTCTGTTTAAGTATACTAGAACAAGAACTATTTAGTGTAATAAAAACAAAACACCACTGGGTGATTACATATCATCCCTACGATGAATCGTGCTCATAAATAAAAAAATTATATATACCCTCCTCTCTAAGGTGAGGGAATAAATATGGGGATTTATAATACAAATATCAATAAATGTATATATAACATATACCAAAAGTGTAACGCATCAAAGGAGTGGCCAAAGACCCTAAGTATATGCGGAGGAAATCCGTTTTAGAACACATTAAGTCATTTGAATTATGTCCGTCCATCCGTAAGCCTGACTGGAGCGAACGATAACCCTCGAAACTATAGTTTCCAGAGATTAAACAGAGATTCGTCAGGGCGACGAATAAATTCATCAATAGGATTATCCGTACGTTAGGTGACTTTTGACGAATGACGAAGCTTTTTCTATCAGTGTACATTTAAGTTATTCCATCAATGCTTTGGAGATTTATCGTACACACCAGCCAGACAGACGGGCGACCATTGCTCAAAAGAATATCCCCAAACATGTATAGGGCCCAAGTTAACTTTATGTAGTTAATGAAGCTGCGTTTGCAAAGAGAGCGCTTAGCTTCCATTGATCCTTTCTTCAGTACTCTTATGGAAATTGCCGACATCCAAACATTCCATACAGTTTGAAGAAAATTGGAAAATTCCCCAGAATAATATCTGTAGACTGTTGTCAGACATTAGTCAACAGTCGCCACGGCATCTAGTTTAGCCCAACGGAATTTGTTGATTTTTGAAGAAAAATTACACTTGTGATAAGTGAAAGAAAAAAATGCATTACAAATATGAAAATATGTAAGTGCCAAAAAGTGGAAAACGAAATAGCGACAAGAAATTGGTAGCTTAAGTTTGCAGAAGTTGTAGCAGCGAAACCTCCATGGCTCCTCTACATCAGTGGGTGATTGAGTTCATGGCAGATTTTGTAGGTGGAGAATTCATTGCTTTATAGCAAATATTAAAAATTGTTTTTTAGTTAATTCACAACAACAGTAATCAAAACTGTAGTAGCTACTCTACCTCAATGCCGTGGAAGGTGTAGAGCAACTGCTGCCGCCATCTCCTTAGCACCCACGCTACCAGTAAAATGTATACGGCAATCCAGCAAAACAAAGAAAACAACTCGAAAAGACGAAAAAATAAATAAGAAGAAAGAGTTAAGAGTTAAGAGCTGTAACTTACGTTTTACATACAAACTGGCTTTTAGCCGTAGGTATCCGGAAGCATCTGTACCTGATTCTTAGTTGGGAAACGTACCGAACATTATTTGAAGATGGATTGGAAACGAAGGGTCATGAAACATCACAGTTACTTAGAAACGGAAGGAAGTAAGTCAGAATCTATGAAAATATATTTTTAATAACAGCATTAATATTCAAATGGAAGCATTATTCATAAGAAGACAAAGGTATTCAGTGAAGCATTGAGCTGAAAAGCTGACTCAATAGCTGCCATAGACAAATTATTACAAATTGTTTGAAATATTTGTTTATAAAATATTTTGTCATCAATATGTCATGGAAATATTTTAAAAAACTGTATACTATTATCACTTTTCTGAAACTTTGTTTCTAAAAAAATGTTATCCCCTGTTGCACAGTGCTGTTTATTAGGTTCATTCTCAGCTGCATTTTTCTGTGTACATTATTTTCGGTATTCACAATGTGTTAAAATTCGATATTTTAAATTCTTTTGCGAGGAGTTTATTTTACGACCACAAGTATATATATGGAGTGGTGGGGGCATGCTGATTGTAATTATATTTTGGCCGCTAAATCTACATATGAAATCAGTTTTTCTGTAACAGCACTACTTTCTAAACTGTGTGTGCAAACTGCACTTTGACAATGTATCCTCACTGAAAATCACAAAATTGGACTCACTAAATCGAATAGAGCGTTTTCGAGATATTTTGCCAGTTTGCTGGGTAAACAAAGAGGTTAAGCTATGAACAGACGATTGCCAGTTCGGATAAATATTGTCAGAAAAATGTAACCCTGTGAACGTACAACCGTGTGTGTTTTTATCTGCAACGTTAGCAGAAAAGTCATTGTGAGATAATCTGCAGATTGTTAAATGTGCGAAATTTATGCATGTGACAATGGCGCAAACATTTTTATTGGCAATCCTGCATATAAATATTTACAGAATATATTGTAAATAACAGGGTTGATAACGTTGTCCGATCTGACAATCGTCTGTACATAGCTTTAGTAAACTCAGACAAAAATTGATTATACAAGGATTCGGAACAATTCTACGACTTTTGATATATCACAATTTTGAAGCGGGATTATATTTTGGAATAGCACGTGCTCAATGCTCTCCACTTTTTCCCCCATCACCACAGCTTCTGCAGAAGTCACTGAAGTCAATACCAAACAGTGTCGACGACCAAGATTTGAATGAAGTTATCAGAGATTTTTCTTGTGAGTCATCATAAAGATTCAGACATTCAATTATATTTTATGTGTTTCATTTATGATCATATAAAAATATGATATCAATCGCCACTTAGAGACATTTACATTGAACTGGGATTGCTTAAAATTGTCCAAAGTATTTTGCCAAAGTATTTTTTTGAAAAATCTTTGAAATAGTAATTTCCCATGTAAAAATTTTACAATTTGATTCCAAACAGCATTTGAAAACCTCAAAACGATATTTATATTGTGGTCATACCGACTCTAATTGATTTCAATTATCAATCTTGCTTTATTTTATAAACAGTTTTATATCAATTTAATTATTTTTTCATTCCTACTCGTAGTAGACAGACTCACCCGTATGGCACAATCTGAATGCGAAGCATACTCAAAAGTGAATGCTCATGCACAAATTAATTTAGTCAGCCACAAAAGCCGGAGAAAGGCACTAAAGGAGTTGGCATTTAACAAAGTTAGTCTTGTTCTAATGATGATGCGACTCAGCCTTTTAGCTCACATCCCTTGACAGGCCATATTAAAATTCCGGCATTATTTGAGTAGAGATGTGTGTTTGTACGCACGCATGTGTTCTGGGCAAGAACATTCCCCCCAAACAACTGGACAGTTTGATCCCATTTGATTCGCATTTACGTATGTGCAAATGAGGCAGAATCAGGCGGACAAACAAAGCTGTCGACAGAGAAGATCAGAAACATTTTTGGGGGTTTCACATTTTTTCTGACCCGTTTGAATTTGTAGTACCCACAACAATTTAAATCTTCTCATATGCTGGGGGATGCTGTTGCCTAAAGACTGGATTGGGCATCAAACAATTTTAACTTTATTAGCAGCAAGGCACAAACATATAAAAAAACTGGGATAGCTGATGAGGAGAAGGGCTGAAGCAGCAAACTGCAAAATATATGCGAAATCACGTTTGAAAAATGAGCGCCAATACCACATGTAGACAGTTTTGGTCTCGTTGGTGCTTTTAAAGCCACCAAGTGAAACTTCACCAACTGAGACGATTAGTAAAAGGGATCACTACACTATGCAACAATAAAATTATTTTTTGTGTCCAAGACTTAAAAATCATACTATTATATGACATCAAAACGATTTTTTATTGTAAAGTTTTTTTTAGTTTTTTGTAAAATTCCAATTTTCATGGTCATTTTTTTTAGTATTAGCTCGATAAAGCCAAGATACCATTTAAATTAAAGGAAATGATCTGGGCTAGAAATGTCGTTAAAACAATTAAAAACAATTGATTTGATGATTTCTTTTTGAAAAAAATTGATTTTTGCTGATTCGAAAAAAACAAGAAAAAATGGAAAAAAATAGTTTGTTCCATTTTTTTAAAGCTAGCATCCTAACGAAAAAAGCGTATTTGCCAAAAGTCTATGGATAAATGTATACATTATGACCCATATTCTTAAATTAGAAAAATTAAAAAAAAAAATTTCATATTTTTTATTCTGCCAATTTGGTTAGTATGTACCAAAAGGAGCGTGGCAATAACGCCCATTTTTTAATATACTATTTGTATTATAAAAACATTTCACTGTATAAAATATTAAGTGTTTGTTGTGCAGGAAACGAAGTACAATTCGTTAACTTTTTCTGCGAAATGGTCCATTTGTATGGGAGGTACCAAAAGGGGCGTGATAATAACGACCATGTTGCAGGGGACATGGACTAGAATCGAAGTTATAAGCAGTTAACTTGTTGTGCAAAATAGTCCATATATATAGGACGTACGGGGCATGACAATAACGCCCATTTTTTTATAGGACTGTAGGTGCTATGAAAGCATTACACTTCACAAAACGTCAAGTATTTGTATGGACTGGAATCAAAGTTATAAGCCATTAACTTTTTGTGTCCATTTGTATGAGATACCGAAAGAGGCGTGGTAACTTTGCCAATTTTTCTCAAGGTGATAGCTACTAATAAACTATTGATATGTGTGGAATTGTGAAAGATTCTGATAAGTAGTGTTATTAAAGAATCAATATTTCTCTAAATTTTTACCCCTCGTGTGTGAGGTACTCGAAGGTGTGGACAAACATAGTCCATTTTACTTAAAAAATATGGTTCATATACAGGATTTTCCAATAAAAGTGATATGATTTCTTTGAAAAAAAAAAACACACCTATTGTTAAGGAAATTCAAAAGTTTTTTTATTTAATGTGAAGTACAATCGATACAATTAAGTTCTAAATAAAACGTCATTCACATGGCCTCCACGACTTCTTTTGCAGGACCGAATTCGATGAACCCAATTTTCGAGCACTTTTTCCACTAAATCAAGTCGTATGTCATGAATGCCATGTTCAATATTGACTGGTAAAGTTTGAATAGAGTCTGGTTTATTTCGAAAGACCAATGACTTCAAATAACCCCACAAGAAATAGTCTAATGGTGTTAAATCGCAACTTCTTGAAGGCCATTTAATATCACAATTTCTTGAAATAATCGAATCTCCAAACTTTTCTCGTAACAATTCAATTGTTTCATTTGCTGTGGCACTTAGCCCCAATCGGTCAATGGCAAAAAGATAGCTCTTAACGAGAGCTAAAATATTGCTTTTGTATCAATGACGTACGTGGACTGGAAAGTGTTTTTTTGGATTTTAAAAAAATGGACGTAGCATCATTTTCAAATGTGAACGGAAAGTTTATTTTTGCTCTAGCTCCTTAACGCTACGTCGGATCGGGAATCAGTCAATGGCATAAAGATAGCTCTTAACGAGGGCTAAAATATTGCTCATGGGTGTCAAGGTCGTGGGTCGACTGGAATGTTTTTTTGGATTTAAAAATAAATGGACTTTGCGCACGTAAAGTTGCAATTGGAGAACGATTATTTTGATAATTAAACTGAATAATTTGTAAACGTTGTTCTTGCGTATATCTCTTCATGATGAACTTGTAAACACTACTGAATACAATGAAAAACAAATGACGGATCATGACATATTACAAATGGCCGCAACGTCACTTCAAAATCATATCATCCGATACTTCCAAATGCAAATTATATATCCACAGTTTGGAGGCTCGCGATACTGAGAACTTGATCCGCCGAAAAAAAGTAATGTTTTTTTGGACTCGCAACTAATGGATTTAGCTATTGTGTAAATTTGGACAAAATTTTTAAGGTCCTTGAGTTCCTGTAATCATGAACCAAAAATATTTTCAAGAAGGTAGTGTCCGTAAATTTGCTGTAACTTTTTACAAAGCGCGATCTACCAAAATGATTTTTTTGATTCTGGTGGACGTCAAAATAGGACGCATTCTAAATATCACTGCTCCAGAAAGTGAAATTATTCGCATATGCAAAAAATATTTTGCAATATTTTCCAAATGGGCTCTTGGTAATTAAAGTTAATTATAGATTTAGATTTTAGGAAGTGTTTCGGACATAACTGCAAAAATTTCAGTCGAATCCGTTCAATATTTCCAGAGAAAATTGCAGTTTCATAAACACACTCGGAAAAATTTAATAGGTCATATCTCGCGAAAGAATCAAAATTTTGCTAAACGGTTCAAATTGTTTTATTTTTTTCAAATTCTCAACCAGATTATTAACATATTTCAAAAAAATCTTGACCTTCCAAAAAATGTTGACACACTTGTTTTATTTTTACCCACCATATTTATTACACCAGAAAATTTTATACACAGCCCTTCGACAAAAATGTTGTTGCATAGTCCTATTTTGTATTACTGGAAAACTAAACTCTAACCTAAAATGCCACCACAATCTATTAGCAAAGATTAAACGAGGAAGGACTGGTCCAAGTTGGACACAACCGACTATATAATACACTACCACTACCTCTATCCGAGTAGAATAGGAAGAATTATTGTGATGTTGTATCAATGTTGTTTATCTAATGACCAGTCCAAAACATGTTTTTTCTTATAGTGATTCGATAAAAAAAAATCTGATATATACAGGGTGGCTGATGAAAGCTACCAAAAAAAAATTTTATAACATTTTTTTATATTTAATGAATCTGGTTAATTTTTTTTATTTTGCAGATTGATTTTTAGCTGTAACAAAAATGGATAACTGGGACACTGAAACAAGAATTTGGATTTTCCGCCGCCATTACGCACTGAAGTCCGTAGTTTCGGTTCAAAGAGAGTATAGGTGCACGTTTGGCGGCAATCCTCCGAGCAGATGGACCATAAAGAGACTTGTTAACAATTTTTCCGAGCATGGGACAGTCAACAGAAGACCTTACCATCGAAACCCTTCAGTTCGGACGGAGGAAACAATCGCTGATGTAGCTGATGCCTTACAAAACAATCCAAGAGTTTTGACAAGAACCTTATCTGCTCAAATGGGTATAAGCAGACAGTCATTGCAGTCAATTATGCACAAAGATTTGGAGTTATTCCCATTTAAATTTCAAATGGCCAACAAAGTGAACTCAGAAGACTTCCCGATTCACTTGGAATTTTGCCAGAAGATGCTTCAAATGGTGGAAGAGGACGGAAACATGTTGAACTGTCTTTTCATGTCTGACGAGGCCCATTTCGATTTAAACGGCAACATAAACAAACAAAATTGTCGAATATGGAGTGCTTCCAACCCACAGATACTCCATGAGACGGAATTGCATCCACTTCGTGTCACAGTGTGGTGTGCAGTTTCATCACGCTGCATTGTCGGGCCCTACTTCTATGAAGAAAACAGTCACAATGTTACAGTTACGGGAGGCCGTTACTTGAGCATGTTAGAGAGTTTTTCTATCCAGAATTACGCCGAATGAGATATTCTTTCAACTCTGTCAGCAAGATGGTGCAACTCCTCACATAGCCCGGCCTGTTATGACAGAATTGCGGCGAAAATTTCCCAATAAGCTGATATCTAGAAACTCCACATTCCGTCGGCCCCCCAGGTCGCCTGACCTTACTGCACCTGACTTTTTCTTGTGGGGTTATTGCAAACAGGAAGTCTACAAAGCAAAACCAACAAATTTGAATGAACTAAAGCAATCCATTCGAGAAACAATTGCGGCTATTCCCGTCTCAACTCTCCAAGCAGTAATGAACAACTTTTTGGTAAGATGCCACACATTCATCAACGAGCAGGAGGGGGGAGGGCATTTAAATTCCATTATTTAATGAGCTTTAACATGAATAAAAGAAAACTGAATTCCATACACTGAAAAAAAGTTATTTGAGTTTCTTAATGTAGCAATATTCATCAGCCACCCTTTATATATACGGAGGCTATATCTATTCTAGGTTAAAAATCATTAAGGTCGGTTCCGATAAAAATTGTTCATGGAAAACAAATAGAGAGACGAATCCCGCTATAGAATCGATACATAACAATACAATATTCGAATAAAAGTCAAACTTCATAGTGTTTCGACCGGAACGTGAGCAATTTCGCGTTGGATGTTGTCTCTGAGCTCGTCTAAAGTTTCAGAAGATTCGAGTAAGTAGTATAGATGTTATGAAAGAATCAATATTTCACTAAATGTTAACCCTTTGTGGGGGAGGTACTAGAAGGAGTGGAATATGGTCCATCTGCGAACTTGGCCGGGGATAGAGAAAAATATTATGGTTTTCCAAATTTGAAGTCAATCGGTTAATCCTTTCGAGAGTTATCGTGCGCACCAGCCAGTAGACAGACACACAGACAGACGGACGTACGGACGGACATTGCTTAAATGACTTAAAATCAGCCAAAACGGATATCCGCCGAACATACTAGGGGTTTGAGGTCACTCTTTCGATGTGTTACGCTTTTGGCTCGTAGCAAATGATATAACCCTCCTCTCTAATGTTAGGGGATAGAAATATTATCAACCAACCAAATTTAAAGTCAATCCATTACTTCTTTCTAGAGTTGGGCACTTTAGTTGTTTCAAGTGATCGCTCATTTTAGATCAGTTCAATTGAGTGAACTAGTTCATTCGTTTAGATCACCAGCTCTTTAGCTAACCAGCTCTTTAGCTCACCAGCTCACTTTAGTTCATCACCTCTTTAGTTCGCAAGCTCTTTAGCCGGCTCTATAGCTCACCAGCTTACTTTAGATCTCTTTAGTTCAACAGATCATTTCGCTCAGTAGATCACCAGTTCAAATTAGCCGCTATTAAAGGAATCTGATTGGAACATACAAACGTGTTTGTTTAGGTTTAGGTAGCATTCATGATAACATTAAATTGGAAACAACACATAGCACCAGAGAAGAGCGAACGATGTGGAATGTTTGAAGAAACAAGAGATGGTGAACTACTCAGCTTAAATGAACGAATTGTGTGAATAGCTCCTACCGTTCAGTAAAATGGCCCGTTCAATTGAATTAGTTCGCTCACTTACTACACAACTCTACTCCTTTCGAGAGTTATCGTGCTTTTTGAAGCGACCGACGGATATTGCTCAGATGACTTAAAATATTCTATAATGGATTTCGACCAAACAAACTTTTGGCCCGTAGAAAATTAAATAAAACCTCCACCACTAAAGTGAGGGTATAAAAATGGTTTTTCTTAAAGCAATGGCGAAAATGGTCTCTATGATCATCTGTTATAGGAACATTTTGATAGACAAATCCGTTTCGCCAATATCCTGTGGGTAATTTTTACTTTAATTTATTTATTAAATACTGACTTTAAAAGGCTTTTGTCTATTCAAACAATACGAGCATTGGCGTAGGACAAGGCAATTACATTTGTTGTGGCGTAGACTACTGCGGCTGCCATGCAAAATTGCATACTACAACAAGTATAAATATTTTATTTTATGTTAGTAAATACTGGAAACTTTTCCTAACTTCACTTATAAATTAATCTAGATGAGATGGCTGCTGTTGCCAGTTTCCAGCAGTACAAATGCTTATTCTAATAGAGGATCCAATGAAGGATTTGGTCGGAATACGGCGACGGGTGATGACACTTTGATGAAGGCAACTATCGGAAACGTGCAGCGGCGTGAATTTGATATGCAGACAAGCAATATTAATTAAATTGTCTGGTTTGGCTGGCGTATTTAATAAGAGAATTAAAATTAAAATTTAATCAACTGTAAAATGTGCATACGAGTGGCTTCCATCCATCTTAAACACCACTCTTATATGTACAACTCTTCTTTGGATTGGACAAAGTGGCGGAGCAACTCAGGCGAAAATAATCAGTAAGTATCAACTAACTCAATTTTGCATGCAAAATCTTTCACCTCAGAACTCTTCTTTTTTCCTATATAACCTCGATTTGGGCAACTCTCAACATATAGAAAACGAAAAGTACATCTAACAATATGATATACGTATTCGAAATATTGTACAAAAGAATTCCTCAATCCATTTTACTCCGGACACTGCATACACTATCCAACAAAAACATTTTTTTATTCTCCGATACCTTAAACCTTTTTTTGTGTAAATGGAGGCATACGAGTATGTATTATGAAACCGAAACTTAAATTAAAGGAAATTATGAGGGCTAGAAGTGCTGAAAACATTACTTTCACATAGAAATGGAAGTCTACACCATTTTCAACTGTAATTCGAAAAAAACTATTTCAATTTCGAATAAGATCAATTGAAATTCGAAGATTCCATTTGAAATTCGAAAAAAATCAATTGAAATTCGAAAAATATCACTTGAAATTCGAATATTCCATTTGAAATTTTTTAGAATTACAATTGAAAATGGTTTAGTAACTAACGTAAAATCAGTTAGAAGAAATGCGATTTTTTTCAAAAAAAATTGAAAGAAATCCCAGAAAAAATGTTGTTCCATTTTTTAAAGCTAGTATCCTAACGAAGAAAACAATATCAATTTGCAAAAGGTTTATGGATAAATGTACAAATTATGACCCATGTCGTAAAAATGGGGAAATTCCAAAAAATATTTTTTATATTTTTTATTTTGGCAATTTTGATTGGGAGACATTAAAAGGGGCATAAGTTACATGCCGTTAACATTTTGTAAAAAGTTGCACATTTGCATGGGAGGTACCAAGGGGGTGGTAGTAACGCACGGGACTGTAGGTACTGTAAAGGCATTACACTCCACAAAATTTAAAGTATGTGTATGGACTGGAATCAAAGTTATAAACAGTTAATTTTTAGTGCAAAATGGTTAATTTGTATGGGAACTATCAAAAGGGGTGTGGAAACTTCGCCCATTTTTCTCAAGATGATAGCGAAATTAAGAAACTAATACTATGCGTGAAATTGTGAAATATTCTGAGTAGTAGTATAGAAGTTATGAGATAATCAATATTTCGCTAAATTTTGACCCTTCGTGGGAAGGCACTCGAAGAAGTGGACCAATATAGCCCATCTTTGACCTTTGATTGAGATAGAAAAAATATTTACATGTACCAAATTTAAAGTGAATATATTAATCCTGTCAAAAGCTATAGTGCGCAGCAACCAGACAGACGGACATTGCTAAAGTGACTTAAAATGGCCCAAAATGGATTTACGACAAATATTCTTGAGGTACATTAGGTAACTTTATCGATGTGCTACACTTTTGGCCCGCAGCATCTGATATATATCCTTGTTCGCAATAGTGGGGATATAAAAGCCGGATTATGTTGAAATTATCTTATTTCTACCAAAATAAGCACGAGCACGCTACACGCAAAGAAAAAAACGTTTGGGCGTCGTTTATCGCAAACAGTTTTCTTTGTCTCAAACGCTCTAATTTTCCGGTATCGGTTGAAATATGTTCGGTGAATGCAAAAGTTTATCGTAAACGTAGTTTCTCTGGCTGCAAACGAACATTCTTTCATTTCAAAATTTTCGTAATTTATTTTTATGGTAAACGAAAATCGTTTACGCAACCATATTGTATTTAAACATGATTGAATATATTAAAGAGAGGTGAGAGAACAAAGAGCTAAACTTGTGAGAGTGTGGTTTGTGAGAGTGTGGTTTATAACATTTTGTGAGAGTGTGGTTTATAACTTTTTTATTATTCATATGACGGAATAATATGTGCAGATGTATGTGTACAGAACTCAAAAGATGCCGATGTGTGTGTATACAACACAAAAAGCGACGTTGCAACGTTTCTGCAAAAAGATGGAGATGTGTGTGTACAAAACACAAAAAGAAACGTTGCATACATGTTTGTCCGCGTTGCTTTATTAACAGACAGGTGCTGGAAATTTATTTATCTGCATCCCTCCCTCCGCAGTGTTATACAATTTCATAACATTCAAAGAATTAATTAAACCAAAGAATCTAAATTATCGGAGATGCGATATCTCGCAAATATTCTGCGGACTCCAATTTAATGTTATAGGTAAATGGTAAATCAAGTGAGACATGTGGGAAAATAGCCAGATAGTTAATAGCAAAAAAAATGGATCGAGCACTGCATGAAAATATTGAATATTTTGTGGAAAGCCGGAATAACAAAAACAATAGATTTTAACAGAAACTGAGACCATACATTCATTTGTTAACGACTAACTGGTTATTTTTCCACACGCCTTAAATTGTGAATAAGCAAATTAAAATAAGTAACAATCAATCATCACACGTTTAGGTACTGAAGCTGCTAATGGTAATTGTGAAATAAAATTATTCAGGCACAATACAACTGGATACTTTTGGAAACTGCTGATATTTTCAACACTAAATATGTAGTTAAACTTTGTTTTTTAATGACACTATGCAACACGATTTTTCACCCGATTTGTTCATGTTATTTTCTGATGTATATTAGTATTCTATTCATGGACGTGGAAACTTTTGAATTGTCAGCATTTGGGTCAGAATATTGACCTATAAAATTCACTTTTGAGTTTGATATATGGTAAGATACCATCTCGCTTTCATCCATACAATGGAGTACTACATTTTTAATATGTTCTAACATACATGCTTTCTTATTTACAGTTTGTCTACAACTCAATTAGAAGATAGCAGCCAAATAATAGGAGAGGTGTTTTTCGGGGAGCTCCCGGGTACATTTTACTAAAAATTGTAACATTTTTGATTACAAAAATAATTTTATAAAACATATTAAATATCATAATTCAATCAAATTATTCTATTGCGAAAATCGTTTTCTCATTTATTGTTAAACTGACATTGCTTGTGACAAACGCAATGATCGTTTGCAACAAACGTTTTACAGGGTTTGGGATAAACAGGCATTGCTTTTGACAAACACAATAACCGTTTGCACCAAACGTTTCACAGGGTTTGTAATAAATATAAATCATTTACGATAAGTACACTAACCGTGTGCAATAAACGTTTCTTTGGGTTTTGGGATAAACATAAATCGTTTGCGACAAACATACAGCAGAAACGAAATTCGTTTGTCTAATTTTTCGTTTGGGAGTAACGAATTTTTTCTTTGCGTGTACCTACTCGCCTACTTTAGGCGCACATTTCTACATTTATCCATAGATTTTCAAATAAGCGTTGTTTTCTTCGTTAGGGTGCTAGTTTTCAAAAATTGGAACAAACAGTTCGTTTGCGATTATTTCTAAATTTTTATTGTTTTTTTCATGACATCAAAAACGATTTTTTTTAAAAAAGTCAAATTTTTTTTCTAACTATTTTAACGACTTCTTAAACTTCTTATTTCACGTGAAAGTGTCGTTATAAACATTTATTGTCCTCATAATATCCCTTAATTTGAAGTGTATCCCGAGAGTCAGTCGCCGCCAGTTGTAGCGAACGGACGTGTTATTGCAGAGCGGATAGTTTTTTCAACCTATTACGCAGTAACTATTCACCTACCTAGTACGCAACCACAAGGCGTGTTGTTCTTAAAGTGGGGGTTGAATTTGCTGCATCGTTCTCAGGACAGACATTTTGGAAGTAGTCTGGAAGGCTAATATCGACGTACCTATTACGGGCAAATACTGGCTATGGGGGTCTCTCCCAAAAATGTAAGTAAATGGCGGTGGGTCTCTAAGCAACCCCAGCTTTTAAAAGCTAGTGGGAACTCAGACTCTGAGTCATCAAGTGATAACAATATTACTATTGTTGAAAATCGGAAAAGACTGTCAGGGGCACAAAGAAGGAAACTGAATAAGATGAACCGGCAGAAGCTATTACAGGATGAGTCTGACTCTTCTACATCTACTAAAAGAGTCCGATCTCCCGAAGAGCATAGCGATGCGAAATCAATTAAGAAGAAAAAAAGCTCACCGACATCCAGCACTTCGGAAAAACCTATTCAATCTACCAAAAAGGAGTTTCTAGTCAGAATCCGTTAATGGTCGGAGTTGAAGTTGATCCTGTTGTTGAGAAGGTGAGCAAGTCCACCAAACCATCCATAAAGGAGGGGGCCTCAAAAACAAGAAAAAATCCTAAAGGAAAAAACAAGATGGCTATAAAAAAGTGCTAGGAAGCACCATCTTATTCCCAAATAGCCAAAAAAACATATCCAGGACGAACTACACTATGCACAAAACGCATGGCATTTTTCGGGATTTAGAAAATCTTCTTTAAGATTTGAAAAACCCCCATTGGCAGGACAGGTTAGCTTAGGTTAGGTTAGGGTGGCAGCCGTATTTTTTATACAAGCTCACATAGACCAGTTTAGGTCCCTAGTGTTACCACGGGCTGAAATGCCCCTCATCGAAACCAACCTGTTTGATATACAAATTTGTCGATATTACGAATATCGGTACTGGAAAGATCTGTTAGGCTGCCTAGAAAAGCCGACCCCAGTATGTCCAGTCGTCGTTTACTCAGAGCGGGACAGTCGCATAGCAAGTGCTCAATGCTCTCCACTTCTTCCTCATCTCCACAGCTTCTGCAGAAGTCATTAGAGTCAATACCCAATCTTTTGGCGTGTTCGCCGATCAAGCAGTGTCCCGTCAGAACTGATACTAACGTAGACAATCTTTGCCTCTCTAGTGCGAGGAGATATTTTGATCTTCTCAGGTCATACCTTGGCCAGATTTGTCTAGCTACTCTGCAGGTGCCGATTTCTGTCCATCTTTCGTTGGACTGCCTGATTGCCTCTTGCCTAAGCCAAAGCTTGCACGTGGATAGTGGCGCACCAATATATGCAAATTCTTCGAGAATTTGTAATGTCGTCCCTTTCCTAGCAAGTTCATCGGCTTTGCAGTTCCCCGGGATATCCCTATGCCCAGGCACCCATTTGAGGTGTATGTTAAACTGCTCAGCCATCTCGTTAAGAGATCTGCGGCAATCGAGGGCTGTTTGTAAATTTAGGGATGTTGCCTCCAGAGAATTGATGGCAGCCTGGCTGTCCGAGTAAATGACAACGCCAGTGTTGGTTACTATGTTGCGACTCAGCCACTTGGCTACTTCCCATATTGCCATTATTTCGGCTTGATAGACACTGCAGGTATCTGGTAGTCTGTGAGCTATATCCAATCTATGCTCTGCACAGTGTACTCCGAAGCCAACCTTTTCATCAAGCTTCGAACCATCCGTGTAAAAGTGGAGATGGTTTCTATTACCTGGTTTTCTTCCAACCCATTCATCTCTCGCGGGAATCATAGTGATGTAATTTCTCTCGAAGGTGTACACCGTTGGTATATAGTCCACTCGGTCGGTTACCATAGCACTACACTTTGATATTCTCATGTGACCGTAGTTTTTGTACCTCCACATTGATAGGCAGTTTAATCTTATTGCCGCTTTGGTTGCAACTTCTCTCGCCACAATATTAATCGGCAGTATGTGGAGTAGGGCTTGTAGAGACTCGGTCGCTGTAGTCCTTAAGGCTCCGCTTATGCTCAGGCAGGCAGCAGGCAGGAGGTCCTGCTGATCCTCTGGTTCTGTTAGAGAGTTCCCCGGGAAATGTGTGTCGAGCAGTACATTGAGCGACTGCTCGCTGTTTTTGGTCCAATTATTTGCCTCATCCTGCAAGTAACCCACTGTACAGGGTGAAGCTGATAATATTTTCCTCAGCCTTGCGGCGTCGGAGACCTTTTCCACTTCGCCACAGAAGGTATACCAAGAGCGTCTTTGCGCCTTTCTAAGCTCCTTCTTATAGATCTTGAGTTGCTCTTTATAGGCATCCCAAACATTAGCGACCCCTGTAGATTTAGCCTTGTTGAATAGCTTGTTGCAGGTCTTTTTCATAGCCGTTAGATCAGAAGTCCACCATTGGGGTTTAGTTTTACCCTTGTACCTTGTTTTTGGACAGGCTTCTTCAAGGGAACTATTGAATGATGTGGTGATATGCTCGACCAGATGATCCAGATCGGCTTTGTCATTCGGTTCGTACAGAAGTTTGGAGTTGAGGACTTTCTTGAAATTCTTTTCATACAGGTGCCACTTTGTCTTTCTCACATTTCTGTGGACGGCAGGTTCAGGCGCTTTTTCAGCGAGTTTGAACTCAATATAATGGTGATCTGAGAATGAGTGGTCGTCCAGTAAATTCCACCCAATAATTTTGTCTGACAGCCGGTCAGTAGCAAACGTTACGTCGAGTACTTCTTGTCTGTCTTTAATTGTAAAGGTCGGTTTATTACCTATGTTACAAATACTTAGGTTGGTAGTTAGAATAAAGTCAAGAAGCGAATCACCCCTATTGTTTATATCCGTACTACCCCAGATAGTATGATGAGCGTTCGTGTCTGCGCCAACAATCAGCACGACCTCGTCAGATGTTGCTTCTTCTACTACTTCCCTGAATAGAGCAGTCGGTACTACAGCTTCATAAGGCAAGTATCTGGAGACCACCCAATATATGCGATTACCGATCTCCAGACTAGCAGATGTTTGGTCTTTACCACTTAAATTAGCCAGGAGAAAGATACTTAGATCTTTCCTGGCCAAAATGCAGGTTCTTGGAGTGCCTTCACAGTTGGCCACAAGCAGTTTAAAATTGGGTGTCCTTATACCGCACACCCTTCCTCCCACTGCGTAGGGCTCCTGTATCAGGACGATGTCTACTGCACCTGTGGACAGGCGCAGCAATAGAGCCGCTGAGGCTGCTTTAGCGTGATGGAGGTTAATCTGTAAAATTCTTACCATCATTGGTAATTGACAGATTAACTTCCACCCCGACAAGGGTGTTATCGAACTCTTCGTCCGTATCATCGAGAAGCGTGTCCCCGCCAGATGCGTCAAAGAGTCCGGAGACTCCCCTCAGCCCCTCTGTGTCAGAAGTAGAGCTTTCGTCCTCAGAGTAGGACGTTACAGATCTTCTGTTAGAGTTAGAGTCACCCGAAATAATGGGCGTGGAGGTATCCACTTCCACTTCCAGAAAGCTGTGTATCAACCGCGGTGGACGACTCACCTTCCGCAGTGGGAACTATATCCTGCTTGTATACTAAGACTATAGTCTCGAAGCCATACTGTAGGGTTGCACTTGCACGTTGTATATGGGAGGTGGATTCAGCGTTAAGGATCAAATTGACCTGCCGCTTTTTACCATCCGCCTCACCCACCTTGCTGATTTTCCAATTATGGGCGGGCAGACCAGGATTGGAATGTTTTATTATTTCTAATATGTCAGCCGGGTTGGAGGGCTCTTCTGTACTCTGAGCGCTATCCGGTGCTCATTGTGTTTCCGTTTTGACGGTCGGACATGACGTTTTCCCCTCACCGTACCACCTGTTGTGAGTACTGGGGGGAAATTTTCACCATGTTTGGTGTGGTCGGCTTTGGCCAAGACCAACGGACGGACAGTTGGACGATTGGGGAACCCCGCTCCATCGGAACGCGAAGGCATCCCCGCCAATGAATTTTTTTCCCGTATTAGCCCGTAATAGGTACTACGATGTAGGCCTTCCAGACTTTGTACAGATTTTGTTTTGTTTTTGCGATTGCGTAATAGGTACTGCGTAAAAGATTTTAACTATCCGCTCTGTGCTAAACACGTCCGTTCACTACGACTGATCAGCAACGGCAGGACAGTTAAATCGAGCACAAACACGAACGTACCGGCTGCAGTGGCAAACGAAAATAGTGAACAGAAAGAGGCGAGTGAGACAATTCCAGAAAGTGAGATGGAAGTGGTCGTTAACATCGCCAAATTGCCGGTAACATCATCAATTTTGCAGAAAGTTCCCAGCAAAGGTGGTGATAAGGATATGAAGAGGGACACAAAAACTCAAAACAAAGAGGGAGCGACAACAACCAACACCGCCTTCCAAAAAGTGGTCGATAACATTACCAAATTGCCGATAATATCACCAATTTTGCTGAATGTTCCCAGCAATAGTTGTGATAGGAATAGGTACATAAAGAATCAGAACAAAGAGGGAACGACAAAAAGTAACACCGCCTCCCAAAGAGGTCTACGTG
Source organism: Eudasyphora cyanicolor (assembly GCA_963930755.1). Taxonomy (NCBI): domain Eukaryota; kingdom Metazoa; phylum Arthropoda; class Insecta; order Diptera; family Muscidae; genus Eudasyphora; species Eudasyphora cyanicolor. The sequence goes on along the minus strand of OZ005736.1, from coordinate 204,123,720 downwards.
AAGAGTGTGTAATAGGTAGTAAACGAAAGGAGGAGAAAGACTCACTACCAAATAAGGAGGGAGTGCAACCAGATAGGATAGACGACTCCCAAAGGAAACTTTTACTGGAAAGACAATGATTGAGGTCATCCAGATAAACCTCCACCGGAGCGAAACGGCATCCATTGCTCTGATGGACATAATAAATAAAGGCAGGGTTCATGTTGCTTTGGTCCAGGAACCGTGGACTACTAGTAACAAAGTTATTGGATTAAACCATATGAACTACAATCTTTTCTACGCTAACACAGGTACTCGTCCAAGTACTTGTATTCTGTGCCATAAAAACTTATGTTTTATTTTCTCTCCAGAGTTGTCAACATCGGACGCAACGGTGCTGAGGCAAGGTAATGGAAATATGTACCTGGCGTCAATATATCTGCCATTTGATGCGCCGACATTGCCACCTACGTCGGAATTACAACGTCTTGTGAGGGAATCCAAACACACAAGTAATGAGTTATTAGCTGGATGTGACGCCAACTCTTATCATATCGCTTGGGGTAGTACTAACACCAATAAAAGGGGACACGCACTTATCGAATTTTTGAATACTAACGATCTCCTAACTCTCACCATAGGCAACAAGGAGACCTTTGTTAACAAAATTAGGGAAGAAGTATTAGATATAACGATATGCTCGGAAAACCTCATTGATGATATAAGGTTTAAAATTGCACGGCCACCGCCTAACCCAATAAGTTTCCGTAATAAGGCTAAAACCAACAGGACCAAATTCGGCAATCTACTTAGAAATCGATTGGGCCAGCCTAAACACGATTATCCAAGTACAGAAAACATTGATATCAATGTGAGGAGGATAACGGAGGCTCTTGTAAAATCATTCGAAGATAGTTGCCCGCTTCGAGAAAGGAAATCTGCCTATAAGAAACCCTGGATGACAGGGCAAATTCCCTCGTTTGGCAAGGATGTCCGCAGACTTTTCAACAGAGCTCGACGTAAAAAGCTATCAGTATATTGGGATGACTACGACAGAAGACTCAAAGAATACAATAAAATCATTAGACTGGCGAAACGTAACTCCTGGAGGCTTTTCTGTGAGCAGGTAGATAGCGTCAACAGCATGTCTAAAATAAAAAAGTTCCTCTCGAAAACTCATATCCAAACCGAAACACTGGTGGATGAAACGGACAGTTTTTGCAGCGCTTACATATCAAATCGGGGGTAACATATATATGGGGGCTATATCTAAATCTGAACCGATTTTCTCCGAATTTGGCAGTACTCCTTCATGAAATAAGAAACCTCTTTTTGCCAAAATTCGCGCTGATCGGATATAAAATACAGTTTCTACAGCGGTTACACGTCAAATCGGGGTTACATATATATGGGGGCTATATCTAAATCTGAACCGATTTCTTCCAAATTTAACAGTGTTCATTCATATTATAAGAAACCTCTTTCAGCCGAATTTCATACTGATCGGTTATAAAATAAAGTTTTTACAGAGCTTACTCGTACATGTGAAATCGGGGCTAACATATATATGGGGGCTCTATCTAAATCTGAACCGATTCTAACCAAATTCAATAGGGATCGTCCTTGGGCCAAACAAAAGATATGTGTAAAGTTTCGTCGAGATCGGACCATAATTGCGACCCGTACTTTGATTACAAGAATACATGGACATGGACAGACGGACAGACAAACGGACGGACAGACAGACGGACATGGCTAAATCGACTCAAAAATTGATTCTATGACGATCGGTATAATAAACTATGGTTCTATTTCTTCTCATTTTGGGCGTTACAAACAAATGCACAAAGTCATAATACCCTGTACCATAGTGTGGTGTAGGGTATAAAAACACAGAAAATTCAAATTGAATGGGGAATGTTTATTATCATTTGAAAGAACATACTTTGGCATTTATTTTTTGAAGATTGTGTCAATCAAATGTTGGCCGCGGCTACGTCTCAGATGGTCCATCCTTTGATTCCAAATTTTGATGACTCGTTCGAGCGTTTCGACTGGTAACTGGCGAATGACACGCGTAAACGTTGTTCAGGCGTAAGTCTTTCCATGATGAAATGCCAAACAATACTTAACAACAATAATATGACAGTATGACACGACTCACACGTGATCTGTCAAAAAAGGCTATTGAAGGCTCACCCATTATAACTCGAAATCAATGGAAATATAAAAATGTAAATCGAAAAATCTGCAATGTTTTGAAAATCTTTTTTAATCAAAATGTATTTGGAGAATTTCCTAAACAATAATTTTATTTGTATATAAATACAAATTTTCTTTGGGAAAACTAGTTTGCAAATATATTTTGTTGTAATATATTAATAAATGCGTTCCAAATGAATTTTATCGATTTTCAAATAAAATTTATTTGCGATATATATTATTTGGCAATTTTTCCCCGTTTAGAAAAAGTTCTAAAAATCCACCTTGAGCAAAACATACTATTTTTGGGGCTACTTTCACGCCCAATTCTCAGAATTGAGTCCAAAAATCATGTGTTGTACTTTGTTATTTTTTTAATTCATGTGCATTGTGTGAAACCGCGCCGGCTCGATGATATTAACCACACTGAAGATGGCTACATCGAAAAATAACATATTTGTACATATGTATTTGTAACATTACATTAGTCGACAATTTTCTATAGACCGAAAACATCGAAGGACTGAGCTAAGACTTTAAGAAATTAATTAAGAAACAAAGCAATTAAACGTCAAATCTGAGACAAAATAATCAAATTGGTATTAATGTTTTAACAAGTTTATTTTTGAAAACTTAGCGTATCGGATGGGTTATAACAATTCTACAATAAATTTAGCCGTTTTAACGTTTTAAAAGCAACATAAAGGAATGTTCACGATATGGCAGTTTTAATTATTTCACTCTGAAGGATCAGATAGAGGAAATTAATCTTTGATTTTATGAATTTAATAAATTACCAACTTTGCTGATTGACCTCTTTTGAATAATATCCTGCACTTTCCATGCTATAAGATAGCAAATGATGAAACGACTGAATTGCATCTCTAAGTATTCTTTTTATTACAACTCACAAAAGGTTTTCCAAATACAAATTTGAATTTCCCCACAAAAAATTTGTTCTTCCATCCCCCTCAGATCCTGTAGGTTTTCTTAAACACATCAATGATGTTAGGGGAAACAGACTACAGGCTAATAATTCCCAAAAACCCCACCACAATTACATATATGCATGACTTTCAAGCGGAAAGTGAATCAAGTTTAACTTTTTGTTTTAGCCATAGAGGCTGTAGATGGAGGAGGACAAAGCCAGACTGCAGCTGAAGGTGGAGATAGAATGAAAGCAAAACTCATTTTTCTTTGGCAGTTTTCCTCTGTGAGCTCAGTGCCATGGCAACACATGTTGAAGGTCTTTGGTTTTTGGTTTCGGTTTCTGGTAGTTTTCCATTCAATTGAAAATGTTTTTGTTTTATCCCCCAAGCTATGTGAAGGATCATGTATTCGAGCATTTTGCGGGTGTTTGTAAAATACCAAAGGACAATGAAAAAAAATCAAACTCTCAAAACAGTTTGTAATCTATTGTAGTTTCTCCTTGTTGTGTTTTTTTGTATTAAAATATGTCTAGACTACATGAAGGATGTATACATTATTATTATTTTTAGTCTGATTTTATTTTTCGGCTCAAGGCCCTGTGCCCTCATATGGACAGCGGCACTTTAGTTCCCATGCAGAAGATAGCTTTGCTTCACAAGAAAATTAAACGAGTTTAGTTTGTAAAGAAAATTTAAAACCACATAAAAGGAATTTGACATTGCCTTGTTGCTAGGGGGCGTTCGACTATGGGGTCACAATAATAAAAAGGCCATAATTGCTTTGACATTTGGGCAACAGGATAAGACAACATCAAAGTTTGAGTGATACACTGGTGTGGCATAATGTAGCTTAGCACACACTACCCCTACAATATCAGTATTTATACCCTACACCACACTGTGGTACAGGGTATTATAACTTTGAGCATTTGTTTGTAACACCCAAAAAGAGAAGAAATTGACCCGTCGTTTATTATACCGATCGACTTAGAATCACTTTCTGAGTTGATTTAGATATGCCCGTCTTACATATATCCTTTTCTTGGCCCAAGGACGATCCCTATTGAATTAGGTTAAAATCGGTTCAGATTTAGATATAGCCCCCATATATATGTTAGCCCCGATTTGACATGTAAGCGCTGTAAAAACTTTATTTTATATCCGATCAGTATGAAATTCGACAAAAAAGGTTTCTGATTATATGAATTAACACTGCAAAATTTGGAAGAAATCGGTTCAGATTTAGATATAGCTCTTATATATACGTTACCCCCGATTTGACATGTTAGCGCTGTAAAAATGTTATTTTATATCCGATCAGTATGAAATTTGGCAAAAAGAGGTTTCTTATTATATGAATGAACACTATTAAATTTGGAAGAAATCGGTTCAGATTATGGTATAGCCCCCATTTATACGTTTATCCGATCAGTACGAAATTCGACAGAAAGTGGTATTTTTACATGAATGTGTATTCAGGGAAAATGGGTTCAGATTTATATATAACCTCTATATATATGTTCCTCCTGATTTGGTATCATAGCGCTATAGAAGTTGTACTTTATTGCTTAATTTATAATTGTCATTTTCCTAGACACACAATATAAAACATCAAATGCAGACATTTTATTAGGTTATCCCCAAAAAGAACTATTCAAAGGACATTCAAAGTAAATGTCATTTGATGATAACAGTGTGAGTTGTAAATTTTCTGTTAGTTGAAAAATTCAACTTTTAGATATCGGTTTAACCAAAAATACGAACCCGACTAACCGGTTGTTTTCGGGAATATTTGCTTTTCAATAAAATTAAATAAATCTATGGGAGATTTCATGTCAAGTGAGTAAATTTTTAAAAGCGATGTCTTCTGATCGTCTTTTTTCTTGCACCAAGTTTAGTCCTATGGGATAGTAGTTATGACACACAATTTCAACGATATCGCTTAAGGAATGTCTGAGTTGGAGGGAGTTGAATTTTTAAATTTTGGTCAAACGGACCTTTTTCCCATCCATACGGGGTCTGTTCAATAGAAAAAGTGAATTTTGAAATTCTTGGGTCTACGTGCATTCGATTAGAGTTTTTTTTATGTTGGCACACTTTTCTCGAACATATGTTCTTACCTGAGTTTGTTTGTGAAAGACATAACAGTAAGGCGTGTTTTGCATGTTCGGCGATTTTCTGCTGTGAAAAAATGGATCAAAGAATTCGCATCTTAAACCTGCTCAATTTTTTTGAAAGTAAGAGCTGTACATATAACTTTAACAAAATACTGAACAATATTTTTCATATTTCGTAAATATAGGCGGAGGCACTGACTCGACATTGAACCTTATATTTCAAATTTTAACTCTCAGCTGAAAAAAACACAAAAGAAGTCCAATGGCTAATGGGAAAGTGAAGCGTTCACAGTCCATCCTTTCCAAATTTCAACCTTACTCACAGTCCAATGAAGGCTTGGTGCTCTCTGTCATGCTAACGAAAGATAACTCTACAAATAGCAGACTAAATACCTGCTACTCATCTGCAAGCCTGGATGCGATGTTGGCAACCCTAACGACAGGATCGGACCCTATGGAGTAATCAGTCATCCGTATTAAATTTATGCTGATTACCGAACCGAAACACATAGCCCATCCTTTCCAAATTTTAAACTTACTCATACTCCAATGGAGACTTGGTGCCCTCTGTAACTACAGGTAACTCTATCCAATAGCAGATTAAATCCCTGATGCTCATCTGCAAGCCCGAAGGCGAAGTTGACAACCCCAACGACGGGATCGAGCAGTACTCCGAAAGGATTATAACTTCACGAATGCGCACAAAAGCCATAAACCTGACGAGTATACAATGCTACGCACCTACAGAGTCAGCATAATTATTAAAAAGTTATACGTGTCCAAGCATTTCGCTGGGTCGGCAACTGTACGGCAACAGAACCCGTTCAAGCAGAACAATACACCAAGAACATTACCAACTATTGAACAGAGAACTGAAGAGGAGTGCACGAAGAGACAAGAGAAATTGAATTTATAAAAGAGCCAACGAAGCCCAGGCCGCAGACGAAACACACCGAGAAGGGGGACCTATATCGCACGGCATAAAATCTTACAAATAGCGCAAGATCTACAGGCAAACCTTTGTAGACTATTACTTGCAAAAAAGAGCAACTGAAGCTATGGGAGACATTTTATGAAACTATGCTGTCTTCAACTAATAATGTGCAAACCAGATTATGCAATTGCAAGTCGCACACGATAGACACAAATATATCCACCTATAGTCCAGATGTCAAAGAAATATGCTATTCTAAAGAAAGATTATATTCAATATCTACAACTTTGCTTCAGACACAAAAGAGATAATCCGTACGTTATATCCAGAAAAAATATAGAAAAAGTGAAAAAAATCCACCTTGAGCAAAAAAATTCTTATGTCCATTAAATTACATTATACAACAACATTTTTGTCCAAGGGATGTGGATAACAGTTTCTGGTGCAATAAGGTGTCACAAACACGAAAAAAAAAAATATAAAAAAAATTTGTATGGTAATTTTTTTTTAAATCACATCTTTCAGTGTACATTCAGTATTTGGACCATAATTTTTCAAGTATAACCTGATTGAGCCGTGTTATGCCTCAAATTAAAGGGAATTATGAGGGCTAATATCGCTTTCACGTAGAATCGTTGGTTTAGTAACAGTCCTCAAAAATATGAGAAAACATTTTTTTTTTAAAAAATAACACTTTTTCCTGGTACAAAAAAAATCCATAAAAAAATATTTTATCACATTTTTAAAAAGCCAGCATGCTAACGAAGAAAACACTGTCTTTAGTAAAATAATAGAAGAAATATATATGTTATATTTTGGTATATACACGCTGAAAAAAAATCGCTTCTGTAGTATATTGTCCCAAACATATTCGGCTTGAAACATATATATGTTTAAGGTACACTCTAAACATATAATATTTCGTACACACAAAAATTTATAAATTTGGGAAGACGTTGTTCTAAACAAATCTTTGTTTACATCCCAATATGTTTTTGTTTGGGACTATTATTTCCGAAAAAAATATTTGTTAGCAATTAAGTATTCAGAAAACCCTAACTTGTGTTAGATTTCAGTAATTCAAAGTTAATTTTTTATAAATTTTTCATGTTCGTAAAAATAATGATTAATAATAATTGAAATCGTATAATCTTGGATCGAAATAAATTACTTTGAGGATTGATAACTAATGATGGCTTGGAATACTCAGACATTTAAAACAGAAGTTGATGCTGCATTTGGTATCATAACTGAGAGGTTTAATTCGAAACCAAGGAAAAATTAAAACTGAAATTCGAAAAATTTAACAAAAGTTTTGAAAACCTTATTTAAATAAAGTATATTTGGAGAAATTCTAAACAATAATTTAATTTGTATTCAAACACATATTTTATTTGAGAAATTTAGTTTGCAAATATTATATTTTGTAACATATTAATATACGAGTTCCAAATGTATTTTATTGATTTTCAAATAAAATTTATTTGCCCAGAAATATATAATATTTAAAAATCTGTGTTCCAAATATATTTTCTTTCGATTCAAATATATCAAAAAAGGCGATTTTGCCCCGTGTAGTTAAAAATATTAACGAACCGTTGACACCTAGTATTTTGTGAAATTCGTGCCATGTAAATCTTACTCGATGGACTAGTGGAAGAATGCGGTAAGTACTTAACAATTTATGTATTTCAAAGTTTTGTGGAATAAAACGTTTTAATTTTAGACATTACGTGCAATTTGGAATGCCAATGATTTGGAGACAAGCATTCATTCATTCACGATACGGACTGCTATTTTTGTCTAAGTAAACAGATTGGTGTAGGAAGGAGCATTCGCTGGAATTACGCTGAAGTAAAATCTGTCACTTTGTCAGTTGCACATTCGGAAACAATACCAATTTCCAAGTGTCCCAGTATAGCTAACAGCCTAATTACGGAAACATCATCAAGTTCAACTGAGTACTCAACTCTGAGCGATTCAGAAGTCATCGCTTTTAACTCAGTTTCAACTCAATGATCTAGTGAGAGATTTGGAACTGACCAAAGATAAGGCAGAACTACTTGCATCTCGGATGAAACAGTACAATATTTTGGCCCCAGATGTTAACATATCATATTATAGAGTCCGTGATATACCTTACAAACAATTTTGTACAACTGTGGATAACAGATGTTTTTCCAAGGACATTCCCGGACTGTTCGAGGAACTTAATCAAACATACAATTCAAAGGAATGGTGGTTACTTGTTGACAGCAGTAAAGAAAGTTTGAAAGCAGTACTTTTACCCAACGGAGATCAGGAACCGTCGATTCCCAATGCTCATGCTGTCAACACTAAGGAATCATACGATATAATGGCTAAATTGATAAAATACATAAAATATGAACATGACTGGAAAATTTGTTGCGATTTAAAAGTAGTTGGTATGTAGTTGGTATGCCTCTGGGATAGCCAATATTTTGCCACCACTGCATATTAAGCTGGGGCTCTTTAAAAATTTTGTAAAAGCTTTAAGGAAAGATGGCAATTCACTCTCATACTCGTATTTAAAAAGTTTATTTAAAAGTCAAAAAGTTTTCAAAAAATCGAAGAAGGAGTTTTTGATGGGCCTAAAATAAGGAAACGGATGAAAAATGTGAATTTCGAATCATATTTGACGTCGGATGAAATTGCAGCATGGAGGTCGTTTAAGCTTGTAGTTTCAAATTTCCTTGGATCCAATAAAAGCCCGCAATATGAAATAATGATTAATGATTTGTTAAAAATTATGAAAAAATTGGTTAGAAATACATATATTTTTTTATGTTTATGTACAAATGTATTCTTCCAACTTATTTTACGCTTTATGTATTCCAACAGGTGTAAGTATGTCCCTCAAAATTCATTTCTTGCATTCTCATTCAAACTTTTTTCCCGAGAATATTGGCGACGTAAGTGACGAACATGGCGAAAGGTTTCACCAAGAATTGAAGTCCATCGACCGGCGTTACCAAGGGCACTGGGATGAAAGAATGATGGGAGATTATATTTGGTTCCTCATTAGAGAAACCGATTCCGAAATCTACAAACGTCAACAAAAAACTCACAATTGCTGCTACTGAAACTTGTAATGTAAATAAACTCAAATGTATATAATATAAATAAAAGTAACAACTAAAATTGCCAGTTAAACTGAAATTTAAAAAAAAAAAAAATTTTTAATTCTCTTACCTCTACCAAAAAGGCTATAATTTCTACATTTAGCCATAATTTTTTTTCAAATAGGCATTATTTTCTCCGCTAGGATGCAAACTTTTAAAAAATAAAATAAAATATTTTTTTTCGATTTTTTTCTATTCTTTGTTTTTTTTGTCCAAGGATTTTTTTTTTGATAAAAATCTACTTTTTCCAATTTGCTTAATGACTGTTACTAAACCACTTTTTCTAAGTGAAAGAGATGTTTCCAAGATTGGCAGCCCACATTAATAGCTTCAATTTAACGTATAAGTCAACCTGATCAGGCAGATACTCCAAAAATTATAGTGCAAATACTAAGGGTACCTTCGACGATAATAGCATTTTTAATAAAAAATTAAAAAAAAAATGTATCCATAAAAAAATTTTTGGTTTTGATTTTAATAACAGTATGCCACAATCTATACAATAAATAAATAATTTTTTTTTGTTGCCTAGTGTTATTAATTGAGCCAACTTCATTAAACGAATGATGCAGAAGTTCTTATTTTTGTACTGTGTAGTTTAATGGTTGTATACGGCAGTAGTCAGACCGATAATGTTGTACGGCAATGTCGTCTGGTGGACAGCTCTGCAGAAATTCACCTTCCTAGCGATACTAAACAAGGTTCTAAATGTTATACTACATTTAATGCCGCTAGATATTATAGCAGTGCAATATGCCGCATGTACTGCGATTCGACTCAGGGAACTGTCACTATGGTCAGAAAATGGCTACGGACATAGTGTCACTCTAGAGAGAATGCCTGACCTTGTGGGACCTTGAGCATGTGGGCTTGCCTCTAACAACCTGCAAACTCCGCTTGAGAGATAGTGCACTTACGGCAACAAATGACAGGCGGTCACTAGTCAGGAACTGCATACATTCCAGGCTGATGTGGCCCGGTTTAGACTAAAAACGCACCAAAGCACTGCTGTTGTTGTCGAAAACGGACGTCTCGATTATCGTGTCTATCATGACAGGTCACTGTCTTGTTGGACGGCACGCAGAGAGATTAAAGGTATTATAGGTATATTCTGTGTCCGTACCGCGCTCTCTCTAGAAGGCGGCATACAACCTTGGGCTCTTGTTTCTTTGAGGAGTTAGCTAACTAGGCTGATGTTGGAATCAGCCAACTTTTGAGCTTTTCAAAGCAATCAAATTGGTTCAACGGAAGGGACTAGGGATAACTTGTTTTCCTTTACGTTCCTGTGGTAACACAATGGATTGGACAATCTAAGCGAACCTGTTTTACAGGCTGCCACTCTTAATCTAAGGCTTATATGCAAATTTCACCTGCACAATCGTACGTGGAAAACAATTAGGAGCACAATTGGAATTAGCTCCGGAGAACATCAGTGTCACGTATTATCATCCATGTTTGTTCAATGCGTACTCGACGTAATGAGCAAAGCAACAAACAATAGATATGGTATTACTTGCGGTTTTACGATGCTATCAGCTTGCTCTCTCACAGTTTCTGGGATATGCAAGCAAATGATCCATGAAGCAGCAGCACAGGCTTAAATTGGCTTAAGAAAATATCGGCAAAACTAAAGCAATACGCATAAACGCCCACACTGTACACACACTAGCCGCACGAGATGACACAATAGATTAGGTGGAATCTTTCAGCTATCTGGGAAGCATTTTGGATAAAACTGGTGAATCCGAAGCTGATATCATAAATAAAGCCCGGCAAGAATTCGGGGGACTTAGGCCGATATGGAACTCTTCGCTTATTTCAAGACGAATGAAAATACAAATATTCAACACCATGTTTACTGTGTTATATTCGTGAGACACGTGGAATGTCGCCCAATGTGACTTACATGCTATACTCGTACAAGTCTTTATCAAATTATGCTCTACGAAAATTATCCATATTTGCTGGCTTACACGTGAAGAAAAAATTAGTACTCCCAAACGAAATTTGTTTGCGGTCTATGTGTGTCGAAAACGATTTATGTTTATTCCAAAACCCAAAGAGACGTTTATAGCAAACTGTTAGTGTACTTATCATAAATGATTTATATTAATTACAAACAATGTGATACGGTTATTGCCCTTGTCACAAGCTGTGCCTGTTTATCCCAAACCCCGGGAAACGTCAGTTGCAAATGGTTATTGCATTTGTCACAAGCAATATCTGTTTATCCCAAAGCTTATGAAACGTTTGAGGCAAACTGTTATTGTGTTTGTCACAAGCAATACCTGTTTACCTATAATTAAGAAAACGTTTGTCGCAAAACAATAATTTGGTCGTATTACGAATTTTTGATGCTTTGTAATGTAATGTCACAAATGTAAAATGTAAACGGGAGCTCCAAGACAAGCACCTCTGCTATTTATTGGCTGATATCTTCTAATTGAATTGTAGACAAACTGTAAACAAACAACGTGAATCTTAAAACATATTTAAAATTTACGAGACCATTGTATGGATCAAAGCGAGGTGTAATCTTAACATTTAGCAAATTGCTTAGTCAAAAGTGAACTTCATAGGTTAATATTTAAAAACTTTCCATTTCCGTGAATAGAAGTCAAACTACATCAGAAAAATAGCATGAAAAACTACCGGTAAAAAATCGTGTTGCATAGCGTTATTAAAAAAACATATTTACCTCCTTAATGTTGAACATTTCAGCAGTATCCAAAGGGTTATAATCAGAAATATCCAGTTGTATTGTGCCTGATTGAGAGGGAAATGGGTTTGATGGTGATTTCACCCATCGACTGAAGATATGTTTTAGTTCCTCTTCAAAGGCTTTACAGTGTACAAAATTTCAATCCAATAATAGTGCTATTGCCTCCGATGTTGTAGCCTATCGCCAATTTTATGTACTCTACTATGAAATGAGGTGGTGTTCACAATATAATGAAATATGATACCGTTAGGGTGATTTAGTTTAAGGATAAATTTATTTTCTGACTTTAAGAGAAAAAGTTAATTTTCCCAAAAAGAATATGTTTCCAGTAAATACACTGCAGACGCTATTTTTGGCATAAGGTGTATACGCTTTTATGAATTAATATTAATGGCGCTTAATCAGAGATAATAATTGCTTCTATGGCAATAATGCCAAGGCCAATTGGGATATCATTATCCCTTTTTGGGAAGCAAATAAACAACTTATGAAAGCAAATTAAAGGGGAATCAAAAACAGATTTACAAGTCTCAATTTTGTCCTCGGCAACAAAGTCGGACAGCAGATGGCGGGATGTGGCCACACAGTGACTGCGAATAAACACCCTTGATGACAGTTATTGCCTCAAACGCCAAGTGTTCAGAACGACGAGATTAAAGGATCGCAAATGACAGAAACCTCAGTTAAGAGACAAAAGTTTTGTATAGACTAGACAAAGCTGTAAATTCGTTTATGTCCGCTTTTTATGTTTGCCGCCGGAATAATAAAAACCCCAAACTGGCGATAAGGGCGGGTGGCATGATGAATGTGGAAAATGTTAGAAGTTTTTTGTGACACCTCTTTATTTATTTGAAGAGAGGTTAGTAGAACACATTTGTATTTCAGATTAAAACGCACTCTTTAAAACAACACTTGTTTCCCAGAATTGTTTCTGGTTAAGGACTGAGGATAAATCCTGGAAGTTTTAACGAAATACAAAAGATTTTGTTATATGCAATATATGTGGGTAAATTGAAAAATAACACAGGTCCTAGGTTATTTCTTAAACTTACAAAAGTGTGAGACTATTTTGATACAGAAAAATACAGATTAACTGTTGTTTTAAGACAGTAATTTATAGTTTCTAAATATTCCAATATAAAGTTTCTAAATATGTTTTCCCAAAAAGAAAATCGCTTCTGTAGTATATTGTCCCAAACATATTTGGCTTGAAACGTATATATGTTTAGGGTACACTCTAAACATGTAATAATTGGTACATACAAAAATTATATATTCGGGAAATCTTTGCTTGCTTCCCAATATGATTTTATTTGTGACTATTATTTCCGAAATAAATACGATATTTATTTGCATTTTATGCATTCAGAAAATACCCATATTGTGTTAAATTTTTCAGTAATTCAAAGTTAATTTTTTAGAACATTGTTAATGTAATTCAGTCAGAATTTATTCGGACCACATGTTTCCTTTGATTTATTACAATAGTTAATGCGGAATATGGGCAAATCCTGTTTTGCGGACGTTACATTCGTTGGCGTTCTGAATGCAATATTTTCATATAATCTTCAGCAACAACAATTATTCAAGATTTCTTTGAAATTATATTAAGTTTTTAACTAAATACTTTTGATGAATACGATATTCGCTGCGAAAGTTCCGTTGCGACGTTACAAAAAATGAAAGTAGGTTTTCAAGTTAAGCAAGTTATCAGAAAAATCGAAATACATTAAAGAAAGAGGAACATTTAAGGATATAAAAATAGCTCTTATTAGAATAATACACTACGAGGTTCATTCAAAAACTAGAAATTCGTCTGTTGTGGACGTTACGTTGCAGACGTTCCACAACAATTTCAACATGTTAAATCGACAATATTCTTCGGAATTTTTTTATAATGTTATAGTTTATATTTTATAGAACCAGCTGAACATGTTATTCTTAAATTCTTATGCTTTGTGGCATTAAAATTAACTTCAAAAAACCATTACAGATGAAAAAAATAAATTTTTTGAACATTGAACTCACCTCTGCCTCCAATTTTCATTTGATTTTTTTAACAGTGTGGGTCATTACTCCCACATACTAGGGCAACATTTTCTGAGAATTTGAGAAAGATCGAATTTTTGACCTGTGACACTTGAGAAAGAACTACCCATATTTAGATTCCTTTTTCGTTCCTATAAGGAACATAGGGACAGCATGAGGTCTTCGCAGCGCCATTAATACCAATGCATACGAACACTTGAAATTTTGTGCAGTGTAATGTTTTTATAGTACCTACAGTCCAGTACAAAGTGGGCGTTATTGCCACGCCCCTTCTAGTACCTCTCACACAAATGGTAAAAATTTTGTGAAATGAATAAGTATTTACTTTAATGAGTTTCTCATTTTTAACATTTCACAAAAATTTTACCATTTGTGTGAGAGGTACTAGAAGGGTCATGGCAATAACGTCCACATAGTACTGGACTGTAGGTACTATAAAAACATTACACTGCACAAAATTTCAAGTATTTGTATACACTGGTAATAATGTTATAAGCTGTTAATTTTTTGTACCAATTGGTCACTTTGTGTGGAGGGTATCAAAAGGTGTGTGGAATTTTCGTTCTTTTTTGTCCAGCTTATAGAGACGGTAAAATGATTGCTACGTATGAAATTTTACATAATTCCCATGAGTTGTATAGAAGTTATAAAGTTTTAGCATGCCCAAAAATGTTAACCATTTGTGGGGGAGGTACCACAAAGAGTAGGCCAATATGGTTGTCCACCAAACATAAACGGGGTTGAATAAAATATTACCACGTACGAAATTTTGAGTCACTCGGTCACTCCTTTCCTGGGTTCCCGTTAGCACTTTTCAGGATAATCCAGGATTAAGGACATTTTCGTTCTTTTGATGTCCCTAATACACAAAAATTCGTTACCTAATTTATAATTCTTAGAGAGGGTGTTAAAATCTTCCAAATATTACTTACAGTATCGGACAATACTTATACATATTGGACTTACTTCATACTTCTGTTCAATCGCCAACATCTGAAAACTATCAATGATATATTCCAAAAATTGTACCTATTATCTAAGAATTGGATCAATTTACCAAAAAAGTGGCAATTTGGCTGCTTAAATTATTTGAAATTAAAAATGTATTGCAGGAAAAGGTCGAAAATTAGCACGACAAAACAGATTGGACTATGCATTTCTACTAAGGTTTTGTGGAAAACATTTATTATCAAGGGCGGCGTTGCACCTTCTTGCATGGAATCAATAAGATTGGTTGTTATCTTTGTATCTATGGAGTTCCAAGCATCTGCAATAGCCTGAAATAGCCTATTTTTATCTCCGCTTACGATTCTCGATTTATCTCTCTGTTGACAATATCCCAAAGATTTTCAATGGGATTCAAGTCTACGGTTGAGCTGTCCACTCCATAACGTTAACCCCTTCCTTTCTAACTCAATCATTGTCGTGTTGTAATTGCCGTAATAGAGCAACATTCCACTCAGCAAAGGGAAACATGGCATTCTCCAAGATTTCGCAGTACATAAACTTGGAATTACACCATACTTTTCATATATTTAGGTACTTTTTTTGGATGATTTTTTAAATCATCCATTTTTGTGTCATGATTTTTTAAATAGTATTGACATATCCTTCTAAAATTTCTCATTTTTGATTCATATATCGCAATTTTTTTGCATATCACAAATATGCAAAAAATGAAAAATATGCACCTGTTTTTCGATTCCTTTTTCTTTGAAACGAATTTTGTCCAATCAGAATTTTTCTATCAATCCGCAAAAAAATATGCAATTCCATATAATCCGAGGTCTAGTTGAAACTTTGTGGAATAAATCACTCCATAAAATCTGTAATTTTTAGAAGACGAAAAAAAAACCGAAAAGTTTTTCAAAAGATATGACCAATTGAAAATTGCGAAAATTAAGAACAAAAGTGTGCCGAGGTAGGAACATTGAAAATGGTGTAGTGAGAGAACGTGTGGGTAGAATACAAAGAATGAAGGCCTATTTTAATGGTAATTGCAAGTGATTTTCGCCGGCTGTCTTGGCTACCGACCAAATTTTAATATTTTTTATTTTGCATTTTCTTTTGTGTTTTCCACTATAGGTTAGGTTAGGTTATAAGAGGATGACACTAGAGCTGGTCTAGTGTCTAAGACTGGGCCATGTTTGATACATTGCTATTCCTCATGTTGTTGTTTTTGGTTCTTCTCTTCCGATTTCCTTTTATATTGTGGGTTATTTCCGCGGGATCTGTGCTCATGCAAGCCCCGGATGTTTTCTAATATTATGGGCGCCATTTTGAAGCCCTGATGAATGCCAATATTTTTGCTGGGTCGTTGCCTCGAATTTCCGTTAATGTCTGGAAATAAAAAGAGCCGAGTATCTTTTTTCTTCTTTTGCATAGGACAGGGCACTGACAAAGGAAGTGATAACCATCTTTTCCACTATGAAAACACTAACCTAAAAATTCCCAATATGATTTTATTTGTGACTATTATTTCCGAAATAAATACGATATTTATTTGCATTTTATGCATTCAGAAAATACCCATATTGTGTTAAATTTTTCAGTAATTCAAAGTTAATTTTTTAGAACATTGTTAATGTAATTCAGTCAGAATTTATTCGGACCACATGTTTCCTTTGATTTATTACAATAGTTAATGCGGAATATGGGCAAATCCTGTTTTGCGGACGTTACATTCGTTGGCGTTCTGAATGCAATATTTTCATATAATCTTCAGCAACAACAATTATTCAAGATTTCTTTGAAATTATATTAAGTTTTTAACTAAATACTTTTGATGAATACGATATTCGCTGCGAAAGTTCCGTTGCGACGTTACAAAAAATGAAAGTAGGTTTTCAAGTTAAGCAAGTTATCAGAAAAATCGAAATACATTAAAGAAAGAGGAACATTTAAGGATATAAAAATAGCTCTTATTAGAATAATACACTACGAGGTTCATTCAAAAACTAGAAATTCGTCTGTTGTGGACGTTACGTTGCAGACGTTCCACAACAATTTCAACATGTTAAATCGACAATATTCTTCGGAATTTTTTTATAATGTTATAGTTTATATTTTATAGAACCAGCTGAACATGTTATTCTTAAATTCTTATGCTTTGTGGCATTAAAATTAACTTCAAAAAACCATTACAGATGAAAAAAATAAATTTTTTGAACATTGAACTCACCTCTGCCTCCAATTTTCATTTGATTTTTTTAACAGTGTGGGTCATTACTCCCACATACTAGGGCAACATTTTCTGAGAATTTGAGAAAGATCGAATTTTTGACCTGTGACACTTGAGAAAGAACTACCCATATTTAGATTCCTTTTTCGTTCCTATAAGGAACATAGGGACAGCATGAGGTCTTCGCAGCGCCATTAATACCAATGCATACGAACACTTGAAATTTTGTGCAGTGTAATGTTTTTATAGTACCTACAGTCCAGTACAAAGTGGGCGTTATTGCCACGCCCCTTCTAGTACCTCTCACACAAATGGTAAAAATTTTGTGAAATGAATAAGTATTTACTTTAATGAGTTTCTCATTTTTAACATTTCACAAAAATTTTACCATTTGTGTGAGAGGTACTAGAAGGGTCATGGCAATAACGTCCACATAGTACTGGACTGTAGGTACTATAAAAACATTACACTGCACAAAATTTCAAGTATTTGTATACACTGGTAATAATGTTATAAGCTGTTAATTTTTTGTACCAATTGGTCACTTTGTGTGGAGGGTATCAAAAGGTGTGTGGAATTTTCGTTCTTTTTTGTCCAGCTTATAGAGACGGTAAAATGATTGCTACGTATGAAATTTTACATAATTCCCATGAGTTGTATAGAAGTTATAAAGTTTTAGCATGCCCAAAAATGTTAACCATTTGTGGGGGAGGTACCACAAAGAGTATGCCAATATGGTTGTCCACCAAACATAAACGGGGTTGAATAAAATATTACCACGTACGAAATTTTGAGTCACTCGGTCACTACTTTCCTGGGTTCCCGTTAGCACTTTTCAGGATAATCCAGGATTAAGGACATTTTCGTTCTTTTGATGTCCCTAATACACAAAAATTCGTTACCTAATTTATAATTCTTAGAGAGGGTGTTAAAATCTTCCAAATATTACTTACAGTATCGGACAATACTTATACATATTGGACTTACTTCATACTTCTGTTCAATCGCCAACATCTGAAAACTATCAATGATATATTCCAAAAATTGTACCTATTATCTAAGAATTGGATCAATTTACCAAAAAAGTGGCAATTTGGCTGCTTAAATTATTTGAAATTAAAAATGTATTGCAGGAAAAGGTCGAAAATTAGCACGACAAAACAGATTGGACTATGCATTTCTACTAAGGTTTTGTGGAAAACATTTATTATCAAGGGCGGCGTTGCACCTTCTTGCATGGAATCAATAAGATTGGTTGTTATCTTTGTATCTATGGAGTTCCAAGCATCTGCAATAGCCTGAAATAGCCTATTTTTATCTCCGCTTACGATTCTCGATTTATCTCTCTGTTGACAATATCCCAAAGATTTTCAATGGGATTCAAGTCTACGGTTGAGCTGTCCACTCCATAACGTTAACCCCTTCCTTTCTAACTCAATCATTGTCGTGTTGTAATTGCCGTAATAGAGCAACATTCCACTCAGCAAAGGGAAACATGGCATTCTCCAAGATTTCGCAGTACATAAACTTGGAATTACACCATACTTTTCATATATTTAGGTACTTTTTTTGGATGATTTTTTAAATCATCCATTTTTGTGTCATGATTTTTTAAATAGTATTGACATATCCTTCTAAAATTTCTCATTTTTGATTCATATATCGCAATTTTTTTGCATATCACAAATATGCAAAAAATGAAAAATATGCACCTGTTTTTCGATTCCTTTTTCTTTGAAACGAATTTTGTCCAATCAGAATTTTTCTATCAATCCGCAAAAAAATATGCAATTCCATATAATCCGAGGTCTAGTTGAAACTTTGTGGAATAAATCACTCCATAAAATCTGTGATTTTTAGAAGACGAAAAAAAAACCGAAAAGTTTTTCATAAGATATGACCAATTGAAAATTGCGAAAATTAAGAACAAAAGTGTGCCGAGGTAGGAACATTGAAAATGGTGTAGTGAGAGAACGTGTGGGTAGAATACAAAGAATGAAGGCCTATTTTAATGGTAATTGCAAGTGATTTTCGCCGGCTGTCTTGGCTACCGACCAAATTTTAATATTTTTTATTTTGCATTTTCTTTTGTGTTTTCCACTACAGGTTAGGTTAGGTTATAAGAGGATGACACTAGAGCTGGTCTAGTGTCTAAGACTGGGCCATGTTTGATACATTGCTATTCCTCATGTTGTTGTTTTTGGTTCTTCTCTTCCGATTTCCTTTTATATTGTGGGTTATTTCCGCGGGATCTGTGCTCATGCAAGCCCCGGATGTTTTCTAATATTATGGGCGCCATTTTGAAGCCCTGATGAATGCCAATATTTTTGCTGGGTCGTAGCCTCGAATTTCCGTTAATGTCTGGAAATAAAAAGAGCCGAGTATCTTTTTTCTTCTTTTGCATAGGACAGGGCACTGACAAAGGAAGTGATAACCATCTTTTCCACTATGAAAACACTAACCTAAAAATTCACAAAAAATATAGGCAAATTCCTTGATGGAAATTACAAAAGCTAATTTCCATAAATAACACCTTTTTTGTGTCCACGGCCTAAAAAAATTTTAGCCCCCATTCTATCGGGCTTATACTTCAAAAAATATAGTCCAAATACTAGGCATATTAGTTGAAAATTGGAATTACAATACCATACAAATTACACCAGAAAATGTTATGCACATCCTTTCGACAAAAAATTTTGTAAACTAGTGCCTTTGTAAGTGTAGAAAACATTTTTACCAAAATGCTCATACCGTCCTCAACAATACCCCAACGACCGGTAGCAGTTGCACTTACTGCCGTGTGTGTATGTGTGTACGCTATTATGTCGGTTTTGTCTGTCTGGTGGAGAGTGTAAATTATAACACTTTGTGTTGTCGTTGTGGTTACGAATCACTATTAAGGCTTGTGGGGGCGATGGGGAGAGGATTTTAGAATGTTTTGATGAAAATTTTGTTTTGGTGGGAAGAAATTTTCTCTTTGTTGGTGGGGACGAAATAAAATATGATTTGTGTTGTGTTGGGGTGGGGTGGTAAAACATAATTCGCATGATAGTAATAAAAAACAAAATAAACGAAGGGAATCACTCAATCGCATAACTTCGGCAAAAGCGGCTAAACATTTACGGCCCACAAAAAAAATCGCAAACAAAATAAACAAATTTTTTGTTTGGGTGGGTGCATCAACACTTGAAGAGAGGGGTACGGGTGAGATGGGAGAGCACAACAAACAAAGATAAAGGGTTTTCCAAAAAGAGGTGTTATTTTGGTATTCAAAGAAAAATGCCATTTTGTGAGATAAATGATCGGATGTTTGTTTCATAATAAAGAGGAAGGTATGCCGTTAATAATGAAAAACAACATCAGCCAAATGGCCACCAAGACCACGCTTACGGGACCATATCCTTTTCATGAAATTTTCCATAACCAAATCGCAAAGTGGCTACCCTATGTCCTCGATAGCCTCACGAATTCTATCTTTGAGGTCTTGAATCGACGCTGGGCTGTTGGCGTAGACCTCATTTTTCACGTGGCCCCAAAGGAAGAAGTCGCAAGGTGTTAAATCACAAGATCTCGGTGGTCAATTGTGATCACCTCTTCGAGAGATAACATGGTCCGGAAAGTTTTTCCGTAACAGAGCAATGGTTTCGTTGCTTGTGTGGCACGTAGCGCCGTCATGTTGAAAGTAAACTTTTATCCAGATCACTACCATCCAACTCCGACCATAAAAATCATTAATAATCTCGCGATAGCGCAATCCATTCATAATTCCATCCATAGTTATACCCTACACCACACTGTGGTACAGGGTATTATAACTTTGTGCACTTGTTTGTAACACCCAAAAGGAGAAGAAATAGACCCATCGTTTATTATACCGATCGACTTAGAATCACATTCTGAGCTGATTTAGCTATGTCCGTCTGTCCGTCTGTCCGTCTGTGCATGTATTCTTGTAATCAAAGTACAGGTCGCAATTATGGTCCGATCTCGACGAAACTTTACACATATCTTTTTTTTGGCCCAAGGACGATCCCTATTGAATTTGGTTAAAATCGGTTCAGATTTAGATATAGCCCCCATATATATGCTAGCCCAGATTTGACATGTAAGCGCTGTAAAAACTTTATTTTATATCCGATCAGTATGAAATTTGGCAGAAAGAGGTTTCTTATTATATGAATGAACACTGTTAAATTTGGAAGAAATCGGTTCAGATTTAGATATAGCCCCCATATATTCGTTACCCCCGATTTGACATGTAAGCGTTGTAAAAATGTTATTTTATATCCGATCAGTTCGAAATTCGGCAAAGAGAGGTTTCTTGTTACATGAAGGAATACTGCTGAATTCGGAGAAAATTGGTTCAGATTTAGATATAGCCCCCATATATATGTTACCCCCGATTTGACATGTAAGCGCTGTAAAAACTGTATTTTATATCCGATCAGTGCGAAATTCGGCAGAAAGAGGTTTCTTATTACATGAAGGAATACTGCCAAATTCGGAGAAAACCGGTTCGGATTTAGATATAGCCCCCATATATATGTTTTCCCCCGATTTCACATGTAAGCGCTGTAAAAACTGTATTTTATATCCGATCAGTATGAAATTCGTCAGAAAGAGGTTTTCTATTATATGAATGAACACTTTAAAATTTGGAAGAAATCGGTTCAGATTAAGATATAGTCCCCATATATACGTTACCCCCGATTTGACATGTGAGCGCTGTAAAAATGTTATTTTATATCCATTCAGTGCGAAATTTGGCAGAAATAGGTTTCTTATTACATGAAGGAATACTGCCAAATTCGGAGAAAATCGGTTCAGATTTAGATATAGCTTCCATATATATGTTACCCTCGATTTGACATGTAAGCGCTGTAGAGACTGTATTTTATATCCGATCAGTACGAAATTCGACAGAAGGAGGTCTTTTTACATGAATGAGTATTCAGGGAAGATCGGTTCAGATTTATATTGATTGTTCCTCCTGATTTGGTATCAAACCGCTATAGAAGTTGTATTTTACTTCCGATCATTAAAATTTTCCAGAAAGATGTTTCTCAATTTAGAAACGAATATTGCTTAATTTAGCGATTATCGTTTCAGAATTAGATAATATGTTTCTACCCATTTACCAATTATTCCAAATTATTATGACAATGACCCTTATCGCATTGTTAGGGAGGTGTAGGGTATTATATAGTCGGCCCCGCCCGACTTTCTGCCTTTCCTTACTGGTTTTTACTTGTCAAATGTCAAAGAATAAAAGCTTCAAAAGTGACAGCTACGGAAATGCCGGGTGATTCAAAATAACACCTCTTGTTGGAAAACCCGTTATTATCAACACTACAGAAGGAATCATACAATTGTTGACTTTTTGTGGTACCAATCTCACACTCAATATAGTTTGCACTTGAAATGTTTATTTACTTGTGATCACTTTATTATTATCACTCTTTTCAATTATTATTTTTATTGCAAATTTCTTATTCGCATTTTGGCAATTTTTCTTGACATAGCATAGATATTATAGCACTTGTTTTGTTTTATACACACACAGTTACCTATTTATGTATCAATCAGTAAAACGCTGCTCTCACTTTTTTCGCAGATTTATTTACACTTTGTTCGTTAATTGTATATTATTTTGCTTTCTTTTTAATTTTTTTTAGGCAAAAGAACAAATTCTAGTGTTGGTCTCAAGTATATTGATGGCTTATTTATTTCTGACAAAGCCGATCGATCCTCTGTAAAACACGTCATTTAACGAACATTTCAAAACCTAAACTAAACTAAAGCTCGTAACGTCGCATCGCTATCGACGGAGGACGAACGAAAGTATGTACATTTAGCCGTGGCAAACAGCACGAGAATAAATGCAAGAGAAGGAAGCAAATGCTGTTGGGCAGAAATATGTTACGACCACTAAGCATCGGCATCAGCATCAGCAGCAGCCCAATGACGACAACGTCGTCGTTGATGATTATGACGTTGTACGTTAAAACAACTTCAAAGTGAAACGACGAGTGAAGAGAAGAACACTGAGAAGAGATGACATGGCATGATGAGAGTGTATGGAATGCTCCACAACTTTTCCCCCAAATAACTATAACAAAAAAACGCCAATAACAACAACAAAGAAAATGTTGGTGCTGTCACATCGTTGTTGACGATTTAGAATCGATTGGCCAAATTGCTCCAATTGCAGGGAAGTACAAAAGGAGAATTTTGCAAAACTAAATTAGAACGTCGCACAGCGGAACATATTTAAAAGATTTACGCAATCATGACCACTATTCTTATTTTCGATTTTTAAGAGAGGACATCTTTTTATTTTGCTTCTTCTTTTTACATATTTTGGAGTAATTGTTAAACTCATAAAAAAAAGAATTTTAATTTTCCTCGTGTTAAAAATATTATCTGGTGTTATCTAAATTGGAAAACATTAATTGAATTTGTTGACATTGATCAACTGTATCACTAGCAGTTTTGGGGATATTGTGCTTCGGATTGATACGACTCCGGCCCAACATTTCTGGTTATTTATTGGTGAAACATAACTCAAACAGTTATGTTTCAGTAAAATGGCTAATGATATGAAAATATCGTACCGAAGATTAAAGGCGTTTGTAAAATTATGACATGAAAATGTATATAACTCCATGTAAACTTTCGTTAAATTTATTGAAATGGTTACTTAACATTTGTCCTTAAATCAATGTTATTTTCAATAACTCGAACAAATATCTTTAAAGTCAACATATACACAATATTATGTACAACGAACCATTGAAGCAAAAAATAAATTCGTTGAAATCACGTAAATTTTTATTAGCTCACTGAAAATTGTATTTCGATCTCATCGATTTAGAGATGGTGTTGCCTAGACCGGGTCACAAAAAAAGTTATCAAATGCGAGGCGGAATATAAAAGATTACCTCGAGACAATAGCAAAAACATTTTTTTTTCATTTTTTCCGAGCCCGCGAAATCGGCCTAAAATGGTTTTATTCTTGTAAAATTTTTGTTTGTAGCTCGATTGTCACCTGCGATACATCATTGTATTGGTCTCGACGAGTACTACATTACCTCATAGATGTCGCCGATGTACAATATCATTTTCTAATGAAGACCTAACTTTTTTTTTTTTGATGGTTTTTAAAGCGCTTTAATCCTATAGAAAATTTTTTTTAAATTTTAGGGGTAGAAACAGCAGTACTTCTCTTACTTCTCGTACTTCATTAGAAAATAGCTTTATACATCAGGGATGTCTATGAGCCAAATGTAGTACTTATCGAGACCAACACATTGATGTATCGCATGTGACAATCGAGCTACAAACAAAAAAGTTACGATAAAAAACGTTACGATAATTTTGGGCCGATTCCGCGGGCTCAGAAAAATTAAAAAAAATGTTTTTGCGAATGTCCCGAAGTAAGCTATCATATTCCGCCTCGCATCTGGGAACTTTTGTTTTACATGGACGCCAACCCGGATTGGTGTTGTCTTTAGATTTACGAAATTATTTTTTTTCAGAGTATTATTACGGACTGTAGCATGACTTCAGAAGACAAACGACAATCAAGAATATATACTCGTATATGGGCATTTCATGCGTTGCGGACGTCAGGAATTTCATTAGTTTTTTCCTCATAACTTCCTTGATATTGATCTTAAGAATATTATTGTTATTAGCTAATTTGTAAAGTCTATCGAGCTTATTAACACTGAATTTATAGAATTTTGAAAACTTTTTTAGTTTGCATAAAAATGGACAGCGTGACGGACAGCACGAAAAATACACGATTCTTGAGTTATATTGAGAGATTTAAAAATGTCAACGAAACTTTTTATATAAATAATACCTAACTTTGTGCTTGCATATACTAGAGGCAATGCTTTTTAAGTATGTCTTTACCATTTACTCTAAAAAACGCAAAATTTTTTAGATATTTAGATTGTTTTTGAATTCCGGACGGCATGTTCCGGACAGCACGAAATATAGAAAAGGGGTTATTAAAATATATCTTTTAATGTCAATATTATACAATATTTAATTGTAACTCGGCTTTATCGAGCTTATATTCAAATATGGTCCAAATACTACAGGTAACTTCCATGAAAATTGTAATTTTAGAACAAAATTATTTAAAAAAAAACTTTACCATAAAAAAAATTGTTTTGGTTTCATAAAATAGTATACCTCAATCTATAAAAAATAAAGTTTTTAGATCTCGGACATACATATTTTTTTTGCCGGCCGCACACTGGATACGAATTTGAAGCGTACGTAAAGGTACGATACTGGTCGCACGAATTGAGTGCGCACACTGAATACGTTTCTGTGTTATATGTATGTAGTTTTTTCAGTGATATCGTATTCGTAAAGGTTTCTTCAGTGCTCTATGAATAATATTAATCTGTATCTTCATATTAATATGCACCCCAACACAATGTGCGCGTAAAATATATTTAAGAAGAGATAAATTCTGCTAACTTCATCAATATCATGCAATATTTGTATAATGATGATTTTCTGTATCCATTTTCTTTCACTTTTTATATATTTACCTCTTCTTTTTTCAACTTTACAGCGAACAAGTGCGAAAACGCATAAAAATTCAAACATTGCATTCGTACATCGGAATTACATGTTCATAGGTATACGTACGACTTTTTTGCACCCAGTGTGCGAGCTTTCATAGTACTTCTTGTGTTTGGATCGTTCGTACGCGCTCGCACGATTTAAATTCGTACGAATTCGAATCCAGATACAATAGATCAACGTTTTTAGTATACACCTTTTTTTGCTCAAAATGTTTGTAGTTCGTTTTTAGAATGGTACACATTTTTATAAAAAAAATTAATGGCCATTTTCAAGGGACAAAAATTTAAAAAAAATATTTTCTTAAGTTTGTCATTATCTAACTCAGAGCTTCTTAAATGGTGGTCTGCGGGCCACTGGGGGCCGTAACGTCTTGATAAAAAGTATGCTCACAACATGTTTTGATTGAAAAAATCGAAATAGCTGTTTTTTTAAATTCGAATCAAAGTCAGGAAGCACATAAATTGAATTCGGAAAATATTCGACACAAATGTACAAATTGGCGTTCATTCTTATTCTGGTTAAAACCAAAAAAAAATTAAAACAGAGCTTTATTTGTCAGTTTTAGACTTTTTATTATTTATTGAAAAATACTAATACTCGTATTTTATTCATGAATATAAATTGTTTCCCCATTGAAGTAATCCCACTTAAATACAATACTTTCCTACGATCGCCTTTTCCAATCCTGGTTACATTTCTCATGTAGGATTTTTGGTACGGCCTGGTATTCTAAAGCTATGGTCACAAGGTGGTCAGTTTTTACAATATTATCAGCAAAACTACAAAATAATGCAACCATGTGAACTTAAAATTTTTGTCTTGCATCTTGAGCAAAAAAATGTCTTTCATTGATATAAAAAAATTAACGAATTATATTAGTATTTATTTGGGGGATAAGCAGGATCAGTTTTTTCATATGATAGAATTTTTCACGAAAGAAAACGATTCACGATTTTTTTTTGATTTTATGGCAACATTTACACTAATTTTTTCCGGAATTTGCATTCAAAACTGCAAGTTATCGTTAAATATACGTAACTATTTTATTTTGCAATTCATTTTATGAAGTACGATTTGTTCTTATTACTAGGCGTCATAAAATTTACTCAAGATGATTTACGCGTATTGTACAAGCTTGTGAATAGTGCAAAAATACAATTTATTCATTATAATAAAATAGCCAAAAAGCTAAAAAATACTTATTTGATTCCAAATTAAAACCATACATAAATGACATAAAATAGAAGAGTTTAACATAAAAATATGTCCTTTGATATGTATACATATTTGAGAAAATTTCTTAATTGTACTAGATGAGTCATTGGTGTACCATTGTACTTATCAGGTCGTAATTGTACTCGTTTTCGAAAAAATAAATCTAAGTCCTTGATATGTATAAGTATACATATTCGAGAAAATTTATAAATTGTACCAAATGAGTCATTGGTATACCATTGTACTTTTCAGGTCGTAATTGTACCAATTTTGGTACAATTGTACCAACTTTCGCATCCCTGATTTGCACTGGCTGTAGTTGGGGCGACTTCACTCTCACTCCCTCTCTCCCATAGACTCTTTAAAAAAGCGCAAACCGGCTTTTGCAACGTATTCTGTGAGTGTGTGTGGGTGTATATATGTGATAAACATGTGCGTTTACCCGAGAGCATTGGACTATCATTCCCTCAAACTTGTTTGGTTTCTTTTTCAGCTCCCCTGACACTGACCACCAAAAAACCGAAACATCAAACAGTTTTAGTCGACTATACAAGTCCTTTGTGATGTTTCATTTTCACTATGTTCCTATTTATTTTTACTCTCTCTCCCCCTCATCTTTGGAGCAGCTGTTTTGTATTTTGGAAGTGGGACTCTCTGTTTTGAGTGCATATGATTTGCCGGGTTTTCTTTCTATTCATATTCTTCGCACAGTCCTTTATGTTGATGTTGTTCTTTCATGTTTTGTATTATTTCTTTTTACTCATTTGCTACCGCTATGTGATAGTGGGGTTTTGTTGGGCATGTAATTGTAAAGTTGTTGAATGAAAAAGAGTTGCCATAACATTTTTTAGTTATAGGGAATTTAACGGCAACAAATACAATTGAAGAAGTTAATAACGAACACCGATTATAACCAATTATGCTTGCACCGAACAGTTTTCGGAGTCCCAATGATTTTATATCGACTTCCCAAAAATTTTTTTACGTTGTTCAATGCATTTTCATTTAAATTACATCGTTTATTTATTTTACTGGAAAACATTATTATATCTTTAAATCAGTAAGGAAAGGTTAAAGTCAGACAGGGTCGCTGTATAATACCCTCCACTATTGTTTGACAAAATACAAATTCTTCATTTAGTGCAAGAACGTCACAACTCAAAATTTTAAAAATGTTAGATGCTTATACAAAAGTTTTCTGTACGGCAAAATGTAAAGATTATTGATGGATATTTTGGATTTACGGAGTAGGCAACTATATTTCACAAACTTAGAAATAGATTTTATCTATAGGCTACACAAATCGTACATAGGCGGAATTTCTAATTTTCAGTTGTGACGTTCTTGCACTAAATGAGAGATACATATGTACATTACACAGTGCGACCAATGGTAGGGGTGAGTGATGCACTAAATGAGAGATACAAATGTACATTACACAGTGCGACCAATGGTAGGGGTCAGTGATCGGCAGGGCTCTGAAAAGTTATGTGGGTCATAAAAAAGTTAAAGGTGTCCCGGCGTTTCGCTGAGTCAGGAATCGATATATCCATTTGAAGTTAGTAAGTATCATATCGTCCCCTTAATAAAAGAATAGTGTTTAATTTTTTGTAGTTTCGAGAAAATCACATTTGAAGTTTTTGTGAAATTAGACTTCTTGGAAAATAAAAATGTGTGACCAACGAAACGTCGGAGGAAAAAAAAAAAGAAGTAATACACTTGCATTTTCAACTAAAAACCAGACCAAAAAAGCCTAATATCTAAAAACAAAAATAAACATTCCAAATTGGTCAACATAAATCTGAATTCAAAACAATTAATCGGGAGGCCTGCCGAACAAATTATTGGCAAAACATCCAAAAATGAAAAACTTCTTTCAACACATAAAACTAAAATATGACTGTCAGACATGCATACGAATGAAGGACTACTGCCGACAACAAAAAAGATTAGCAAAGCAGGCCGAGAGATTGAAATTTCTATTATCATGCAGAGAATATGGTATTACTCCAAAACATATAATATACACAACAACAAACATTCACCAATTATTCAGGACGGACACGGTAAGAAACACACTGGAAAAAATTAAACAACAATTCCACCTTAAAATTTTAAATCTGGAAATCACGCAAACAAACATATATATTAAAACACTTAGAACCAATATTGAACACAACAAAAATCAAATTAGAAAAATTCTAAATGACGAGGAATACAATAAATTCACATCCGATCAAAAAAATATGTATAATTACATAAAATCAAAAACAAATTTCACACATTCCACAAAATTACAAAAATTAAAAAACTCTGTAGTAAAAGATTTTGGTTTCACTTTCGTAATATACAAAGATGACTACAATAAAAAAATGGAGAAACTACTGGAAGATAAATCTACATATAGAACAATCAGAACTGACCCCACAACAAAACTCCAAAGAATTAATAATAACATCATAAACGATTTATATAAAGGAGAATATATCAATTTTAAAGACAAATTTAAATTAACATGTTCTGCACCCCTAGCGCCAAGATTATATGGTCTACCAAAGACCCACAAACCTGGATTACCATTAAGACCAATATCTTCTTCCACCAATGTGACATGCTACAATTTGTCCAAACATATTGGTAATATCTTAAAACATATCATATCAGACAAGTACAACATAAAAAACTCTCAAGATTTAAAACACAAACTACAAAATGTACGATTGGAGGAAACGGAAATACTTATATCCTTTGATGTCGTTTTCCTTTTTACAAACATACCAATATATCTGGCCATAAGACAATGTATGAAACAATGGGACACTAAATTTCAATAAAACAATATACTAAAATTCCCAAACAAAAATTCTTAAAAATATTAGAATTTTGTTTGAAAGAAAACAATTATTTTACTTATAATGAAAAAATCTACAACCAAATCTTCGGCATGCCAATGGGAAATCCACTTTCTCCGACAATTGCAGACATAATACTTGACGATCTACTGGACAGCGCAATAGAAGAATTAGAATTAATAAACATTCACATAAAATTTTTAGTTAAATACGTTGACGACATTTTGGCGATAATAAAAAGGGAAGATCAAGAAAAAATTCTATCAACATTAAATAAATATCACACTAAACTACAATTCACAACCGAAATATAACAAAACAATAGCCTCCCTTATCTAGATACCAGATTACATCGTGAACAAGATAGAATATTATTAAATTGGTACACAAAAGATATGGCATCGGGAAGATTAATGAACTACAACTCAACACAACCCCTAAAACAAAAAATCAACACCATAACAAACTTTGTAAATAAGGTGTTTGACATTAGTAATGATAAATTTAAAAATGAAAACATCAAAAAAATAAGTAACATCCTCAGAAACAATGACTATCCCAACCACATAATAAACAACATAATAGAAAATAAAATAAACGGTCGAACATACAACCAAAATAAACAACAAGAAGTCAATAAACTTGAGGAAAAAAACTTTTTTCAGCAACTAAAAACAATAATAACACAAGAAACCCTGTAGGAAATGCCATTAGCAAAATTGTAGTGATTTACTTGTGACATTGTCAGTAGTACTACAGACAAAATGTGCCCCTGCCCATGTAATCTCCTATAGACATTTAACATTAGCTGTCATTGAAAAACCACCAGTAGACATTTGAACTAGAGTGATCAAAACCGGTTTAAAATAAACCGGCCCACCGGTTTTTTGCTTCCACCGTCCCCGGTTTTTCTCAAAATCATGAATTTCGAACAACCGGTGCAACCGGTTTTTTTCGCTAATTTCCACCGGTTTTCCGGTTTTTTTATTATCGCTAAAATATTAAAATTTATTTACAACTTTATATACAAAATATCACAAATTAAGATAATAATATGAAAGATCTCCTTATATGGCCTAAAAAGACTCGGTAACTTTGCTAGAATACGAAGCCATTCACCAATTTCTATACAAATTACAAAAATTTAAAGAAAATAAATGATTCATACGCGCAGAAGTTATGTGAAAAGTAAACGCATTCTCCCACTTCCAAACCGAAACAAAAACAAGCAAGAAAATTTCAATTGGGTAAACCGAGTAGTGTATACTCATATATATTTTTATACTCGTATATGCCCACCTGCACTAAAGTGTGTATATAAAATATATATGTATAAAGATTTAGTACCTCTATTAAATATTCTATTTAATACCCCGAAATATTAATATTTTCTTGACTGAACTACATAAGGGGAATTTCATGTCAAGTGGGTTAATTTTTAAAAGGGATGTCTTCTGTCGGGATGAAAATTGCACCAAGTAGCCCTATCAGATAGTAGTTATGAGACACAATTCCAACGAGATCGGTTAAGGACTTTCCGTGTTGGAGGGTGTCAAATATTGACATTTTTGTCAAACGGTTGTTTTTCCCATCTGAAATGCTAAAATGTTTGGTTGAACATTAATTTTTTTTCAGAGGTTTATATTTATTTTGATAGATCAACAGGTCCCATCCCATTAATAGGTCACAAAGGTTTTAAAGGAAATTATCTAAGCTTTCTTTGAGCAAAAAATCAAAAATTAAAACATAGGTTTTTACCAAAATTTCAAAAAATTTTAATTTTTTTAAAAGGTTGAAGGAAAGACTTTCGATAACACTTTTGGAAAATGTTTCTAAATACAATAGCTAATTAGTTATAAGTATGAGATAAAAGGACCGTTTGACTCAAATGACAATATTCATCACAATCCAACTCATAACTACTATCCAACGGGACTAAATTTGGTACAAGATTCCTGATCAGAAGACATCGCTTTTAAAAATGTAATATTAAAAAATCACCTTTTTTGTTATTAACAAGTAAGAAAGTTTCAGTCGGGTAAACCGACTAAGGTATACCCTCACTTTGTGAGTAATGTAATGAATATTACTCGAATTATTCTGTCAATTTGTGTGGGAGGTACCAGAAGGGGTTTATCAAATACACTTTTTTTTGCTGAACATTAGATACTTTAAATTCATTGCACTGTGCCGACTTATAAGCATTTATGTGCACTGGTATAAACGTTATGAGACATTAAATTGTGGTATGATTTGGGCATTTTGTGTGGGAGGTACAAAGAGGGGCGTGGCAATAACGCCCATTTTTCACAGGGCTATAGACACTATAAAAACATTACACTGTACAAAATTTCAAGTATTTTTATACACTGGTTTTAATGTTATAAGCTGTTAACTTTTGGTGCAAAAAGGTACCTTTGTGTGGGAGGTACCAAAAGGGGCGTGACAACAACACCCATTTTTCCCTGGACTGTAGGCAATATAAAAGCATAATACTGTACAAAATTTCAAGTATTTTTATACACTGTTATTAATGTTATATGCTGTTAACTTTTGGTGCAAAATGGTGCATTTGTGTGGGAGGTACCAAAAGGGACGTGGCGACTTCGCCCATTTTTCTCGAGTTGATAACGACTAATAAGCTAATACTATGTGTGGAATTTCAAAAGATTCGAATAAGTAGTATAGCAGTTATTAAAGAATCAATATTTCACAACATTTTAACCCTTTGTGGGGGAGGTACTAGAAGGAGTGGACCAATATGGCCCATCTTCGAACTTAGCCGGAGATAGAAAAAAATATTACCACATACCAAATTTGAGGTCAATCGGTTACTCCTTTCGAGAGTTATCGTGCGCACCAGCCAGCAGACACACAGACAGACAGACGGACGGACATTGCTCATTCGACTTAAAATGACCCAAAACGGATTTCCTCCGAACATACTTGGGGTCTTAGGTCACTCCTTCGACGTGTTACACTTTTTTCCGTAGCAAATGATATATACCCTCGTCACACTAAAGTGAGGGTATAAAAAGGAAAATGTTTTTCAAACGGCAATTTTCATACTGTTTTGTTATACAGAAAAAACCGGTTCTACCGGTTTCCCCGGTTTTCTTCGAAGAAAAAAACCGTCCACCGGTTTTTTTATAACTTAAATAAACCATCCACCGGTTTTTTATTTTTTCAAAAAAACCGGTTTTTTGATCACTCTAATTTGAACCAAAGATTCAGCAGTAAATGTTAAATGTCAAAGTAAACCATATGTAGACATTTGCACCAAAGATTCACTAGTAAATGTTAAATGTCAAAGTTAACCATATGTTGACTTTTGGAACAAAGATTCACTAGTAAATGTTAAATGTCAAAGTAATTCATATAGAGACATTTGAACCAAAGATTCAGTAGTAAACTGTAGTGACCCTGGTCTACATCTTTATAAAGGTGGGCGCAGTACACTTAAACACATATATTTATATGCTCACTTTCTTCGAGGCTGGCTAAACCTTTTATTCATTTAATTAACAAAAAATAATAAATACTGGAATGTACATAAAATTGACAATAGTTTCTCCAAACACTTCCTAGAAGGAGTTGTTTCCATGTACCACTGCTTTAACTTCTCCCGCAACGTCAATTTCTGAACGCCAAAATCTTCTAAATTCTCCACAAAATCTTCATGATACTACATGTTGTTTACAATTACAATTGTATGTTCAACGAGAAAAGCAACGAAAATAATTTATTAATTATTTGTTGTTTAAAAGTGCAAATAAACATGAAAGACGAAGATTTGATTCATTGGTGCAGTTGCACGAGCATTTATACAATAAATATAACCCAGCATATAGGATATCTGAAAAAAAGCGAGAAGCTTGGAAGCAAATTGGCAAGGAGCTGGGCGTTACAGGTGAGTTTTATGAAGATCGCGGCTGATTCCATTAAAAATTAAATTTATAATCTGCTTCAGGATTCCTTTGGCGACAGTACGAGACAATCATTGCGCCAATCTTCTTCATTGTGGGTGAATTTGACGGCAATATAAGCGTCGCTACAAATGTGGACTTATTTATAGATAGAGATTGGATTGGATTTGGCTGAGTACCTCTTCAATGGAAATAGACATAAGTAAAAGTATTAATAAAACACAGAATATTTAAGATATTGAGTTCAAATTTATTCCAGGTGTAGTGCAAATGTTACATTTTAAGAATGAAATTCAATTTCGGTCAACGAGCCCGTCAACAGCGACATTTCGACCGGAACGTTGGCAATTTCGCGTTGGGTGTTGTCTCTGAGCTCGTCTATAGTTGTTGACTTAGACCAAGGATATTCCTCAGGGGAAACGCCGCATCGCCAATAAAAAAAATGAGGAAAGGCTTCAGAGGATGCTGACGATAATGGTTTACTAGGAGGTACAGGTGCTGTACCTAAAATAACTGATTGGCCAAACGAGAGTACTGGAATATAGCTGTATTTAATTTAAATTAAGAAATGGAAATTGTTTGTTTTAAAATAGATTATAATTAAATAGAAGCTTAATGGACATACCCCCATCGTGTTGGCTGCCATAACTTCCAACATTAACTGATATGAATGTATAGTTAGCATCGCAGATTCCCACACAATTCGGCATATCCCACATTCGTTGAAAATCATTGGCAATGTGTTTGTACTGCTGTGTAGTTGGTTCACTTAATTAAATCGGAGAAAGCAAGCGCCACAAAACTTCACTGTATTCTAAAACAATATTTCGCATTGTTGTTTTCCCCAGCCTGTGACTCCATGCAATCGATTGTATGGAACAACCGTGACCCAAATATCTACAATTTCAAAGAATAGAATGTTAATATTTCCCAACTTGGAATCATAGGATAAAGCAATATTTGACATACAGTATTGTTATTGTTATATCTCTGCCGGTCTAATCCGTTGCTTTGGCGTAGTTAACTCAGTCATTGTTTATAGAACGATATTTTCTTGATTTACTTTAATTGTAAATTCTGCACAGATTTAAAAACACACAAATTTATAAACAATCTTTTTAGCTTCATTTTTAATAAACCTAAACAAAAAGAAATCGCGGTTTTTTTGTTTACTTATGTGTTGTTGTTGTCAGACCATATGACTCGTTATCTCAACGTTGGCTAATCGCTCAAACGGGCAAAGTTACGGCAACGGTAAAGATAAATTACGGTTACGTATGCCTAACCCGGCCTTTACACTAGAACGTTTAAGAATACAACAACAGATGACTAAAGCAATGAATACGAAAGAAGACAAAGACAACACCAACGCAATATACACAGTGGTAATTGGAAGCCTAAGCTAACAACAGTGTTTTCTGATCTGTTTATAATTTAATGTAACTTCTGTAGTTTTTAAATGTAAAACATAGTAGTAAGTGTTAAATTGTAAACAATATGATAAACAATGTTTTAATTTATGTTTTCTCTGTTTGTCAAAAGTTTTTTCAATAAAAAATTATCCCTGAAGAAGTTGGAAAAGACCAACGAAACGTCGGAGGAAAAAAATGAATTAATACACTTGCATTTTCAACTAAAAACCAGACCAAAAAAGCCTAATATCTAAAAACAAAAATAAACAAGTTAACTATCATAAACCTTTATAAAATTCTGTAACTATAAACCAGTAAGGAAAGGCAGAAAGTCGGGCGGGGCCGACTATATAATACCCTACACCTCCCTAACAATGCGATAAGGGTTATTGCGATAATAATTTGGTATAATTGGTAAATGGGTAAGAACATATATATGCGGATATATCTAATTCTGAACCGATAA
The DNA here is from genome assembly GCA_963930755.1 of Eudasyphora cyanicolor. Classification (NCBI taxonomy): domain Eukaryota; kingdom Metazoa; phylum Arthropoda; class Insecta; order Diptera; family Muscidae; genus Eudasyphora; species Eudasyphora cyanicolor. The sequence goes on along the minus strand of OZ005736.1, from coordinate 204,087,983 downwards.
TCGCTAAATTAAGCAATATTCGTTCCTAAATTGAGAAACATCTTTCTGGAGAATTTTGTCATGATCGGAAGTAAAGTACAACTTCTATAGCGCTTTGTAACCAAAGCAGGAGGAACATATATATGGAGCTTATATATAAATCTGAATCGATTTTCCCTGAATACTCATTCATGTAAAATAGAAACCTCTTTCTGTCGAATTTCGGCTATAAAATACAGTCTCTACAGCGCTTGAATGTCAAATCGGTGCTAACATATATATGGGGGCTATATCTAAATCTGAACCGATTTTCTCCAAATTTGGCAGTATTCCTTCGTGTAATAAGAAACCTCTTTCTGCCGAATTTCGTACTGATTGGATATAAAATACAGTTTCTACAGCGCTTAAATGTCAAATCGGGTGCAACATATATATGGGGGCTATATATAAATCTGAACCGATTTCCCCCAAATTTGTATTGTATCTAAGTGTATCACGAGACTACTCTCTGTCAATTTTTGTACAAATCGGTTACAAAATGTTGCTTATACCGTGCATATATGCCAAATCGGAGGTACATATATATGGGAGCTATATGTAAATCTGAACCGATTTTAACCAAATTCAATAGGGATCGTCCTTGGGCCTAAAAAAAGATATGCGCAAAGTTTCGTTGAGATCGGACCATAATTGCGACCTGTACTTTGATTACAAGAATATGTCTACAGACAGACGGACATAGCTAAATCGACTCATAAAGTGATTACAAGTCGATCGGTATAATAAACAATGGGTCTATCTCTTCTCCTTTTGGGTGTTACAAACAAATGCACAAAGTCATAATACCCTGTACCACAGTGTGGTGTAGGGTATAAAAATGTGTATATTTTAAAAGAGAATCGATGTTTCTATTTCTTGTAATTTTAATATGTGGTGAAATAATCAGGCTAATAACCGTACTACATATATACTACACTACTTTTTTCAATTTAACTTTTGACCCACTTTGTGGAAGTAGAATTCCACCAAATTTTTTCCAGCTATGGAATTGATAACGTATATTCTTATAATGTAATAAAAAAATAATGGTGTATATGCGTATACTCTATTGTTTTATTGGGGGGACGATATAGGGAAATTTGTCAAGTTTGGGGGTCTTTTGTTTGACATAACTCGAGAACGACTAGTCAAAGTTTGCTGACACAAATTCCTACCAACGAGTTACAATTCCTACAAATTTTAATAATGGCACTTCCACGTGGAAACAGAATTTTAATAACCGTCGCTAAAACTATTAGAAAAAATTTATTTTTTTTCAAAAAAAAAACTTTGTTGGCACGAAAAAAACAATAAAAGATAGAAAAAATTGCAAAACTTATTGTTTGCTCAATTTTTTTAAAAGTTAACATACTACACCACTCTGGTATTATAAGATTGTTTTGGGCCAGATGTTTGTAACGACTAAAATACTGGAGCGAGCCCCAACTTAGGATATACCGATCGACTCAGAATTTGGTACATATCACTTCCTTGCATCAGAGACGAAGCCCATTCAAATTTGTTAAAATCGGTTCACATTTAGATGTAGCTCCCATATATATGTACATCCCGATTTAGACTTTAAGCGGCATATAAGCTATTTTTTCGCAGATCTCTATGTAATTAAGTAATTATGAGGCAGTAATTACCAATGTATGCCGTCATCTAGAGAGGGCGTGGCACAGACACAGAATGTGTTCTATTCCTATTCGTCTTCACAGCTTCTGCAAAAGTCAGTATGCAATACCTTCACAGCTTCTGCAAAAGTCTCTCTGCGTGCCGTCCAATAATTTCAAGAGGAGCTTGCAGGTTGCTAGAGGCATGCCCACATGTTCCTAGTCTTGCAAGTTCATCTGCCTTGCAGTTCTCTGGTTTAAAACAGAAAAATTAAAATTTAACTTAATTTTTTAATATTTTTTTTCGTGTTAAGAACACTATATTACACCAGAAAATGTTGCGTATGACAAACATTTTATAACTATTGTTATTAACGAAGCTCCACATTGGTTCAAACCCAATGTCAATAAATGGAATCATTTGATGATTTTGGGTTTGACTAGTTCCAGTACTTTTACGTTTGATACTTAAGCACTGAACCCAAAACAAAATTGTATTTCCCTGTACCACCCTTTAGTGTAGAGTATAAAGAGATGTATTCAAAAGTCTTCCGCCTTAATGACAATTAACTTAATTTTATTATCTCTTAGGAAAATTAAAAATTTATTATTTACAAATGCTATGTTATTATTAACTAAAGATGCAAAATAATGAATATGTGAAACTCTTGAAAATACTTACATACATTTTAATCATATGGACGACACTCTTCTTGCACATTGTTGGAATCGTATCCACTGAGCAGTTAAATTTTAACCTCAATGATCCTTTCGCAGCCATTTTAAGAACAGACATGACGACCTATGTCTCTGCCATTAAAACCACGTATGTGCTGTAGCATTTAACACTTAAGCGTCAACAACTACAATTAAATATGATTGTGTTAACATTATTTAAATGACTTTATTAAACATAAATTTACATACAGGCAGTGCCCGTGATTGTGCGTCTGTCGTCAGGCAGTCAGGCTTTTCCAGAACAAGAACCATATTCATTACATATATGTACTATTTTCATAAAAAAAACGTAAATTTAAAAAAAAATCTTTATCCCTTCCATCTCTCACTTTGCCATCGCAGTGGGAGGAATTAAAAAAGGGTAATTCCTTAACCAGACATTTCGGCCATTTCTTAACCAGACAACCGATTGCTACCAAATTTGGCATGTTACTAGAAGAGGTATTAGAGAAGTTAGGTTTTAAATTTGGGTTCCTATGTCATACAGGTGCGGAGCTGCAGGGCCTCAAAGTTGGCCACCTTGGGTGAAGAAAATGTTTAAGCACGTACATCTTTCGTCTTTATCGTTCAGTTCATAAAATTTACAAAAAAACAGTTTACACTTAATAATTACTTCGTATAGTTACCGAGATATCTGCACTTGACATTAGAATTTGCACCGATTTCATCAACGTCAACACATATGAATTGGCAAGATAATTTCCTATATGATGAAAAAAAATTTGATTCGAGAGAGAGAAAAAAATCGGAGTTATATTAATGATTTTTGTAATTTTTTAAGAAAACAGTAAAAGTTGTGTTTAAGCGTTTAAGAAGAAGTAAGTTAAAAAAGTACAACATATTTCAAAGAAATAACGGGTAAATAATATTCACTGGTATTGTTGAAAAGCTTCTCCAATTTACACCACTTTTTACAAAAAAATCAAAAATAAGACACATTTTGTCCAATCGCAAAGTTAAAATGTTAAAAGATTTTCGATATGTGGATAGGTGTTGTTAGTTGAACTGCAAAGGCAATCCCAGCTTCCAGTAGAGAAGATATAGGGCATAAATCAAAAATAAAATTTTTGAGTATTTTCAAATTATTTTGGGAATTGTGGGACTCAGCTTTCAGAAATATATTTCGCGAATTGCATTCTATATGTGATGTTAAGACCAACAGGCTACAAATCATTACACTGAAATATATTAATTTTGAAATATTTTATGGTGTTTTTACATTTCAATACCAACTTTCTAAAACATGCTAAGTCGACTTAGCATGGTTTCAGGGAGATTGCATTTTTAATTTCTAAATATTCCAAATTATACTCAGTCAAAATTTCGTGTTTATCCGCCAACCCAATCAAAAGTTATTCACAAAACAGTCATTCGATTTGCATTATAAAAGAATTGCACACAAATTTAAAAATTCATCAAACTTTTATCGCCTCCCCTGAGAAACTGCCCTTTTGCACTTAGCATAGTTTAGAATGGAGATATCAAGTTTTCCTGTCCTAGCTTTTTCTTAAGGGGGTAATGTTAATTCGTGCAAAAAAGGCACATTTTTGTGATTTTTGTGACGACACAGGTACACTCTTTTGATTAAAACCAATATTATATTATAGTATAACTTCCGAAATATTTTGTGTAAAAATTTCATGAAGACTTATTAAACAATATAGCAATAATATTCAAAAGTGTCTCTGAAAAAAGTTTAATTGTGGTGTACAATTTAACGCGGTGATGGATTATCTAAAATCAAAAAACCAAAATTATTGCGTTAGGTAATCGTTTTCTGCAGGTAACGCTGGGAGGGTTTTGCGAACTTTCTATTTTTCAATTTTTGGGAACACTATGAAATGAAAAACGCGATTTTTGTAAAAAAAAATCGGCTAATTTGTTATCGTAAAATAACGCTTTAAAGTTTTTCTCATGTCACGTATGTGGCGCGGTTGCTTAGACTGCTGTTTTGCTCCGATTCATCTAAATTTTTCACACAATATTTATAAGAGATTCTCCATTAAAAATAAAATAAAAAATTTCCAAAAAATGTTTACAAACGTTAAACGGAATATTAAACTGCTCAGCCATCTCGTTAAGAGATCTGCGGCTGTCGAGGGCTGTTTGTGCATTTAGGGAAATGGCCTCCAGAGATTTGATGGCGGCCTGGCTGTCCGAGTAAATGACAATGCCAGTGTTGGTTATTATGTTGCGACTCAGCCACTTGGTAACTTCCCATATTGTCATTATTTCGGCTTGATAGACACCGCAGGTATCTGGTAGTCTGTGAGCTATGTCGAGACTATGTTCTTTACAGTGTATAGAAGTGGAGATGTTTTATGTTAGCTGCTTTTCCAACCCATTCATCTCTGGCTGGTATAATAGTGATGTAGTTCCTCTCGAAGGTGTACACCGTTGTTACGTAGTCCACTCGGTCGGTTACCATAGCAATACATATTAATATCCTCATGAGCCCGTAGTTATTGTACCTCCACATTGATAGACAGTTTAATCTTAATGCCACTCTGGTTGCAACCTCTCTCGCCACAATATTAATCGACAGTATATGGAGTAGGGCGTGTAGAGATTCAGTCGCTGTAGTCCTTAAGGCTCCGCTTATGCACAGACAGGCAGTTCTCTGAACCTTTGATAGAAGGTAGATGATTGTAAGTTTGTCAGTTGCCGTCCACCATACCACAATGCCGTATAACAGTATTGGACGAACTACTGCTATATATATTCAATGCACGAGGAGAGAGGCCCCAACGCGATCCTGTACGTATATAAGGCGACGTTGGCCTTACAAGTTCCAGGATGTTAAGTCTAAATAACTGTTTGCCATCTAGAATTATTCTTAAAAATTTGTTCCATTTATCCGAGGAGGAGGTGGGACCTTTATCATCATAGTGAAGAGAACCAATTCCTTTTGGTTTAAGTTAACGCCCAAACCGCTGCTTCTGGCCCATCTATATAGGATGACTCTGAGGACGTTTTCGAATTTGCCATTTACAGCGCTTGATTTCTCATCCACATATGCCACGACCTTGAAGGCACAACTTTCTGGATCCAGCAGGATTTCATTCACCGCTATGTTCGGAATTAGAGGTGCCAGTACTGCTCCTTGTCCCTCTGTTTTCAAACCTTGTTAGAGATGTGGACCCAAGACATGCTGTTATGTGTCTTCTGTTGAGCAGGCTTTGATGCGACAACGCCGCAATTACCGCATATGGGTAAATGTTGTTAAAAGGCCATGGTATGTCAAGAAATGCCACCATGGCGAATTCCTTGAAATGTAGGAACGATTCGATAGGGCTCACAAGTTCGTGTATGGCTGATTCTGTACCTTCCTTTATTGTAAGCATGTTGGTTCCATTACAATAGCTTTATATCCAGGGTTTCCCTAATGAAATAATCTAAAAGTCTTTCCAGACCATTCAATAGGATTGTGGATAGGCTAATTGGTCTGAAGTCTTTTGGCCTAGTGTGCGATATCTTTCCCGCTTTGGGTATGGGTACCATTTTGGTATCCCTCCATCGATTCGGGATGTATGAAAGCCTGATACAGCCTACATACATTTTCTCCAGCCAGGGGATAATTTATATATAACATCTGAATATATATCATCAAATATGACTTTTGTCTAATTGGGTATATTGTAGGGAATTTTCATTTCTCATTGTTGCCTATTCAAAAAAGTTGATGTGCAAGAAGTTGGTGCATTTTCTGGTGGATATTCAACAATGCTAGGACAAAGTCGGCATAAAAAGAAAAATTAGATTTTTAATCGCAGATATGTCGGTAACTATTCAAGATAATTGTTAGGTGTGAAAAGTCGTTTATAGACATCGGTTAGAAGAATGCAAAAAATTTTAAAGATATTATGAATCGGACGACTAAGACAAAGTTTCACGCGTTTTATCATTTTATTCACCCGAGTTGGCCAACTTTTAGGCCCTGTAGCTCCGCCAAAGGCCCAAAGCAATTAATCTTCAGTCCCTACATATTACGAGTATTGAGAAATAATCGCATTTGTCAAGTCCCTATCGATACTCCGCCATATATTTTTTTGTACTTTTTATTTGCAATCTATTTTTTAATAAAACAATAAGCAAATCTTAGAAGTACTGATAAATGACGGAATGTCGAGTTCCAGCAAACTCAACTATAAAATATTTTAAATATTTGATAAACTACAAAATTGATTTCAAAATATTAAATGGTAAATCGAGTATATGTGGCCTTTTCAATCTTCGTACTTCTTTACTGTCATCTAACAGGGATATGGCCAGTAGATTACAATGGTTACTGAGTCGGCTTAAATATCTAGAACTGAATCGAGAAATTTCGTCTTTGATTAAGGCAATACCCAATTCCTTGTGTATGTTGTTGTTTACGAACCATGGAGCATTGACTAGTAATCATAAGGTTTTTGATTGAAATCTCTGAAGAATCTTGATGTTTGAATTACTAGTTGTTCCCCAAATTTGGATCCCATAAGCCGATACTGGTTTCAAAACTGTTTTATACAAAATAATCTTATTTTCCAATGAAAGTTGAGATTTTGATCCCAATAGCTTTTAGCTTTAGATCCAAATGCTTTCGCTAGCTATTACATGATTTTTCCATGCTAAACTTCTGTCAAGGTGAATTCCTAAATATTTCACAGTATTTGATTTCGAAATATTATTTCCATGTAAAAACACATCTGGGCAGTCTTCCTTTCTTAACATGAAAGTAACATGAACCGATTTATCTGTATTCAATTTTATGTTCCATCTGTTTCACCAATTCTGTATTAAATTAAGTTCTCTTTGAACAAGAGCAGAGGCCATTGTGTACGATTCATTACAGGCTAGAATTGCGGTATCATCTGCATAAGTAGCAGTTGTTACGACATCGGTCCCAAAACGCTTCCTTGTGGAACTCCAGGTTTCATCGAGCCAAATTCTGTGTCGACATCTTCTATATTTATATAAAAGTGTCTTTCATTAAGGTATGATGTAAAAAGTCAATGTCAGACTCTATCAAATGCTTGTTTTACATCGAAAAATACGGCTGAACAATAAAGTTCCTTCTCAAGGGATCTCTTATAACATTTACAATGCGATGACATAGTCCTGGAGCACCATGTTGATTTCGGAAGCCAAACTGGTGATTCGGACTATCAAGAATTGGCGTTAATCTATTTTTTATAAGTTTCTCAAATAATTTTGAGAAAATTGTCAGCAAACTTATTGGTCTGTATGACGAGACAATATTTTCTGGTTTGTTTGGTTTTGGTATCATTATAATCTTCGCAAATTTCCATTGAGACGGATAATGGATTATTCGTAAAACAGAATTGAATATTGTTGTTAAAAATACGATCCCTTTTTTGGAAGAAATTTAATGCCTGTTCCTTTACCTACTACATTTTACTATATCAACAATTTTTACCATTTTTTCTATGTTGTTGTTGTGAAAATGGTGAAAAGCAGAGTTCGGAAAAAACACTAAGGAACGGTTCCTTAGCGTTCTGTACCGTTCCTTCGTCGCGAACGGAACAGTATCGCAACCCTTACAAGAGAACAGAATACACTAAAAATTTTTTTAGTGTTACTGTTCGCGAACGGTACCACCACGATAACGTACAGTTCTTAGAACACGACGAACGATATCACTACGATAACGTACGGTTCATAGAACAGTATCACTACGTTTAGCGTTCCGTTCTTTTTTATATTCGACACCACTGGTCGCAAATATGAAGCAATCTTAATGAAAATTGGTACAGAGTTATTTCTTAACCAAGGGAGGGGATCGCATTTTTCTCTTTTCTTTAATAAGTTCCTTTATTTCTGTAGACATCTAAACCAGAGAGTTATTGGCTTCATCATGTTGAGGTGTATATATGTACGCAGCTTTGTGAATAACTTTTAATAGCGTTTCTAGAGCGTCGTCTAAATCGGCTCCATTTTTAAATGGAATTCCCAAGCTAATATTTGAATTTATATATGAGTCAAAAGATTGTTTCTTAGTTCTTATGGTTTTTTCTTTGCGTTAGTTTTCGACAATTAACACTGAATGTTATTATAATGGGGCTGTGATCGGAATTTAAGTAATTAGAATCTGATATACCCAACAGTGATTGAGAAGTACCATTATAAATTGCAATATCTAATAAATCGGGTATTTTACATGGATCACTGGGCCAGTAAGTCGGGCTTCCTGTTGACAGAGCTTTATATTTATTTTTTGTAATGCACTTGTACAGCTCTTTTCCTTTTGGATTTTGTAGAGCTTTGTTGTCAGGGTGGTTAGCTATAACAGTATCGTAATTTTGGATTTTTAAAAAGGATTTATTTGTGAAATGTGTTTTGGAAATCAGTAGTATGTCGATGAAGTTATTTTGAAGAAATATTTCAATTTCGTTTTTTATTTGAAATGCCATTAGCATTCCATTGAGCAATTCTAATATCTAATTGCATAATTTCGTCATCATCATTGACATCATATTTATTAATGTGTTGGTTAATTCTATTTGTTTGGCTAGCATCGATTCGATCTTTTCTAACAAATTATTACCATTTAAAGGACCTTTTAAAGTACCGGCATATGTCGCATTTCCATATGACTGATTTGGCATAACTGTGTACTCTTTACTGGGTTGGTAGTACTCATTACTATTTGAAAATTGTTGGTTTCTGTGGCCATTTGTTTGTGAGATCATTTTCCTTTTTTTGAGAAGACAACCTTTATAATTTGCTGTATGCGGTTTCAAACAATGTACACAACATGTCGGTGTGTCTTTAGCTATTGTAGATTCTGCCGTGGCATGATTCACAATTAAATGGTTTCTTGCAGTAGGTTTTGGTACGTCCAAATTGTTGGCATCTATGATATTGTACAAGGTCGTTGCTTCGATGGTAATAATTGCGTTGTCAATACTTTTAATATCATATATATCTTTATTGTTGACGTCGTGATCCAAATCTACCAAGAACATTGAAAGAGGCTCCTTTGTGACATGACGTTTTGCGTTTCTTATGCATCTAACTTGGTGTCCCAGTGAAAGAAGACATGCTTTAATGTCCTCAATTGGTGTTGTATGGGGAAGACCCTTAATTACTACACTAAATGCTCTCTCCTGTTTGAGTTGGTATGTATGGTAAGCTATGTTTGATGCTTCACAATGTTTAAAAATGTTTCGGTAGGAATCAATAGTTTTAATCGAAAGCCGAACCTGACCATCACGTAGTGATTTGTAATTAAATTCCTTACTATCTAAGACTTTTATAAGATTTTTGACCATTTTCTCGATACTCGCGACATTTGGAATAAATACGAGTATTGGTGTAGGTTGGGGTGCTCGAGTTACAGTATCTTCCTTCTCCAATTTATCTGCACCTTTACATAAAGCGGCGAATTTATTACTTGAAGTGCTGGACTCATCATTAGTCCGTGGTTGTTTTTGTTTTTGCTGAAGAACCTCTGGAGGTTTCTTGTTTCTTCTTTTGTTACTGGATACGTCTTGCCAGTCAGTTTCGCCATCGCTGCTTTCTTCACTCAAATGTATTTCTTTGGGTTGGTTCATAGCGACAATATACTTGGTTGAACTCCTAATTTGTTTGGTGGCTTTGCAACACGAGCATTGCCTTTATTGCCGACGCAGCAAAACACTTTGCAAACCACTTCTCACTTTGTCTACTTTAAATGAATTTTTGTTGTTATTAGTTTAGATTTTTATTGTTTTTTTTTTCATTATTTTGTTTTATTAACGAAAAGTAAATTTTTGGAGAAGACACACGTCCGTATGCAATCACGGCTGACTACAAAATGTTTTATTTTGAGCAGAGAATCGATATGCAAATTTATTTTGAAATCGGGAATGGTGACCAAAAAAGGTGTTCGCCCAGTAAACAATTATTTCCGACGTGTCGGACGTCGGCAAATTCTCGTAAGTTTCATTAGTCATTCAGCCGAATTGTCTAAATTTCCTTTAGACATTTAAACGTTTTTCTGTACAATATCGGTCAGACAATTATGCACATTCTCTACAATTCCATACGAGATTTACACGACATTTCTGCACATTCTCGGAAGGGATTTCTTGTTTATTTTTCTTAATCGAGAAATATGCGACGTTTCATGCTTTTATGCTTATGCTTTTTTCTTCACCGAGAATTATTTGACGTTTCTGCACATTATCTAAAGTGTTTATTGTTTTTTTTTCTTGATCGAGAATTATGCGACGTTTCTGCACATTCTCGAATGGTGTTTTTTCTTTTCGAAACGGAATTTTTGTCTTGTTTATTTCAGTAACCATGTGCCAATAATTCGATTCCCGCAACATAGCTAACTGTTAATTTTCATGGAATAGCAAGAACTGGTTCTTGTTGTTTTGCATACATTCTTTTGTTTGTTTTCTTACATCACCTCTCATTTTCAATTGTGCCACAAAACAATTAACACGTCGCGGATAAGAATTTATTTATATTTATTTATTATTATTTATTGTTATTATTATTTATTGTTATTATTATTATTTATTTTTATTATTGTTTTATTTATTTATTCAGAAAAGTTGAACCATTAGTCAGAAACTGGTCGGACCAATTAGACCAAATTCGGATGTTTAGTTAGACTTCATTCCGAAATTGGTCCGACAAATAGTCGGAAAAATGGCGGAGAAGTCGGACTAATTTCGGATGTTTTGTTAGACATCCTTCCGAAAATGGTCCGACATATCGGACAGACATTCAGAAATATGTCGGAGAAGTCGGACCAAATTCGGATATTTTGTTAAACTTCTTTCCGAAATTGGGCCGACAAATCGGACAGATAGTCAGAAAAATGTCGGAGAAGTCGGACCAAATTCGGATGATCGGTTAGACATCTTTCCGAAATTGTCCGACAAATCGGACAAATTTCCAGAAACCGGTCGGAAATTCGGACCATTTTCGACTATTTTATTAGACTTAAGGCCGACTTAATTGAAATTAGTCGAAAAATCCTTCCGAATTTCCCTCCGATTTTTCTTCAGATTTCTGACAGAGATGCGTCCGACAACTCTGCACAATCAACCGAATTTCCCAAGACAAAAGTTACCGAAGTCGTGTCAACCGCTCACATGGTTTTCTGAACAATTTCGAAACAAAGTCGGCATCAGAATCGGCTACTTGTGCAGAGTTTCTGACCGACTTCGGACCGAATTCGAAAGAAATTGTTTGCTGGGCGGTTTGACATGGAATGAACGATATGTATATATTTAATGGCGGAGTATTGATAGAGACTTGACAACTGCGTTTATTTGTTTACATAACTGGAAACGTGCGGCTTTTAAGAATATTTTCCTATTTTCTCAGATTTCAGATGCTAACACCATCTGGGAAAAATTTGGTGTCATTGAAGTGCAGGAGGTAAAATAATGCTGCATATGCAACTAATGTATTTAAAAATGTTAATTTAACCGCCATTAATATATGTACTTGAAAGTACGCGTTTGCATAATACGTAACTTCTGAAATACAGATTTTCAGATATTTTCCAAAATTTTTCAGAAAATGTTTGGTTTTTTCCTCTCCAACTACAAGATGATCCATTTCCATAGTAAAACGGAATGAACGATATGTGTTTTTAAATTCGGTAATACCGAAGCCAATAAACATGTTGGTTCACAGAGTAAAGACAAATATCAACAGTTTTGTCTGACACTATTTAAAAATAATCATTCATTTCCGTGAGATCCCCAATGCCATAATTGCATTTAATTCATTGTTTTAAGAACACAGCCTGAAAACTACATCAACAACAACAACAATTGAAAGATTACCAATTGGCCAGAACAGCGACGGTTCTGGAAATTCTGTAATAATCGGCTTTTTGTTAATTTACATAAAAGCAGCCGAACAACCTTTTGTAGTGGTTATTATCGAAAGGGCATCCCCCATCAACCCCATATTTCTCATCCTCCCGTAGCTAGGAAATATTCATTCACTGAGACATTGCGTGTTAAATTATTCCTCGGTTTTTTGGCCCTTTGCCTTTATTTGTTTATAAACAGGAGTTCAGGTTGGAGTTGTCCATGTTTGGTTGCCGTTAGGATACAATCACTTCTTTCTACAGTTTGCTCATGTTCGTCGAAAGGAGAGTGGTTAGGCTTGAGAGTTTGTTCGAAGATAACTGTTGCCTGTCACAGTATACAAATGCATTCCTGAAGTTTTGCTGTCCTTGCTGGTCATGTCCCTTCTTCTGCTGTCCTTGCTGGTCATGTCCCTTCTTCTGCTGTCCTTGCTGGTCATGGCCCTTCTTCTGCTGTCCTTGCTGGATGGTTTAAATGTTGTCGGATGGTTGTAGGTAGAGCAGAAAATTGTATTACATCCTGACAACAATTGCTTCACTGCCCGAGCGTCATTTTTGTCTGGACCTTACTTGATATCCTTTTCCCGACGACATCAGCTCGCAGACGTCTGAGATGGCTGGACACTCGGCTAAAATTGCACTTCATGTCATATAACGAAATGTGAATATACAATTCGTTGAATTGACATAGCCCCAGAAAAGCCCGCAAGGGCGCTGATGAAGGCACATACCCCAATACTTTAATCAATAATGAGCAACAATCGAGTCGGTAATAACATGTTGATGTTAGCAAAGGATAAGGTACATTACCAATCCAAATAGACGAGGCGGCCGTGGTGCGTTTGTATGAGGTAATGAAGAGTGAATGAGATTAAATTAAAGAGATAGCTTCAAATTTGTTCTGCAGTCGTTATTTCATTTTCGTTGCATAGCTTTCGCATATATTATGTAACTCCTAAGTCACTCATTTGATGTAATATGTGAAATATTTATTATCTCATAACTTCTATACTACTATCCATAATCTTCCACAATTCCCCAAATAGTATTAGTTTCTTGGTCGCTATCATGTTGAGAAAAAATGGTCGAAGTTACCATGCCCCTTTTTATGCCTCCCATACACTGATAGAAAAACCGTTCGTCACCATGACGAATCAGTTTCGTCAATATATCTTCGTACTGGTGACGAAAAGTTTCGTACATGCGATGTTTTTGTACGTCAATAGAACGAACACGATCATCAAATCATGTTTTTGGTGATTTCGAAATTCGTCGAGAGAACGAAAAGGTTTCATTCCCACGACGAAAAGATTTATTTGGCCATTTTGCTGAAAATATGATCAAACGTTGCAATCAAATTATAGTTTCTGCTTAAATGTACTGTTCTATATGCGTTCTGATTACCTTAGTTAAATAATTTGTTGTAAAAGGTAAATTTAAAAAATCTAATAATTAATGACGAACACCGTTTGTCAATAAGATTATCCATTCATCATGAGAACGATCGACTTATTCGCCCTTTACGGCAACGTCAACTCCTACAGCAAAACAAAGTAAGACATGCGACGTTGTTATGTTCGTCCACGTGAGTGTTCCACGCAGCACCGATTGGTTCAAACAAACCGCACTGGCATGGCGTAACTGATGTGTGTATAACAAAACATCAAACACATGCATACTCGTACATGCAGCTCGACAACCCAGCGGTAAAATGGTCCAGGCCTTCCAGGCATCAGGCCTGATCGAAGGGCTTCCAACACCTTCTATTGGAAGGCACGCATGCCTTCTTTATGAAGGCCTGAAAAATGTGCAATCTCTCACTTCTAAAAAAGTAACCGTGCCTCCTGCTCCCGTCTTTTTTCAAACATGTCTAATGCCTTCTAAAAGATGTCAGAGAAAAGTCGTTCTCCCTCTCTCTCAAGTTTTTGCATATGTAGAAAAATGTACACTCTGCCTTCCTTCTCCCGTCTTTTATCAGGCATGATTATGTCCTTCTAAAAATATATCATATAGAAGGTGTTTAGCACACAACATTTAAATTTTGTGTGGACATAATCATGTATGATAAAAGACGGGAGAAGGAAGGCAGAGTGTACACGAATTCGTTCTCCCTCATTCAGTTTCTCATGTACGAACTTTGTTGCTACTGCGAGAGTTCAAAAACAGTTTTATGCAAAAAAAAAAGAAATACCGCTACACAAATTGAAAAGTGAAAGTGAAGACAATGAAAATCAACAAACAATTAGTCGTTGCAAAGGTTTTGTAGAGTTCAGTTGCCTTGTGTTTTTGATAGATTAAGATAGATTCTTATCAAAATTATTCTATATTATCTTTGCGAACTCCTATATTATGCATTTGAAGTGATGAATGTGACATTCATACATAATTTGGTCTGCATTTTGATTTACTGTAGGACTTTCCTTCGAAGCTGTACATCAGACCTTCATTTCGAAGCTCTAAATCATACCTTCATTTCGAAGCCCTTCTTAAGACCTTCCTTTCGAAGTCCTATATCAGACCTTCATTCGACAATCCTTTGGTAGGAACGATTTTTACCGCGAGATGCAAGGCCAGGCCTCGTGGCTCTTAAATCAGGCCTGATAGCTTGCTGCCTAAGACCTGATTTTTACCGCTGGGAAGCTGTATAAGTGTGAAACATTTGTGCTAGTGGTCTGTTGGCAAATACATTACTTGATGTGATTATTTTTGATTTAAAATAGCAGAAGTAATGAATACTTCTCGTTTGTTTGATTTCAGCCTAACCTGATAAGAACTGCGTCTCGAAACGAATATTCACAACTGAACCTAGCAATGCAGTCAAATAATTTTATTGTCCATACCATTTTAAATGGTTTAAAACTAGAAGACCATTTATTCGAATTTTTAAAATTTAAATAGTCGTGGGCATGAATTCGTCGTGGTGATGAATGGGATTCGTCGTGGTGATGAATGGAGTTAATCATGGTGATTAATAGAGTTCGTCGTGGTGATGAATGCTATTCGTCGTGATGATGAATGGGGTTCGTCGTGGTTATGAATGGGGTTCGTCGTGGTGATGAATGGGGTTCGTCGTGGTGATGAATGGATCATCCTGATGACGAAAGTTTTTGGAAACAGAAATTCGTCATGGTGACGAACAAATCCATCAAGAGGATTATTCCGTACGTTAGCTGACTTTTGACGAAAAACTAATCGTGATGATGTACAAATTCGTCATCATGACGAATCTTTTTCTATCAGTGTACAAATGTACCATTTTGCGTAAAATGTTATATTAGAACAGATACTAACGAATTTCGATTTTGTTTAGTTTTAGTAGACTACTTGTTTTATTCTCTGTTGGTATACCCCACAGTATCTTTGTAGTATCTCCCACAGTTTCGCTATTCCACATCAATTTGTGAGCCATCGCTGTCCAGTGCTTCAACTCATCCTGCGTGGCATCGAAAAGATTCGAATTTTCCAAGGTTATTACTTGAAGTCCTCTGCTTTGTGTGGCCAGACTGTTTGGCCGTTCATTTCTCCGCTGTGTTCTGACATCTAAAAGATAAGCTGTTGAACATGAGCAGAGTAATCATTAATCGCCCATTTACAGTCCAACGGGGTTCTGGATTTGTCCCTTTCGGAAGTTATTGCTTTGGTCGTCATTTGACTATATCTGGTGTTAAAGCTAGTTCACACACTCCGCGATTTCCAGAACTTCCGCTTTAAATATCGTGTTAAGATATGGTAGGCGAAAATAAAGTTCAACCTCTGGTTTCTCAATAAAAAGACACAGTCCTAGTTTAGGTCCATCCGCTTAGCAACGGGTTCTCAAGGGTATGTGGTAGGTTTCCGTTCAAACTGATGAATCACAGTTCGCTGCACGCCATGTTTGGGGAATGGGGTCTCGATTTATGCATTCACCCATCACTTGGAGACGTCGTGCTGTGAGGGATACCTCATACTACGGATACAGATTTATATTGGTTGGATCTACAGTATAGTTTCCAACTCCCTTGTTGGTGTGATTCTAATTGCCCTGATTATACCTAGACAATCTATACATTAAACCATTTGCAACTTTGCACTTCATTGTTCACCACACTACAGATAGATAGGTTACTATTGGTCTAATCATGCTCATGTAAAGCCAGTGTGTGATATTTGGACGTAGTACCCATTTTGAACCTAAAGCTCCATGATGAACATTTTGACTTCGACTAACGTTTTGACACTGAAAGATCATTAAACCAGTAAGGAAAGGCAGAAAGTCGGGCGAGGCCGACTATATAATACCCTACACCTCCCTTACAATGCGATAAAGGTCATTTCGAAAATAATTTGGAATAATTGGTAAGTAGGCAGGAACATATTATCTAATTCTGAGCCGATAATCGCAAAATTAAGCAATATTCGTTCCTAAATTGAGAAACATCTTTCCGGAAAATATTAATGATCGAAAGTAAAGTAAAACTTCTATAGCGCGTTGATACCAAATCAGGAGGAACATATATATGGAGGTTATATATACATCTGAACCGATTTTCCCTGAATACTCATTAATGTAAAAAGACCTCTTTCTGTAGAATTTCGTACTGATCGGATATAAAATACAGTCTCTACAGCGCTTACATGTCAAATCGGGGGTAACATATATATGGGGGCTATATCTAAATCTCAACCGATTTCCCTCAAATTTGGCAGTATTAATTCATGTAATAAGAAACCTCTTTCTGCCGAATTTCGTACTGATCGGATTAAAAATACACTTTTTACAGCGCTTACATGTAAAATCGGGAGTAACATATATATGGGGGCTATATCTAAATCTGAACCGATTTTCTCCGAATTTGTCAATATTCCTTCATGTAATAAGAAACCTCTTTCTGCCGAATTTTACACTGATCGGTTATAAAATACATTTTTTACGGCGCTTACATGTGAAATCGGGGGTAACGTATATATGGGGGCTATATCTAAATCTGAACCGATTTCTTCTAAATTTAACAGTGTTCATTCATATAATAAGAGACCTCTTTCTGCTGAATTTCATACTGATCGGATATAAAATAAAGTTTTTACAGCGCTTACATGTCAAATCGGGGCTAACATATATATGGGGGCTATATCCAAATCTGATCCGATTTTAACCAAATTAAATAGGGATCGTCCTTGGGCAAAAAAAAAATTTGTGTAAAGTTTCGTCAAGATTGGGCCATAATTGCGACCTGTACTTTGATTACAAGAATACATCTACAGACATAGCTAAATCGACTCAGAAAGTGATTACAAGTCGATCGGTATAATTAACAATGGATCTATCTCTTCTCCTTTTGGGTGTTACAAACAAATGCACAAAGTCATAATACCCTGTACCACAGTGTGGTGCAGGGTATAAAAATTTTGGAGTGTGGTGTTGGCATAAAGATACGAAATTGTTATGTCCTTATTGGAAGACCAGGTATATGGTTTGAGTTTATTATAACTATTTTAATCATTAATTTTTCTTTGTTTTTGTTTCAACATTTTGTGCAGAAGACTTGGGAAGTTTAATATGAATAACTACACAATCGAACAATAAAATTATGGATTGATCCCGTTTCAATGAGGGTGTTTCAAACAAATACACAATACGGTGTAGGGTGTAACTTTAACTTCAAATAAATGTAACTGCTTCCACAAAAAAATAGATTTTTAATTAGTTTGTCCTTTTGAAAAACACATCATCCCAAATGATTGCACTCGTATCCATCATTTGACATAACTAATGTCATATCAATGAATGCCTGATGAACCAAACAATAGACGCAACACATACACTCTATTCGATTCCACTCAATTGTGCCATTGTGTTATAAACTTTCAAAATTATACCCAAACGAAGCAACAATATTTACACGGACCATAGTCTTCCTACAACACTCAACACTTGGTCACACAATCAGCCAGTAGTAACTTGATATTGACTTAATATCATTTGCTCACATAACTCGGAAAACTCTGGAATAGCACCAAAGAAAACAGTCACTCGTTCGTCCTCTTTGGTAGTGGCGCGAAATAGAGTTGCTACTACAAACTCCAATGCACCACCACTCATTTGACAGCATATGAAAGCACATTAAATACGCCCGTATTTGTAGTGTGCCGAGGGAACCAAAAATCTGTTTTTACACATAATCATTAATCTACAGGAAACTATCTCTAAATGGTCATCAGCAACAGTAGACGGGTGAATAAACCTATGTAGTGCTGCGCATTGTAACAGCAGAAGTACAATAGAATAACAAATATATATAAGCAACATTTATGGATCCACACCTATAGTTTGTGGAATCTGGTAATATAACTGTAATTGTTCAAATTAGACCCTACCGAACGACTCCGAACATCTAGCAGATTTGATTTAACCATGTGTGATGACTGTCCATCGCACAGGTCTCAAGAAGCCGCATGTTGCATCATATTTTTATGAAATTTGGCAGAGGAAAATTGCTGCACCCAGAATGAACTCAGCCATTTTACACAGACTCAGCCAATTCAGATATGAGTCATTCCACGCCAAACGGGACGATTTTTGACATCACTATTTTTGATTGCTTCGAAATTTTGTGTATGCATTATTTACCTAAAAATATCTTATACGTAGTTCAAGAAAAATTTTTAAAAAAATTCCTTTAAGAGTTATGAGCAATTTAAAGTTGACGAAATTACGTTTTTTTCTAAAAGGTCTGTTTATCCTTTAGCTTGTATCTCCTAAACTACGTGACCGATTTTAATGTGCTATACCTTGTTTTGAAGGTAATTTCAACTGATCTGTTAATTATTTAAAGCACATTCACAGAAATTATGCAAATGGTTTTTTTTATAAAAAATCGTAAAAAATAGTTCCCATCAATTCACCACTTCCAAATTCATACAGTAGCTAACAAACACATCTAAGAGAACGACATTAAAATTTCAAAAAATCGAAGGGTGTAATCATTTTGAGAATCGCAATAGAAAGTATAAAAGGGCAAAAACGTTAAAAATTAGTATATTTGTTGTAGTGCTTAATCCAGTTAGTTGAAATTACCTTCAAACCAAGGTATAGCACATTAAAGTCGGTCACGTATTTCAGGAGATACAAGTAAAAGAATGAACACACCTTTAAAAAAAACCTAATTTCGTCAACTTTAAATTGCTCATAACTCTTAAAGAAATTTTTTTAAAATTTTTTCTTGAGCTTCATACACAAAATTTCGAAGCAATCAAAAATAGTGATGTCAAAAACCGTCCCGTTTGGCATGGAATGACTCATATATATAAAGGATTTTTTTAGCTAAATGTGAAATTTCTATATGGATAACTATGGTTTGACTGCTGATAATGTCAAACTGTGTTGACATTTCTGTTCAGGTTTGGCAAGTCATCATGAACCGTTTACCGTCAGAACAGCGCCTCCAAATCGTGAAAATTTACTTTCATTATATTAGCATGGGTCGGTCCACACACACAAAAAAAAGTTGAGGCGGACACCACCTACATTTAAAGATTAATTGTAGGAGGAAAAAATTAATTATAGGAGGAGTAGAGTGACCGACTTTTTTGAAGCTTTTTAGTTTGTGAATAAAAATAAATGGTCGTAATGAGAAATGGACATCATATGGATGCAGGAAACGAAATACAGGAAGTCAACAGTTAAAATTGAC
Source organism: Eudasyphora cyanicolor (assembly GCA_963930755.1). Classification (NCBI taxonomy): domain Eukaryota; kingdom Metazoa; phylum Arthropoda; class Insecta; order Diptera; family Muscidae; genus Eudasyphora; species Eudasyphora cyanicolor. The sequence continues at coordinate 204,068,118 of OZ005736.1, read as the reverse complement.
TTGGAAGTCAAAAGTGATCAAAGTGAAAAATGGAGCCACTGACAAACCATGAACAACGGTATGCGGTTCGTTTCGATAGGATATCAAACAATAGCGATGCAAAGAAACCTATGCGGGCCATATGTAGGGAGCACGGAACAAAAAAAATTTCGTTGTTCTGAAATTGTCTTTGAGTAATCTTTAAACGTAGTGGAAGCCTCAATTTTTTTTATGTGTGGGGACCGACCCATACTAATGTGATTCGTTAATGGCTTGATGATTGTCTTCGCTGCAAATACGGCAATTATACTTATTGACGTAGCCATTTAACCAGAATAACCTAAACGCAATTCTTTGATTTCAACTTCGCGAACATATTTATTTTTTTCAAAGTAAATTTCCAAGATTTGGAAGCGCTGTTCTGGCGAAACGATTCATGATGACTTGCCAAACCTTACTGAACAGAAATGTCAACACAGTCTGACATTATCCGCAGTCAAGCCATAGTTATCCATATCAAAAGTTCTCACGTAGCTGGAAAAACATAAACCCCAACATTTTGGAATTTATTTCACGATTCTACCGACTAATCATAAGTAATTACCAGTAGCACAGTGTGAGGATCAAAGTTTATTGAAAGAATCCCAAAAGTATTGCAAAATCAGGGTTACTATACGTCCTTCTTTGGGAGGACATGTCCTCCTTTTTAACCATCGTCCTCCCTCCTTTTTAGAAAATGATGGATTTGTCCTCCTTTTGTTACAACTTAAAATTTTTCATAATCAGTAAACCTCCACATGAATTATACTCGCAATAATGGGCAATACCGATCAATTTTTAGCATATTCTGTCCGATTTGACTAATTAACGCCATAGAGACTGCAAATTTCAACTGGACGAACTGTAATCGGTAATTTATAGCCCTCCACACAAAGGTACCTCAAGATTTTACTTCTTAACGCAACAAATTTCAAAGAATCAAACAACATTTGACATGCAATCTATGGTGTAGGGTATGCAAAATTCGGCTTGTCAGATCTTAACGCCGCTTCACTTATTTATTACAATTAACACCTAAAAATACTGGAGCTAGACCCACTTTAAAGTACACCGATTGTCTGTATATTTAAAATTGTTCCTTAAGTACAGGTCGCCCTTTCATTCCGATCTTGCTGAAATTTTACAATAAGGGCTATTGCATACCTGGGAAGAAATTGGTCAAAGTTGGTTCAGATTTAGATATAGGCCCTATATCAATTTTCTTTCCGATATGGCCTTTTAGCGCCACAGAAGCTTTTTCATATCCAATCACTTTGAAATTAAGCAGGATGGAGTTTCTTGATCCAAGGACCCATATTGTCGAATTTGGTGTAAATCTGCTAAGATTTAACTGTAGCACCCAAGAACAAACCTTGCCAAATTCGAAGAAAATTTGTTCAGATTTCGATATAGTCCTCCGATTTGGCATCTAAGCGCTACAAAATACAAATTGTTGTACAAAGCATTATCATAGGAAATTTTATTTTTTAAATGTCCTCCGAAAGTTTCAACCTCTCTTTGTAAATGTTACAAATGTCCTCCTTTTCTGACACAAAAGTCCTCCTTTCCGAAAAAAGGTTATGGTAACCCTGTGCAAAAGGCACGTTAAATGTGTTCCCTAACTTTTCTCCCTTTCATAGATTAAAGTAAGCTTTTTTTGTACTTTAAGTCATATTAGGCTTAATTTTCATTTTTAAGAAATGTTTACTTGATTTAAAGTTTTATATACTAACTAGCATTTAAATACCCGGCGATGCCCGGGTTGCCTATGAAAACAGTGATCCAAACATTAGTATTATTTTTGATTTTGAATAAAAAATAAGGACCGAAATACTAAAAAAAATGATGGCTATAGCAAAATTTATGTAAAAATAGGTATTTAAAATCTTTGGTTTACAAATACCTTCGACTATTTGATCATACTCCGATCATTAAAAATTTGTTTAACATCCAGGATCAGTCTACTTGAAAGTCTATCAAACTCCAGATGCTCTCAGAAACTCAAACAAATTCACTGACAACAGTAAAAAATTCTGTAAATATGAAAGCACAACCTCAAATGTACGATATGTGTGCAAACTTTCAAATTAATACTTTTATGGGATCAGTGGTCAAGAGGTCACCAAATAAGTGGCTGAGAGACAAATGCATAATATGCTATGTATGTTTCAAATTTCGATATACTCGTATACATTTTTGTTTAAATATTACCGGTGTATATAGCGAGCGATATATTTCGAAAAGACTTTTAAACATTATGTCTCCGGTTTTGTGTACCTCTTGTCCTCAGGCCGGACGACGCACGTATATGTGCACATGTATGTGCAGCTCCACAGATCATTATGCGAATCTTAGAATTCAAAATTGTTTTTTTCCTGTGTATACTACATATTATTTTATCTTTGTATAATTTGAGCGCGAGAGTTGACCACTGACCAAAAAACGACTATGTTAATAGTCCGTAGGCTATACCACACTGGAGTTTCTAGCTTTCTACCTGTTATATGAGCCGCAACGGTCAAGCGGCCAAAAGTCGCTTGAATTAGTATTAACATTGCCATTTTGGGCCCTTTAAAGAACAGAAAGAGTGGAAATTGCATTGGTTACTGCTACACTGGCCACAGTCTGAGATTTGACCGAATTGACAACGTTATATATGTATATCTTACCACATTAAGTGGTGAGAGATATATTTTGAACAGGGGTTAGAAGTTTTACAATCTGTAAAATAGTGAACATTGTTTTGGCCACTTCTTCACTGACCACAGTCAGAGAATTCAAAATTATTATATTTACAAAGTTTTAACTTTGTGTCCTATTAGAGGCTTCAGAAAGGACGAAAACAATTGATAGCGCTATAACTGACCACTGGCCGAAAAATGTCTACGTGGTTTATACAACAAATTTATGGGATTTTTAATGTATTGAAAGAATGAAAAACTCTTAAAGAATTTTGAAATCCAGTACAGATTGAAAATGGTTTTGGTCATTGCTTAACTGACCACTATCGTAGAATTCAAAATTGCATTTCTCGGGTATAGTACTACATATTATTTTATCTGTGTATCATTTTAGGCGCTTCTGAAATACAAAAAAATATTTAAAATTTTGGTAGCGCGACAACTGACTACGTGTCAAAAACGACTGTGTGAATAGTCCAAAGGGTCCAACACTCAAGTCTATACCAAAGCAAAGCTTCCTACTTCTTAAAGGTACCGTAATGGTCAAGCGGTCAAAATTCGCTTGGTGTAAAATCGCATGCCTTGGAGATCAGTATACAAACATAAATTATTAGGATTATAGCTCTTAAAGGACTATTAAAGTACAGAAAGTGTGGGAATTGATTTGGTCACTGCTAAACTGACCACAGTCGGAGAAGTGACCGAATTGACAATGTTAGATAGGTTAACACACTAAGTGGTGAGCGATATATTTTGAAAAGGCTTTAAAAATTTTAAGACGCGGTTTTATGTCCGGTTTGACCTCAGACTGGACATCGAATTGTTGTTTTTGCATGTCCATTGAGATCAGTCTGTACATATAAATTTGTAAATCATTGGCTCTTAAGGAACTTTTAAAATCAGAGAAATAATGAAAGTTGTTCGGGTCACAGTTAAACTGACCACATTCTGATAATTCCAAATAATTTTTCGCGCATATGTTTGCGGTTTATAGTACTTCATATGTACAAAGTTTTAACTTTGTATCTTGTAAGAGGATTCCGAAACGACAAAAACAAATCGCAAGTTTTTGAAAGAGCTACAACTGACCACTGGCCGAAATATGATTAAGCGAGTAGTCCGTAGTTTATACAACACTCCAGTCAATGTGTGTGCAAAATTTCAGCTCTATAGCTTTAACAGAAGCCTCTGTGGTCAAGTGGTCGAAAATCACTTGGCGGAAAAACGAAAATCAAAGTAGCCTATGGCACTTCCCAGGCATTGGTCTATCTGTCCACCAACTTTCAAGAAAATCGGTTCAGCCGTTTAGGCGTGATGCTGGAACAAACAAACAAACAAACAGACAAACAAACGATTTTATAATATTAATAGGATTATAAGCCTTTCTGTGCTTGTTTTTTCAACGTAAGGCGTTTACTACTTTTTTAAAGAAAAACTTAGTAGGAATGTACTCAAATTTGTACTTGAATTTAGTATGGCATTTTTCTTTCTGTGCACAGATACGAAATTGTAGCAAATGTAGTACTAAAATATTTCATCAATAGGTTCTTGGAGTTGTTAATGAAACGTAAACGTCTTATTTTTTAGCCAAGACTTTGACTTTTCATTTAAGATGTATTATGTAGAATTTACTCTTTAAAGAACCGGAGACATTAATATTTTATGTTTATTAGGCTTATTATACAGGGTGGGCCTAAAGAAACCAAGGGGTGTAAAAGTTTAATAACTTTTTCGTTTTTTAATTTTTTTTTTATTATATAGACAACACTTGGAGAATTTATAATGGAGAGGTTCACAATTGAACAGAGAACCAGAACAATAGAATTTTATTATTTAAACCAGAGATCAATTATTTTAACGCAAAGAGCATATCGTCGACATTTTGATTGAGATTGAGATTTGACAACACCCGACTATTTTCTTTGGGGTTATTTGAAGGAGCGAGTGTATGTGAACAAGCCAGAGACAATCCTTGAACTCAAGGCAAACATTGTTGCAGAAATTCGAACGCTACAGCCACAAGTTTTGAACGGTGTTATGGAAAATGCTCTAAAAAGAGCCCATCAGTGCGAAGCTGAAAACGGTAGTCATTTAAGAGACATTATTTTTCATACTTATGGTGTTTTCTTTTGTGCCAAAAAATGCTACATTTTTTAAGCCTTTCGCCCCAAAAATGCCTTTTTGTCTTCGATTGTAAAATAAATGCTGCACTGTGAAAGGGTTTCGTTTTCTTTTGTGAAAAATGTCGCACTTGCACGGGGCAAAAATGCAAGATTTCAGCCCTGTATTTAATCGAAGGGGTGGACACTGCCCTACAAAACAGATGTTTTTTCGGCGTCGAGCGAATAGCCTAAATAACCGCGTGTGTCCGTGCGTGCTTTTTATACCCTCACTTTAGTGTGACGAGGGTATATATCATTTGCTACGAAAAAAAGTGTAACACATCGAAGGAGTGATCTAAGACCCTAAGTATGTTCGGCGGATATTCGTTTTGGGTCATTTTAAGACGAATGAGCAATGTCCGTCCGTCTGTCTGTCTGTCTGTGTGTCTGCTAGCTGGTGCGCACGATAACTCTCGAAAGGAATAACCGATTGACTTCAAATTTGGTACGTGGTAATATTCTTTTCTATCTCCGGCTAAGTTCGAAGATGGGCCATATTGGTCCTTCTAGTACCTCCCCCACAAAGTGTTAAAATGTTGTGAAATATTGATTCTTTAATAACTACTATACTACTTATTCGAATCTTCTGAAATTCCACACATAGTATTAGTTTATTAGTCGCTATCAACTCGAAAAATTGGCGAAGTTGCCACGTCCCTTTAGGTACCTCCCACACAAATGCACCGTTTTGCACCACACATTAACAGCTTATAACATTAATAACGGTGTATAAAAATACTTGAAATTTTGCACAGTGTTATGCTTTTATATTGCCTACAGTCCAGAGAAAAATGGGCGTTGTTGCCACGCCCCTTTTGGTACCTCCCACACAAAGGTACCATTTTGCACCAAAAGTTAACAGCTTATAACATTAATAAAAGTGTATAATAATACTTGAAATTTTGTACAGTGTAATGTTTTTATAGTGCCTATAGTCCTGTGAAAAATGGGCGTTTTCGCCACGCCCCTTTTGGTACCTCCCACACAAAAGTGCCAAATCATACCACAATTTAATATCTCATAACGTTTATACCAGTGCACATAAACGCTTATAATTCGGCGCAGTTGCAATGAATTTAAAGTATCTACTGTTCAGCGAAAAATAGGTGTATTTGTTAAATTTGCCTTTTGTACATTATATAATCTGGAAGAAAAAATAAAAAAAATTAATAAACGAAAAAGTTATTAAACTTTTACACCCCTTGGTTTCTTTAGGTCCACCCTTTATATAAAAATTTCCGGGTGCCATACCCCGAGAACCATGTTCGATCATTGGGAAAATGTTATATCGTTGTAAGCGATGTCTATTAACATTTTGAAAACCGGTAAGGAAAGGATAAGTCGAACCGATTCTTTTCAAATTCGGCAATGTTGTTCCGTGGCTCTAGAAACTCTACCATGCTAAATTTCAAAACGTTTGGATGCAAAATTTAAACTCTGTATGACTAAAGGGCCAAATCAGACGAAACACATATATGGGGTTTTAGCTAAATCTGAACAGATTTTCTTCAAATTCGGCAATGTTGGTCCTTCGATCAAGAAACCCTACCATATTAAATTTCAAAATGATTGGGTGGAAACTGCAGCTTATATAACGCTAAAGAGCCAAATCGGACGAAACATATATATGGGGGTGTTGCGTGCGGGGTAACGAGCCATCGACCCAGGGCGCCGGCAACATATTTATCGGCGGAATTGGAATGTCGCCGTCTACACCTTATAGCACCTTCCCCATAAATGCTCGCAGTGTAATGCTATCCCGAATCGAATAACGTATAACTTTAATTTTAGTGCCGTAAGAGCACTGACAATTTTGTGCAGGCCGCGGGGCAATGTCTTTGATGTAACTACTTCTAAAATCCTCTACACAAATTGACACGGCCTTAAATAGCTTCCAAAGCCGCCAAATAAATGCTTCCATATTCTGAACTTTGGCCGTTTTTGTAGTAAATATGGGCTAGGCAAAATGTTTCCACATTTCTGGTTCACACACCGTCCTATATTTTATATTACATTGCACATGGACTGTGAGTGGGCCTTAGTCAGTTTGCCCGACTGAAATTTTCAGTAAATTTGGTGAAGAATTTACCACCCACGACCAAGAAGAGGAAAGGAAATGCAACGTGGTCTGAACGCCGTGACGCCTGATTGATTGTCCCTACAATCTTTGGCGTTGGTCGACTAGAATTTGACAGACATGTACGATTCGTTGTACAACCGCTTCAATTTAGTGCAAATGTGCAACGACGTATTATTTAGCCAAAATCTGTGCGTGAGGCTCTGTACTATGTGAACATATGGTAAAAGGTGGTGCCCAGCGAATTGGGTTGCCACCGAATACCACACTGAACGAAAAGCTCATACAAATTGTTATAGTTTAAAATACATAGGGGAACATATAACAACAATTTTTTAGAGGAAAAGCTCGGAAAATTGTGGGAAAACCGCGGTTTGCTTGGCAGACACAATATAAAATACAGCTCTGAGCAAAGGCGGCTGATTATAGATAGTGTCTCGTTACCTTTAAGTCATAAAGTGTCCCGGATCGTATAGTTACCATCGTCCAACTAGTATTCCAAAATAAATATTGTCTTATTTGGCAAGAATAAATTTAAAAGAAGTTTCAAAGTTTTGAAGTTCAAAACAAAATTTTAGTTTCGGCCATTATTCAAACAAACGTCGAAGCGTTTTGGCAATAGAGGAATTCAGTACTGGCCAGAAATTTCTCTGGTTCATCATCTTCCGTGGTACTTCTTGGTTCGTCGGTCTTTGATAACACGGGTCTTCCTTCCGACCAGTCAACTGAGAGAGAGTTTAACCCAGATCTGGCAAAGCTCCTACCAACAATACACACTTCCTGGCGTGGACGAATTTGTCTGGCCTACAAAAAGAGAAAGGAAGAAATTCATTATTTAGGTTGGAACTCAAGGTAACACAATACCATAGATTTTTTTTACATACCGGAAAGCGTACGAACCAGACATTAGGTATCGTAATGATATCCGAGGCACCAGCGTTTTGCATATATCCTCATCAGCGGTAATAATCTAGGAGTAAAAGAAAGTATAAGCATATATTTCAAACAACGAAGAAACAATTGAGAAAGCAAAAGAAACAGAAGTATCATCATATTAGGCTAGTTTTGTGTTAGTGTTGTAATCGTACTGTTTTAAGTGTTAAATGTAAAGAAATGAATTAAGTTAATGTTTTGTTTGTAAAAGTTATTAATGCCAGTATAGGGAATTGTCAATAGTGAGTGTAGGATTTACTGTAGGAGTTTCTAGACAGCGACAGTAAGCGTTAGTTTTTGTTTTTTTTTTTTTGTTGGATCTGCAATTAATTTTTAGATCTGACCCGATAAATTAAGAGAGCTCTTTTAGTTTAGGTGGTAAAGATAAATTTATTGTTCGTGTTTCGATTTGTTAGTGCGAGCCGAAAAGGGCTGATTCTGTATTGCGTCTAGATTTTTCTGTTGGTGAATCTGAGCGAATGGCTCACCATTTAAAGATATAAAGAAATTACGTCTGGTGTTAGTGATTTATAATTGTTTAAATTTGTGTGTTTGTGAAAAGATTAAGCGTCAATTGTTTAGGTTTTTAAGTATAGGATTAAGAAATTTTGTGTCAATAAATGTAACGTTTGTAAGGTTCTAAGTAAAAACATGATGTGCTAGGTTGTCTTAATCGGGAGTTGTGATGAAGTGTGTGGGAATTGGGGTCCTTACAAATTTCAAAAGGAGCATTAAGGATCATGTTTGGGTGGGCAAAGTGCGGGGGCATAGACCAAGATCCCTGGCCAGAAACGGTGTATCCAGTGTATTGTTTTTTTGTGATATGTGAAATATGTAGTGATCTCATTAATTGTTCGTTCCTCTGGACTAAAAAGGAGGTTTGGAACCGGCTGAGAAATCTGACCGCTGAGCTACCGGAGGCCACTTTAGCGCCACCAATAAGGGGCACGCAACAGGGGCTATAGTTAATTCTGAACCGACTTTCTTCAAATTTAATATGGTTCTTTCTAGGTACGAAATACTCCTAACTGCAAAATTTCAGCACGATCGGAGTGAAATTGAAATTCGACCTGTACTCAACGAACCACCTAAGATGGGCAGACATGTATAAATCGTCTCAGGTAGTGATTGTGAGTCGATCGGTACTTTAAGGTCGAACTGTATTTCTATGTGTTACAAACACATGTCATAAAACAAACTTATAGTAACCTGTACCACAATGTTGTGTAGGGTATAACAATCTGAAACAACTAAAAGCGTTACGTTCGGCCATGCCGAATCTTATATACCCTCCACCATGGATCGCATGTGAATGGTTACTGGTACTAATAAACTTATTATACCAAATTTCAGCCCAATTCGTTGAAATTTGAGGCTTTTGTGGCGTTACCAAGTCAAATCTAGTGGGTCCTTTGTATGGGGCTATATCAAAACATGGACCTATGGCTACCGTTGTTCGTGTGAAGGATACCGGGTATAAATAAACCCGATCAGCAATTTTAAGTTTGGTGCTTGTGTTCCTGTCTTAATCGAGTATGGTTTTGCCAGATTGAGTATCCTAAACTTCGCAATATGGCATCCCATTTTTGGAGAGATTGTTGTCAATTATTGTGAATTAACGTAAAGAAGAAGAACAAAAATGGAAAATTATTTTCATATTTGGAAAAAGAGTATAAACAATTGAACATAAAATAATAAATGTATGTTTTATAAATACATACATTTCACGATTTTTTTGTCTGTTTCGCACTGTTCTTTCTTCTCAACTCATGGCACCATTGCTACCAGATAGTGGAAATCGGCCACATACTGCTTATGCGCCAGTTAGTGGCAGTAAATTGTTTTCGTTGCAAAGTGCTAAACTAAAATCACTAGCTTGTAACGAAAACATGCCTAATATGTCGTCATCAGAAACGAAAAAGGGCGTCACAACAAGAAAAATGGAAATTCAGTTCTTGATGTATTTCGGTACACTGTGTGATTTTATATATGCACCATTATGTTTATATATTATCCTAAAATCCCGCTTTCCTAACGACATCACTATTTAGTTTTTTGCTTCTCCTGTAAAATTCTTAAACATGATGATAGGCCCTTTTTCGTTTCTGATGACGATATATACTTTATGGGGTATCAGATCAATATTTAGTGGTGTTACAAACGGAGTGACAAAATTAATATACCCCCCATCCCATCGTGGTGGTTATTGTACTAAAATGAAGCCAGCCTAGCTCTTAAAAATTTAATGACTAAAAAATCATTTTAAACACCGACCTTTTTTGGCCTTCGCTCGTACATAAAACTAATATTACAATTTAAATATTTTTTCGCAGTCACTCGGGAGATGACTGTCGGCAGTTCGATTGTATATCGAATATAAACACTTAGGGAAATTTTGCAGACATTCTATGGCTCAATTATATTCAACAAATATAGCGTGATCCGTTTCGAGGTTCCCTACTTTTTTAAAAAAAAAACACAGAAAATTCAAATTGAATGGGGAATGTTTATTATCATTTGAAAGAACACTCTTTGTCATTTATTTTTTGAAGATTATGTCTATCAAATGTTGGCCGCGGCCACGTCTTAGATGGTCCATCCATTGAGTCCAATTTTCGATGACTCGTTCGAGAATTTCGACTGGTAACTGGCGAATGACACGAGTGATGTTTTGCTCCAAGGCCTGAATCGAAGCGGGTTTGTTCGCATAAACTTTAGACTTTACATATCCCCACAGGAAATAGTCTAAGGGTGTGATATCACACGATCTTGGTGGCCAATCGACCGGCCCAAAACGTGAAATTATCTGCTCACTCAATAAATCCATTGATTGATGCGATGTGTGGGAAGTGGCGCCGTCTTGTTGAAACCAAATGTCGCCGAGTTCACGAGCTTCAATTTCAGGCATCAAATAGTCGATTATAATGGCACGATAACGGTCGCCATTGACGGTTACGTTTTCACCGGCATCATATTTGAAGAAATATGGACCGATGATTTCGGTACGTCGGATCGGGAATCGGTCAATGGCAAAAAGATAGCTCTTAATGAGAGCTAAAATATTGCTCATGGGTGTCAAGGTCGTGGGTCGACTGGAAAGTGTTTTTTGGATTTAAAAAAATGGACTTAGCGCAATTGGCGAACGATTATTTGGATAATAAAACTGAATAATTTGTAAACTTTGTTCAGCGTAAGTCTTTCCATGATGAAATGCTAAACAAAATAACATGACAGCATGACACGACTCACACGTGATCTGTCAAAAAAGGCTATTGAAAAAAGTATCTCTATTTAGATCACCCTATAATTTGAACCGTAAAAAAAGAACAGCGCAAAGCTAAAAGACAAACAAAATAAGTACTCTGGCACCCTTTTACCGCAACGAAATCAGAAAAACAGAACAATGTAAAAAAATATTGTGCAAAAATTATCCACTGAAACAAGAACAAAAAGAAGCGCAAAAAAGTAATAACATGGAAAAAACAATAATACAGTGGTTATTGTAGGAAAGGCCAAAAATATACGTTAACGTATTACTAAATAAAATATTGCAAAAGTAAGAAAATACTAAAGGCTGCCGTGTCGACTATATCATTTCATTTCATTTCATTTATTTACAGTCAATGGAATTACAGTATTCCTCACAGACTACGACTTATATCTAAAAATAAATTAAATCTAATACATTTGAAAACATTGCTAAACTTGAATTTATATCCAAATCCACACAATTTATTCGGTTAAAATCATTTAATCATTTTTCAATATATTTGGGCTCAGGCAGTGTAAAATGTATAGAGTGAAGAGCAAACTTTATAAATCTTTTTTGTACATTCTCAATTCTAGTAATGTACTTAGCACAGTAGGGACTCCAGATAAAAGAAGCATATTCCAGCTTTGAGCGTGCTAAAGACGTGAAAATAAGCTTAAAAGTATATGGATCCTGAAATTGCTTGCAATTTCTCTTTAAAAACGCAAGTAATGAATAAGCTTTAGGGATAATACGATTCAAATGGCTGACAAAAGTAAATTTTTCGTCAAAAATAACACCTAAATCCAAATCTTCATTTGAACTTCCAATTCTGAGTGAATTGATAACATAATGAAACCAGTAAGGAAAGACAGAAAGTCGGGCGGGGCCGACTATATAATACCCTACACCTCCCTAACAATGCGATAAGGGTCATTGCCATAATAATTTGGAATAATTGGTAAATGGGTAGAAACGTATTCTAATTCTGAAACGATAATCGCTAAATTAAGCAATATTCGTTCCTAAAGTGAGAAACATCTTTCTGGAAAATTTTAATGATCGGAAGTAAAATACAACTTTTATAGCGGTTTGATACCAAATCAGGAGGAACATATATATGGAGCTTTAATGTAAATCTGAACCGATCTTCCCTGCATACTTATTCATGTAAAAAGACCTCCTTCTGTCGAATTTCGTACTGATCGGAAATAAAATACAGTCTCTACAGCGCTTACATGTCAAATCGGGGGTAACATATATATGGGAGCTATATCTAAATCTGAACCGATTTTCTCCAAATTTGGCAGTATTCCTTCATGTAATAAGAAACCTCTTTCTGCCGAATTTCGCACTGATCGGATATAAAATACAGTTTTTACAGCGCTTAAAGGTCAAATCGGGGGTAACATATATATGGGGGCTATATCTAAATCTGAACCGATTTCTTCCAAATTTAATAGTGTTCATCCATATAATAAGAAACCTCTTTCTGCCGAATTTCATACTGATCAGATATAAAATATAGTTTTTACAGCGCCTACATGTCAAATCGGGGCTAACATATATATGGGGGCTATATCTAAATCTGAGCCGATTTTAACCAAATTCAATAGGGATCGTCCTTGGGCCAAAAAAAAGATGTGTGTAAAGTTTCGTCGCGATCGGACCATAATTGCGACCTGTACTTTGATTACAAGAATACATGCACAGACGGACAGACAGACAGACAGACGGACAGACGGACATAGCTAAATCAACTCAGAAAGTGATTCTAAGTCGATCGGTATAATAAACAATGGGTCTATTTCTTCTCCTTTTGGGTGTTACAAACAAATGCACAAAGTTATAATACCCTGTACCACAGTGTGGTGTAGGGTATAAACAGATACGATTTGAACTCCTACCAAATGAGACTTTAATGCACTTAGACACATTTATTTCTAATGAATTTTCAGAACACCACTGGGAGATAGAATTCAAATCACTTTGAAGACGAAACGCATCAGCAATCGAATTAAGACGCAGAAAAATTTTTAAGTCATCAGCATAAAGTAAAACCTTACAAAATTTAACAGAAGATGATATATCGTTAATGAATAATACAAAAAGTAAGGGACCAAGAATACTACCTTGTGGCACACCAGATGTAGCTTTATAAGCATAAAATTTAGAAGATTCAATAACTACATAGCAACTCCTATTAGATGAATAAGATTCAATCCAATTTAAGAAAACGGAATGAAACCCAATTTTATATAATTTCTTATGTAGATTTGAATGAGAGACTGTATCAAATGCTTTTGAAAGATCAGTGTAAACCGCATCAACTTGAAAGCCTAATTCAAAGTTAGAAATACAGTAATGCGAGAAAATTGCGAGATTAGTAACAGTAGAACGTCCTCGAGTAAAGCCATGTTGAAATGGAGATATGATGTTTTTTGTAGCAAAGTACATTTTATCAAACATTATATGTTCGAATAGTTTTGAAATAGTACTTAATTTAGAGATTGGTCTATAATTAGAAGTATTATCCTTAGACCCTTATTTAAAAACTGGAGTAATAGAACTTACTTTCCACTTTTCAATGAAAATACCATCATTTAACGATTTATTAAATATGTATAGTAAGGGGATAATTAAATATGAAGCACATCCTTTAATGAATGATGAGCATAAGCCGTCATTATCAACTCTATACGTACTTTTTAATTTAGAAAACCCTTGGAGTATATCAGATTCAGAAAGATCTACTGCGCCAAAATTCAAAGGAGAATCTGCAAAAAGATTTGTATACGAAAAAGTATTGCCAGAAGAAACAAAAGTTGAACTGAAAAAATCAGCGAACAGGTCAGCTGTTTCATCATGTGAATCAGAAGCCTTTTTGAAAAACATTTTAGCTGGAAAGTCAGAACTAGTTCGTTTAGAATTAATAAAACTCCAAAATGATTTTGGATTATTCTTAATATTAACCTCAAACCCTAAGATATATTGATTATACAGAAACTTATTTAGGAAATTAAATTCCCTTAAATAGCGCTCATACATATTCTTGTCAATTAAATTATTAGATGATTTGAAACGTTTGTAAAACTTGTTCCTAAGATTCTTAAGTTTTTTCAAACCCTTTGTGTACCAAGGCAACTTATAAACTCTGGGCTTTAAAAGAGGAATATTACATAAACAATTTTCATTAATAACTCGTATAAACAATTCATATCAATCAGTAACATTATGACCATGAAAAATATTAAGCCAATTAACATCATTAATTAAATTATTAATTACATTATAATTACATTTTTTAAAGTCAATACCAGTTTTAGTTGAAACTACTTTAGAAAAATTATAAAATTCAACGGTTAAATCCAAAGCTTTGTGGTGCATGTCCAATTTACAAAAGGGATTCATACATTCATTAATGCAATATTTCAAATCCTGATCAATGAAGACCAAATCCAATATTTTATTAAGAAGATTAGGAAATCTATTAATGTGTACCAGATTGAAGCAGTAAAGGCTGTCAATAACATTAATTTCAAACAAGTTATTGATATTAGACGGAGTCATAACCTCTAGGCTTGGATCAAAAGACCATTTAACTTTACTTAGATTAAAGTCACCCAATGCGATAATTCGTCTATCATCAATAGCTAAATTAACTATGTTTTGAGTGTGCATATCGTAAAAATAATCAGAACTATTAGGTGGAATATAAGATACAACAATATACAAATCTCCATTTGAGCCTGGCAAGTATATGCACAATTGATCAATTATAGAGTCAGAATTGCGCAATTCACAAAGCGACGATATTATGGATTTTTTTACAGCAATCAGGACACCACCACCTCTGACGCAATTACTTTTACAATAGTCTCTATCTTTACGAAAAACTCTATAAATATTAGAGTCAAAAATCTCCTCATTAACGAAATCCTCATTCAGCCAAATCTCCACCAGCACGATAACATCAAATTCAGCGTTAGTTGATTCAGTATATACGTGTTCAAACTTTGTCCTCATTCCACCAATATTTTGAAAATAAATATTAAGCTTGTGAAATGTATCAGATATAATATTCAAGGGTTGTTCACAACTTGGGCTCGTACACCAGGAGCACAAAACATACCGATTCATTGGCTTATATTTAGTCCATGAACAAGAGACGTTAAAACATATCCTTCTTTCAGAGCGCCCCAGTAGGTGAGTTGGTAGCGTACTCGCCTATGAGTTTGGGGGTCGTGGGTTCGATTCCCACCAGAGGCTCTGGTCTGTCGCTGCAAAAATTTAGCCATACGGTCTTTGTAACCCGGCCTTTCCCTGGACCTTATAATTAGAATATAAATTTACTTTGTATTGTAATTCATATAAATAAATAAATAAATATCCTTCCTTCAATCTATGGGAGCGGGATCGTGTTGATGGAGCCATCTGAACCAATTTTGCTAGGTTTGGATGAGGTGGGCTTTGGCGCGGAGCGACCAATGTGTCATTCGCCGACGCACAGTGGGGATGTCTTCATACATTTATTATCTTACAACCTATAGCCCCGTGTGGTTCGTAGACCCATCCTTTATTTCTGTGAAATACTTCAAGATTATATTTGTATGATATTTGAAGATTTTTTGAATATACACATTTTTATATGTATCTTCTTGTACGAGTATATTGTTCTAAAATCCTTTTTTTCGCACTTTGGAGTGAAAGCTGTATTCCGAAGCTTTCCGCTATAAATTCTCCTCCGAAATAACTAACCTTTCTGATTTCACAGCTAACTTTGTGGCCGAATATCTAGAAAACAAACGCTAACCAAAAAAATTGATACTCGGTGAACTTAGCCTTGCAATACGCATTCTCAGTGAACTTACCCTTGCATACGTCGGACAGACAGAATAAACTGAAGGATTGTACATGATTATACGCCGAGTTGGCTTAAACCTTGACACGTGTAAGTGAATTCTTCATGAAGTGACAGATTCGAACAGATATCCTAGATCTATCACACAGGTGCCAATATTTAAAGCATCTGATAAACTAAGGGTCGACGAACCCGATTGTTAGGCAAGCGCTCTACCCGCGATTTTGGATGTAAACCACCTTCTCGAAGGACCGTTCCCAATGATCAAGCGATAACCAAGGACATAACCTAAGTTACAACCTCGATTATAGGGTTAAATGTTCATAATATCCTGGGTTCAGTTACAATTTTACTAGCAATACCTGACGGCTCTACTTCATGGTATTAACATGAACATGTCATGGTATTAACGAATCAACCACTTCATGTGTGGTTGATTCGTTAATACCATGTGTATATGTGTCTGGTGGGATCTGACCAAAGGGCGTGGCCCCGCCCATTTAACCCAAAATTGAGTTATCTTGCACAATTTAGTAGCGACAATGCTGTAATTTTGTGTATATGTATCTGGTGGCAGTCCACATGATTGGTCCAAAAATGGGCGGGATCGACCCAATGGGCGTGGCCCCGCCCATTGGGTCGATTGAATTATCTTGCTCATTTTGTTAGCGAGAGTGTTGAAATTGTGCGTATATGTATCTGGTAGCAGTCTACGTGATTGGCTTACAAATGGGCGGAATAGGACCAGTGGGCGTGGCACAGCCCGTATTTTGATATATCTTGCAAGTATTATATAGGAAATACATGAACATAAATCCTCGGTATGCGATAATTACAGCTGCTCACTCCAATACAATCGCAATATGATAATGTGATGCATGACCAATGAAACAAGAATTTGGAAATTTTATAAGTATACATTTCTATTTTCTGGACTTTCCACTGAATTCGGTATTTTTTCATTCAGTGAATTTATTACTAATACCAGTAAGGAAAGGCAGAAAGTCGGGCGGGGCCGACTATATAATACCCTACACCTCCCTAACAATGCGATAAGGGTCATTGCGATAATAATTTGGAATAATTGCTAAATGTATTTTGAACCGATAATCGCTAAGTTAAGCAATATTCGTTTCTAAATTGAGAAACATTTTTCTGGAGAACTTTGTAATGATCGGAAGTAAAGTACAACTTCTATAGCGCTTTGTAACCAAATCTCGAGGAACATATATATGGAGGTTATATATAAATCTGAATCGATTTTCCTTGAATACTCATTCATGTAAAATAGAAACCTGTTTCTGTCGAATTTCCTACTGATCGGATATAAAACACAGTCTCTACAGCGCTTACATGTCAAATTGGGGGTAACATATATATGGGGGCTAAATCTGAACCGATTTTCTCCGAATTTTGCGGTATTCCTTCATGTAATAAGAAACCTCTTTCTGCCGAATTTCTTACTGATCGGATATAAAATAAAGTTTCTACAGCGCTTGAATTTCAAATCGGGGGTAACATATATATGGGGGCTATATCTAAATCTGAACCGATTTTCTCCGAATTTGGCAGTATTCCTTCATGTAATAAGAAACCTCTTTCTGCCGAATTTCGTACTGATCGGATATAAAATACAGTTTCTACAGCGCTAATTTTGACATGGGCAGCGAAGCGCACCGGGCTCAGCTAGTATATATATATAATTCAGTTCCCCTGGAATATCTTAGTTAGTTCGTAGTTTTCAAAATTCATCCGATTTGCCGGGAAAATGGAAATGACGCGAAAAGTGTGTGAAAACTTGAGCCTCCGATTCTGCTATGTACGCGCCAACCACATGACCCAACCCATATTTAAACATTGATGGCATACAATTGTCAATCCAATAAAGCTTTATTGAATTTAAAGTTCTGTAACTCTTAAAAACAGCGACATACATTGAATAGTTTTTAGGTTTAGGTTAGTGTGGTATCCTTTTTTTCTTCTGCCAGCTCATACAGACCATAGTGTTACAACGGCTGAAATGACTGGATTATCTGTTTACCTTTGGCCTAAGCCAATGTAATGTCGTCCCTTTCCTAGCAATTTCATCAGCTTTGCAGGGATATCCCTATGCTAAGGTACCCATATGAGGTGTACATTAAACTGCTCAGCCGTCTCGTTAAGAGATCTACGGCGGCCGGGGGCTGTTTGTGAATTTAGGGAAGTGCCCACCAGAGAATTGGCGCGTGGCTGTGCGAGTAAATGACAAAGCGTTGGTTACTATGTTGCGACTCAGCAACATGGCGACTTCTCATATTATTATATTTCGGCTTGATAGACACTACAGGTATCTGGTAGTCTGTGAGCTATATCCAGACTAAGTTATTTACAGTGTACTCC
Organism: Eudasyphora cyanicolor; assembly: GCA_963930755.1. Taxonomy (NCBI): domain Eukaryota; kingdom Metazoa; phylum Arthropoda; class Insecta; order Diptera; family Muscidae; genus Eudasyphora; species Eudasyphora cyanicolor. Next base: position 204,049,757 of record OZ005736.1, on the reverse strand, counting down.
GAAGCTTACCTTTTTTATCAAGCTTCGAATTATTTGTATATAAGTTGAGATGGTTTTTATTACCTGGTATTCTGTCAACCCATTTATATCTATAGTGATGTAAAGGGTCCGCCAAATAACTTTTTTTTTGAAAATGCTATAAAAAAACTACTGATAACGCATTGGATGGTCAGTTGGCTTCAACTCCTGAACCAATTGGACTTTGTATGGCGTCATACTAAGGTATTTATGCAAAATTCGTCTCAATGATGTCTCCGAAATGTTCAATTGTTGAGAACGACGGTGAATTGATGTTGATGGCGCTTCACGCACACTTTCTGCCATAGCAGCAATATTCTCGGGTGTACGCACTGTTTTTGGCTTTTCACGCTTTGGTTTATCGATGAGGATGCCAGTTTCTTTCACTTTTTTCACAAGATAACGAACATACGGAGCTGACGGTGCTTCTCTTCTTCCAAAATCCGTACGCAATTTTCGCACACATTCTGCAACATTACCATGATTTTCAAAGTAATGTCGCAATATTCGCAATATACACATATTCGTTCAGCGGAAGGATAAAACTAATTATCTGTCAAATCAGACATGAGCTAAGTGTTACCATTCACGAAATAAGCACTAGTTGAAAAAAAAAGTTAGATGGCGGACCCTTTAGTTCCTCTCGACGGCGTACAGCGTTAAAATAAAGCCCACTCGGTCGCTTACTATAGCACTACACTTTGACATCCTCATGTGACCGTAGTTCTTGTACCTATACATTAATAGACAGTTAAAACTTAGTGCCGCTCTAGTTGCAACTTCTCTCCCCACAATATTAATCGGCAGTATATAGAGTAGAGCTTGTAGAGTCTTAGTCGCTGTAGCCCTTAAATCTTCGCTTATGCACAGGCAGGCAGTTCTCTGAACTACTGTTATATATATCCAATGAACGATTTTAGGAGAGAGGCTCCACCTCGACCCTACAGCCTTCCTGCAGGAATATAAAGCGATGTTGGCCTTCCTTACACATTCCAGTACGTTAAGTCTGAATAACAGGTTCCTATCTACAATTATTCCTAGATATTTTGCACTTTCAGAAACGACTAGATCTGTTTGATATAGTTGACCTTTAGATGTGATAGCGCCACAATTATCGCATCTGAGTGGATGTTATTAAAACATTCGATAGTGCTCACAAGATAATGCAGAGTTGATTATGTAGACTTTGCTTAATTGTAAGCATGTTGGTTCCCCGAAAAGTTTTGTATCCAGGTTTTCCATAATGAATGAATCTAATAGTATTTACAGACCTTTCAATAGGAAGGAGGATAGTCTAATTCGTCTGAAGTATTTTGGCCTAGGGTGCGATATCTTTCCCGCTTTGGGTATGAATACTATTTTGATATCCATTCATCGATACGGGATGTATGAAAGCCTGATACAGCTTACATAATTTTTCTCCAGCCAGGGGATAATGTACTTTAACATTTTTGAAGGGCTTAAAGCTGTTAATAGCTCAGCTTATTCTGGATATCTCAGTTCGGAAAGTCCGTTTTCAGGGACTTTATAACAGTCCAAACATTTATTCTCAGCCATTCTGCTTCCTCTCTAACCCTAGGATTTCTGCCTGGTAAACATTACAGTGACCATATAGTATTTTGCAATGTAAAGGTCTGGTTCTATCTTTACAGAAGTTCCTATCCTATGTCCAGGGATGCGACTATTCCATACTGTATGTGGATCTTTCTGGTATAAGATTATGATACTTCTTATTATCTTCTTCCTGAATGGTTAGGCATTGTATCTTAAATCACACTATGTCCGTAGCCGTTTTCTAGCCATTGCATTTGTGTAATATCTAGCAGTATAAAATGTAGCATAACATTGAGAGCCTCTGTCCATGTTTTTGTAGAGCCGTCCGCCAATCAACAATTCCATACAATAATCAGGGCTTCCGTTGCAGAGGTGACAGAACGCCCACTGGAATGTTCTCCTTTGACAAATCTATGGTGAATAAATCTTGGTATATTGTTATTATCCTTAAGAGCCGTAACTATTGCGACTCGATTTATATTTGCTTGTTCTGAGCATTCTTCCTATTTATAGTTGTCTCAGTACTGTGGTTCCACTGTTAATTCATACTTCAAAGTATTTTCACCTTTATTAAAGACTTTGTGAAGAGGAAAGTCAGTGGCAAAATAAAAGAGAACAGCATTCAATTTGATATGCAACTGGACATACGAATAAGGGGCGAAGCCAGTCGCAGAAGCTGGGAGACATATGTATATATACATAAATTAAGAGAAACAAAACAGTGTAATTCAATTAGCTTTAAAATCTACGAACAGGAACAAACATGTTAAAGGCATTTCCATCATACCGGCCGGAGACGCAAGGACAACGGCCTACTACAGCTCTCTCAAACAAAGTCGACCGTCAAGTCAGTCGGTCGGTCGGACAATGCAAAAAGAGAACTGAATAAGTACGTACTACGAGTTGAACATTAAATGTGTTTCCACTATGTGAGTTTTTTTATCACTTTAACTCATTTCCATTCACAAAACACAGAAGGAATGTAAGAATAGGAACCCATCCACATTTCATTGCAATTTTGTGCAATGTTTCTTTCCACATGCATGTCGTTGTCGTCCTATGCCACCCTTGCCATACTCACTGACTACGCTGACCATGCTCCACTTGATATTCTCTGCTCTGGTCTGTTCTGCTCTGTCATTTCATTCATTCACGAAAATGAAAAAGAGCACAACCCGCTATGAACGACAACAGTTGTAGTAAACGTTAAACGAAAATAAGATTTTTACGTTAACAAACGTGATTTTTCGTATAAGCACATACAGTGATGCAGACAGGCGGAGACACGGACACATCGACAAAGAGTCAGTGAGAGATTGAAATCACTCTTTGAAATTTGTGCCTTCCAACTCAACTGCCGACCTCACATCCACCCACCACAACCAATGGATGTTTGGGCCTCAAAACAAATAAAAATCTCCTCTGACATTTTTGGGATTGATTGCAAAAAGTGGCAAAAAAGTCTGGACTTCTAAACTGTTAGGCAGATCGTTTTACTATTACTTATAAGGCTATGCTCAGGATGTTCAGCAGGAGCTCCAAAAGACTGGGACAACTACAAAAAAGATAGCAAGCAAATACTGCTAGGGTAAGGTTTAGGTAAGGGTGGAGGTAAGCTTTACTAGCTCACATAGACCAATGTAGGTCCCTAGTGTCCCTAAACCGACCTGATTGACAACAAGTTAATATTACGAATATCGGTGCCGTAAAGATCTGTCCGAGCAAGTTCATCGGCTTTTGTCCTTACAGGACACACATGCTTACAAGCACATCTACATAGAATAGAAGTTGTAGATGACAGCGTATGCAGGGCATGCGGGGAGGATGAAGAAACGTTGGAGCATTTCCTCTGCTAGTGCCCAGCGTTCGCGAATAGTAGATCCCGTTTCTTAGGAAACTATACTATACCAGACTTGACCCAACTTAGGGGCGTAGACTGGATAACAATTAAGGACTATATCGATAGCACCGAGTTCCTAAAATAACTTTCCAAGGACCTGTCATTAACAATTAGAGCGCACAACAGGCCGAATACTATGTCCGACGACCAGAGGCGGAGTTTGGCCGCCTCCTCTTCTCAACCTAACCTAACATCATCGGCTTTGCAGTTTCCCGGGATATCCCAAAGCCCTGGTACCCATACGAGAGATAATGTAAACTGCTCAGCCATCTCGTTGAGAGATCTGCGACTGTCGAGGTCTGTTTGTGAATTTAGGAACGTAGCCACCAGTGATTTAATGGTAGTCGAAGTAAATGAATACGCAAGTGTTGGTCACTACGTTGCGACTAAGCCCCTTGTCGACTATCCTTATTGCCATTATTGTAGTTTGATAGTACTGGTAGTATTGGGCCTATGTCAAGACTAAGTTCTTTACAGTGTACACCGAAGCCAATTCGGCCCTTTGTTCATCCTAGGAACTATGGGAAAATATATACACCGAAGCCAAACTTATCATCAAGCTTCGAACTATCTGTATATAAGTGGAGATAGTTTATATTCCCTGGTATTCCGCCAACCCTGTCCTCTCTGACAGGTATTTTGGTGAAGAAGTTCCTTTCGAATGTATAAACCGTTGGTATATAACAGGTGGCGCAAAAGTAATCCTCCTATCAGAAAATGCTATAAATTTTGCGATTGGCCCCTAATGCCTAATGTTGACATTTGTGTAGTAAACACATGCGAAATACACGTTAATAAACAATGTTACGCTACACTGCTCCAGAACGCGGAATATTGCTGACTATTTATTTGACCAATAATCGGTCGGTGACTTTGGTACAAAAAACATCGAAAGGTTACTTTTGCGCCACCTGTTAGTTCACTCGGTCGGTTACCATAGCGCTACTGTGTGATATCTTGATATAAAGTTTAATCTTAAATCTGTGGTTGCAACTTATCTAGCCACAACATCAATCGGCAGTATATGGAGCATGACTTGTAGAGACTATGTCGCTGTAGTCCTTAAGCTTGGACAAGCAGTTTTCAAGGCCTTCATTAATAGACTGGTGATGGATTGAGTATCAGTTGTCGTCCACCACACCACAATTTTTTTGTCAGAAAAAATTCTCAAAATCAAGTCTCAGCCAAAATATTCATGATACGATAAAATCCGAATTGGAGTCAAACCAGCCGATGCATCCGCAAAGAGTGACTGTTTTGTGTGGTTTATGGGCTGGCGGCGTCATCGGGCCGTACTTCTTCGAAAATGAGGTCGGCCAAGCAGTTAACATGAATGGTGTTCGATAAAGGACTTCTGTGGCCAGAAATTGAGGATATGGACCTGGACGATATGTGGTTCCAACAGGATGGTGCCACTTGACACACAGCCAACGAAATTTTCGCGCGAGAAATTCAATGACCGTTTATGTCACGTCGTGGCGATGTTAATTGGCCGCCACGATCATGTGATTTGACACCGTTGAACTTCTTTCTTTGCGGATATTTAAAAGAAAAAGTGTACGGGTGTGTATGGGTCGAACAAAAAGTAGAGGCGGATTATTCAAAGACAATTTCAGAATATCAAAAAATGTTTTGAATCGCGCACCCTACATACGGTCCAAATAGGTTTTATTTTCAGCGCTGTTATTTGGTAACTTATTGAAACAAACCGCATACCGAACGACCGGTTTAGTGGTTTTGAATTTATGATGGGCACCGGCTTTGAAAACGTGGGTTGTGGGAAAAACGCTTTAAAGTTTATCTGATGTAATGAGTCACGTATGAGGGGCGGTTGCTTAGACTGCTGTATCTTCGTTAGTTTTGCTCCGATTCGTCTTAAATTTTCACACAATATTTTTTTATCCATTCAAAATAAAAAATATATAAATTACTAAGCCCCTTAAAGCCACAAAGAGATGATGCTATCCGAATGTTGCTTTGGCTCATATCTTGCTGATGCTGAGGACGACGATGATGGCAACGATGCCATCAACGGTGATGGCAGCTACCGCCACTACTGAGTGGATATTCCACATCACGATTCTTTCCCATCCTCCACCACTTGCTTTTCCGTACAGTTCAATGTTTCCCTCTGAGTGCACAACGTGGCTAGATGAAGGTGACTTCTGTTTTTTTATCCAAACCATTATTGTTGTGGGTTGTTGTTTGCGCGAGTTTTTGTTTGCTCGATTACTACAGTTAGATGGATGGATGGATGCTTGGCTAGTAGGTAGCCATGAGTAGGACTATAAAGAAGAAAAAAGAACAGCAGAGAGAAACAATTGTTAAAAAAAATAATTGAGTGTTAGAAGTGTCTATTTCAGACCACAGGGAGATCGACGTTCACTAATCGGAAGTGATACTGTTTATTTAGACCTTAGTTTACATTATCTGGTCAAATAACATTACAACTTCGTGTCACATTCATCTGCAGAAGAGAATTTAACAACATCAGAAATGTACAGACAATTTGCAGTCGGGAAATAATTATAGATTCCATGGGGAATATTTCAATAGCTGTCAATTCTGTTGGCTAATTGTTAATAGTCATGTGAGTACGTACTAAAGCAATATACAACTATGCTAACCGGATCCAAATCTACTGAGGTCTTCCTCCATGCTAGAAGCTACCACTGACGTCTACCTCCATTCAAGAGTCGACAAACTGAGGTCTACCTCCACATTAGAGACGACCGCCGAGGACAACATCCATATCTCTACACGCAAAGAAAAAATTCGTTTCTGCGTACGAAATATTAGACAACTACAATTCTCGTTTGAAAATTCATTGGTTGTGACAGAAACTTATTTCTCGTAAGCAATTGTTTGTTCTGACCAAAAGAATTTCAGTCATCGTAATTCAGTCATTCAATATTACTAGAGTCGTGCACTGAGGTCGTCCGGAATACCAGAGTGGACCACTGAGGTTTTGCTGTATGCCCAGGTCTTTCTCTATACTGGAGTTGACCACTGAGGTCCTTCTCTATAATAGAATTGACCACTGAGCTGTACAAGAGACGACCATAGATACTTATATAAAGAGTCAAACATAGAGCTATTAAGCTACATGTACTGGAGTCGACTACTGAGGTTTTACTCTAAACCAAATTGAACGATTGCCTCAGTCTAATATGTTCATGGTTGAAATCCCAACACCTAAAGCTGGCAGCTGAAAATACAGAGGCTCCGGTCGTCAGCAATAGTGTGCGAACAAATATGACTCTATTAAAAAGAATGGACAAAGTACACAGAATGTCAAGCGTATCGCACCGTATCAACATCTGCGGCATCCATACTCAGCTCACCTTGCATTAAAAGAATTAAGGAGATATACATCGAAAAGAAGATGTTAGAAGAACATAACAAAAGTGATATAAACAACATTAAAAGGCAAGCAAGACTTCGTCTGTATCAAAGCTGGCAACACAAATGGAACAATGACGACAAGGGAAGATGGACACATAGGTTAATCCCTAATGTGGAAAAGTGATTAGAAAGAAAACACGGCGAACTAAATTTCTATCTCACACAAGTAATGAGTGGACACGGACATTTTGGTGAGTATCTTTAAAGATTTAAAATTAGAGACTGCGCCAGGTGTGATATGTGTCGCAGTATGGATGGTACTGTCGAACACACAATCTTTGTATGTAGTTATTGGACAGATCTGCGTAACACCCTAAATGAATATTTACGAGTTACAATAACACCGGAAAACTTAGTAGATAAGATGCTTAAGAGTAACGAACAATGGACGAAATGTGCGAATTTTATGGAGACATGAATACTCCGAACCCCTAATCTTATACAAAATATGTACTAGTACGGGGGAATAGGAGAAGGAAGAGGCTAACAAAGACAAAGCATATTCCGAACCCACCCCGAAGTAATGCGAAAGCGGTCCCGGTGTGGTGGTTCTTGCGTAAGCCAACTAGGTAGTGCGCTATCACTACGTCCCATAAATAAAAACCAGTAAGGAAAGCCTAAAGTCGGGCGGGGCCGACTATATAATACCCTACACCACTCTCGTAATATTGAATAACTCTTTAATATAAATTTTGTAATTCATGTATAAATTGTTTACATAAATTTACTTTTGAGTCATTTTATACTTAAATAATACCCTGTACCACAGTGTGGTGTAGGGTATAAAAACGATTGGATGTAAAATACAGCTTCTACAGGACTAAAGAGCCAAATCGGATGAAACATATATATGGGAGCTATAGCTAAATCTTAACCGATTTTCTTCAAATTCGGCAATGTTGGTTCGTGGATCAAGAAACTCTACCATTCTAAATTTCAAAACGATTGGATGTAAAATACAGCTTCTGTAGAACTAAAGGGCCAAATCGGACGAAACATATATATGGGAGCTATAGCTAAATCTTAACCGATTTTCTTCAAATTCGGTAGTGTTGGTTCATGGATCAAGAAACTCTACCATTCTAAATTTCAAAACGATTGGATGTAAAATACAGCTTTTATAGGACTAAAGGGCCAAATCGGACGAAACATATATATGGGAGCTATAGCTAATTCTTAACCGATTTTCTTCAAATTCGGTAGTGTTGGTTCATGGCTCAATAAACTCTACCATTCTAAATTTCAAAAGGATTGGATGTAAAATACAGCTTCTATAGAACTAAAGGGCCAAATCGGACGAAACATATATATGGGAGCTATAGCTAAATCTTAACCGATTTACTTCAAATTCCGTAGTGTTCGTTCATGGATCAAGAAACTCTACCATTCTAAATTTCAAAACTATTGGATGTAAAATACAGCTTTTATAGGACTAAATGGCCAAATCGGACGAACCATATATATGGGAGCTATAGCTAAATCTTAACCGATTTTCTTCAAATTCGGCAATGTTGGTTCATGGATCAAGAAACTCTACCATTCTAAATATCAAAACGATTTGATGTAAAATACAGCTTCTATAGGACTAAAGGGCCAACTCGGACGATAGATATATATGGGAGCTATATCTAAATCTGAACCGATTTCAACCAAATTCAATAGCGATCTTAATAGCCGCGAAATACTCTAAACTGCAAAATTTCACAACGATCGGAGTGAGTGTAGTCGACGAACAACTTTACATGGACAGACGGATGGACGGACGAACGGACAGACATCGTTAAATCGACTCAGCTAGTGATTCTGAGTCGATCGGTATACTTTAAGGTGGGTCTAGCTGTGTTATTTTCAGGTGTTACAAACATCTGCCGTGAAACAAACTTATAATACCCTGTACCACAGTGTGGTGTAGGGTATAAAAAAAGTAGAGTTGAACACTAAGGCCCTGCTTTATACTAAATCGAAGTCTTTCTTTCCACTAAAGTAGACTCTCAGTGGTCTACTTTCTACTACAGAAGATCACATAGGCCTTACTTTCTACTAGAGTCGACCATCGAGGTCTTCCTCTCTACAAGAGTAGACCACAGAGGTCTCCCTTTCTACTAGACTCGAGCACTGAGACATTTCTCTCTGCTAAAATCGATCATTGAAGTCTTCCTCTCCACTAGAGTCGACCATTGAGGCCTTCTTCTCTACTACAGTCGACCACTAAGTTACCACATGGGTATACTAAAGTAGAATACAGGGGCCTCCTCTCTACTAGAGTCGGCCACTGAGATATTTCCCTCTATTAGTGTAGACCAAAGGCCTTCCCTCTACTAGAGTCAACAACTGAGGTCTTACTTTCTACTAGAATCGACCACTGAAATACTTATCTTTACTATAGTCGACCACTGAGGTCTTCCTCTCTACTGGAGTAGGCCACAGAGGCCATCCTCTCTACCGAATTCGACCACCGAAATACTCATCTCTACTATAGTCGACCACTGGGGTCTTCCTCTCTACCAGATTCGACCGCTGAAATACTCATATCTACTATAGTCGACCACTGAGGCCTTCCTCTCTACTAGAGTAGGCCACAGAGGCCATCCTCTCTACCGAATTCGACCACTGAAATTCTCATCTCTACTATAGTCGACCACTGAGGTCTTCCTCTCTATTGGAGTAGACCACAGAGGCCTTCCTCTTTTATAGAGTCGACCACTGAGGTATTTCTCTCTATTAGAGTAGACCAAAGGCCTTACTCTCTACTACTTATAGAGTAGACCAATCCGGTATATTTCTCTCTATTAGAGAAAACCAAATGCCTTCCTCTCTACTAGAGTCGACAACTGAAATACTCATATCTACTATAGTCGACCACTGAGGTCTTTCTCTCTACTAGAGTAGAACACAGAGGCCTTCCTCTCTACTATAGTCGACCACTAAGGTATTTCTCTCTATTAGAGTAGACCAAAGGACTTTCTCTCTACTAGAGTCGATCAACTGTGATTTTGCTCTCTACTAGAGTTTTCCTCTGAGGTCTTCCTTTTTACTATAGTTGACCACTGGGGTCGTCCTCTCTACTAGAGTCGACCACTGAAGTCTTTTTCTCTACTAGATTCCACCACTGTTGTCTTTCTCTCTACTAGAGTCGACTACTGAGGTATTCCTCTCTACTATAGTCGACCACTGAAGTCTTCCTTTCTACTAGAACCACTGAGGTCTTTCTCACTACTAAAGTCGGCTAATGAGGTCTTGCTCTCTATTTGGGTTGACCACATACGTCTTCCTCTCTACTAGAGTCAACCACAAAGGCCTTCATCCCACTAGAATAAACCACTGAGGACTTCCTTTATACTGGAGTCGACCACTGAAGACTTCATGTATATTAGGGATTCTACCCTATATTGGAGTCGATAACTAAGGGTTTCTTCTATACTAGAGTTGAAAATTGCGGTTCTGTTCCATACAAAATCAAATCTTGAGCTCTTCCCCCACAGTAGAGAGTTTGCCCACTGAAGTCTTTCAGTATACAAGAGTCTACCACTGAGGCTAAGGTCGTTCCCTATATTAGGAATTATGCACGGGGCAAAATCGCCTTTTTTGATATGTTTGAATCGAAAGAAAATATATTTGGAACACAAATTTTTAAATATTATATATTTCTTAGCAAATAAATTTTATTTGAAAATCAATAAAATATATTTGGAACGCATATATTAATATATTACAACAAATTATATTTGCAAACTAAATTTCTTAAATAAAATATGTGTTTAAATACATATAAAATTATTATTTAGGAATTTTTCCAAATATATTTTATTTAAAAAATATTTCCAAAACTTTTGCTGAGTTTTTCATATTTCAGTTTCAATTTTTCTTGGGTTTCGAATTGTACCTCCCAGTTATGATACCATATTTCTATTTTCTGAGTATTCCAAGCCATCATTAGTTGTCAATCCTCCAAGTACTTTATATTGATCCAAGATTATATGATTTCAATTATTATTTTTTACGAACATTAAAAGTTTCTAAAAATTTAACTTTGAATTACTAAAAAATTTGACACAATTTATGTACAGGGTCTCCCATATTCGACGGACCCATCTGGCAACGCCATAACTTTTGACAGAGATGTCAGATCGCTTAATGACATACCGCGTTTGAAGCGTCAGTCCAAGCAGATTTTTACCATGGAACAATACACGCCACGCGAGCGCTCTGAAATAGTTGAAATTTACATTCAACAGACGAAGTCAAGTCAACGTGCTTTTAAAATATTAAAAAATGTGAGAAGTGCGCCTTCTAAGAACACCATTAAGCGTTTATACGAAAAATTTTCGACTGGTGAGGCTCTTTCTAATCCGAAGAGGCCAAATAAAAGTCGACCAAGGCGATCGGCCGAGAATATCGCTGCCGTACGAGCCAGTGTTGAGAGGTCCCCAAGAACATCCCAAAAACGCCGTTCTCAGCAGTTGGGCATGGCTCGGTCCACTTTACAACGGATTATTCGCGTTGATTTGCATTTGTTCCCGTACAAAATTCAATTGACGCAAAGATTGTTGCCTGCGGAAAAGCCTCGTCGATTGGAATGGGCCCAACGAGTCCGTGGGTCCGTCGAATATGGGCAACCCTGTATTTTATGAATACCTAAATGCAAATAAATATTTGTCTCGGAAATAATGGTCCCAAATAAAAACATATTGGAATGTAAACAAATATTTGTTTAGAACAACATCTTCCCAAATACACAATTTTTGTGTGTACCAAATATTACATGCTTAGAGTCTACCCCAAACATATATATGTTTCAAGCCGAATATGTTTGGGACAATATACTACAGAAGCGGTTTTTTTCAGCGTGTGGCTAAGGTATTCTTCCTCTACTAGAGTTGAGAGTGATTGAGGCCTTTCTTTATTGAGGTCTTTTTTACACTACAATCGAGCAATGAGTATTATTTCTAAAGGTTGGGCCATTTAAAATTTTAAATTTAAACTACCGATTATTTTGACTTGTGATTTGAGCCTTCTGAATTATTTTCTGTGGGGAGCCATTAAGGATAAATGTTACGCAAAGCATCCAGAGGCAATTGAAGCGTTGAAACATGAAATCGAAGTTGCCATTGAAGAGATTCGACCCGAAACAATTGAAAATATACTGAAAATTGGGTTGATCGGATGAGGTACTGCCAAGCCAGTCATGGTAGTGAAATGAATGATATTGTGTTCAATTATTAAATTGCAAAGTTCAACCTTTCCAATAAAACCAGATATTTGAAAAAATTATCAGTAGCTATTTTATAGTAAAATTTTAAATATATAATTTGAAATTTTAAATGGCCCACCCGTACCTGAGTCCATCCCTAAAATTCTCAATTGCCGAGCCAGTCGTGGTAGCCACATGAATGATATTGTGTTCTATTATTAAATGACAAAGTTCAACCTTTCCAATAAAACCAGAAATTTGAAACAATTATTAGTACATTTTTAAAGCCGATTCAAATTTAAAATTTTAAATGACCCACCCTGTATGTATTATTAATTCTCAACTAATTTTAAGAAAATTCATTTCGTTAGTGTGCTTTGCCTCCGCTGCCAATTTTATCCGTATTTATGTATCGACTTGAATAAAATATTTTTTTTTATTTTTCTCTGGCTAAAATATCTGCGGACCAGAAATTTAAAAAAGAATTTTTTTCCTCCATCCTTATTCAATGCATTTGGAAGAAATAACTTAGTCTCGAAGGATTATGCGGTCGGTGAAATGCAGACCATCGCTGTTTGTTATCAATTTCACTCAATCTCTATCCTTCACTGGTGTTCCCATTTTCTGCCATTCGCTGGTCATCCGGTATAAAATGTGCAATATCTGCATAAAATACAATATTTCAGCTTGAATAAGAAGATTTTTTCTCCCATTTTCCTCGGGAGACTCAACATAAATGGTATGAGGCCTTATATCTTTAATGAAAAAAGTATTCGCTATCAATTAAAAACGAAAAAAAAATGAGATATAATACGACGAGAAACCAGATTTCCTTGATGGGTAGGTATGTTTTTCCTTTTGGCCAGGATCGTTAGTTTCCCGTCTTTGGGTAGTTAGTTATGTATGTGCGTGTGTGACGTTTGGGGAGTGACTTAAGAATTGAAAGATGAATAAGTACAAAGTTTACGAATCGTGGTTTTCGTATTTTTTTAATTTAAATGATATTCCTGATCCACTACTCTGCTTTAGCAATTTTTCTCATTATTTCAACAGTGCTTGTACAAGAGGTAAGCATTCGTAAAATTTATCATTGTTGATATTTTGGTATACAGATTTACAGGAAAACAATTGTGCCAAATATAGTATTTTTTGGAACAAAATTGTAATCTTCGTTAGAATTTAAATGATCATAACTCCATAAATAATTTATTTTGGGATCACCCACCTTTGGGGTAAAATTTAAATTTTCATTCCAAATAAAATTTATTGCACAGTTGAAATATTCTCTCAAAAAATTTAAATTGACCTTATATCGCTCACTTACTTCAAGAGTGACATAACTATAAATTGAAAATTTTCAAGACGAATACCTTTTAGTCAGTATAAACAGATAAGTAAAATGATACAAGATGTTTAAATTGACCTTATATCGCTCACTTACTTCAAGACTGACATAACTACTATAAATTGAATATTTTCAAGACGAGTAACTTTTAGTCAGTATAAACAGATAAGTGAATGAAAACAAGATGTTTAAAAACGATGAAAATATCCGTAATATTGTTATTTGCTTATAAACTAGAAATCGTCGAGATTAATTTATAGACTTTTGCAAAATGTGAATCTATCGCTCTTGATGCAAGTGAGCGATATTAAGATTACACATTTTATGGCATAAATTTTAAATGTTCATAACTCCTTGGTTAATAGCGAAAAAGACTTAATTCGAGTACTTAATAACCATAGGACATAATTGTCCTATGGTTATTAAGTACTTGGTTTGTACACGGGGCAAAATCGCCTTTTTTGATATGTTTGAATCGAAAGAAAATATATTTGGAACACAAATTTTTAAATATTATATATTTCTTAGCAAATAAATTTTATTTGAAAATTAATAAAATATATTCGGAACGCATATATTAATATATTACAACAAATTATATTTGCAAACTAAATTTCTCAAATAAAATATGTGTTTAAATACAAATAAAATTATTATTTAGGAATTTTTCCAAAAATATTTTATTTAAAAAATATTTCCAAAACTTTTGCTGAGTTTTTCATATTTCAGTTTAAATTTTTCTTGGGTTTCGTATTGTACCTCCCAGTTATGATACCCTATGCAGCATTACCTTCTGTTTTAAATCAATCATTTCAAATTTCTGAGTATTCCAAGCCATCATTAGGTTTCAATCCTCTAAGTACTTTATATTGATCCAAGATTATATGATTTCAATTATTATTTTTTACGAACATTAAAAATTTCTAAAAATTTAACTTTGAATTACTGAAAATTTTGACACAATTTATGTATTTTATGAATATTTAAATGCAAATAAATATTTGTTTCGGAAATAATGGTCCCAAATAAAAACATATTGGAATGTAAACAAATATTTGTTTGAACAACATCTTCCCAAATACACAATTTTTGTGTGTACCAAATATGACATGCTTAGAGTCTACCCAAACATATATATGTTTCAAGCCGAATATGTTTGGGACAATATACTACAGAAGCGATTTCTTTTCAGCGTGTAGGAAAAATTTCCATAACTCCATAAATAAGAGAATTAGATTTAAAACTGCATGATTATTTAACGATCGCACATGTAGAATGGAAGGATGCTATTTAAGTATGGTCCACTTTTTAGCTAAACAGTTGGTTGGGCACATAGTTTGAGCGGTCATAATTTAAAAAAAAAATTATGATATAGCCTCAGGACAAAATTTCGGACTTGTTGAGTAAGGGAGTTTTAGTAAAAATAACGTCATTTTGAAGCTTATTTGCAAAATATTTAAATATGTGAGTAAATATAAGAGTTAAAGCCAAAAGAACATTCTTTGTACTTATTTATGTAGGAGAGAAGAATGTTATTTTACTTATTAATTAAGAGTTGTAGGGTGAAAATTAAAGCATTTTAACAATTTAGATAAATTGATAATATGTATATATAGATGTTAATTTATTTTGGTATTTCATAATTTGACAATTTTTTCCGTCGACGTTTTTCATCCTTTTTTCTGCAAAGGGGAGATTATATTTTCCGAATTGCTGTTGCGTTCCCCAAAAAAACGTTTCATTGCTTAAGTATTTTCCCCAGAGCTTATTCATTGACACTGTGTTTGGTGACATGCCGCCATCTGCGGTCCGATATATGCTATATGGCCCAGAAGATAATTGCGACTTATAAATCTGTTCTAGATTTCATAAATTTCGTACTTTCTTCCCAAAAATTGGCATCATTGTCATAGAAGCAATTATTATCTCCGACTAATCGCTAAAAAAGGAATATAAATTCAGCCGTTTCTTAACCGGACATCCGATTGCGACAAACCTTGGCCTCTTGTAGGAGAGGGTTTAGAAAAGATAAGTTATAATTTGGACCCCCCCTTTGGTATATAGGGGCGAAGCTACAGGGCCGTAAAGTTTGGCTCTATGGGTGAAGAAAATGTTTAAGAGCGTGTCTTTTTCCACTAATTCATTAATTTTTAGTGTGCATACTACCGACATCTACAAAATACTTTTTACACATAAAAGTTATCTCGTATAATGTATTTGAATTTTTAATTTTTTCTGCGATCCTGTACTAGTATTTTGTGAATATTGTAACTGAATATGTACCAAATTCTTTCACATAAACTTTTCTGCATTCGTAACATAATTTGCAATATGATACAAAATCGATCCTTGATACTCAACAAGACAAAAGTTGTGGTCATTTGAAGTTTTATTTCCAAAAAAAATATTTTTTGACAATCTTTGGGGGAAAATGTATATGTCGTATTTTGAAGTTATAAAAGCAGTTATATAAAAAAAAATATGATATTTTTATTCATTTTAAAGGAAATTTCCTAGAGAATGCTGTCGAAGAAAGAACGTGTCCAAAATGTTCACTGGCTTTGTTGCCAAGTTTCTCCAAATTACACAATTTTTTCCACAAACTTCAAAAGTACGCCACATTTTCTCCAATCGCAAAGCTAAAATATTAAAACCTTTACTGTTTTTATATGTGGTAAGATTTTGCACGATGAACTGCAAAGATAATTTGGAGCCCGGCTGTTAGTAAAAAATCAAGAAAAACATTTTTAGGGAATTTCGAAATATTTAGGCAATTGAGGGATTGACATTTGCAAATTAAAGATTCTGATGTCACTACCTACAAAACTACAAAATATTTCATTGAAATACATGGCATGTTTCTGTATTACTAACGAAAGTCTCTGCGAACGAAAACTAGCCACTCACTTTCGTCAGCAATTCGGTTTCTCTGAGGTTCTTTCGCCTGGCCTTACGTCAATGACGTTAACAATTTACCAATCGGAAAATAACACACATGGTCGACCTTTGAAAATACACCTCTGTACTCTTTACACTAGCGGTGGCCATAAAATCAACCCTGGTTGGGTCAGCTGCGCTGAACGAAGGCTCTCATTTCTTTTCTCTCTCTGTCACGTCTCTTTCATTGTGCACTGATGATTTTTTTCCAGCTTAGCGAGCTGCCAAGGTTAACTTATTTATGCTTAAATATGTATACATATGTATACAATTTTATTATTTTTTAATTGTTTTTACAGTAATTAAATTAATATCTACTTATTTTTTCTTGTAATAACGTGTTTTGTGATTGTTCCTATCAGTCGAAAGAAAAAAATAAAGTGACTCGATCTGACATTTGTAGAGAAACCAAAATTTACACTGAAATGCTTACGTTGTCATACGAGTTCATTATCGTGCGACTTGTCGTTGTGATGGTAGTTAATGAAACCCAAATCAGCCGTTTGTCGTCTGGCAGGCACACGAAAGCAAATTTTTAAGTTACAGAAACAGGCTGATATTAATTATACCCTACACCACACTGTGGTATAGAGTATTATAAGTTTGTTTCACGGCAGATGTTTGTAACACCTGAAAATAACACAGCTAGACCCACCTTAAAGTATACCTATCGACTCAGAATCACTAGCTGAGTCGATTTAACCATGTCTGTCCGTCCGTCCGTCTGTCCATGTAAAGTTGTTCGACGACTGCAGGTCGCATTTTCACTCCGATCGTTCTGAAATTGTGCAGTTTCGGGTATTTCGCATCTATAAAGATTCCTATTGAATTTCGTTGAAATCGGTTCAGATTTAGATATAGCTTCCATATATATCTTTGGTCCTATTTGGCCCTTTAGTCCTATTGAAGCTGTATTTTACATCCAATCGTTTTGAAATTTAGAATGGTAGAGTTTCTTGATCCACGAACCAACATTGCCGAATTTGAAGAAAATCGGTTAATATTTAGATATACATATCTTTCGTCCGATTTGACCCTTTAGTCCTATAGATGCTGTAGTTTACATCCAATCGTTTTGATATATAAACATATTTCTCTCACATTATCTCTTTTAAATTTACAACAAAATTTGCTACACAATGTTAAAAATTCCACAGCACAGTGGAAGGAATTAAAAAAGCGAAATAATTCTGCCGTTTCTCACCAGACAACCGATTGCGACCAAACTTGGCATGTTTTTAGAAGCGGTATTGAAAACAAGTAAGAAAGTTCAGTCGTGTAACCGACTAATGAATCCCCTCACCTTGAGTGTCAACAAAATATTAGTAGGGAGGTACCAAAATGGGCGGGTCAATAACGCCCATTTATCTCTGGACTCTAGGTACTATATAAACATTACACTCTACAAAATTTCAAGTATTTGTATGCACATGTATTAAAGTTGTAAGCTGGTAACTTTTGGTACAAAATGGTCCATTTGTGTGGGAGGTACCAAAAGGAGCGTGGCAATAACGCCCATTTTTCACTGGACTCTAGGAACTATTAAACCATTACACTGTACTGAATTTAAAGTCTTTGTATGCACTGGTAATAAAGTTATAAGCTATTAACTTTTGGTTCAAAATTGTCTATTTGTGTGGGAGGTACCAAAAGGGGCGTGGAAACTTCGCTAGGTTATATTGACGAATAAACTATGTGTAGAATTTCAGAGCATTCAAATAAGTAGCATAGAAGTTATTAAATAATCAATATTTCAATAAATGTTAACCCTTTTTGGGGGAGGTACTAAAAGAAGTGGACCAATATGGCCCATCTTCGAACTTAGCCGGAGATAGGAGAAAATATTACCACATACCAAATTTGAAGTCAATCGGTTACTCCTTTCGAGAGTTATCGTGCGCACCAGCCAGCAGACAGACAGGCGGACATTGCTCATTCGACTTAAAATGACCCAAACGGTCACTCCTTCGATGTGTTACACTTTTGGTTCCTAGCAAATGATATATACCCTCCTCTCTAAGGTGAGGGGATAAAGATAAGTTTTGAGGTTGAGCCCCCAGTGGTACAGGGGCGGAACTGCAGGGCCTCAAAGTTGGACACGTTGGGTGAACAAAATGTTTAAGCGCGTGTAGTTTTCGTATTTATCGATCGATTCATAAAATCTGTATAAGACAAAAGTTATGGTCATACTTTACAAAAAAATACATAAAATATTTTTGGTAAAGTATAACTTCAAATGGTCATAACTTTTGTCTCAGCGGGTATATTAAATTGCAATATTTTGACAACAAATAGCTAATTTTGTTGTCTATCCAGAAAAGCTATGAGAAAGGAATCGGTATATAGCCGGCTCTTATATATAACGATTCGTAGGTTAGGATCCGGTAAAAATAAACAACATTTTTTTCAAGGTAAAATTTCATCATTCTCTCTATCTCTTTTGTATCTGAAGCAAAGTTGTAGATATTGAAAAGGAAAAAAATGCATTCAGTGTTCAAAAAATTTTAAAAGTGTTCTGTTCTGTTTTATTGTTTTCCAATATTTAAGGCACTGGATGCACTTTTTCGGGTAGGTTTGTTCCGCATTTTGTTCTCCTATTCAATATCTATAACTTTGCTTCAGGCACAAAAGAGATATTCCGTACGGTAAGAAAAATAAAGAAAAAGTATGTCCATTAAATTATTAGTTGAAACACTAAACGAATGATGCAAAAGTTTTTATTTTGGGGCTACTTTCACGTCCAATTCTCAGAATTGAGTCCCAGGCGTTTTAATGACTGCATAGTCTTAGAATTGTATGAATATCCCATGGGAAAAGAAATGCCCTCATTAGTGATATACTGTGGAACTAAAGTCGAACTTAGCCGAATTTTTATACATTGTAACTTTTTTTTTCCAACATTCTTTCTGGCTTCACTTTCGGCCCTGACATTCACTTTTAGTTGCGATGTGGACGACGTTGACGCTGGCGACGATGGTTGATGGCCGAGTGGTTTAAAAAGTATCAGTGTGTTTTTTAATAAATCACTGTCGTTAAATGAAGTTTTCCCTCCGATGGCTTCGTTGATTATGCCCATAAACTAGTGGAGTGGTTTTTTCTTAGTGCCTCCACCACTTCCTCGCTAACCATCACTCACTCTCACCCTTAACCCCGCCCCTGATGCATATGTTGTTGAC
Organism: Eudasyphora cyanicolor; assembly: GCA_963930755.1. Classification (NCBI taxonomy): domain Eukaryota; kingdom Metazoa; phylum Arthropoda; class Insecta; order Diptera; family Muscidae; genus Eudasyphora; species Eudasyphora cyanicolor. Next base: position 204,030,231 of record OZ005736.1, on the reverse strand, counting down.
GCCAGCGTGGCCTTTATGCACTGTTGCTTGTGCACTGCCACTCTTACTTCTGCTTCCGGTGTACGGTAATGCTACTGGTGGTGTCCTCCTCGCCTCCTTCTCGCTGAGTTTCAGTTGATTTTTATGTTTCTGTTTTTTGTCACTGTTTATTTTCAACTTAATATGAACTTTTACGTTCCGCAGTGTTTTTCCGTATCGTAGTATGCAAACATAACATCATAATTTGCATGATACCAAACCACGACCACTGACACAGAGCCACTTTCCAATCCTTCCAGAGAATTGTGGGTTATACATACTTACAGTGTTCTGAAAAAGTATCAAAGCTTGAGCCAACAGAGTGTCTTATCTTTTCCAATTCATATAAAGAAGAATCTTTGTATGGAATCTATGTCAAAACTTGAGCCAACAGAGTGTCTTATCTTTTCCAATTCAATAAAAAAAAACATCTTTCGAAAGAAAGAGTTCTGATCAAAAACCTAACAATGAAACCTTTTTTCGTGAATGGGTAGTAGTTAAATTTTGTAGAAGAAATTAAAATCCAACCTGCCGAATTTCAGTCCAGTCTGTGAAAATTTGTTTCTATAGTGCCAAAATGTCAAAAGAATAATTTTAAATGGCTGTAACGTTTGTCTCAGTGGGTATATCTAATCGAAATTTATTCCAACATGGCGCAAATTTTGTTGTCAATGACAGAGAAGGTTATGAACAGACACATATCGTCTGAGCTTGACTCTGGCGACGCATACATCGTGCACCGAGTTATTTGTCGGACATCAGTCCAATCCTGTGGTACTAGGAGATTTTATTGCACATCACGAACATTGTCCCCTAGGTAACGACCACAGAGGCATAGCTTTAGCTGAGCAAATTGATTGATCCACGTTCTGCACAGTGAATGAGAACGCCCCCATACCACAATCATGTCTTCTAAACTGATAAATGATGGCACGTGGCTGACTATATCCCCTTAATCCTCTCCAACGACAGACCATCCCACTTCATAATCTCTGAACGCCACACTTTTCTAAATCAAAGAAAAGCAAAGTGGAATGTGTTCCGAAAATATACCAACCTCCATAATATTTCGATTCCTTCAGATGTACGGGTAGCTGAGAAGATATTCCGGGTCATCATCAAAAAAATCTTCCAAACTATGAATACGAGTATATGTACATTAGAGCGTGTCAAAAATCGAATATCGCTGTAGTCCGCATCTCAAATGAAATCTGTTGTTCGTGTAAACAAATCATTTACCAACAACAAAAACAACATTGAATGGTCGAGGGAAAAAGAACTACGACGGCAAGCGATTGACTTGAGATTGCGATATATGCAATTTTGCCGAGTTTTCGCGTATATCTAGGATGTTCTAGTTAATACCTTTAAGAAGAGCTCTAATTTGTATAAATCCACAAACGAGTTTTCAAAATATAACAAATGCAATATTCGCATATCAGGAATTTTATAATTTTTTTTTAAAATGGACGGGACTGAACACCTTCTTAGAATTTTCGGCGTTCGTTTAGAATTTATGGGGCTACAAACTATATTTTTCAGAGAATTTTAAGTTGGTGCCATTGATGTATTAAATACAAATTAAATTTGCAGATGCATTTATGAATGCTAAGGACGTGAAAATAATCGAAACGAAACGTACGGCTTTTGAGAACATTTTCCTATTTTCTCAGATTTCAGATGCTAAGAACATCTGGGAACATTTTTTTTTCGCCGAATATAAAATGCTTTGTTTTGAACAGAGAATCGATATGCCAATTTATTTTGAAAACGGGAATGTTGACCCAAAAAAGGTGTTCGGTTTGATATGAAATGAACGGATTATGTTACATCACTCTAGCTCACTAGCTGCTCAAGATATAGCCGAAATATTTTGGGGATATTCATTAAACAAAACAAGCTTTCATTTGGGTTGCGGACAAATGCGATATATTTTTTTTTGACCCGGCCTAATGTACATTTATACTTTAGAAATTGGGCAAAACATTTCGAAAAGTCCTTCCATTCGAATGCCCATAACTTTTGTTTCACGAGAGATATTAAAATATTTTGTTTTGACCTAGATTCCCAAAGACTTCAGCTTTAGTAACATTGAATTGGATGCTGTTTGGAAGCTGCAAGACATACATATTTTTATTTTTCAAGCTCTACTTAAAATCTTAATTTTTTCAAAAAGTAATATTTTTAAATTGGAAAAATGTGGACCAGATGATGGTATTCTTAAATTGGAAAAATGTGGACCAGATGATTTGGACATATAAATGCCCTATATGTCAAAACAAATCATTTTCGGATCGCCGACAGTTTTTGAGATATCAATAAAAGAAGAACATGACTTCACAATTTTCTCCTATTTATGGGGAACAACATTTTCAAATTAACTGAAATAAAAAATAATATAATAAGGTATAGCCTAACTTTGTGAACAATGTAAATATGCACTGATATATGTACTAATATTATGAGCTATTTGATTTGTGTATATTTTGTCTCGTTTTGTATGGGAGGTACTGACACTGGTATGGTAATAACTCCCATTTTACAAAAGACTGTAGGAATTTAAAAAACTATACACTGCAATAATTTTGAGTATATATATGTATTGATATTCACGATATAAGCTGTTAACTTTTCTTCAAAATGGTACGTTTGTGTGGGAGGTACCAAAAGGGGCATAATAATTACGCCCATTTTTCGAAAACCTATAGCTGCTATAAAAACATTATACTGTAAAAAATTTTAAGTATTTGTAGGCAATAGTATTAAAATTTAAAGCTGTAAACTTCTCCTACAAAATGGTACCTTTTTGTGGGAGGTACCAAAAGGGGTATGGCTATAAAGCCCACTTTTCTCCGGATTGTAGGTACTATAAAAAGCAATACACTGTACAAAATCGCAAGCCTTAGTATGCACTGGTATTCAAGATATAAGCCCTTAATTTGTGTGCAAAATGGTCCATTTGGTAGAAAGTACCAAAAGGGGCGTCGCAACTTCGCCCACTTTTCTCGAGGTAATAGCGACTAATAAACTAATGTATGTGTAGAAATTCAGAAGATTCAAATAAGTAGTATAGAAGTTATTGAATAATCAATAATTCACTAAATATTAACCCTTAGTGGGGGAGGTACTAGAAGGACCCCTAATATGACCCATCTTCTAACTTAGCCGGAGATAGAAAAAAATGTTACCACATACCAAATTTGAAGTCAATCGATTAGTCCTTTCGAGAGTTAACGTGCGCACCAGCCAGCAGACAGACAGACGGACGGACGGACATTGCTCATTCGACTTAAAAAGACCCAAAACGGATATACCAAGAAATAAACTTAGGTCACTCTTTAGATGTGTTAACCTTTCGCCCATAGCAAATGATATACATCCTCATATCACTGATGGTAGGGTATAAACATATGGAAGTACTTCCTAAGAAATCACATTTCAATACATACTTCCAAAGAAGAAGTTAGTGCATTTTTTCACTTCCACATAATTAATTTTGCATTTATTTTTTATTTTATGAAAAAATAAAATATTAAACATTTGTTATTCAAAATAGATTTTTTTAAAATTGAATAAGTTAAACAATACATTTATTTATTCCCAGATAAAGAGAGCATCTAAACCAATGAATAAGATCCAATTTTTCACATGTTACCTAAAAAGTACTCATACGCTAGAGTGTTCTTATATATCTCAGGACAGTGGCATGCGATGTTATGCTGCAGCAGCGCTAAGACACCCATGTTCAATTCACGGCAGAACCAAAAAATTACTTTGAAAAACTAAATCAAAATTGTTTCTAAACATAAATAGCAGTAATTAACAGACAAAAACAAAATAGTATTACAACAATAACAGACTGGGCAGGGGATAAATTAGCGCTAGTGGCAAAAGTGGGCGTACCATTAGAATGTAAGTTATTGTAGTCAATATTCGTACAATATTCGACCAGGATAGAATAAGTAGAAAAGTCAATATATATATCTTAGAATGTGATCGTAGAAGAACGAAATTAAATGAAAACTGCAACAAAAATGTGCGTGATAGGATTAATTGGTAACGCAAAAGTGGGCGTAGCCTTAGTTAAACAAGTACTATCTCTGGAATTATTGACAGTAGAAGAACTAAATTTTGATTGTAAGTTAATGGAGTCAATATTAGTAATTTCAACACCGTGGGCTGTCATGTCAGTATGTAATCTATATAACGGGTGATCCAAGTAATGAATACATTTTTAAATAGCCTTTTTTGACAGAACACGTGTGAGTCGTGTCATTCGGTCATGTTATTTTTGTTAAGTATTGTTTGGCGTTTCATCATGGAAAGACTTACGCCTAAACGACGTTTACAAATCGTTCCAGTTTCATTACGAAAATTCACGTTCTGTGAGGAATGTGTTTCGTGCACTTCGCTCAATTTATGGTCAACATAATCGGCCTACTGAGCGTACTATTCTCAACACCATCACTCATCTTGAGATCCAGCATTCATTATTGGATAATATTCGACCGAATAGACCACGTCCAGCACGCAGTGAAGAAAATGTAGCGGTCGTAGCTGAGAGTGTACACGAAGACCGTGGAGAGTCGATTACGCGCCGTTCGCAGCAACTCGGACTGACGTATGTTCAGCGATGAGGCCAATTTCTGGCTCAATGGGCTCAAACAAGCAAAATTGCCGCATTTGGGACAAAGAGCAACCTGCAGAGCTGCCACTTCATCCAGAAAAAACAACGGTTTGGTGTGGTTTGTGGGCCGCTGGAATCATCGGTCCATATTTGTTCAAAAATGATGCCGGTGAGAATGTAACCGTCAATGGCGACCGTTATCGTGCCATGATAACCGATTATTTGATTCCTGAAATTGAAGCTCGTGCTCTCGGCGACATTTGGTTTCAACAAGACGGCGCCACTTCCCACACATCGCATCAATCAATCAATGGATTTATTGAGAGAACACTTCGGTGGGCAGATAATATCACGTTTTGGGCCGGTCGATTGGCCAACAAGATCGCGTGATATCACACCGTTAAAGTTTTTCCTGTGGGGATATGTAAAGTCTAAAGTTTATGCGGACAAACCCGCTTCGATTCAGGCCTTGGAGCAAAACATCTCGCGTGTCATTCGCCAGTTACCAGTCGAAATGCCCGAACGAGTCATCGAAAATTGGACTCAATTGATGGACCATCTGAGACGTAGCCGCGGCCAACATTTGATAGACATAATCTTCAAAACATATATGCCAAAGAATGTTCTTTCAAATTATAATAAACATTCCCCATTCAATTTGAATTTTCTGTGTTTTTTTCTTTAAAGAAATGGATCACGCTATATAAAAACACAGCACAGTGAAGTGGCGATTTTGGAAAACGAATCCATTATTGAAAATGAAATATATAGCGAACCATTGTCTTGAAATTTGACACATACGCACTTAAGATCAATATGAGCGATTTAGCGAAAAAAACGTGTGGAGAACCATTGCACGTTTGGCTTGAGATTTGGTATGATAGGATCACTAAACCAGTAAGGAAAGGCTAAAGTCGGGCGGGGCCGACTATATAATACCATACACCACTCTCATAATATTGAATAACTCTGATATATAAATTTTGTAATTCATGTATAAATTGTTTACATAAATTTACTTTTGGGACATTTTATACTTAAATAATACCCTGTACCACAGTGTGGTGTAGTGTATAAAAACGATTGGATCTAAAGAGCCAAATCGGATGAAACATATATATGGGAGCTATAGCTAAATCTTTAACGATTTTCTTCAAATTCGGCAGTGTTTGTTCATGAATCAAGAAACTCTACCATTCTAAATTTCAAAACGATTGGATGTAAAATATAGCTTCTATAGAACTAAAGGGCCAAATCGGACGAAACATATATATGGGAGCTATAGCTAATTCTTAACCGATTTTCTTCAAATTCGGTAGTGTTGGTTCATGGATCAAGAAACTATACCATTCTAAATTTCAAAATGATTGGATGTAAAATACAGCTTCTACAGGACTAAAGAGCAAAATCGGACGAAACATATATATGGGAGCTATAGCTAAATCTTAACCGATTTTCTTCAAATTCGGCAATGTTGGTTCTTGGATCAAGAAACTCTATCATTCTAAATTTCAAAACGTTTGAATGTAAAATACAGCTATTATAGGACTAAATGGCCAAATCGGACGAAACATATATATGGGAGCTACAGCTAAATCTTAACCGATTTTCTTCAAATTCGGTAGTGTTGGTTCTTGGATCAAGAAACTCTACCATTCTAAATTTCAAAACGTTTGGATGTAAAATACAGCTTTTATAGGACTAAATGGCCAAATCGGACGAAACATATATATGGGAGCTATAGCTAAATCTTAACCGATTTTCTACAAATTCGGCAATGTTGGTTCATGGATCAAGAAACTCGACCATTCTAAATTTCAAAACGATTGGATGTAAAATACAGCTTCTATAGGACTAAAGGGCCAAATCGGACGAAAGATATATATGGGAGCTATATCTAAATCTGGACCGATTTCAACCAAATTCAATAGCGATCTTAACAGCCGCGAAATACTCTAAACTGCAAAATTTCAGAACGATCGGAGTGAAATTGCGACCTGTAGTCGACGAACAACTTTACATGGACGGACGGACGGACGGACATAGTTAAATCGACTCAGCTAGTGATTCTGAGTCGATCGGTATACTTTAAGGTGGGTCTAGCTGTGTTATTTTAAGGTGTTACAAACATCTGCCGTGAAACAAACTTATAATACCCTGTACCACAGTGTGGTGTAGGGTATAAAAATGCATAATTATTTATGAATCATTCACGAATCTGATATTATCATTATGTTTCTGGTCTTTTAATATTTGTATTTGGAATTTTAAAATGGTTAGGTCCTGCCCAATACAATGCAATGATATATACCAATTCAATTGGAATTTTTAGTTTTTTTGCGTTATTAGCCCACAGTGCAAACATGCAGTTAGGGTTTCACATGAAGGACACGAAAAAAATGTACACACCCACAGTGCTGCTCCACCCGTGTTGTGGAGCAGTCCTTTGCCTTTTTAAAGTCTGTGTCATGATTTTTGCTGTTGTTGTTTTCCTGGATCACTTTGTTATTCAACTTCCTTCAACTAAGCAACAACGTTTTTTTCCACCATCAAGAAATGAGCAATTCAGATTTTTATCTCTGTTTTGGTTTCTTTGGTTTGGTTTGACTGTTGACTGGCGACGGTTAAATCTGTGTAGCTTGGTAATTTGTGGATGTTGTCTTCGTGTTCATTTAGCATTTTCATAATTATTTCTGTTTACTTCACTAATTATTTTACACCATAATTGGAGTCATAGTTTTCTTTTCTGTTTTTCCTTTTTTTCGTTTGCATTAAATTTTTGTTACAAAGCGAAAAAAATTTAACAACCTATAAATGCAATTTCACAATGAAATGACGAACAAATACAATATAATAAGAGAAGACATCCCTTCCCGTTCAAATGTTAAAATCTGTCAGTTACGAACAAATATAAATGATTTTTCAAACGTTTTAGTGATACGAGGGTATATATCATTTGCTATGGGGAAAAAGTGTAACACATCGAAGGAGTGATCTAAGACCCAAAGTATCTTCGGCGGATATTCGTTTTGGGTCATTTTAAGTCGAATGAGAAATGTCCGTCCGTCCGTCTGTCTGCTGGCTGGTGCGCACGATAGCTCTCGAAAGGAGTAACCGATTGACTTCAAATTTGGTATACGGTAATAATTTTTTCTATCTCCGGCTAAGTTCGAAGATGGACTTCTGGTACCTCCCACACAAAGGGTTAACATTTAGTGATAGCCCTGTGAAAAATGGGCGTTATTACCACGCCCGTTTTTGTACCTCCCACACAAAATGACCAAATCATACCAAAAATGAATAGCGCGTAACGTTAATATACCAGTGCACATAAACGCTTATAGTTCAGCACAGTGCAATGTATTTATTTAAAGAACCTACTTTTTATCGAAAAATATGTGTATTTGTTAGAGCCTTTCAGGTATCTTCAACACAAAATGACAGATTAATTAGTGTAATGTTATACATTACATTACTCACATATATCTTTGTTGAAACGTTCTTACTTGCTTTTTTAATTTTCTTACGTTTAATATTAATTTTCTAATTGTGAAAATTGGAAAAAAATCGGGGAAATCGGTGTGGAAAGCAATCGTGTAAAACAAATTTCTATTCGTTCGTAACTAACAATTACTCACTACGGAAGGGATGTCTTCTTATATTGTATTGTTTTTGATGAGCAGCACTTTGAAATTTGTTCTTATTTTTATTTTCACAAATAAATTATGTCACAGACCGAAATCATGCTGCTGGAGAATCATAAAAGGGTTAAGTAGGAATAAGAGCATTTGGTTGACAGGCCTATTTTTAAACAACCGCCGTTTTTACGAACCATATGTTTGTTATTGACAGAAACATCATTTTATTTACTATCAAGTCTTCGGCAAAAAAGTGAAACGTTTGTAGTAATCATTTTACAATTATAGAAATCAATTATTGCTCACAATAGCAAATGAGATAGTATTGACTGGATAGTATAGACTGAGGTAGTATTGACAGCCGACATTTTCACCAACCGTTGTTGTCAGAACTATTATTTTAATTACTGTGACCTGAGTATGAACAGTAAATGGTTGAACTAAATGTTTTACAGATCTACAAGTTATAGATCGCAATTGCTAATATAATGGTAGTTACAACTACAAACAGTCAGTTTCAGTTCACAAAGACTAGTTTAGTTGTGGCACCCGAATTCTTATTGTTGACAGTATCATTAAATTAATAACTCTTATTATCTGTTGGTTCGTATAACAGTTACATATCTGCAGTAATCATTTTACAGTTGTTTACATCAATTATTATTTAGTTGTGGCAAATCATAAAAAATCGTTTTGGCAACAAATTGACAGATTAATTAGTGTAATGTTATAACGGGTGATCCAAGTAGAGACACTTTTTTCGATAGCCTTTTTAACAGATCACGTGTGAGTCGTGTCATGCTGTCATGTTATTTTTGTTAAGTATTGTTTGGCATTTCATCATGGAAAGACTTACGCCTGTACAACGTTTACGCGTGTCATTCGCCAATTACCAGTCGAAATGCTCGAACGAGTCATCGAAAATTGGACTCAACGGATGGACCATCTGAGACGTAGCCGCGGCCAACATTTGATAGACATAATCTTCAAAAAATAAATGCCAAAGAATGTTCTTTCAAATGATAATAAACCTTGCCCATTCAATTTGAATTTTTTGTGTTTTTTTCTTTAAAAAAGTAGGGAACCTCGACATGGATCACGGAATACTTTTCTCATTAAAAAAAAATTGTATTTATTACCAAAACAACTTTAGTTGCTGCAAATACACAGTACGTATGGGTAGTTCTTTCTCAAGTGTCATAGGTTAAAAATTAGATCTTTGGAGTGGGACCGAATTTGGTTCAGAAGTTACATTATAATAACTGAAAATCTTCACCAAATTACAAAGAAAAAATTTTTTGAAAACAAAATCAAAAAAACAAAATATAATTGAAAACACATACAAATATTTTTTCTTTGTAATTTGGTTCAGTTATTATAACATAACTTCTGAACCAAAGTTGGTCCCACTCCAAAATTTACAGCATCTGTAGAGTACATATGGACTATTTTTTTTTAAATACATATTTAAGGAAAAAAAATTAGATCGATTCTGAGATATCGCAATTTATATTTTTATTTCCGCGAAAAGTGACCGGAATAAATTGTTTAAGATAAAATTATTGTTTAAAACGGAAAATCCTTTAAGAGACAATATTTTAAATTTTTTATGATTTGTAGCATTAAAACCAACTTCAAAAAACAATTACAAGGGGAAAAAATTCATTTTTCTGAACTTTGACCTCGCCCCATGCCTCTAGTTTTCATTTAATTTTGTTAATATTGTGGGATATTATTCCCACATACTAGGATAACGTTTTCTGAGAATTTGACAAAGGTCTAATTTTTGACCTGTGACACTACCCATATAATCGTTGCTGTGAAAATAAATTTTTGTATGCCTTGAACAAGCGAATGTTCCGCAAAAGCGACAAACTAACGTAGAGTTCATTAAGTTTAAAGGTGTCTGGCTCAAATAATTACTGTGTCAGCTTGAGAAAGCCAAGGTATGCCAATTACAACGGAAGTACATGCAATTAAACGTTGTCTGCGGACCAGTGGACAAAGGGGCAAGGAGGAAGAATGTGCAAATAGGTAGGTGGCACATGAAAAGGGACAATAACAATGGCCAATATAAGGATACAACTCAGTGCAGACAGTAATTTAAATGTTTGCTTTTATGTCAATGCATTTCACTTGCAAACAATGGCAGTGGCAGAGGAAAACAAAAAAATGTACAGGACTCTTTAATAAAAATGAAAATTCCAAATCATTAAATTGTACCGTATTTTAAGCGTTTGTGTGACATGTACCAACATAGGAGTGGCAGTCCATTTTTATCGAGTTGGGAGTGACTATTACATAGAATTTGAAAGTTAATCATTATCTCGCAATACTGCAATCCTTTGGGGGGGGAACTACCAGATGCTGTGGATCAACTTATAAAGTACAAACATATTAACGCATACAAAATTGTAAGTCAATAGGTTTCTTCTATCGAGAGCTATGTTGCGCATCAGCCAAAAAGACGTAATTATAATACAATATAAGATGGACAGACGGACAAACAATGTTAAATCGGCTAGGTTTCTGAGTCGATAGCTATAGCATTTCTAGGTGTTACATACATCTGCCATGGAGCAAACTTGTAATACCCTGTACCACAGTGTGGTGTAGGGTATAACAATAATATCGATAATTGGTTGCAGGATTCGAATCTCGGTTTCTTAATTAATGCCTCATTTTTTTGTAACGAGGGTATATGAGGTTTGTTCAATAGAAAAGGTGAATTTTAATATTTCTCGGGCTAAGGGTATTCGATAAGCACTTTTTATTTTTATGTTGGCACACTTGTCTCGAAGTTTGTTTGTGAGAGACGTAACAGTTAGACGTGTTTTGCTTGTTCGGCGATTTACAGCTGTGGATAAAACTAAAATAAAACTTGGATCATGCCAACCGATATGCCGACATCTGATATGGAAATTTAGGCATACAGCTTGTGGCAGCGAAGCTGGAACAAATTGCTGAATTTTGAACAAAAAAACCGAGGCATGTTCGTAATTTTTGGCCGAAAGAATACAGTAATCATGCCTCATCCACCGCATGAAAATAAATTTTTGTATGCCTTGAACAAGCGAATGTTCCGCAAAAGCGACAAACTAACGTAGAGTTCATTAAGTTTAAAGGTGTCTGGCTCAAATAATTACTGTGTCAGCTTGAGAAAGCCAAGGTATGCCAATTACAACGGAAGTACATGCAATTAAACGTTGTCTGCGGACCAGTGGACAAAGGGGCAAGGAGGAAGAATGTGCAAATAGGTAGGTGGCACATGAAAAGGGACAATAACAATGGCCAATATAAGGATACAACTCAGTGCAGACAGTAATTTAAATGTTTGCTTTTATGTCAATGCATTTCACTTGCAAACAATGGCAGTGGCAGAGGAAAACAAAAAAATGTACAGGACTCTTTAATAAAAATGAAAATTCCAAATCATTAAATTGTACCGTATTTTAAGCGTTTGTGTGACATGTACCAACATAGGAGTGGCAGTCCATTTTTATCGAGTTGGGAGTGACTATTACATAGAATTTGAAAGTTAATCATTATCTCGCAATACTGCAATCCTTTGGGGGGGGAACTACCAGATGCTGTGGATCAACTTATAAAGTACAAACATATTAACGCATACAAAATTGTAAGTCAATAGGTTTCTTCTATCGAGAGCTATGTTGCGCATCAGCCAAAAAGACGTAATTATAATACAATATAAGATGGACAGACGGACAAACAATGTTAAATCGGCTAGGTTTCTGAGTCGATAGCTATAGCATTTCTAGGTGTTACATACATCTGCCATGGAGCAAACTTGTAATACCCTGTACCACAGTGTGGTGTAGGGTATAACAATAATATCGATAATTGGTTGCAGGATTCGAATCTCGGTTTCTTAATTAATGCCTCATTTTTTTGTAACGAGGGTATATGAGGTTTGTTCAATAGAAAAGGTGAATTTTAATATTTCTCGGGCTAAGGGTATTCGATAAGCACTTTTTATTTTTATGTTGGCACACTTGTCTCGAAGTTTGTTTGTGAGAGACGTAACAGTTAGACGTGTTTTGCTTGTTCGGCGATTTACAGCTGTGGATAAAACTAAAATAAAACTTGGATCATGCCAACCGATATGCCGACATCTGATATGGAAATTTAGGCATACAGCTTGTGGCAGCGAAGCTGGAACAAATTGCTGAATTTTGAACAAAAAAACCGAGGCATGTTCGTAATTTTTGGCCGAAAGAATACAGTAATCATGCCTCATCCACCGCATTCACCAGATTTGGCCACCCTGCGACTTTTTTATGTTCCCAAAATTGAAGAGACCCATGAAAGGATGGCGTTTTGCGACGATTGAGAAGATAAAAACCGAATCGCTGAACAAGCAAAACACGTCTAACTGTTATGCCTTTCACAAACAAACTCAACTAAGAACAATCAAGACAAGTGTGACAACACTTGAAATGCCTATGACTTTAGCCAGCTCACGAACCTTCAATCGACGATCATTCAATACCATTTTGTGGATATTTTTTAAAACCTTTGTGGCGTGGAATCGGCAAAAAAATAAAACGGCAACTGTAGCGATAGATCTAAAGGCGAAAACTTAAGGACATCAATGAAGAAATCGGATGTTAGACTATTGCAGAATGCTTGTTGCATCAATTGCGACCACAAAAACAACGCACAAAACAACAACGAACAGTTTTAAACGATAGTCCTATGAGAACAAAACGGATTATTAAGAGTATTCCAACTCCAAGCGATGAAATCCAGTTCTCAATTGAAGAGACATTAGCATTATTTATACCCTACACCACACTGTGGTACAGGGTATTATAACTTTGTGCATTTGTTTGTAACACCCAAAAGGAGAAGAAATAGACCCATCGTTTATTATACCGATCGACTTAGAATCACTTTCTGAGTTGATTTAGCTATGTCCGTCTGTATGTCCGTCTGTCCGTCTGTCTGTGCATGTATTCTTGTAATCAAAGTACAGGTCGCAATTATGGTCCGATCTCGACGAAACTTTACACATATCTTTTTTTTGGCCCAAGGACGAACCCTATTGAATTTGGTTAAAATCGGTTCAGATTTAGATATAGCCCCCATATATATGTTAGCCCCGATTTGACATATAAGCGCTGTAAAAAGTGTATTTTTAATCCGATCAATACGAAATTCGGCAGAAAGAGGTTTCTTATTGCATTAATTAATTCTGCCAAATTTGAGGGAAATCGGTTCTGATTTAGATATAGCCCCCATATATATGTTACCCCCGATTTTACATGTAAGCGCAGTAAAAAGTGTATTTGTAATCCGATCAGTGTGAAATTCGGCAGAAAAGGGTTTCTTATTACATGAAGGAATACTGCCAAATTCGGAGAAAATCGGTTCAGATTTAGATATTACCCCCATATATATGTTACCCCCGATTTTACATGTAAGCGCTGTAAAAAGTGTATTTTTAATCCGATCAGTGTGAAATTCGACAGAAAGAGGTTTCTTATTACATGAAGGAATACTGCCAAATTCGGAGAAAATTGGTTCAGATTTAGATATAGCCCCCATATATATGTTACCCCGATTTTACATGTAAGCGCTGTAAAAAGTGTATTTTTAATCCGATCAGTACGAAATTCGGCAGAAAGAGGTTTCCTATTACATGAATTAGTACTACCAAATTTGGGGGAAATCGGTTGAGATTTAGATATAGCCCACATACATATGTTAAACACGATTTGACATGTAAGCGCTGTAGAAACTGTATTTTATATCCGATCAGTAAAAAAATTGGCAGAAAGAGGTTTCTCATTACGTGAATTAACACTGCCAAATTTGAGGGAAATCGGTTCAGATTTAGATATAGCCCCCATATATATGTTACTCCCGATTTGACATGTAAATGCTGTAGAAACTGTATTTTATATCCGATCAGTGCGAAATTCGGCAGAAAGATGTTTCTTATTACTCGAAGGAATACTGCCAAATTCGGAGAAAATCGGTTCAGATTTAGATATAGCCCCCATACATATGTTACCCCCGATTTGACATGTAAATGCTGTAGAAACTGTATTTTATATACGATCAGTGCGAAATTCGGCAGAAAGAGGTTTCTTATTACTCGAAGGAATACTGCCAAATACGGAGAAAATCGGTTCAGATTTAGATATAGCCACCATATATATGTTACCACCGATTTGACATGTAAGCGCTGTAGAGACTGTATTTTATATCCGATCAGTACGAAATTCTACAGAAAGAGGTATTTTTACATGAATGAGTATTCAGGGAAAATCGGTTCAGATTTATATATAACCTCCATATACATGTTCCTCCTGATTTGGTATCAAAGCGCTATAGAAGTTGTACTTTACTTCCGATCATTAATATTTACCGGAAATATGTTTCTCAATTTAGGAACAAATATTGCTTAATATAGCGATTATCGGCTCAGAATTAGATAATATGTTGCTGCCGACTTACCAATTATTCCAAATTAGTATCGCAATGACCTTTATCGCATTGTTAGGGAGGTGTAGGGTATTATATAGTCGGCCCCGCCCGACTTTCTGCCTTTCCTTACTGGTTTTAGATTTAAAGTTAACAAGACACCAATATAGTCAGCGCAGATTGCGTGCGATTGAAAAGGCTCAAATCTGTATCCATTACATCATCACATACTTACTGCTAAAAAGGACTGTTTGCCACCAACGGAAACTATTGCAATCACACGAGTTCGGCTGAGGTGCAAATTCAGGACCTACTTAACAGCTCAACAACAACAATCTAAAAAGAAATTATTTGAAGAAATATGGGAACTGCAAGTTGACTCTCTTTTGCAAATAGGGATGTGATGGTTCTTCTGGACAAAAACAATACAAGCAATCAGTACGAGTATGTGAAAATACTTCAGACACAGATATGTTCATGGTGTCATTTGTGACTAAATACAAGAATACGATTTAAGGAACACATACTTAAAATCAGTTATTATTTGGATTTTGGACCTACAGGATCAATAAGAAACAATGGATCGAAAAGAAAAATGTTCAGGATGAATTTCTCAAATATGGGTTGATTTTAGACCAACCAAAACATGGACAGGCAATACGAATGATGGCAATACAGCATGAAGATTCTTTTCTGATCCCGAAAATGCATATGAATTAACTGGTGTTGATATAAATCTCATATTTAAAACAATTATCGATGTACATGCGTGCAACAGTCAAATTGATGCTAAACCATTAAGGAAAGGCAGAAAGTCGGGCGGGGCCGACTATATAATACCCTACACCTCCCTAACAATGCGATAAGGGTCATTGCCATAATAATTTGGAATAATTGGTAAATGGGTAGAAACATATTATCTAATTCTGAAACGATAATCGCTAAATTAAGCAATATTCGTTCCTAAATTGAGAAACATCTTTCTGGAAAATTTTAATGATCGGAAGTAAAATACAACTTCTATAGCGGTTTGATACCAAATCAGGAGGAACAATCAATATAAATCTGAACCGATCTTCCCTGAATACTCATTCATGTAAAAAGACCTCCTTCTGTCGAATTTCGTACTGATCGCATATAAAATACAGTCTCTACAGCGCCTACATGTCAAATCGGGGGTAACGTATATATGGGGGCTATATCTAAATCTGAACCGATTTCTTCCAAATTTAACAGTGTTCATTCATATAATAAGAAACCTCTTTCTGCCGAATTTCATACTGATCGGATATAAAATAACATTTTTACAGCGCTTACAAGTCAAATCGGGGGTAACGTATGTATGGGGGCTATATCTAAATCTGAACCAATTTTCTCCGAATTTAGCAGTATTCCTTCATGTAATAAGAAACCTCTTTCTGCCAAATTTTGAACTGATCGGATATAAAATACAGTTTTTACAGCGCTTACATGTCAAATCACATCTAAATCTGAACCGATTTTAACAAAATTCAATAGGGATCGTCCTTGGGCCAAAAAAAAGATATGTGTAAAGTTTCGTCGAGATCGGACCATAATTGCGACCTGTACTTTGATTACAAGAATACATGCACAGACGGACAGACAGACAGACGGACAGACGGACATAGCTAAATCGACTCAGAAAGTGATTCTAAGTCGATCGGTATAATAAACGAAGGGGATATTTCTTCTCCTTTTGGGTGTTACAAACAAATGCACAAAGTTATAATACCCTGTACCACAGTGTGGTGTAGGGTATAAAAAATTGGTAATTCTATATCATGGAGGAGTTATCATTAAGCATCATTCAGTATCGGAGATCTATCAGAGGAAACCCAGGCAAAATGAAATAAGGATTACAGATTTTATAGAGAGCACAATACCAGAAAAATATAACGCAATTCTACAAACGAAGATCTTTTCAATATTTTGTTGGCAACGTCAGATCCACTCAGCCCTAGTATTCGACATCAATGGAAAGAGGATCATCGGGACTTACACGAAGAAGCAAAAGGGCTGCTAGAGGACAGAAATGATACGGAAAAAAATATGGAATATTTGCAGGACATTTTTCAACCGAACGAATAAAAATTATAATTTAGTGATTTTGTTATATAAAAAAAGGTACATTACAAAGTTAGCAGGGAATTTTTTTTTAATTTTTCAAATTTTTTTACTAAAATGTTTAATTTATTAACGTCCCAGCAAAATTTCTCATTACCAAATAATCCGACGAGTAAGCAAAGTTCGATAATGGTAAATACTTATTATTTAGCCACTTTTCTCATTATTTTAACATGGGGATGTCATTGGAGGGAAGTACTTCCCAAAAGCATACAATAAAGTAGCATAATAAGTACTTATTTGTAGCATAGGCATACCACATATATCGTCGCTTGGATGACCAACTGCAGTAACTGACATTTTCAAAATTGTTCAGGAGAGCAGTTTTTCTGTTTTTGAGACAATGTTCCTTCTTCCCCACGGCGTAATATTTATTATATTTCCAATTTGTTTTTCTCATTGTGTACTTTACTCCATCTTTTTCAATATTATTAACAAAAAAATTATATAAATTAATTATAATGCATGTTTTTCATAAACAATGCAGATACGTCACTTTGTGGGAAAAAAAATTATGCTTATTGTCAGTTACGACTGATTTCCGCCCAGCCCAAACGGCTAACGCTAGAGTCATGAAATTTGGTAGGATGGTAGTCCTTGCTATATAGACGTGCAATATAGAAGGGTTTTTCGAAATTTTGGGTGCACAATGAGTCAAAAAATAAAAAAATATTGTATCACAGCCAAATCCAAACGGCTGGAGCTAGAATTGCAACATTTCGTGTGAGGTAAGGGTCTAGGGCGAAGATTCGGTATGAATCACAATTTTTCGAAATTAAAAAATTTTCGCGCACATTGGGACAAAAAGGGATAAATATGGCACCAAAGCCAAGTCCAAAAAAAAGAGTTTGAATCGTCTAATTTGGCTTGAGGGTAGCCATTGGAACGTAGACTAGACACAAGGAGTTTGTTAGACAAAAATGGTGGAAAAATGATAAATATTGTGCAGTGGTGCAAAACTATGTTAGATATGGTACAGTGGGGCAAAAAGTTCTAAATATGATACAGTGGGGGAAAAAATTTAAATTTGTGCAGTGGGTCAAAAATGTGTTAAATATGGCACAGTGGGGCAAAAAGGGTTAAATATGGTACAGTTGGGGAAATATTTTAAATTTGTGCAGTGGGTCAAAAATGTGTTAAATATGGCACAGTGGGACAAAAATGTGTTTAATATTGTGGGGAAACATGGGTTAAATATGCTTAAGATTAAGGTTACGTATGGTACAGTGATGGAAAAATTAAATATTGTGCAGTTGGAAAAAACTGTGTTTAATATTGTACAGTGGGGCAAAAAGTGTTAAATATGGTACAGTGGGGGAAAAAATTCAAATTTGTGCAGTGGGTCAAAATGTGTTAAAGATGGCACAGTGGGACAAAAAGGGTTAAATGGTACCGTAGTGCAAAAATGGTAAAATATGGTACAATATGGCAAAAAGGGTTAAATATGGTATAGTAGGTTAAATATGGTATAGTAGGTTAAATATGGTATAGTAGGTTAAATATGGTATAGTAGGGCTAAGGGTACGAATTTAGATTTTGGAATATACAGTATGTGTTTCTCTTAATACATACTTATAGTGGCAAGGTGGTGCAAAAACGATTAAATGGTGTACAGTTGTGGTTTAATGGCATTTAGAGGTACATTACGGAAAAGGGATAAATACTGTAACAATATAACTTTTGGAAAATAAAAAAGAAATTGTAGGCGATCTTTCGTATTTTACTGTAGAAAGAGATCCGAGTTTACTTAATTTTCATGTAAGAAGTGTAACTATGTTACGGTACCCTAAACAAAAATAAATAAAGGTTGGGTCTGCGAAGCGCACCGGGTTATAACTAGTGTTAAATAAAATGAACACTAGTTAAAGCGAAAGAGATTTACAAAATCTACATGTTCTGATATTTTGAATATGTGATACATTTCTTGGTATAAATTAAATTATTAATTTCGAATTTATAATCTGAACATAGAGCATTACAGTGACTAGGAACGATACGTTGTGATGGTTAAATTTTGTAGACCCTATACTTCGAATGGATAAAAGATTAAAGTGCCCAATTTTGTTGTTCAGCGACGATAGCTTGTATGACAAACAGACGGTCAGATAGTTTTTTGTCAAAATTGTTCAGGAGAACAGATGTTCCGTTTTTAAGAAAATGTTCCTTCTTCCCCACCACTTAATTCCTGTTCATATAAATACTTAACATTGTATAAAGTGTATACTTTTATAGTTCACATGGTATATTAAAAAATAGGCGTTATTGTTATTACATTGTTTTCAAATGGGCACTCTATTCGTTAGGATATTAAAATGTCATTCAAAGAGACGGAAAGCCATCTCTCAATCGAAAATACATCACGTTTTCATTATATATTTATAATCGGGATATAATTAATTACACTTTATATTCATCCTAATAATTTCTTACTTAATCATTAGTATACGGAATCTATATGTATATAAATTGATGTGTTTGTTGTTACGTATGGACTCCAAAATAACTGGACCGATATTGATGAAGTTTACAGGGAATCTTCAGATTATCCTAGCGGGTGACATAGGCTATATTAGTTATTGGTTGAGGAGGCGTGACCCCGCCCAAATTAGCCAATTTGGAGTTATTTTCTTAGTGATTCCTACTGTTCCTACCTACTACGATTGGATTATCGAGATTCCTACTGTCGTTATCTGACGATTGGGACTGGACCGTGATCCCGTTTCGACCGTAATCGGTCCAAAAATTAGCAACGAGTGGGCTGGGTCCACCAAGTACTCCATAAGTTTTTGCAATAATGAACAAACATTTCAGAAGAAAGAATTATTAAGTTACATATTGCACTTACGTCTCTTGGTGAAAATAATTTTTTGCATTGTGTCAGTTACGTCTAAAATCATTTACCGTTTTTTGAGAAAACGGTAATATATATATGCACAAAATTTATACACACGTTGTACTTTGACTAGACAAATCGAATGGTGGCCTTAACTCAATTTCTGAAAAATGGTCAGGTACGTCGGTTGGTCATCCAAGCGACGATATATGTGCTTATGTTTTCACGATTTTAAGTACTTGAAAAATGTATTACCAATAAGTTACAAAATACGTAGTAGATATGGTAGATATGTAGAGATGTCCATTTAAAGTAATTTTGTGCATATTGTCGCGCATATTTCGAATTTCTGAACCCAAACCACCATGTGAAAAATGGTCTAACATCATACGATTTACGTAAATATTTTTCGTATTTTCATTCAATTTGCACGTATTTTTAGAAATCTTGTTGAAAATAAATAAATTTTCTACAATAACCCACATATAGCCAAAATTGCATTATACTAAAATTTGCCAAAAATTAATTTGATAAAAAAATCACTTATTTCTGTTATTATTGGTAAGTCATTATTAATAAGCCGAAAGTAATTCAGCGAATAATGAGATGTCATTATTTGGTAATGCAGGGAATAATGACAGGTACTTACCAAGATTTTGCTGGGGTATTACCATCTTTTAATAAATAAAGATGATGAAAAAAACAAAAAAACACAATTCCATGCAAAATATTAGAAAAATCAAAAGTTCAACTTTGTGATACGGAAATAAATATGGAATATTTGCAGGACATTTTTCAACCGAACGAATAAAAATTATAATTTAGTGCTTTTGTTATATAAGTAAAAAATCATTTTTCCTTTGAGTTATTTAAACAAAAAAATGTACATTAAAAAGTTAGCAGGGAATTTTT
The DNA here is from genome assembly GCA_963930755.1 of Eudasyphora cyanicolor. Classification (NCBI taxonomy): domain Eukaryota; kingdom Metazoa; phylum Arthropoda; class Insecta; order Diptera; family Muscidae; genus Eudasyphora; species Eudasyphora cyanicolor. Next base: position 204,009,608 of record OZ005736.1, on the reverse strand, counting down.
TTAGGAGAATTTTATTTTTTTTTTCAAAATTTTTTATTAAAATGTTGAATTTATTAACGTATTGCTATCTTTTAATAAATAAAGATGATGAAAAAAACAAAAAAACACAATTCCATGCAAAATATTAGAAAAATCAAAAGTTCAACTTTGACCTTGAATTCCTCAATAACTACTGAACCGATTTTATTGAAATTGAAACTGGAAAAATTAGTAAAATATCTCTATCGGTTCAGAAGTTACAGAGTTTTGGCCAGTAAAAATCTATTCTGGACCACTGTGCGCAGTCTATACGTCAGGTCGGCTAATTCTGCCCTCAAGTGATTAACTTGAAATGTAGATGGACTAGAAATTAAAAAATGTGAACATAAAAAAGATGGCGCTTTAACGGTCTGGTAATACTCACATTCAAATACAGCATTTGAAAGAAGTGTAATTAATGTCAATGTTTGAATTATACAATTAACAAAAGAATATGTAATTTGTATTTTAATTTTGAATTGATTTTCAACTTCCAAATACTTCCTTAACCGACGAAAGAAATCGTGAGTTCCAAATATAATATGTATTTCTCTTTTTTATAAAAACCTACATCCGCATCTACATCGTCATAGATACGGTAAGAAGCTATACTAAACTAAAATTATCGTAAACTTTTAGGAACGTGTGACACTACAAACATTTTCACACACAAAAAAGAAAGAAGAATGTCTCTCCAAAACAAAACTGCGAAATTGCAATTTCAACATAAAATTGCAGCCATACAATACTCCTTTGGCTCTGTTCTTTTTTTTTCAAGGAGACAAAATCGCACATTTCAAGCATGCAAACGCGAGGTATTGTAAAATTGCATAACCGAGATTGAAGGACCAAAAAAGAAGCCCTTTTTTGTCAATGCCACACGGAGGAAAATCGGCATTTTTGATATGTTTGAATTGAAAGAAAATATATTTGGAAACGAATTTTTTAAATATTATATATTTGTTAACAAACAAATTTTATTTGAAAATCACGAAACTTTGTTTGGAACGCATATATTAATATATTAGAACAATCTATATTTGCGCATTGACTTTCACAAATAAAATATGTATTTACCCACAAACAAAGTTATTGTTTAAGATGATTTCCAAATATATTTTATTTAAATATGATTTTTTAAATTTGCTAAATTTTTCGAATTTGAGTTAGTTTTTCCTAGATTATAGTTAAAAATGTCTTTAACAGCATTAGCTGTTGTTTTAAATCAATAAATTTTAATTTATAAGTATTCCAATTCATCACTATTTGTCAATGCATCAATGCAATTTATATTTGCGAAAGATTATACGATTTAAGTTTTAATTAAATTTTACAAACATATAAAATTTATAAAAAATGCTCTTTAAACATCTGAACAACAGAAAACTTGTCTTTAAATTAAGGCATTGATACATTGCCAAAATACATAAATACAAAATACTAGTCCAAATAAAAAAATATTATAATGGGAACATATTTTTGTTTAGAACAATATCCTCCCAAACATATAATATTTGGGTATGTCAAATATTATATATTTGGAGTGTACCCTAAACATATGGATAATTCAAGCCGAATATGTTTGTGACAATATACTACAGAAGCTTTTTTTTTTCAGCGTGCATAGAATCGACAATTGAGTGTTTTCAAGTACTATATCCCGTTTTCGCATTGCTCCTTCATTTTCCACTCTACTAAAAATAAATGTCAAGAATTGATGACTACGATACTGCTGATGCTGAAGACGAGGAGAGGATGATACGCGTACACGGGGCAAAATCGCCTTTTTTGATATGTTTGAATCAAAAGAAAATATACTTGGAACAGAAATTTTTAAATATTATATATTTTCGAGCAAATAAATTTTATTTGAAAATCAATAAAATATATTTAGAACCCATATGTTAATATATTAGAATAATATATATTTGCGAACTAATTTTCTCAAATAAAATATGTGTTTAAATACAAATAAAATTATTGTTTATGAATATTTCCAAATATATTTTATAAAAAAAAAGATTTTCAAAACTTTGCTGAATTTTTCGAATTATAGTTTTAATTTTTTCCTTGTTTTCGAATTATGCATTCCCATTCAAAATGGCATACTTACATTAATTTCTATTTGAAACCACTTATTTTTATTTTCTAACTATTCCAAGTCATTATTTTCAATTATAAAGAAATTTTACTAACATTAAAAATTTCTAAAAATTACCTTTAAAACGAGCAAATAGATCTTTGTTTAGGAAATATCATATCCAAATAAAAAATATTAGGATGTAAACATAGTTTTGTTTAGAACAACATATAATATTTGTTTGTGTCAAATATTATATATTTGGAGTGTACCCTAAAAATATTTATTTTTCAAGCAGAATATGTTTGGGAAAATATTCTACAGAGCCGATTTTTTTCAGCGTGTATTGACAGCCTGGCGGGTGGGATTATTATGGGCGAAAATTGGAGTAAGCGCTCTTAAAGTTGCGACCACCAACTCAGAACGTCTTTAGTAATTTTGAATGAACTCCAAACGTTGCACGTAAGTGAACTTTACCATAATGAAAATGTTGATTTTGATTAATGTTTTGACATTGAAAGATCATTAAAAATATTTGAGGGTGCGTTGACATAATGATACGAATTTGTTATGTCCCTATTGGAAAAACCGGTATATCACAACAAAAATTTTAAATATTATATATTCTGAACAAATAAATTTTATTTAAAAATCAATAAAATTTATTTGGACGCATATATTACTTTAATATATTACATCCAAATATATAAGCAAACTAATTTTCTCCAATAAAACATGTGTTTATATACAAATAAAATTATTGTTTAGAAATTTCCCCAAACTAATTTTGTTTAAAGAAGCTCTCAAAACGTTACAGATTATTATTTATTTTTTATTTAATTTTTCACTGAATTTTTTTCATTTCGAATAATACCTTACGGTTTAAAATGACTTACGTATCAATAAATGTTGCTTCAAATCATTCATTTTTAATTTCTATTTATTCCAAGTCGTCATTTGTTGCCAATCCATAAAGCAATTTCAATTATAAATTAATTTTGAAATTTTTGGAAAAATTAACGTTATATTACTGAAAAGCATAAAACTTGTCTTAATTAATTCATACATTTTCTGAATACTTAAAGGCACATAAATATTTGTTTCGTAAATAATAGTCCCAAATTAAAAAGCATTAGGAAGGAAACAGAGATTTGTTTAAAATAACATCTTCCTAAATATATATTATTTGAACGGACCAAGTGTAGTGAAATATAAGTATATAAATGTTTAGTTATATATTTCAAGCATATAATATGTTTGGGACAATATACTACAGAAGCGATTTTTTCAGCGTGTATTTGGTAAGAAAGTAAGTAAATGCTATAAGATGTATATAATGATGATGACGGCAGCGAGAGATGGAAGACGAAAAAGAAAATCTCCTTTGATTAATTTGGTGCTATTGCTGCATGGGGTTATTACGCCTTTTGAGTTTAAAAGTTTATTTGGATTTTTGTGATTGTTTCTACATTATCGCGATGTCAATTTACAATGTCAAATGCATAGGTTTAGGTTAGGGTGGCAACCGTTTTTTTTTGTCAGCTCACATATCCCATTTTAGGTCCCTAGTGTTACTACGGGCTGAAATGCCCCCCATTAAAACCAACCTGTTTGATATACAAATTTATCGATAGTACTAATATCGGTACCGCAAAGATCTGTTAGACTACCTAGAGAGGCCGACCCCAGAATGTCCTGTCGTCGTTTACTCAAAGCGGGGCAGTCGCATATCAAGAGTTCCACACTCTCCACTTCTTCCTCATCTCCACAGCTACAGTAGTCATTGGAGTCAATGCCCAATCTTCTGGCGTGTTCGTCGAGCAGACAGTGTCCCGTCAGAACTGATACTAACGTAAATAATCTTTTCCTCTCTAGTGGCGCACCAATATATGCAAATACTTTGAGAATTTCCTTTCCCAGCAAGTTCATCGGCTTTGCAGTTCCCCGGGATATCCCTATGCCCAGACACCCATATGGGGTGTATATTAAACAGCTCAGCCATCTCGTTAAGAGATCTGCGGCAGTCGAGGGTTGTTTGAGAATTTAGGGATGTGGCCTTCAGAGAATTTATGCCAACCTTGCTGTCCGAGTAAATGACAACGCCAGTGTTAGTTACTATGTTGCCACTTGGCAGCTTCCCATATTGCCATTATTTCGGATTGATAGACACTGCAGTTATCTGGTAGTCTGTGAGCTATATCCAAACTAAGTTATTCACAGTGTACTCCGAAGCCAACATTTTCATCAAGCCATTTAGAAGTGGAGATGGTTTCTAATATCTGGTATTCTGCCAACCCATTCATCTCTGGCTGGTATCATAGTGATGTTGTTCCTTTCGAAGGTGTACACCGTTGGTATATTCGCGACTCGGTCGGTTAGCATAGCACTACACTTTGATGTGCTCATCTGACCGTAGTTCTTGTACGTCCACATTGGCAGGCAGTTTGATCTTAGTGTCGCTCTCTTTGCAACTTCTCTCGCCGCAATATTAATCGGCAGTATATGGAGTAGGGCTTGTAGAGAGATAGCATTTCTAATTTTTAAATATTCCGTGGCACCGCCCATATAAGCCTAATTTTGAAATTGAGATACCTTGCACAATTTGTTAGCGAGAGAGTAATTTTGTGCACAAGTATCAGGTTGTAGTCTACGTGATTGGTCCAAAAATTGGGCGCCAAATCAAACATAAGCCAAATTTTGAAATTTAGATATTTTTCACAATATGTTAGAGAGAGTGTGGTAATTCTGTCTATATGTATCTGGTGGTAGTCTACGTGATTGGTTCAAAAATGGGCGGGATCGGACCAATCGGCGTGGTCCCGCCCATATAACTGAATTTTTTGAATTGAGATATCTTGCACAATTTTTTGGCGAGAGTGCTGTAATTTTGTACATATGTATCTGGTGGTAGCTCACTCACTTTAATCGCTGAGAGAGTGAAAATGTTTAGAACGCAATAACCTCTCTTATTTAAGAACATGCTTTTGGCTGAAGCAACATTCAACACACACGCATATACATATATCGACGAGATGTATATTGATACCTCCATTCTAAAACATGCTAAGTCGACTTAGCATGTTTTTAGGTAGATTGCACTTTTAATTTCAAAATATTCCAAATTTTGTTCAGTCAAAATTTGATGTTTTTCCGTCAACCCAATCAAAAGTTATTCACAAAACAGTACAGGTCATTGGATTTTCATTATAAAGGAATTCCAAAAAAATTTCAAAAAATCATCAAACTTTGATCGCATGTCCTGTAAAACTACCTTTTTGCACTTAGCATAATTTAGAATGGAGGTATCGATATGTATAATCATTTTTGCGCAATGATATCCAATTCGTTTCTCCTTCAAGCGGTGTTCGTAAATACATTACTTGGGGAGATTTTTTGATTTGATAAGACAGAAGTTCTTAATAATTCATGTTCATTTCGTTGATGATATTCTTTAAATGTTTGCGATTTAAATCGAATAATTACAGCTATACTTTTGCTGTCAAGAAATTGTATTTTGACATAGCATCAAAATTTGCATTCTTTGCAATATAGAGACAAAAATGGTACACTATAAATTATATATAAGTTAAAACTAACGAAAGCTCAATAAATCAACTATGATCAGAATTAAATCAAGTATTGATTAGCCTTAAATCAAGAATTGATCAGGCTTAAATCAAGTATTATCAGGCTTATATCAAGCCCGTTTCGCACTAAAATGAATCCTATAAAATTCTTAAATCAATCGCCTGCTTTATGCTTAAAATAAGAATATTTCGGCTTAAAATCAAGCCTTATCAGGCATAATGAGCGCTAAGAATAAAAATTAAGGGCTTAAACGTCCGTACTTGATTCATGTATTTTGTACTTTAAGAAACCCCGTACTTACCGTACGTTTGACACCGCACGGCTTGATTCATGTACGGATTACTCAATTTTTTCTTTCTGTGTAGGAGCGGCAATTCAACTGTTGAGCGTGTCAAGAGAATGTATTGCCGATAAGCCGATTAATTATACTGTATTTTGGTGAATAAGTAGTAGTTGGTGGGGGGAGTTCGACTTTAATACAGTCACCTTAATGCGGCTAAAGGTCGATGATTTCATATTAACGGCCACTGACCGGTTTGTGATTAATTTCAAGGAAATTTTCTTGAAAAATGTAATTTTGATGCCATACATATTTTTAGAAAAATACAATTATCGGAGAAATCATCTCGAAAAAACTAAACCGACAAAAATTTCGATGAAAATTGATATTCGAAGAAATTTTTTAGGAAATTTTTCTATAAAATTACAATTTCAAATAAATTGTCGCTATAAATGACATCTTGAATATGGAAAAAAATTCAATTTCAAAGAACGTGATTTTAAAAAGTTTCAAAATTTGGTAGAGAATCCCGAAACTTTAGTTTTGTTGATGCTGGGCCGAACCACCCTACTGTTTGTGTGTGAGAGAATGCCGAGGTGAAAAGAAACTTGTCCATATTGCCTCAGTGTATACTTTACAATATGGAAATCTATGTAACTTTTTTGTTTATGAATAAAACTGAGTACTTAAAAGAAAAAAAGTTTCATTTTTTAAATGCCTTTATTAGTGTTTTAAAATAAATTCTAATTAGGTAGTAGAAACCGAGATAACAGAGCTCACTAATCGAATTTGATCTCAGAGTCAAAAATGTACAGTGAACAAAATGTAGCCCTTTCCAAAACTTGAACAAATATATGCTCCCCTTTACGATCGGACTTCAAATAACAACACAGGATAAAGAAAACTAAAAGGGCGATATGTAGGGTGCACAAACAAAATTAAAAACAAAATTCTGAAATTGCTTTTGAATAACCTTCAAATCTAGGAGGTGACAAAGGCAAATTTTTTAAATAATCTACCTAGTATACATACATACTATGTACCCTATTGTAAATATATATATAATATATAAAAATTACACTGTGCAACAAATTGTGGGTCATCAAATCTTTCCCGAACGAAACCAATTGGACATAATAGTATACCACTAGTATATCAAATCCCCCCAAGGGTCCTGAAAAGATAGCTATAGCTATGAAATTTAGCTAGAACTTTATTTTTAACTCAAGGACTTACTGAAATGGGTGCAGAAGGATTCCGATTTAGAAAACGACCATATATATATATATATATATATGATCAATCAAGCAAACAATTGTATTTGTTTTCGGTTGTTTGATTATATTATTGTCTAGAATCAGCTGTTGCTACTTTTACAGCTGTTGGATAGGGTTGCCCCATTCTGATATTTTCATGTGGAAAAAGCTTTAATTATGTCCATAACAATATGAAGGTAATTTTGGTCTTTGACAGGAAGACGATGAAGAAAAGAGCTTTCTTACCCGAACGAAAAGTGACAATGAACCAAATTAAAAACATGATTGCTTTGGTGAGAATCATAAGAAGAAAACTATTGCTTGGGTAGCTATCGCACGTCTGTGTTTTGGTACATTCAGCTGAACAGGCTGTAACTCTTGACGAAGTTTTCTTTAAAAATATGTTTTGGTATACATTATTGTTTAGAGAAATTTTTTATAAAATTTAAATTTTAAAGAATTTTTCTATTAAAATGAAATTTTTTCTGTGTATTAATATCAACGTCAATTTTGTTTTTCAAAGAAAACAAGTTTAATAGAAGCATGTTGACTAATATGTACTGGGCAAATTTCGTTTTACTTATTACTCCTCCAGATTGAGGCTGTGTCACACCCGTTACACTGACGTGTCTCCCCCGTTACATATTAATATTTATGTGGTGGTTAAATTGTAAGGGCCGATGTTGAATGTGAACCACACCTAAACGTCAAGTTTTTTTCTGCATTTCAATTGACATGTCTCAATTTCAGACTAACTTAATTTGATCCATGTAAAGATATACAATCGAGCAACGCGTTAAAGTTTTTTAAGCCTTTTAGGAAAATGAGCGTTCAAATCAAAATGCATTTCGTGCACTTCGTGATGTTTTTTTGATCAAACCGGGTCTGTAGTAGATGTGTTTTCACATGCTCGCCCAGTTCGTTTGGTGCAGCTTATGGGCTGGCGACGTCATCGGGCCATACTTCTTCGAAATGAGGCCGGTCAGGCAGTAACTGTGAATGGTGTTCGCTATCGTGAGATGATAAGGAACTTTTTGTGGCCCGAATTTGAAGAAATGGATGTGGACAATATGCGGTTTCAACAGGACGGCGTCACTTGCCACACAGCTAACGAAACAATGGCTCTTTTGCGCAACAAATTCAATCGTGGCGATGTCAATTGACCGCCAAGATCATGTGATTTGACACCGTTCGACTTCTTTCTTTGGAGTTATTTGAAAGAAAAGGTGTACATCGATAAGCAAGCAACAATTCAAGAGCTAAATGATGAGATAATTCGGCACATTAACGGCATAGAACCTCAAATATGCCTCAGCGTCTTCGAAAATTTGGACCATCGGATCGGACAGAGTTCGCGGCGGCCATTTGGTCGATATTTTGCTCCATACATAATTGAAGCATACCAATATTATTATAATAAAAAGAAACGACAATAATTTCCTAAACAATTTGTGTTTTATTCAAAATCAACATCGACCCTTAAAATTTAACCACCCTTTACAAAAACTAAAATTATAATTTAAATTATTTGGAATCAAGTCTACAATATACACTATACTCTGGAGATATCAACAAAAATATTTTTTTAGTGACATTACATACAAAAATCAAGATTTTATCAAAGCGTAAGGTCACACCCGTTACGGTGATATATCAACCATATTTTTTGTATTTAACTTCCTTGAATGTCAGAGGGTAACACTTATGTATATCTACATAATCCACCCTTAGTAAATTGTCGTTATTAATTAAATAGATCAAAATCAAGAACTTACTCAGAAACATTGTCACACCCGTTTCGTTGGAATCACCCAAATGTTAGATGTCTTTCTCGGGAATCTGTGCAATTCTGGATAAGATATTGTGGCGTGATATACTTCCTTTCTACTTACCTGACACTCTAGAGGTGACTCTTTGCAACTGATCGAGATTAAATTTTGGCATTAAAGTTTCTTTTCCCACCCAGCTTCACGTAAAAAAATGACATATTAATCTAATGGCGATTTCGTTTCTGGAAAAAGTGCAACATTTTCTTTACCCTTGTGCCGAAAAATTCACTTTTGTAACAGATTTTGAAAATTAAACAAATTGATTTAAGGTAAATTCGAGGGAAGGATGAACGTGCAAATATTTTCTAGTATTTCACGTCGACTGGGTAATATTTTTTCCAGAAACGTAATCACCACAAGTGTTGTTATAACCCACATATTCTCTTCCATTTTGACTACAACAAACACATTTTTAACAGGTTTAGAAACAATTCTGTAAATTATGTTTTATTCTGTTTAAAATCGTTTCTGAGAATATTTGGTATGTGAAAACAACGATTTGCGGTAGTAAAGGGTGGGTCATTTAAAATTTGAACTACCGAATACTTTGACTTGTGATTTGAGCCTTTTGGATTATTTTCTGTGGGGAGCCATTAAGGATAAATGTTACGCAAAGCATCCAGAGATAATTGAAGCGTTGAAACATGAAATCGAAGTTGACATTGAAGAGATTCGACCCGAAACCATAGAAAATGTGCTGACAAATTGGGTTGATTGGATGAGGTATCAGTCGTGATAGTCATATGAATGATATTGTGTTCCATTAATAAATGACAAAGTTCAACATTTCCAATATAACCAGAAATTTGAAAAAAATATCAGTACTTTTATTTAGCCGATTCAAATTAAAGAATTTTAAATGGCCGCCCTTTACTTGGTATAGCTTCTTCTTTCTTTCCAGAAAAACTCGGAATTCTTCAGTGCATTTTTCAACCAATGTGCCCGAAATTTAGGAACTTATATTTGCCCCATAACCATTATTAGTAAAAATGGGACGACTGTTGTGTTGTACTATATCCCCAGTTTTGACTCCTGAAATTTTTGAAATAAATATTTTATTTTGATCAACCAACTGGTTCTATGTTTTGATACAGCACCCATTTAAAGGGCTAAGATTTGGCTGAAATTTGGGACTAGAAATTATATTTTCCCCAAACAATACCCTTTCACAATTTTTAAACCTTATTTCGAATCGATATGAGTGCAGAAATTCTCGAAATCTCGCATTTTCTTCTTTGAAAACATTTTGCATTAAAAATAATTTTCAACAATACGCTTTACAGTTATGGCATTTTCCTGTGTTCGTGCTATGTTTCTTCATCACATTAAAAGCCATTTGTAGTGATTATGCAGAAAATATCGCTTATTAATTTAGTCCGAATTTACATTGGCTGAATGTTCAGCGGATTATCGGCGTTTTGTAGGAGAGAGAGGCAGTCGTCAAGAGGGGAAGAAAAACTCTCCCTGTACGTTTCGAGTACGCAGAGAAAAGTTGAAAAGAGAATTAGCCGATAATCTGCTGAAAAAACTTGCCCGTGTACCGAGGGACTTAATGATTACTTAAATAGCTTTCTCCGCTATCAAATGTAAATATGACTTGGTACAAGAAACAGCAGCCATAAATACGAGGGTGGTATGAAGAATTCAGTAAATGGTATCTGTTGGTGTAGGGGTGCAAAAGGGGGGTTCGTGTGGTAAAGAAATAAATAAATAAAAACAAACGAATTTTAGTTTTAAATATAAATAGTGGGGGATCTTTATTTGGGGTATTTTCAAATAAACAAGGATTTATTACCGTGTAAGTGGTTGGCGACAAGGACTGTGTGCGCGAGCGTAGAGCGAAACGACAAGTGGTGAACGCAGAGGCTCGTTACAAGTGTTCGACTACCATAGATTTTGCGAATAGAGAGAGAGAGAAAGACCCGAAGATGAGCAAGGCAGCCACACAACAACCACCACACATAGGCAATCCGCACTCTACACATCCGTACTAAGCGAATTAGGTCTCCGAAGAGAGGTGTAGAGGAGATTCCAGTGATGTCAATACGCAACCGGTATTGATCAGGCTCGGGAAGTTGAGACAATGCTGCGTACGTGAACAGTATCAACATAATTGTACTTTGAGCTACGATTAAGACTTTCTTCTTTATAAACTACTCCTAATACTACTGTATTAATGGATAATCCATTTATACCTTTTTAATACCCCCAACCATAAGATGGGGGCATTTCATTCATTCTCATTTTGTCGCTCTTTTTGTAACACCCAGAAATATTGATTGGAGACCCCATGAAATATATGCATATACATATTCTTAATAGTCTCTGTCTTTGCGTCCGTCCGACTATTGTAATCATGCAACAATCTGGAATATTTGACCTAAAGTTGCAGGTAATTTGGGATTGAAAATGGACAATATCAGTCCATTTTTTTTATATAATCCCAATATATAGCATCTGTCCGTCTTGACTTCTTAACGCCATAGAACCCACAAAATTCAACTGATCGATTTGAAAATTGGTATTTTGGGTGTATTTATACCAGAAGCCTTTACGCGGATAACGATCGCCATAAGTTTATTTTTTGATATAGCGCACATACAAAGGTTCCTCTCGATTTTACTTCTAAACGCAACAAAAACCACAAATTTCAATGAATCGGGCTGAAATTTGACAATATGAGTTGAATTATACCCGAAAACAATCACTTGTGATCCATAGTGGAGGATATAAAAGATTCGGCATGGCCGAACTTAATACCGTTTTTACTTGTTTTTTTTAATTTTTATCCTAATTTTTGAAAATCGGTTCAGATTTATATATAGCTCCCATATATGTGTGTTTCTCCCATTTGATCTGCGGTCTGTGCAGTAGAGAAGGTGAAATTAAATTTATCTCAAAAAATATTTATTCATCAATATCGGTTTTTTCCCCTTCACACTGATAGAAAAACCGTTCGTCACCATGACGAATCAGTTTCGCCAAAATAACTTCGTACTGGTGACGAAACGTTTCGTACATGCGATGTTTTTGTAATTCAGTAGAACGAACACGATCATTAGCCCATGTTTTTGGTGATTTCGAAATTCGTCGAGGGAACGATAAGGTTTCATTTCCACGACGAAAAGATTTATTTGACCATTTTGCTGAAAATATGATACAACGAAGTAATCAATTTATAGTTTGTGCTTAATTGTACTGTTCTATATGCTTTCTCATTTTCTTAGTTAAATAATTTGTTGCAAAAGTTTAATTTAGAATATCTAATAATTATGATGCCGTGAAAATGAATGGAGTTCGTCGTGGAGATGAATGGGATTCATCGTGAAGATGAATGGGATTATTCGTGGTGATGAATGGTATTCATCGTGGTGATGAATGGTATTCGTCGTGGTGATTAGTGGAATTCGTCATGGTGATGAATGGTATTCGTCGTGGTGATGAATGGTATTCGTCGTAGTGACGAATGGGATTCATGGGTTGGCAAATACATTACCTAATGAGATTATTTTTAATTTAAAATAGCAGAAGTAGTGAATACTTCTCGTTCGTTTGTTTTAAGCCTTTCCTAATAAGAACTGCGTTTCGAACCGAATAAACACACGGGGCAAAATCGCCTTTTTTGATATGTTTGAATCGCAAGAAAATATATTTGAAATACAAATTTTTAAATATTATATATTTCTGAGCAAATACATTTTATTTAAAAATCAATAAAATATATTTGGAACTCGCATATTAATATGTTATAACATATACAATTTGCAAACTAAATTTCTCAAACTAAATGTGTTTTTAAATACAAATAAATTTATTGTTTAGGAATTTCTCCAAATGTATTTTATTTAAAAAGAATATTCAAAGCTTTGTTAAATTTTTCGAATTTTAGTTTTAATTTCGCTTTGATTTCGAATTGAACTTTCCAGTTATGATACCAAATGCAGCACTAACATCCGTTTTAAATCAATCATTTAAAATTACTGAGTATTCCAAGCCATCATTAGTTGTCAATCCTCCAAGTAATTTATTACGATCCAAGATTGTAAGATTGGAATTATTATTATTTATTATTTTTACGAACATGAAAAATTTCTAAAAAAATTAACTATTTTCTGATTACTTAAATGGAAATAATAATTTTTTTCCGAAATAATAGCCCCAAATAAAAACATATCGAATAACATTTTCCAAATATATACTTTTTGTGTGTACCCAATATTATATGTTTAGAGTGTACCCTAAACATATTTATGTTTCAAGCCGAATATGTTTGGAACAATATACTACAGAAGCTATTTTTTTCAGCGTGCATAACTGAACCTTGCAAAGCAGTCAAGTAATTTTATTTTCCATACAGTTTTCAATGGTCTAAAACTTGAAGAATATTTATTGAAATTTTTAAAATTTAAATAGTCGGGGGCATGATGATGAATGGGTTTCGTCGTGGTAATGAACTCGATTCATCGTAGGGATGAATGGGATTCGACGTGGTAATGAACTCGATTCATCGTAGGGATGAAATGTGATCATTCTGAGGACGAACGTTTTGGGAAACAGAGATTCGTCATGGTGACTAGCAAATTCATTGAAAGGATTATTCCGTACGATAGCTGACTTTTGACGAAGAAATCATCGTGATGATGTACAAATGCGTCGTCATAACGAAGCTTTTTCTATCAGTGCAAAGTATTCGCCCCAGGTATAATACACATGTGCCAGCGTTTTTTGAAATCCTCGAAGTAATTCCCTGAGCTCTCTCAGCGATTCGGCTTTTATCCCCTCACAGAATAAGCACCAATTGTATCAGCTTAAAGGCGTATAGATTGGCGACAAAATTTCCTATATAAAAAAAATTGGTCCAATAGGACAAAAGTTATGGCCACTTGAAGTTATATTTTCAAAAAAAAAAAAATAGATATTTTGTCATTTTTTAAGGAAAAAAGTATATGTCATATTTTCGAGTTTTAGAACAAGTTATTTAAAAAGTTATCTTAAAGGAAATCTCCAGAATGTTTTCGAAGAAAGACGGATCAAAAATATTCACGGATATTGTTACCAAGCTTCTCCAATTTACACCATTTTTCACACAAATTTCAAAAGTAAGCCACATTTTCTCCAATCGCAAAGCTTAAATGTTGTATGTTGACTGCAAACGGAATCTGAAACCCGGCTTTTAGTATAGTAGATATAGGGGAAAATCCAATAAATCCCATTTTTGGGCATTTTCAAAATTAGTTTGGGAATTGTGGGATTGACTTTTGGAAATATAATGATTCGCGAATTACATTCGATTTGTGACATCAAGACCTACAAACTCAATGACAATTGAATACTATAGACGTCGCATGGTATTTACAGACGTCATCCGCCAGATGGCGTTCGAGTAGCTTTTCTCTTTCTCTCTTACAGACTACTCAAATTCCTCTCCCAATTATTCTCTCAATTATCTAGCTCTCAAAATCAAAATATGCAGACTATTTTGTGTACTCTCAGATAATTTCTGTTTGTCAGTCTGTTTTGTTGTGAATGAATAGAAACAGCTGCATTGTGAAATTAATGTTGAAAGAAAAGAGGTAAGTTGAATTTTTTAAACAATATAATCGTTAATAAGCACGCATTAATTAGTTTTTTAGGGATAAGGCGCGATATTAATGGGCAAGGAGGCAATGTGAAGAAGGACTAACGGGATTTTGTGTGCATGCCCAACAACACAGTTAATTTCAAACCTGCACATTTCCCATTCGGCTTTGCTTAGGTGGAGTTCAAGCAACAAGAGGCTACAAAACTGCAAAGATTTTGTTAATTTTGTTAAAATAAGTACAGTTCATTATTTGTTTGTCATTGAAAGCCCCTAAAATCCCCAAATCTGCTTCATAAGTAGGTGTTGTCCATGTTTTTGCCAATTTGTACCGGCACCCTCACAAAAAACATTTACAAATTGTTCCCAAAAAAAAAACCCATCAACATAAAAAACCCTAAATCTTGAGCGAAATCCCTATCATGGCAACTCTGATATTTCTTGAGAGAAAAAATATTATCTTTTCTCTCTTTGCAGAGTAAATAAAAGTATCAATACTCTCTTTGCAGAACGCTCTCTCTACAGATTAGCCAGCCAAAAGCGCCATCTTCAATGTGCAGACAAACTACGAGAACTGTCAAACTCCATGCGACGTCTATAGTATTCAATTGTCATTGACAAACTATGAAATATTTGTTCTTGAAATATGTTAATTTTTAAAAATTTTATGTCATTTTTACATTTCTGTCTGCATTTGAAAAGTGATTTTTTCACTTTTTTACTGACCCTGTCCTAGAATTTGTTTAATATCAGAATATAAACCGATTTCTCTCACATTAACTTACCTAAATTGACAACATATCAATTTATATTTTCAAAATATAGGCAATTTTTGTATTTTTTTGCGGAAAGGTATATGTACTCGTAGTATGTTGGGATACAGAGGAATATATAAAAAGAAAATATAACATATTTAAATGCATCTTTAAGGACAATTCCTGGAGAATATTTTCCAGAAAAGAACGAGTAAAAATTTGTATTAATAGTGTTGCCACGCTTCTCCAAATTACACAATTTTTTACGAAAAATTTAAACCATGGCCACATTTTCGACAATTGCAAATCTAGGATATGAGAACCTTTACCACTTTGTCTATTCAACAATTGTATAGCTTAGACGAGAAATACAGTGTGATACTGATCAAAAATACGTTAAAGCGCCCAGGAGACGATCAAATAATTTCATCAAACAGTGTGTATGTATTAGTGTGGTGCGCTCGTGTGTTGCCCGCAAACGTTCAAATAAATACGTCAAACATCAGTTGGTATTTTGAGTTCGTTGTGTTTGGTTACTATGTCGTCGTCGGATGATGATTTACTTTTGTTGTCTTGTGCAGCAGTTTTGTTAAAAAAGAAGAAAGAGAACATGAAAAGGAAAAAGAAAGAGTGGATGAAAAACTGGTATAAACAGCGGAATAGATGTACCCATGAAAATCTTTTGGAAGAGTTGAAGTTAAATAGTAAAGATGACTATTGCAACTTTTTGAGGATGGATTCCGACATTTTTGATGAACTTTTATCCATGGTGAAGCCGTTAATAGAAAAAAAGGACACAGTGATGCGTGAAGCAATAGCACCTAACATGCGATTGTCAGCAACGCTGAGGTATTTGGCCACCGGAGACAAATTTGAAGACATCAAATTTATAACAGCAATATCTCCAAGATCCCTTGGATTGATTGTTGTTGAAACTTGTGAGGCCATTATTTCAACGCTTTCAAATTATATAAAAGTAAGTACATTTATAGGAGCAAATATAGTATACTTCGACTTCGCCTATTTTGTTGGTTTTTTTTCGGCCTGATAGGGCGTTAAATGCAGATAAAAATAAAAAAAAAATTTACCGCAAGTCCATATTTTCCGATATATAGGCCTCCAAAGCTTGAATGTATAATCGGGCATAACTCGGGCATATATTAACCGATCCTATTGAAACTTTGTCGGTGCTGAAATTTTGGTGTAGATCAGAGAATTCGAACTAAAGCGAATTTATGCCCATTTATAAATAAATTCATTCCGTTTATTAGTTTTTATAAATAAAATCATTACTAAATAATTCAATTCATAAATATATTTTTATTAGCCTTCTTCACTTTTTTCTCTCTCTTTTTAATTTTACATATAAATATTTCAACCATCTGTGAAGGAAGCAAAGAAATTAGATATTTGAGATTGTGATTGCGACATATCACTTTCACCAAATGAAACGTTGGTAAGATCGCTGGTATACTGCACCGGTGTCGAACGGTTGCTTTTGAATGTTGCTGTTGTTGATGGTGTTAGGATGATGTTATCCGTATTTATTTTAACGGAGTTCCTATGGAGCGTTCCCATCTGTCCCTCAAACATTATGTCATCAACAAATTTCTCACAGAGTATTCGCTGCTGTGGAGTCATCCTTTCCAATTTAACTGCCCATGAATCGGTAATGGCAGTTGATTTATTTTTTTCTTTGGGTGCAAATCTTTTAGTGGCAATTTCTAACAAAACATCAGCAGCATCTGGTTTCCTTTTGGCAGCTTTAGTTAGAGGTTCTTTTAATATATTCTGAAATGATAAAGAAATGAGAGTATATTAATTTTTTCTTTCATTTCTATTATTTTCAGGTGCCGCAATCGGAATCAGATTGGAGAGAAATAGCTGAAGATTTTAATGAATCTTGGAATTTTCCCAACTGCATAGGCGCAATCGACGGCAAGCATATTGCTATAAAAAAACCGCCTGAGTCCGGCTCACTATACTTTAATTATAAAAAGTTTTTTAGTATAGTACTGATGGCTACAGTGAACGCAAACTATGAATTCTTAGTTGCGGATGTTGGGACGAATGGACGTATTTCTGACGGTGGAGTTATAAAAAATACTGAGTTTGGGAAGGCACTTTATGCCAAATCATTATTTATCCCTCCACCATGGCAACTACCAGATAGCAACAAGATACTTCCATACGTCTTTGTTGGAGATAATGCGTTCCAAATGCAGGAAAATATTCTGAAACCATATGCTGCCGTTAATCTGTCGAACAAAGAACGCATTTTTAACTACAGATTGAGTAGAGCGCGCAGAATAGTGGAAAATGTGTTCGGAATACTGGTTTCAAGGTTTGGAGTACTACAAACCACAATTTCTGTGTCACCAGAAAAGGCACAAACTATTGTTTTGGCGTGTTGCTATTTACACAATTTTTTGCGTAAGAAAAAAACTTACGCATTCTCCGAATCAATAGATAGAGAATCTACAGTCTCAGGAGACTTAACCAGTGGAACATGGCGCAAAAATGTGAATATAAATGCATTGGAATCCACCCAGTTAAGAAACTCATCAAGCAAAGCGAAAGAAGTTCGCGATGAGTTTGCAGAATACATCAGCAACGAGGGCGCAGTTTCTTGGCAAGCAAAGTACGCGAAATAATTTAAAGAACAACTTAATATTGAAATTATTATAACTTATGTATGTACGGCAAAAATATAAATAAACATAAATTTCATTAAGCAAATATATAATTTTTTTTACTTTGGAACAAGTCTAGTTTGGGGGCATCTCATCTTATGGGGCCGATATCGGATGTTAAATTTTTTAAAAATATCGATTTTGTGAACAGGATCCAAAAGGGAGCCATTGATACCCATATTGTCGCATTCCCTCAGTAATTTGGTACGACAGTTGCCCCTAAACTAGACTTAAGACTTTACTTTACTTACTGTTGTGCTTTTTGATGTGCAGGGTACTTCAACATCATTTAAAAACTCCATTTCCTTGTAATAAAACAAGTTTGTGTCGAAATCGTCAGGGGCCGTTCAAGTATTACGTAAGCAGATTTATTGCAATTATTTACCCCCCCCCTCCCCCTTGTCATCAAAAGTAAGCAAAGCTCTTATCCCCCCCATGCTTACGTAAACATTGTTATATGCATTTTTCATTTAATGTATTCTATTTTTGTTATTCATTCATGAGCAGCAGTTAAAATTCTAGAAATAAGAAAATAGGCTTAGGATAGAGGACTTTAACGCACATAATATTCATTTAAACAAACTTTATTGATACGGTATTCAACATAGAGTAAAGTACAAATATTATAATCTTATTAAGTAATATTACGAACTAAACAAAATTCTTTTAAATTTTTGGTGTACATATTAATTCCAATTAACAGTCTTCAGTCCATGACACCCGAATCCATGATTCTAAGTTTTCGATGACATTGGATGTTTGCTGCTCAATGTTGTGTGTCTGCTCACTTTCATTCGATTTTGGAATGTCTACGTCGTTTTCATCGAGCCATTCAACATCTTGGTGCTCTAAATTTTGAATAATGCACATCAGTTCATTAGCACGACGAGCAGCCACTCTTAAAGGCCTAACTTTCATATCAGTGTGCGTGTTTACTTTTTTATGGATCTTCTCGATGTGACGATTTAGTGACTTGACGGAAGTATGATAAAGACCACACGTTTTGCATGTTCGACTTAATAGCTTCAATTTTACCGTCGGACAAAAATAATCGTATGGCATTTGTAGGAAATCTTTGAGTGAAGAATTTAAGCGTAGAGCTAAATTGACTGGAAGATTGAGAAATTGCCCTCCATCATCCAAAACCAAGTCATCAACTGTTTGTTTTACTTTTACTGGTGGTGGAAGAAACCTGTTGTCTAGTAATCTAAATAGGCCACTTCTTGGACGACAGCATTCTATGTTTCTACATTTTACAATTTGAAGTAAGTATTGGCTTTCACGCACATGTTCTGAATACCATTCAATATCTGGCAAATCAGGCAGATCATGTTCGCCCGGCCCAACATATTGTGCAGTAACATGTTAGCCATCAATTTCCATTGAACTCCATATCTCAGCTAACACATTTCCTGCAAACTCGAAATTAGATCTTTCTAAATGTTCATTAATTGTAACACCACGTGCATCCAAATGTGACCCAAAATGGTCATGAGGCAATATCAAACCAGCCAGTTCCCGACTAAGAGGAGCCATTCTGCGCTCTACTCTGTTATACGCACTTCTGCCAGGAGCATTGGTAGCTAAAAACAATGCATCGAGATCATGTCGCTTAAAGTGTTTAATAGCAAACCCTATAACTTTTGAATAACGCGGATTTTCATCTGGCCCTCCATCAACCGTCATGATTACTACTGGTTTTACCAACCCATGGTCAGTTTTAGCTAATGCTTGAAACTCTTCAAGTTCGAGAAGCGTCTCGAAATCATGAGCATGAGTATTTGCAGTAGATGAACAATGCTTTCCACTTCGAATAGCGATGTATGTTGGTCCAGAATATCCAACGGCTTGCGGTTGTCCTAGCATACTGGAAGTGATTTTGATACCAGCATAAACTGATGGTATTAATTTATGCCGCTCAGCGATTACCCAGTCGTGATCAGGCAATTTGATTCTATATTCCATGTGCATTAGAAGAGGTGCTTGCTTATTTGCCGCAGTTACACCAATAGGGACCCGAGCTTTATCATCTTGAGATATGAAAAATACTTGATCAATACTTGTCATATGTGGAAAAAAGTAAAGAACTACTGCTGACGTAATCACCATCTCCAACACCCCCCCCAATGTCATCAAAAATAAGCAAAGCAAAGACCCCCCCACCCCCCTATAGTGCTTACGTAATACTTGAACGGCCCCTCAGCACCACATCCACTTTTGCTGCATTCCGCCAATCTTTGTTTTTCGCGCCGAAAAGCAGTACGCAAAATATTTATTTTTTTTTAACGTCTTCTACAGTTCCTTTGGGGTACTGTTCTTTGTAAATTTCCAGCAGTATCTCATACTGTTTTTTTTTTCATCGCGATTGCTGTAAGCTTCCACCTTCACGTTCCACAAAGCTTCTAAGCACTGATAATTTTGAATGAAATGTAAAAAAACTTTTTTTCATCCGCGCACTTCTCCATGTCGGCGTTCACTAAATTAGTTTTCATCCGCGCACTTGTCATGTCGGCGTTCACTACGCAACTGAGCTTGTTTTTGTCAAACATAACGCGAGACCATCAAATAGAACGCCATCAAATTAGAAAATCAAAATTTTTTGATTTTCATCAAACAGAGTCGACAACGCGTACGTGTAGTGTACGTGTAGCCGACGAAAGCCGATTGCACCCACACACTTAAAGATTTGATGGAATTATTTGATCGCCTCCAGGGCGCTTAAGATTTGCTACATAAATTGCAGTACCACACAAATTTAAAACGCAACAAATCTGAAGAAGAACAAGAGTTAAGTCATTTGAGAAAATGAGAAATGTCCGTCCGTCTGTCTGGCTGGTGCGCACGATAGCTCTATCAGGCTATGTTAGAAGATGGGCCATATTAGTCCACTCCTTCTAGTACCTCCTCCACAAAGGGTTAACTTTTAGTGAACTACTGATTACACAGTGCAACAACCAAAATGGGAATGGGATGAAACCAGTTGCAAATGAAAGTTGACATTATCCATAATGAAACCTTCAAGTTTTTTTTTTCAGTTCAGTGCTAGATATTTTTTACACGCATTTGAAGTTGGTCATTTTGAACCGTTTAAACAGCAATAGCAACAACAGCTTCAGAACATTCTCATTTGCATCTGCATAAACTGCACACAGAAAAATAATTGACTCAACAACAATATATTCCATGAAAAACATGTGTATTTGGAATATAGAGCCTCCAGAAGCGTCTGGTTCTGATTGTAAAAAATATTTTGAATAACTTTAGATTACACTATGCAACAATTTTTTTTTTGGAGGAATACAATTCCATATATGTTTTCTTATTTTATTCACCTAAAAAAATATGGTTTTAGTAGACCATATACATTAAAAATATTAAATTTTCTATGTGTACAGCATAAAAACATTTACAACAACATGTAACTACATATGAGAATAATAATCATCATAATAAGCTATAAGAAAACTACAGCACAGAAAACAATTTGCATTCATTTGAACAGGAAAAGTAGAAGAAAACGAAGATTTAAAATGAAGGAGTTGGCAAGGAGTAGGAGAGAGAATGTATAGAAATAAAAATTATATGAATTGCATTTGTTGCACATACTTACACACGAGTAAACTGAGTTGGATCTGCACTTAAGAGTCATGTTGCTCTGGCAACAACAACAGAGCAACATAATCGCACAACTTCTGGCAATAATAAACAGTAAACTTCCAACGCAAGGCCATTGCTTGCAACAACGGATTCGCCCAGAAGAAAAAAAAGCATATAAAGACGGATTAAGTTCGGCCATGACGAATCTTATATACTCTCCACCATGGATCGCAAGTGAATGGTTTCGGGTACAAAAATAAACTCATTACACAAAATTTCAGCTCAATTCCTTGAAATTTGAGGTATTTGTGATGTTACGAAGTCAAATGTAGAGGGACCTTTGTATGGGTGCTATATCAAACCATGGACCTATGACTACCGTTGCTCGTGTGAAGGATTCCGGATATAAACAAACCCCAGTTACCAATTTTTTGCAAAATCGGTTGACATTTGTGGTCTGTATGAAATTGTGATGTCACATCGGACCGATATTGCCCATTTTCAATCCCAAGTTTCCTGCAGCTATAAGAAGTATATGTAGCAAATTTCAGTCATCTAACTCAATCATTGTAGACTGTAGCGTGGTTACAATGGATGGACGGGCGGACGGACGGACATGGCAAAATCGTCTTATATTTTACGACGATTAGGAATATATATACTTTATGGGGTCTCAGATCGATATTTAGAGGTGTCACAATCGGAGGAAAAAAATGAATATACCCCCATTCTATGGTGAAGGGTATACAAAGAAACGATTTTCATTTTTCTTCACATGCTCGAGTACGATATGGAAAATAGTGTTATGCTGAAGTATTTTGTTGTTCGTAACGAACGATAACATCCTCTTTTGCAAACAAATAAACAGTGGAACAGCAGCGCATCTAGAACATATCACGATTTGGAACCTGGATTGTCCGTACGCTCCTATAAACCACCCATCTGGCACAGCTACAGGGTGGAACGCGGTAATTTTCTTATTTGGAAATGAAATAAAAAAGTTATGAACCTTAGAAAAATTTATTTTATATTCTAATTATATTGAACAGTAAGGATATTTTTAAATTACATGGTTTTAAATAGCGTATCTGGAAAATGTCGACCTTCGCTATCCACACACTGCTGCATACCTTTTCTGAAATTTTCATGAACTCTATCAAGCATGTCGACTGGTATTCTGCCAAGGCAGACCATCTCACACCTGGAGCGCCCCGGCTTTCCCCTGGACCACAAAATTAGAATATAAATTTACTTTGTCTTATAATGCATATACAGGGTTGCCCATATTCGACGGACCCATCTGGCAACGCCATAACTTTTGACAGAGATGTCAGATCGCTTAATGACATACCGCGTTTGAAGCGTCAGTCCAAGCAGATTTTTACCATGGAACAATACACGCCACGCGAGCGCTCTGAAATAGTTGAAATTTACATTCAACAGAAGAAGTCAATTGTGAAAACTCAAAAAACAAAATTATCATGTCCGATGAAGCCCATTTCACATTGAATGGGACCGTAAATAAGCAAAATTGCCGTATTTACGCCACTGAAAATCCTCAGGAGATTCAAGAATTGCATCTTCATGACGAAAAAGTCACAGAGGCGGCCATTTGAGAGATATCATATTCAAAAATTGATGTAAACAAATCTACTTGGAACAAATTAAATGATTAAGATTGCCAACCGCCAAATTTTTATTTTTTTCTTTGATTTTTTTTAAAAAAAACATGGGTCCGTCGAATATGGGCAACCCTGTACTTAAATAAAAATGTCAATTACTCTTTTTGTAATTTGCACAGTTTGGCACCAGAAATCGAGGCTAATTCTAATATTATTATATGTATTTGCAAAAGTAAATCCCACAATTCCCAAAATAAATTCGAAAATCCCCATAAAAGGAATATTTTGGGTTTTTCCCAAAATCTATTATACTAAAAGTCGGGCTCAATATTCGTTTTGCAGTTTACCGTGTAACACATAACTACATATTAAAATGGTACAGGTTTTCATATTCTAGCAATAAGATTGTCGCAAATGCGGAGTGGAGTGGGTGTTATTTGAGTTTGCCTTCTCTATTCTCCACTAAAAACGCTGCATTTGTGTTAATAGTCATCATGATGTTATGTCTGTTTTTAGCTTCCCTGTCTTGGGCAATCATATGTTGTTGTAGTAGTAGTGTGTCCGGTCAGAAGCTGCAGAAACTGGAATTATGATGAAAACATTAATTGTTGATGTTAAATGTTTCCAATGCCCTGGCTGGGAATTAAACCCAGCACCCTCGGAATTCAAGTCTAACACACTAACCACTCGCCACGAAGGCCACAAGTGGTTTAATTTGGAGAAGCGTAGTAACACTATTAATAAAAAATGTTGACCCCTTCATTTTGTGATTACATTCTCCAGGAGGTTTCCTTTAAGACAAATATAAAAAATTCTAAATATAATTTCCTCTATATCTCCAAAATACTACATATGGGTAAATCCGAAAAAAATATACCTGGTGTCAAATCCATATTTTGCGGTCTCTAATGACCCCACCACTGAAAGGTGGTCTATAAAATACAATATTAAATAAAATATCCCTATAATATTATTGTTCTTTTTTAATGTATTGAAATTGTTGAGTAAAGTCCGCAACAGACAAATTTAAAATTTGTGGGTGTACCAAGAAATGTTTAATTATAATGAGAACTATTTATATATCCTTAAATATTCCTCTTTCTTACATAAAACTCCAAAATTACTCACATTTTTGGGGCGAAAGTTCCGTTGCAGACGTCAACGGAACTTTCGCCACAAATATTGCATTCCTAAAAAATATTTAGGTAAATATTTAAATGTCGTTTCAAATTACTCTCAAATAATTGTTGTTTGTTGAAGGTACTATGAAAATATTGCTTTCAGAACGCCAGCGGGATTAAAAGTAGTACAAAAAATGCTTACGAATGGAACGTCCGCCACACAAGATTTGTATACCTTTTCGCAAACAAAAATACTTGAAAATACATCTGACTAAAATTTTTTACATTGTATACCAAATTTAGTTGTCAATTCAGAAATGTTGAATGTGAGAGACAAATTGTTTATATTCTGCAGTGATATTGGGAAAATGATGACTGAATCAGTAAAAAAATGAAAAACTAAATTTTCAAATGCAGACAGAAATGTTATTAAAAATTAATATATCTCAATGAAATATTTTGTGGTATGTAGGTCCTGACATCAAAAATCGTAAGTAATTCGCTTAAGATTTAAAAATAGCTCCCATATTCTCCCATATTTTACATCAATTGTTAGCATGATAGAGTTAACTGATCTTCGGATCAACATTGCCGAATTTGAAGAGAATCTCTTCAGATTTAGATATTGCTCCCATACATATGATTCTAAACTAAATTTTCAAATGCAGACAGAAATGTGATAACGCTTAAAATATTTAAAAATTAATACTCGTATATTTCAATGAAATATTTTGTGGTATGTAGGTCCTGACATCAAAAATCGTAAGTAATTCGCTTCAGATTTAGAAATAGCTCCCACATACTCCCATATTTTACATCAATTGTTAGCATGATAGAGTTAACTGATCTTCGGACCAACATTGCCGAATTTGAAGAAAATCACTTCAGATTTAGATATTGCTCCCATACATATGATTCGTCCGATTTGGTCCTTTAGCTCTATAGAAGCTGTGTTTTACAGCCAATCGTTTTGAAATTTAGAATGGTAGAGTATCTTAATCTAAGGACCACCATTGCCGAATTTAAAGAAAATGAGTTCAGATTTAGATAAAGCCCATATATATGTTTCGTCCGATTTGGCTACAGAGGCAGAGACGTACCAAATTTAAATTGTGTAACCAAATTTTAGTTGATGTATACATTGGATATTTCATTGTTATCCGACTTACTAAAGTGGTGTAGGGTATTATATAGTCGGCACCGCCCGACATTCGCCTTTCCTTACTTGTTTTTAAATAACGTTTTCAATAACTCAAAAACACAAAACATACCTTTCTCGCATAACTTTGGTCTTATTGGGTATATCGAATCGATTTTTGTTTCATAATATAGAAAATGTTGTTGCCAATTCAGAAACGTTGATGTGAAAGAAATCTGTACATATTCTTCTCCAATATTCATAAAATACTAGGACAGGGTCGGAAAAATGACAAATTCAGTATTCAAATGCAGATATATCGACAACTTTATAAAATAACTTTTATGTGTAAAAAGTCTTTTGTAGACCTCAGTAGAACGAAGACAAAACATTTTGTATACCCGAAGTGGCCCTACTCTACAAGCATGACAAGTTTTGTCGCAATCTGTTGCCTACTTTAGAAAGGGCCGAATTATGTGCTTTTTTTATTCTTCCCACTGTGCATTAGTCAGAAATGTTCATAATGTTCAGTTCTAGACATTTGTAGGAGATAGTTAGGCTTTCAGAAAATGCTAACATGAACCACAGTGTAATACGACGTGTTTGTGATACAGTCTGTCAAAGTAGACCATGCTTGTTATGTTAAACATCGCAGTCCGAATTGTGACAAGTTTTCAACAATATTTCGTAGATCTATATGCAGCTGTAGCTGTATTTAAACTCATATGTATACTAAGAACATAAAGGGTTTTCCAACAAGAGGTGTTATTTTGGTATTCAAAGAAAAATTCAATTTTTTGAGATAAATGATCGGAGGTTTATTTCATAATAAAGAGGAATGTATGCCGTTAATAATGAAAAACAACATCAGCCAAATGGCCACCACGACCACGCTTACAGGACCATATCCTTTTCATAACCAAATCGCAAAGTGGCTGCCCTATGTCCTCGATAGCCTCACGAATTCTATCTTTGAGTTCTTGAATCGACGCTGGGCTATTGGCGTAGACCTTATATTTCACGTGGCCCCAAAGGTAGAAGTCGCAAGGTGTTAAATCACAAGATTCCGGTGGCCAATTGTGATCACCTCTTCGAGAGATAACACGGTCCGGAAACTATTCCCGTAACAGAGCAATGGTTTCGTTGCTTTTGTGGCACGAACCGCCGTCTTGTTGAAAGTAAACGTTGTCCAGATCAATACCATCCAACTCCGACCATAAAAAATCTGTAATCATCTTTCGATAGCGCAATCCATTCACCGTAACTGATGATCCAACCTCATTTTCGAAAAAGTAAGGTCCAATGACCCCGCCGGACCATAAACCGCAGCAAACAGTCACACGTTGAGGATGGAGAGGCTTCTCAACAATAACTCTTGGGTTTTCCGAGCCCCAGATGCGACAATTTTGCTTGTTGACGTAGCCACCGAGGTAAAAATGGGCCTCATTAGTCAAGATGATTTTCGATTTCTCGAATTTTATTAATTTCAATGCGTTGTTGAATCGTGTATCGTTCCATTCTACTTGTGAAATGTCAAAGAATAAAAGCTTCAAAGGTGACAGCTACCGAAATACCGGGTGTTTCAAAATAACACCTCTTGTTGGAAACCCTGTATATGTTTATTTATTTATATGAATTACATTTCAAACCACTAGCTTAAGTTTATGCCCATGGAAATGAGTCGTTGTAAACTTTTCCTCTCTTCAACCTAACCTAACCTAAATTTGTATTCCAATTTTACGGTCCTGGGAAAAGCCGGGTTACAAAGACAATGAGGCGTGTCGCTGCAAACCCTATGAGTTTGGGGGTCGTGGGTTTTCAGAACACAAACTCATAGGCGAGCACGCTACCGACTCACATACAAGGGCGATCTATATGTATATGTTTCTTTCGATTTGGTCTTGTTGCGCTATGGTAGATGTATTTCACATTCAATCATTTTGAATTATAGCCGGGTTTGGTTTATATATACAAGAACCAATATTGCCGAATTAGACGAAATTCTTTTTAGATTTCGATTTTTTTCTATTGTTATTTATTTATTGAATCTTTCATTAAATGAAACTAACAACACGTAATCAAATCTTAACCTACTTTATTCTAAGGGGTATTACCAGTATAAAGAACCCTACAATACTGCACCTTATATATGCAAAATATTATTTAAAGTTTTAATATTAAGATATGTGCATTTATAATAAAAATATGGTATTCAAATTATGAACATGGATGTTGGTGGCAAATTGTTCTTAAACTATTTCTATGTCAGGTCTAAGGTGCTTCTTCGTCTGAGGCGTGTATGTCCTTCGAAATTCAGAAGTTCTCTGGCGAGAGTGTTTGGATGAGAGCTTAATCTGTTTAAATAGCTTCGGGAAAGATATCCGATTTCTTCAGTTACTGTTGTTAAGTTAAGGTCTTTATGCATATATGTGTTTATAATATACCAAGGGGCGTTAACGACTTTTGGAAGATTTAGATTTATAAGGTTATTATTTTATATGAAATATATCTGAGTTCATTCTGTTGTAGGGTATCATATCATATAATATTTATGTACACATTTAGTTTTAATAAAACTGTAATAACTCAGTCAATTGCATAAGGATTTTCAAGAAACTGGATGCATTTTTTCGTCACAAAATATACTCGCACTATATATGTAAATCAATTAATCGTGCGGCTATCTCACAAAATAATGTGTAAAAACATTGCCTAATCTAGAAAATGCCGAAAAAAGAAAAAAATGTGTTTGTAGAACAGATAAATATATATTCTTACATCTTTAAATAAACAACATATCGCACCTGTTCAACAAAAGGGTAACAACTCAATATGAAAAATATGTTAATAGATGCCAAAAAATGCTTCCGTTAATATTATTGACATCTAAAAAATTCGTCAAAAATTATAAAAATATCTTCTTAATAGTATTTTCCTGCAATGACATATATCCGTTAATATAAATCTTTTGAAAATAAAATTTATGGGATTAGTTTTTGGGCCCTGGTGATTTTTTCATTTTGAGTTGTTACCCTGTTTGTTAAACAGGTGCAATATATATCGAAAGATTTAAGTCTCTTCTTTCCAAATTCGTTTAGAGATTGAAAATCGGTTAATAATTAACAAAGTTATAGGCGTTTAAGTGCAAAAAGGCAAGAAAATGCGTTTTATACCCGTAATTTTGTGTGTCCGGATTTTGGGGTGTCCGGCAAATTTCACAGAACAAACGTTGTTTTACTCGCCAAGACCTACACGAAAAATAGTATCGCAGTTTTTGGTTGTTGGACCGAAAAAAACTTGAATGCAAAAGTCTATCACATGTACATGGTAAATTTTGTACAATTCACCCCGGCTCCTACTCTACAATCCCGCATGGACCAACGTGCTCAATTTTTCCTACGGACGATTAAGTGCAATATAAAGAATGCATGCTTAAATTTCAGACAGATAAATTGAAAAATTTATTATCTAGAGCGTCAGAAAGGGGGGACTTTTATACAGGGTCTCCCATATTCGACGGACCCATCTGGCAACGCCATAACTTTTGACAGAGATGTCAGATCGCTTAATCACATACCGCGTTTGAAGCGTCAGTCCAAGCAGATTTTTAACATGGAACAATACACGCCACGCGAGCGCTCTGAAATAGTTGAAATTTACATTCAACAGAAGAAGTCAAGTCAACGTGCTTTTAAAATATTAAAAAATGTGAGAAGTGCGCCTTCTAAGAACACCATTAAGCGTTTATACGAAAAATTTTCGACTGGTGAGGCTCTTTCTAATCCGAAGAGGCCAAATAAAAGTCGACCAAGGCGATCGGCCGAGAATATCGCTGCCGTACGAGCCAGTGTTGAGAGGTCCCCAAGAACATCCCAAAAACGCCGTTCTCAGCAGTTGGGCATGGATTTACAACGGATTATTCGCGTTGATTTGCATTTGTTCCCGTACAAAATTCAATTGACGCAAAGATTGTTGCCTGCGGACAAGCCTCGTCGATTGGAATGGGCCCAACGAGTCCGTGGGTCCGTCGAATATGAGCAACCCTGTACATGGGTTATTTCAAAAACATGGACCGATATGCCCCATATTGTAAGAAATGCCTATGTAACAATTTTAAAGATCGCTTCATATTTGCAATCTGCATTTTGATCACAACAATATATTGACCTACGGACGGACATAGTTATACATTACAAAATCGATGTGTGTCTACTCTTTAGGCGTTACAAACTAATGCCCAAAGTCATAATACCCTGTACAACAGTGTGGTGTCGGGAACACAACTTAAATGTCAGTTTATTCTTTCCGGTACTAATACAGGTTGGGTCAGATAAGATTCAAAAACGGTATAAAAGAGTTTTGTAAAAATTAAACGGCTATGAAAAAGACCTGCAACAAGCTTTTCAACAAGGCTAAATCTACAGGGGTCGCTAATGTTTGGGATGCCTATAAAGAGCAACTCAAGATCTATAAGAAGGAGCTTAGAAAGGCGCAAATACGCTCTTGGTATACCTTCTGTGGCGAAGTGGAAAAGGTCTCTGACGCCGCAAGGCTGAGGAACCAACAAGAGTGCGAGTGGACTGCGAGCATAGCTAGCTTGTTGACTGAGAGATCCAGAATAAGCTGGGCTATTAATAGCTTTGAGCCCTTCAAGTCACATGGACCAGACGGCATCACTCCAGCAGAAATGAAGAAAATGTTGAAATACATTATCCTCTGGCTGGAGAAAATTTATGTACATACATCCCGAATCGATGGAGGGATACCAAAGAGGTATTCATACCAAAAGCGGGGAAGATATCACACACTAGGCCAAAAGACTTCAGAGCAGTTAGCCTATCCTCCTTCCTATTGAAAGGTCTGGAAAGACTTTTAGATTATTTCATTAGGGAAAACCTGGATACAAAACTCCTGTCGGTGAACCAACATGCTTACAATAAGGGGAAGTCTACAGAATCAGCCCTGCACGAACTTGTGAGCACTATCAAATCGTCCCTGCATTTCAAGAAATTCACCATGGTGGCATTTCTTGACATAGAAGGGTCTTTTAACAACATTCACTCAGATGCAGTAATTGCGGCACTGTCACATCTAAAAGTTAACTCTAGTTTGATTAGAATAATTCAAAGTCTGCTCACCAGAAGACGCATAACAGCATGTCTTGGGTCCACAACTCTAACAAGGTTTGTAAACAGAGGGACCCCACAAGGAGGAGTACTGTCTCCACTCATTTGGAACCTAGCGGTGAATGAAATCCTGCTAGATCTAGAACGTTGTGGCTGCAAGGTCGTGGCATATGCGGACGACGTTGCAATCTCAATGAGTGGCAAATTCGAAAACGTCCTCCGAGACAATCTACAGGTGGCTCTGAACAAATTGGCTAGATGGGCCAGAAGCAGCGGTTTGGGCATAAACCCAAACAAGACAGAATTGGTTCTCTTTACTAGGATGAATAAAGTCACACATGTGCACCCTCCACCTCGGATAAATGGAACAGATCTAGTCTTTTTTGAAAGTGCAAAATTTTTAGGAATAATTCTAGATAGAAAACTGTTATTTACACTTAACGTATTGGAACGTGTAAGGAAGGCCAACGTCGCCTTATATTCCTGCAAAAAAGCTGTAGAGTCGCGGTGGGGCCTCTCGTCCACTGGATATATATAGCAGTAGTTCGTCCTATACTGTTATACGGCATTGTGGTATGTTGGACGGCAACTGACAAACTAACCATCACCAACCTACTAACAAAGGTTCAGAGAACAGCCTGCCTGAGCATAAGCGGAGGCTTAAGGACTACAGCGACCGAGTCTCTACAAGCCCTACTCCATATACTGCCGATTAATATTGTGGCGAGAGAAGTTGCAACCAAAGCGGCAATAAGATTAAACTGCCTATCAATGTGGGGTACAAAAACTACGGTCACATGAGGATATTAAAGTGTAGTGCTATGGTAACCGACCGAGTGGACTATATACCAACGGTGTACACCTTCGAGAGAAATTACATCACTATGATTCCCGCCGATATGAATGGGTTGGAAGAATACCAGGTAATAGAAACCATCTCCTCTTTTACACGGATGGTTCGAAGCTTGATGAAAAGGTTGGCTTCGGTGTACACTGTGCAGAGCTTAGAATGGATATAGCTCACAGACTACCAGATACCTGCAGTGTCTATCAAGCCGAAATAATGGCAATATGGGAAGTAGCCAAGTGGCTGAGTCGCAACATAGTAACCAACACTGGCGTTGTAATTTACTCGGACAGCCAGGCTGCCATCAATTCTCTGGAGGCAACATCCCTAAATTCACAAACAGCCCTCGACTGCAGCAGATCTCTTAGCGAGATGGCTGAGCAGTTTAATATACACCTCATATGGGTGCCTCAATCAGGCAGTCCAACGAAAGATGGACAGAAGTCGGCACCTGCAGAGTAGCTAGACAAATCTGGCCAAGGTATGACCTGAGAAGATCAAAATATCTCCTCGCACTAGAGAGGCAAATATTGTCTACGTTAGTATCAGTTCTGATGGGACGTATACGTCTGCCACCCTAACCTAACCTAACCTAACATTAAAAATTCCTATTAAAATCTAAATTTTAATTATTAGAAAACACTTAGATTAAAAAAGATATTTTCGCATATCTAAGATCCGGTTTTTGGTATTACTCTTAGGCGTGGGCACAATATATTTGAGACAATATGCTACAGATACGATTTTTTTTAAAAATACTTAATTTACAAACATACAAATTCAAATTAAAAATCATTGATTACCCTGAATATCCCACGAATCCTCGGATAAAACGGTAGATTTTGTAGTTATATAAGCATACCTGAAAATAATAATAAAAAAAATAAAATACGAATGAAATGAATGAAACTGGAAAATTAAAAAAACACCTTTACACTGTGGAACAAAATGAAACTTTATGGAAAATAACAAGGTTCTGACAACGCATTCTGATAGAGGGGGTAAAAAAATAATATATGTATGTGCCGATATTAAGTACATATTGGGCTTTGGTGTGTTCTGACACATACATTACAATTGTATAGCCAAGATTTTTGTAGAACTTTTCATCCCCGCCCTACCCCTTGTTATGGGTTTTTTTTTTTCAATTTATTAAAATAGATGCAAAACTACCGATATGTTGGGGAGCCAGACGGTTAAAATGTTCCACAAAAATATTCCTCATAGTGTTTTAAGTAGTACGTACATTTCCGCCATGCCCATTTGTATGGGTGTTTTTTCGATTTATTAAAATAGGTCCAAAAATGACCGTTATGTGGAGGAGCTGGAGGTTTAAAATGTTCCCCGTATTGTTTTAACCAATATTACTGAACTTATCCTACACATCAAATGTAAGGATAGCAAGGTTTCCTATGCCGACTTATCATAAGAATGTGAAAAAGGGGGAAATATTGACACCCCCCTAAAATGAATTCCATACGCAAACATTCAAGACGCCGATACAAGCTTTTTACCCCATCTACCAATTGTATATGAAAATAACATTAAATTTGATAAAACGGGACAATCCCAAGCCAATAATTTTAAAATTTCACAAATTGAAGCAATCATAATATGCCAAACATTATTGTCAACCTAAATGCCAAATTACAAATAGGGGAGGACAAATTGGGTTTTGGATTATCTATCGTACGCATCTAATCATTTTAGATCAACCATTACTTTTGCTTAAACCCTTAGTGAGGTACACTTATGAATAGTGGTTTTGTTGGAAGAAGTTTTGATGGCCAATAGAAACAGAATAAAAGGTAAAAACTTGAAGGCGCCTTAAGTCTGCAAACAAAACGGTTTGAAGAGTTTGACCAAAACCAAGTAATGAACTCAATTAAAAGAAATCACACGAATGGAAATACAAACAAAAGGAACACAAAGGACGAAAAGGCAGACGGATACAAATCCCATAAAACTCATTTGATCAAAGTCTGCTCTACAAAAACGTATGCAAATTTTCTTCGTTTTTGGAATTGGAATCCACCAAAATGATGGTCCTAAAGACTTGCGCTCTAGTTGTACCACTTAAGTGGCACGAGTGGCACGCCAGGAATGGAAATTGTTGTGAAACCCTTTCAAATCACAGACACAGAGACAGATAACCGCATCGCATCCTTGGAACACTTCGGACAGGACAACCAACAACAACAGCAGCATCCACAGAGTAGAAGGTTGCAGGAAAAAATTTCGTGCGATGAGTACTTCACAAGTTTTGTGTGAGACTTGTGACACGTCTGTCAACGTGTTCAATTTCGATATGGAATAAAATTCTTAAATTGTTTGTCTGTCATCTTTTTTGAATGCAAACCCTATTGGGAGCACCATCATGTTTACCCCAATAAAAAAACTAACTTTAAATATCCTCCTCCTATAGTTAATTCGTCGTTTCAAAAACAACGAAAAGTTTTAAATTTCACAAGAGCTCAATAGATATGGATGTAGGATTTTTGTATTCCAATGGAAACACAAAAAGTTGGTATGATGAGGTACAGGGGCCGGCCCATAGGTTGGAGGTGGGTTATGATTTTAGCACGATTTGCGATTTACGATTTGTTGTTTGGACTTGTTCAACCGTCAACAATGCTCTCGAATATAATACTAGCCGAGGTAAACGGGACAGGCTTTCAGTCTGCCTTGTCGCTATTAAATTGTTGTATTTTTTCGTGTAAAATTTAATGTTGTTAGATTCCAAAGAATTTTTTGTTCGAATGATGATTGGGTTGGTACGTACCGAATACTGTTTGACTTATTAGATCGTTGTTTTCTATTGAAACCAGAATGCTTCCGGCAGTCCTACTTTAAAGTGCCATAAACAGAAGATGACAGATTAAGGAAATTAATTGTGCACAATTTTTTAACAAACCCAAAATGTTCACAAACCAAGTCAGGTGGAATTCGAAGATTCCATTTGAAATTCAAAATACATCAATAGTATATACTGTTCAGGGTATTTGTCAAGTCCCTTTTGGTACCCCTACACAAATATCGTTCATTCCATATCAAACCGAACGATTTTTGGAAAAAAATCTTGTCGACATTGCCGATTGTCTTGACAATTTTTGGCGAGAAAAAAACCAAAATTTTTTTTCAGATGTTATAAGCATCAAAAATCTGAAAATTTTGGGAAAATATCTGAAAAAAAAATATCCGTCCACGCATTCCAAAAATACAGAACTCGAAACGTCCGCCCTTTTAGAATATTTTCCTATTTTCTCTGATTTTAGATGCCAATAACATCTGGAAATAATTGTTGCAATATTTTTCGCCAACTATAAAATGTTTTGTTTTGAGCAGAGAATCGATATGCCAATTTACTTTGAAATCGGGAATGGTGACCAAAAAAGGTGTTCGGTTTGACTTGGAATGAACGATATTCAGATTCATTTTAATTCTCCCATATGTTTTGTACCAATCATCTAAATGTTTTCATATTCTGTATTTTCGGCAACTTTTCCACAGTAGGCTGATAAAGAATGTGCAATATGTTGCCACCGATCTGGCTCCCACACAAAGTACGATTTTCCATATTACATTACTCATGACTGAAATTCTTACTTTTTAGTTGATATTTTGTCATACAAAATAAACCATATCGGAAAATCCATTTGGGCTCCAGACCGGGAAATATGCTGACCACTGTTTTTTTTTGTAAAATACATTGCGTTACAGGCTTATATTTCTATTCACACTTCTAACACTGCCCTTTAAGTAGTTGTAGAGTGACTAACAAATGGAACCCAATCTAAGCCAATAACAGCAAAACAAGTAAGAAAATTTCAGTCGGGTAAACCGACTAAGGTATACCCTCACTTTGTGAGTAATGTATTATTGAATATTACTCGAATTATTCTGTAAATTTGTGTGGGAGGTACCAGAAGGGGTTTATCAAATACACATTTTTTTCGCTGAACATTCGATATTTTAAATTCATTGCACTGTGCCGACTAATAAGCATTTATGTGCACTGGTATAAACGTTATGAGACATTAAATTGTGGTATGATTTGGGCATTTTGTGTGGGAGGTACAAAAAGGGGCGTGGCAATAACGCCCATTTTTCACAGGGCTATAGACACTATAAAAACATTACACTGTACAAAATTTCAAGTATTTTTATACACTGGTTTTAATGTTATAAGCTGTTAACTTTTGGTGCAAAAAGGTACCTTTGTGTGGGAGGTACCAAAAGGGGCGTGGCAACAACACCCATTTTAACCTGGACTGTAGGCAATATAAAAGCATAATACTGTACAAAATTTCAAGTATTTTTATACACTGTTATTAATGTTATAAGCTGTTAACTTTTGGTGCAAAATGGTGCATTTGTGTGGGAGGTACCAAAACGGACGTGGCGGCTTCGCCCATTTTTCTCGAGTTGATAGCGACTAATAAGCTAATACTATGTGTGGAATTTCAAAAGATTCGAATAAGTAGTATAGCAGTTATTAAAGAATCAATATTTCACAACATTTTAACCCTTTGTGGGGGAGGTACTAGAAGGAGTGGACCAATATGGCCCATCTTCGAACTTAGCCGGAGATAGAAAAAAATATTACCACATACCAAATTTGAGGTCAATCGGTTACTCCTTTCGAGAGTTATCGTGCGCACCAGCCAGCAGACAGACAGACAGACAGACAGACAGACAGACGGACGGACATTGCTCATTCGACTTAAAATGACCCAAAACGGATTTCCTCCGAACATACTTGGGGTCTTAGGTCACTCCTTCGACGTGTTACACTTTTTTCCGTAGCAAATGATATATACCCTCGTCACACTAAAGTGAGGGTATAAAAAGTACAATACAAATCTGAGCTGAACTGGTTTTAGATTTCAGCGCCACTTTAACAAACAAATTTTTCTTTGTAATTTGTTATGAGGTCATTTGCAACGAGGACGCGGTTACTACTCACTTCTCTTGCGCTAATGTTTATTGTCGTCATCTTCTCCGCACAATTAAAAGTGGCTCCATTTTTTGCTGGCTTTGTTGCTAAGGAGTAGTGGACAACACCTCGTTAATATATAAATACCCCAAAAAACATAACCGCCAGCAACAACTGCTACAACAGAAGCATGAGCGACACCGACAATGCCAAAAGATAGCTAAACCCAAAATTGAATGTGGATGGATGACGAATATTTTATTTCCAATTTTTAAAACCAAACGTACGACACTGACAGACTAACAAACGAAAGAACGTCGAGTGCGCCACTGCACTTTTGGACATTTCAGTGTATTCAGTAGCCCTAACAGACTAGTCATTCCGAAGACCGAAATTTCAAATTTATAATGTTTTGATATCATTTGGCGCCACTGTCAGTCGTCGTCCAATCGTTCGAAAGATTACGAAACAAGCAGAGCAGGACGTCGTCTTTATTTTCGTGGGTTTCATCTTGAGGACAATATCGAGAAAGAATGGAACAGAATTACAAGGTATTACAGATGTACACTAGGGTGATGACATTAACCAGCAACTAACTCAAAACAAGGCTTGTTTAGCACTTTTCATAGACTTCACTAAAGCATTCGATACGCTGTCACATGAAAAGCTATTAAATATATTGGAGAAGAATGGCATACGAGGCCACAGTCTAACCTGGTTTAAAAATTATCTTAAATGCAGAACCTTTGTAGTAAAAATTGGAGATCAAATTAGCAACAACACGATGGCAAATCACGGAGTTCCCCAGGGGTCGAAACTTGGACCAATTCTATACATACTATACGCAAACGACATGGTCAAATCTTTAAAGAATAGTAAAGCTTTTGCTTACGCGGACGATACAGCGATAGTCGTTTCTAGAGATAAAATACGAGATGCAAAGATCACAATGCAAAGCGAGCTCGACTAATAACTAGATGGTGCCATGACAGCGAGGCCGAGGCATATTCCACGAACTGACATCAACATAATATTCCACAACACTGAATGCTTACATAAATCTGTCTTAGGACACCCAAGAAATGATGAAACTTGTGAAACGCAAATCGAGTTGGTAGACACATACAAATATTTAGGTGTACACTTAGATACCCAATTTAAATGGAAAATCCACATAGAAAGTCTGCATAAAAAATTAAGGAAATCGTCATACGCTTTGTACCACTTAAGTAACTGCTCGCCGTTCTCAGTACTAAAGCAAGCATATCTTTCATTGGCAGAATCGTACCTATGGCATGGAATAACTGCTTGGGGTAATTCATCCTGCTGCAGAACTCTACAACAAGCCCAAAACAGAATAGTGAAACTATTAAATAATCACTATAAACATACAAATAGAATTCACAACCAAAACAATCTCAACAACGAAACAAATAACATAAACCCACAATATCAACACATAAAAAACAACACAAACATATACGAAAATCTTCAAATTTTAAATGTCAAAGCTCTCTACCAAACTACAATATCCTGCGAATTCATCGATAACAAGGAAATGCTCCAGAACATTAACCACCATCACAACACTAGAAGAAGAGCGCACGGAAGATATAAGGTTCCAAAGTTTAAAAATGACTATGGAAAAAATGCACTATCTGTAAGCCTACCGAAAACCTTGAACGATATACCACCAAATATATTAAATACGAAAAACAAAAAAAGTAGAAATAAATTAATAAAACAACACTTTTTAATGAAATTATAATTAAACCAAATAGAAAAAAAAAGAAAAAATGTCCTGAAATAACTACCAAGTAACATTGTATTTTCAAATAAAAATGTATAAATTATTTTTTAATACAGTTGAACACAATACAATTATACAAAACATGTCAAGTAAAATAATGTAACTATTCATTTATTTCATTTAAGATTTTATCTACTCCTAAATAAAAACTCATCAACTATGAAACTCAGGGAAACGCGGTTGAATAAAAGTCATCAGCCTAACTCAGCCTAAAGCAGCTTTTGGGTTGAAAATGGCAGCCAGTTCCACGCCTTTTCGAACTTACGAACTAATATTAATACTAATACTAATACTAATACTAATACTAATACTAATACTAATACTAATACTAATACTAATACTAATACTAATACTAATACTAATACTAATACTAATACTAATACTAATACTAATACTAATACTAATACTAATACTAATACTAATACTAATACTAATACTAATACTAATACTAATACTAATACTAATACTAATACTAATACTAATACTAATACTAATACTAATACTAATACTAATACTAATACTAATACTAATACTAATACTAATACTAATACTAATACTAATACTAATACTAATACTAATACTAATACTAATACTAATACTAATACTAATACTAATACTAATACTAATACTAATACTAATACTAATACTAATACTAATACTAATACTAATACTAATACTAATACTAATACTAATACTAATACTAATACTAATACTAATACTAATACTAATACTAATACTAATACTAATACTAATACTAATACTAATACTAATACTAATACTAATACTAATACTAATACTAATACTAATACTAATACTAATACTAATACTAATACTAATACTAATACTAATACTAATACTAATACTAATACTAATACTAATACTAATACTAATACTAATACTAATACTAATACTAATACTAATACTAATACTAATACTAATACTAATACTAATACTAATACTAATACTAATACTAATACTAATACTAATACTAATACTAATACTAATACTAATACTAATACTAATACTAATACTAATACTAATACTAATACTAATACTAATACTAATACTAATACTAATACTAATACTAATACTAATACTAATACTAATACTAATACTAATACTAATACTAATACTAATACTAATACTAATACTAATACTAATACTAATACTAATACTAATACTAATACTAATACTAATACTAATACTAATACTAATACTAATACTAATACTAATACTAATACTAATACTAATACTAATACTAATACTAATACTAATACTAATACTAATACTAATACTAATACTAATACTAATACTAATACTAATACTAATACTAATACTAATACTAATACTAATACTAATACTAATACTAATACTAATACTAATACTAATACTAATACTAATACTAATACTAATACTAATACTAATACTAATACTAATACTAATACTAATACTAATACTAATACTAATACTAATACTAATACTAATACTAATACTAATACTAATACTAATACTAATACTAATACTAATACTAATACTAATACTAATACTAATACTAATACTAATACTAATACTAATACTAATACTAATACTAATACTAATACTAATACTAATACTAATACTAATACTAATACTAATACTAATACTAATACTAATACTAATACTAATACTAATACTAATACTAATACTAATACTAATACTAATACTAATACTAATACTAATACTAATACTAATACTAATACTAATACTAATACTAATACTAATACTAATACTAATACTAATACTAATACTAATACTAATACTAATACTAATACTAATACTAATACTAATACTAATACTAATACTAATACTAATACTAATACTAATACTAATACTAATACTAATACTAATACTAATACTAATACTAATACTAATACTAATACTAATACTAATACTAATACTAATACTAATACTAATACTAATACTAATACTAATACTAATACTAATACTAATACTAATACTAATACTAATACTAATACTAATACTAATACTAATACTAATACTAATACTAATACTAATACTAATACTAATACTAATACTAATACTAATACTAATACTAATACTAATACTAATACTAATACTAATACTAATACTAATACTAATACTAATACTAATACTAATACTAATACTAATACTAATACTAATACTAATACTAATACTAATACTAATACTAATACTAATACTAATACTAATACTAATACTAATACTAATACTAATACTAATACTAATACTAATACTAATACTAATACTAATACTAATACTAATACTAATACTAATACTAATACTAATACTAATACTAATACTAATACTAATACTAATACTAATACTAATACTAATACTAATACTAATACTAATACTAATACTAATACTAATACTAATACTAATACTAATACTAATACTAATACTAATACTAATACTAATACTAATACTAATACTAATACTAATACTAATACTAATACTAATACTAATACTAATACTAATACTAATACTAATACTAATACTAATACTAATACTAATACTAATACTAATACTAATACTAATACTAATACTAATACTAATACTAATACTAATACTAATACTAATACTAATACTAATACTAATACTAATACTAATACTAATACTAATACTAATACTAATACTAATACTAATACTAATACTAATACTAATACTAATACTAATACTAATACTAATACTAATACTAATACTAATACTAATACTAATACTAATACTAATACTAATACTAATACTAATACTAATACTAATACTAATACTAATACTAATACTAATACTAATACTAATACTAATACTAATACTAATACTAATACTAATACTAATACTAATACTAATACTAATACTAATAATCAGTTCAGCTGTGACTCTCGAAGCATACAGACGTGCCAGTTTTCTACACGCATAACCGCGACAGCCTTTTTTCTTCTTATTTTTGTTAGTGCTAAAAGTGACTCAACAGAAAAAAAAAAAACATGTCAACTGCAGAATCTGCTATTGCATTGTGCAGTAACTGCAATAAACCGTTTACTGCTGCTGATTTCGTGTGGTGTCACTCCTGCAATAGGAAATTTCACTTCGGCTCCTGCACTACTCTTGCAGAAAACACCTACAACTCAATGAGTGCGCAGAAAAAAACTGATTTGAAGTGTCACATATGCAAGCCACGAACAAAATCCCCAAACAATGTGTATAAATCTTTCATATATACTGGTGCAAACCAAACACCAACTATTACAGATGCCGACGCAATGATTAAGCCGACAAACCACGCACAACAAAAACAACAACGAGAAGAGGATGACATCGAGGATGACCAAGCAGAAAACAGCAAGCGATTCAAACAAACAACAAAATCAATGGGCAACAATACCGATCATACAACTGAGAAACCCAGTGTGAGCAGCGCTGTAATAACTGCA
Source organism: Eudasyphora cyanicolor (assembly GCA_963930755.1). Taxonomy (NCBI): domain Eukaryota; kingdom Metazoa; phylum Arthropoda; class Insecta; order Diptera; family Muscidae; genus Eudasyphora; species Eudasyphora cyanicolor. Next base: position 203,967,867 of record OZ005736.1, on the reverse strand, counting down.
TCGACAGCCTTTAACAACAACAACATCGAAATACCCAACATCGTTGTAAGTCAACAAAGTGAAATATCGGTACTACAGTCGGCAATTCAAACCACGTTACAAAAATCTTTGGAAACTTTTTCGAATTCAATAATGCAACAAATGAGCAATAATATGTTGGTAATAACGACCACAATTAATGAAGTGAAACAACAAGTGTCTGAAGCATTAAATCAAATAAACGTTTCGATAAATACATTAACAACACAAGTAAATGAACTGAAAATTAAAGATACTGAGAAAGAAAAACAGATTGAATTAATGGAAAAACGCATACAACAATTAGAACAAAAAAATCTAGACAAAAACATTGAAATAAATAATGTGACTGACACGAATATAGCGCCTCAAACAGTCATCAAAAAAATTGCTGCTTCTGTTGGCATTGAAATCACTGAGGCAGACATAAACAGTGCTCGTCGCATTAGGAACAACAAAATAATAGTGGAGTTCTCCAATAGAAACATGAAAAGAGAATTATTTCAACGGCTAAAGGGTCGACGACTGAGCAGTAGCATACTGTATGAAGACGAAAACAATAAAAACGAATACTTCATATACATAAACGACGAACTCACTGCATACAATAGGCGGTTTTATGGATGGCCAAAACCAAAGCAAAGGAATGTGGTTGGAAGTTTGTTTGGGTCCGAGGTGGGCATATACTCGTTAAAAAATCAGAAAATTCCTCTTCAATAATAATAAATAATGCTGCTGATATTGAGTCGATTTCAATTTAAACTGTTAATAAATAAAAAATACAAAATTATTTACAACATTTCAAACCTTTTTCATATTTTTTTTTCTCTTTTTTTGTACAAAAAACGAACCGATCTAATCATAACCGCGAACAAACAAATATTTAAAATCAAGAATAATTAATAAACAAAAATATACTCATCTCTCATTGAGATCAAAAGATAAAATAACTAACAAGAAATTACAAATTATATACAGAAAATAAATTCTATAAATAAAAAAATGAATTCAATGTGCGATATAATAAATGATTTTAATGAATTACATGAACAATATTTGAAATATCCCATTACATTTATACACATGAATATAAGATCCTTACGAAAACATTTCAATACTCTAATTACATATATCAATAATATAGTAAACAAAATACACCTAATAATACTTACAGAAACAAACATAACAAATGAAGAAATGCATTTGTACAATATAAATGGTTACAGCGCAGTCTTCATAAATAGAGAAGGCAGAGGTGGGGGTATTGCAGTGTATATTAACGAAAACATAAGCTATGAACAAACAACAATAAATGTATCATCGTTTGAAACGATTGTGCTAAACCTAAATATGAGAAACAATAAATCCATCGCTCTCCTCCCGGTATACCGTCCCCCAAACCAAAGCAAAACAACATTCGTAAATGAGCTAGACTCAATTATAAACGAACGCAGCAGAAAGCAAGAGATTATATTAATAGGAGACATGAACATTAAGGGCCTGTTTCTGTAACTTATTTTCGTTCGTCTACGGCGAACGATCAAAATTCTCGCAGTTATTACTTGAATTCTATAAAACGCAGGTTAGAAATATTTTAGGAACAATCTTTTAACATGATTTTCTACAGACACCGCGAATTATAAACTTCTGTGACTTATAGATTTCTCGGAATAATTGAGTGCTTTTTGATCGTTCGCAGTAGACGAACGAAAAAAAGTTACAGAAACAGGCCCTAACATAAAAAATAACTCAACAACAACAACAAAATACCTAGATATGCTGTCGTCAAACGGACTTCAATGCATGGTGACGGAGACTACGAGAGAAGATGCAAACAGCAAAGCCAGCACTTGCATCGACCATCTCTTCGTACGTGCCAACGTCGGGACTAGCAATGCATATGCAGCAGTGGTTACAACAACAATAACCGATCATTACGCGATATTTGGATGTATGAAAACAGAAGAACGCACAGTGGATACGAAAGATACAAATTTAGAAGAGAATACAGTGTTCTCAGAATATTCTGAAATTAAGGGCACAGATTTAAATTTTAAAAAAATAAACAACTCACAAGTGAACCGTCTCATAAGAGAAATTAACTGGAATGAAGTGCTAAATCAAAATAATAATACAAATGACATTTTTAATATTTTTTGTGATATATATGAAAAATCCATGAGTGTGCAAAATAAAAAAATAAAAAAAAGAAACCCACATCCTTGGCTCAGCGAAGAATTATTGAAATGCTGCGATATACGGGATAAGCTTAATAAAAAATGGCAAAAAAACAAAAATAATAAATTAAATCAAAAAATTTATAAAATCTACAATAATAAATTAAATAAAAAAATAATATCGGCAAAGAATGCATATAATATGAATCAATTTATTGCTAATAGAAACAATATAAGAGGAACGTGGCAACTGATTAACGAGATAACGGGCAAAAAAACAAACAATATTGACAGTATAATAAAAAAAAATTTCCGAAATGAAGAAATCTCAAATCTAACCGAAAAATTCTCAAAGAAATTTAATGATAATGTAATAAAAATTGTACACAACTGTGACATAAAGACAATGAGAAATGTTAATAGAACCATACCAAATACAATTTATATAAATCTGGTAAATGAGGAAGAAATCCATAATATCTTAGCTAGACTTAACATTAGAAAAAGTGCTGGAGCAGATGGAATCAGGGCCATTGATCTGAAAAACAATTGTTCATTTCTAACACCCATAATTACAAAACTGATTAACTCTAGCCTAATGGAAGCGGAAATACCGAAGAAGCTCAAAGAATCAATAATTCGACCGATTTTTAAAAGTGGAAATAAAAGTGATTGTAA